>CAWUFW010000572.1:1252500-1896151 GCA_963921515.1 Calotriton arnoldi
CCTGGCTCTCACTCCCTGCTGCCCTCCGTCACCTCACCCGGCTCTCACTCCCTGCTGCCCTCCGTCACCTCACCCTGCTCTCACACCCTGCTGTCCTCTGTCGCCCTCTGTCACCTCACCCCACGTGTGTGGCAGCCCGGGCTGAGACAGCTGCCCGGGCACACACACAGCCGCACCATAGTACTTCACAGGTCTTTAAAAGACCATTTACTTGTTAATGAGGCTTTGTTGTATTTCACCTCTTCTTAGCGCCCCTGCATCTCCACTCTGACTAGCGCTGGAATCGCACAGCACCCAATAGAGCAGAGTCTCTCGGAGTCCGCGCTGCAACCACAGGTACGATGTCTGCAAGGTCCGCGGGCCGCCAAGGAAGGTTTGCCGGGCCGCTGGCGGCCCGCAGGCCGTACTATGAGTACCCGTGGTCTACAGGGTAAATTCCTTCTAAGCCTGGGATGCTAGGCTGCAAGTCAACTTCCAGGTTTAAAAATACTACATTGAGCTGTTTATGGCGCTAGACTCAATTTATGAGTCTTTTATTACAAAGGAGGGAGAAGGAAGGAACCAAATGTTAATAGATTTATAGATTTTCCAAGGGAAATAGGTGACACCGTTGAATGATGTCAGCATGCACGCATGCCTTAGCCACTCATGCCTTTACCACGCATGAAATACAACCCATTGACCTTTACAGCGAGTTGTATTACAGCATATGTTTTTCCCACACTTTTTTGTGGTGTGTGTGCATGCATGTGTGTGTATATATATATATATATATATGCAAAGAACTCCGTCCAGAAACATCCAGACTGTCAGGAAAGACGAACACGGACCCAGATAGCTGCGTGCAAAGAGGTATTTATTTTATTCCATATTAGCACCATGCACCGCCATGACGCGTTTCGGCCCCAAAAGTGCCTTGATCACATGACGCTGTCAGGGAAAGCCACCAAATTTAAAGTGCAAGTAATGAGCATCACGTGACCATAGGGCCAATAGACATAGAAAACATATGCAACATTGCATGTATGTATTGCAAACCTAGATGTAATTGTATTCAGTGGCTTGGGATTGTCATATAGTTTAAATAGACGTGCAAAAACTGCAATAGTGCAAAAAACATCATATGCAAAGTAGGCAAAATTTAAAAAATACATCCCCCTAATGGGGCAAGCACGAATGGACTGGATTACCTGAATAAAGTGCAAAGTGCATTATAAAATCCTCATATCCAGACGGCAAAGCCTATACCCAGCACATTACCTCTGAAGCAATGTACAAAGTACAAGCAATAGTACAAAATCATGCGGCTCAGTGCAGATGTGCAATTGTCATATCGCAGGAAATGTCATGGAAAGTTCCATCATTAGCAGGTCTAAATATTAAATGACAAGGTGAATTACATCAAGCCCACCGGTAACAGATGTATAAAAATTAAATATATACAAAAGTGCAATGCTCATCCAAGTACGAACAGTAAAAAAAAAACATACTGCTTCATACCCATAGTGGGTCATGGAACTCCTACTATCCCTTGTTGTCAGGGCGGTCCCCCCTCCAATGCATATCTCCTAGACATTATGTATTCGAATAAAGAATTTAAAATCATATAATCTGATTCAAATATACATTCATTTTTCAAATATCAAATAACCTTTAAATCCACTCTAAAATTCATAATAAATACTTATTGCATCATAAATATCTAAAATAATACCCTTGACACTAGGTCCCTGGTGTCTTGGCACTAGAGGAACTCGTTAGAATTATATGGCGATTTAGGGGACCCATTCCATATCAAAAATAGCCTTTTGGAGTAAGAGCGGCAAATCTTATGTTTCCTGAATCATCTACAAAAAAAACCCCACTGGGCCACTATATCTAATCTGCCCTATATAGTCACGTTTAAACATAAAAATCAGACAAGAGGAGTGAAGTGAAAAAAGAGAAAGAAAAATCATAAAATATTATACAGCTAGTCCTGTTGTCTCCCGTATGCCAAAGATCACTGTATTCGGGGATCAGATGAATATCTAAAACACAGTACTGATAGCCAAGGTGCTTTGTTGGGCACACTAGTGACTGGTGAGTCGTCAAACATTTCAACTGCCGCCTCCTCGCGGCTTCTCACAGCTTCGGCGGCCATAGTGCACAATAAAATAGGAATCTACGTTAGAATCGGCCAAAACAGTCAATCAATTCAATAGTGCTCACCGTTTCACCTAGCACACTCCTTCACCGGAAAGTATAGCCGCAACTCCTACCATCGCGGTCTTCGTGGCTGAGCTCAATCACAGATATGAGAGCCCACTGCCGTCACCATCGGTAGCAGCGTATGTGGCTGTCCGAGGGCTGCCGCGGCTGATCCACACAGGAACAACAGATGCTTCCGGGTTAACAGAAGCTGGCTTCCTGCCGCTCGGCCCTTGTGAAGGAGGGGTCCGTCTAACACCGAAGAAGCATACCGGTGTGGATTATGCAAAGAACTCCGTCCAGAAACATCCAGACTGTCAAGAAAGACGAACACGGACCCAGATAGCTGCGTGCAAAGAGGTATTTATTTTATTCCATATTAGCACCACGCACCGCCATGACACGTTTCGGCCCCAAAAGGGCCTTGATCACATGACGCTGTCAGGGAAAGCCACCAAATTTAAAGTGCAAGTAATGAGCATCACGTGACCATAGGGCCAATAGACATAGAAAAAATATATTGACACAACATTGCATGTATGTATTGCAAACCTAGATGTAATTGTATTCAGTGGCTTGGGATTGTCATATAGTTTAAATAGACGTGCAAAAACTGCAATAGTGCAAAAAACATCATGTGCAAAGTAGGCAAAATTTAAAAAATACATCCCCCTAATGGGGCAAGCACGAATGGACTGGATTACCTGAATAAAGTGCAAAGTGCATTATAAAATCCTCATATCCAGACGGCAAAGCCTATACCCAGCACATTACCTCTGAAGCAATGTACAAAGTACAAGCAATAGTACAAAATCATGCAGCTCAGTGCAGATGTACAATTGTCATATCTCAGGAAATGTCATGGAAAGTTCCATTATATATATACATAGATAGATAGATAGATAGATAGATAGATAGATAGATCGATATAGAGATAGATCTTCAGCAGCAAAGAATCCAAAGTTTACAGAGTAAAGTCACACGCACTCCCAGCAGTTAAATGCTTCAGATAAGTTTTTATTGAGCTTATTGTGTTGCTGCTCAATAAAAAAACTTATCTGAAACATTTAACTGCTGGGGGTGCGCATGACTTTACTCTGTGAACTTTGGAGTCTTTGCTGCTGAAGATATAACTATATATCTTTGTTGCTGGATATTGTCGGGTCCCACGCCCGGTCATGTGCCCCACCTGGGGGATGAGAGCTCATGTGGGACTTTGTTGTTGGATATGCAGCAGTTATAGTTAGCGGAGCTAACTATAACTAGCGCACCCGCAATGCACTGCTAGGACCTCACATATTACATCACTCATGACATGGTCAGTGACCACTGATGACATCTCAAATGACATCACTGATGACATCATTGATGACACCATCCAGTGAGTGTAAGTGGTTGTAACTGTATGGATGTGTGAGTTGATGTATGGGTTAGTAAGTGGCTGTGTCAGCAGCTGTATAAGAAAGTGTGTGACTGACTGCATTGGGTGAGTGAGTGAGTGTTTGAGTGGTTTTATAGGTGAGTGGCTGGTTTTGTTAGTGAAAGTATTGGTGACTAAGTGGGTGTATGAGTGGTTGTATGCATAAGTGAGTGGCTGTGTCAGTGACTGAACTGCAGAATTTGTGGATGTGTAAGTATCTGTATCTGTGAGTGAGTGGCTGTGTTATGGACTGTAAGGGTGAGTGAGGGGTTGTGGGAGTGGCTGTACATGTGTGTGAGTTTTTCTGTCAGTGACTGTATGAGTGAGTAAGTTGGTGTGTGACAGTCTGTATGTGAGTGTCAGTCTGCGTGACTGTATGGGTGAATGAGTGAGTGTGTGTCTGATTGTATGGGTGTGTGAGTGGGTGGGTGTGTCAGTAACTGTACCTGTGAGTGCCTGTCTAAGTGAGTGTATGGCTTGCCTAGTGGGTGTCTCATTCCCTGTGTGGGTTTGTGTCTGAGTGACTGACTATATGGTGAGTGGCTTTGTGAGTAGGGGTATCGCTAAGTTAATGTCTGTCTTAGAGAGTGTTTAAAGTGGTGACTGGGTGTGTTAGTGACTGCCTGGATGTGCGAGTGTGTGTGTCAGTAACTGTATAGGTGAGTGAGTGGGTGTGTTAGTAGCCATATGGGTGTATGAATGGATGTGTCCGTGAGTATATGAGTGAGTGAACAGGTGTGTGTGAAGTTGTGTGGGTTTGTGAATGGGTATATTAGTGTTTGTGTGGGTGTGTGACAGGGTGTTTCAGAGATAATTTGAGGATGTCAGTGCTTGTCTGGATGATGTCATCAGTGTTGTCATTTGAGATGTCATCAGTGATGTCACTGACCATGTCATGCAATGTTTGAGGGACTAAGCAGTGTATTGTGAGGCACATGTTATAGTTAGGTCAGCTAATTATAGCTGCTGAATTTCTCTGGTTTTGTGCGAGTGAAATCTGAGCCTAACCATAACATCTTTGTAACCTTTGGTTTATTTCAGTGACTTTCTAAGGTTTTTTGAATTCTATTTCCTAACTATAACGTCCCTGTAACCTTTGTTTTTTCAGTGAATTTCTAAGGTTTGTTTAAATTCTATTTCCTTACTATAACGTCCCTGTAACGTTTTGTTTTTTAAGTGAATTTCTATGGCTTTTTAAGTAGTACTCGCGTTTGCAGTGTGGTGGAGAAAGGGGGCAGGCCTCCGACCAGCTCTCAGCAATCAAGCTGTGTGGGACTTACTGGAGGTAACAGGAGGGGTTTCTGGCCCCACAAAGACCCTCAGCATCCAAGGGGACTTCATTACCCAACCAGTAGTGCACCAGGAGGCACGTTTTGCAGAGTAGTGGAGCAAGGGGGCAGAGCCTCCAAGGAACTCTCAGCAATCCAACTGTGTGGACTTACTGGAGGTAACATGAGGGGTAGTTGGCCCCCAAGGACCCTCAGGAGCCAAGGGGACTTCATCCTCCAACTAGTAGTGAACCAGCAGGTGCATTTGCAGAGTGGTGGTAAAAGGGGGCGGGGCCTCCGGCGGCTTGTCGGGGGGCTTGTTTTAAATTTTTTGGGTTTCTTAGGACAGGGGGCCAGGTGGCCCCCATTCCCTGGGCCCATTGCAGACCCGGGGACCCCACTACTTGTAATAGGGAAGTGGGGCCAGGTGGCCCTCCTCCCTGGGCCGATTTTGGCTCCGGGGGCCTCATTCCCTGGGCCTGCCTTTTTTAAAAATGTTTTAATTAGCAGTAGAGGAGGGGGGATGCGTGCCCCCCTCCCCAGACCGATTTTGGCCCCAGGGACCCCATCTCCCGAGTCACAGCCATTTAGAATAGGGGAGTGGAACTGTACAGCCTCATTCCCAGTCCGATTTCTGCCCTGGGGACCCCAACCCCTGTTGCCCAGCCTCCATTCTGGGTGCCCTGGTTTCACCCAGCCCAAAGAGTAACTTTCGTTGGGGGCCTGAAGCACCGGGCACTTTTTTGGGGAAAATTTCATGAAGGTTCATCAGCCAACTCCAAAGATATAGGCAACTGAAAATCACCTATTTGATAGAAGCTCCACCCTAACTATAACTACCTACTGGCGACCACCAGTAGGTATATATGTGTGTGTGTGTGTGTGTGTGTGTGTGTATATATATATATATATCTTGTTAGAATTATGGATCTCTAGTTGGCAATGGTTTGCACCTTTGTCGAAGTAGGGACCCTTCCTTCTAGTCAAGATAAGGGAGTTTCATTCCTAAAATAACCCCTGCTCATTCCCTTGGTAGCTTGGCTCGAGCAGTCAGGCGTATCTCAGAGGCAGTGTGTAAAGCATTTGCACATAACCAACAGTAATACAGTGAAAACACTACAAAAGGACATCACACTAGTTTAGAAAAATATCCAATATTTTTATATATCCAAAACAAGACCAAAACGATAGGAATCCAACATACAGTACTTAAAAATATATACTTTGCAAGATGTCCTTTAAAATTGCAGAAATATCTCAAAAACACAGTTCTTCCAAGTCGGTAGCTCCGTCCGGGGCTACAGCGATACTGAGAACAACCGAATCCAACAGTTCCGTCTGACTGCGTCGGTCGGGGGAGTCGGCATACTCGTAAACAGTACCTTTTGCGTTGCTGCCGACACGGGGTGTGAGCCGGTCGTGGCAACCATCGCAGTAGCGATGTGAAGTGAAGCGGTGCAGCGTGCGCTGCCCTCAAGGCGCGGTGCAGGCAGCAGCTCGGTGACAGTCGTCCAGCGGCGTCGGTGAGACCAAGGCTGCGGTACAGAGTGTAGGCGGTGCTCAATGTGGTGCTGACAGATCACGGTGCAGGCGACAGAGCCGGTCACGGGAAGCTGGCATCGGTAGGTCCAGACTGCGGTGTGGGACGAGGCGGTGTGTCATGAAACTTACGAGCGGTGCCCCAGGCCATGGTGCGGTCACAGGTGTCGAAGTGATCATGCAGCGACTGCGTCAGTGAGACCAGGGCAGCAAAGTGAAGTGAGGCAGTGCGGAGTGTGGTGCCCACAGGTCACGGTGCAAGCAGCGGCTAGGTGGTGGCATCTTCGGTCGTCGTGAGACCAGAGTTGCGGTGCGAGATGTGGTGGTGCTCTCTGTGGTGCCTTTAGGACACGGAGCCAACAACGGAGTCGGTTGCTTTTCGCTTCTCAGTGGCAACTGAAACAACGGTTCCCGAAGAGGTACCCAGAGGTTGGTGAAGTCTTTACAGTCCCTGAGCCTTCAGAACAGGAGGCAAGCTCTACTTCAAGCCCTTGGAGATACTCAGTACAAGTAAAGAAAGTTCAGTCCAGTCCTGTCACTACCCAAGGCAGGAGCAGCAACTGTAGGCCAACCCAACAAAGCAACAGCACAGCAAAGGGGAAGTACTCCTCCTGGCAGCTCTTCTTCTTGGCAGGTTCCTTGATTCCAGTGAGTTCTAAAGTTCTGGGGTGTGGGCCCTAATATTTTTACTCAAAATTCCTTTGTTCTCTCAGGCAGAGAGTGTCTGTGCTTAGTCCAAACCAGTTCTGTCCTCTCTGGTCCAGCTTCCCGGCAGGAGGTGGAGACAGCATTGTGCAAGGCAGACCAGGCCCATTCAGTTTCAAGGAAATCTTCTCCCACTACTCTAACTGCAGCCCAGGTCTATTCAGCCCAGCCCTAGAAAGGCAGGACACACCTCGACCCCCCCAGTTTTCTTAAAAATATATACTTTGAAGAGAATGCACATCCCCAGCCCCTGTCACTCCAAAGCCAGACAGTCAATCCACAAACTCAGCAGAGGCACACAGGATGGCTAAGCAAGAAAATACAGAGTTTCTAAAAGTGGTATTTTCAAACATAGAAGATAAAAATCATTTTTACTAAAAGATGCATTTTTACGTTCTGAGTCCAGGCATACTAAACTCCATTTCCCTACCTTGTCCCAGTGGGAAGTTATGCTTATAAAATGTTATAAGTAAAACTCCCATTCTACCCTGTGGGACAGATAGCCTTTCCATAGTGAAAATCGAAATGCACTGTAATTTACTACCAGGACATGCCACACACATCAGTACATGCCCTACCGTTAACATACACAGCACCCTGTCAACAGGGGTACCTTGGGCCTACCTTAGGGGTGATTTATATGTAAGAAAATGGAAGGTTAGGGTCTGGCAAGTGGGTGCTCTTGCCAGGTCGACATGGCAGTTACAAACTGCGTGCAGACCCTGCAGTGGCAGGTCTTAGATACCTTTTCAGGGCTACTTATGTGGGTGGCACAATCAGGGCTTCAGGCCCACTAGTAGTATTTAATTTACAGGCCCTGGCACACTCATTGCACTTTATTAGGGGCTTACCAGTAAATCAAATATGGCAATAAAGGAAACACCAATCCATAATAACAATTTACAACAGGAGCACTTGCACTTTAACACTGAACAGCAGTGAGAAAGTGCGTAGAGACACTGAACCAGCAAAAACAGAGTCAAAACCAGGAGGCCAGAAAGCAAAAAGATTGCGGAAAGACACCAAAAGATGCCAGGTCTAACGTACATATATACAAATATATATATATATATATACATATATATATATATCTATACATACATATGTATAGATATATATATGTATATATATATACATATTTCAACTTGCCCGCTTTACGCATCTTAAACAGGCTCCAGCACGCTCGGGCTCGCTTCAAAGGTAAGGTTTATGGTGGCAACTGGTTATATTACCTACTGGCAGTTGCCAGTAGGTAGTTATATTTAGGACCTAGTTTCCATAGGAAAAGCATTTTTTGACTTGGCTATAACTTTGGCGTTGGTTGACCAATCTTCATGAAATTTTCCCCAAAAAAGTGTCAAAGTAGGTTCTGGTTGTATGGAAAGTTTGAGGGTGATCTGTGCAGTGGGAACTGAGAAATATGGGTGCAAAAAAAGTATGTGTTTGTAATGTTAATTCACATAGGAACGCGTTGTCGAACCTGCAGCCCGAACCGCTGGCCGGAATTACACTAAATTTGGCAGAAATGTAGATGTTGTTCCGCAGATTGTGCTTTTTTGTTATTTGGTGCAAATCCATCCAGTAGTTTTTGAGAAATTTAAGCCAAATATTATAAATATATCTCTGGCTATGGATATTTCGCAAAGGTTCCGTGAGGAATCGTGGATGCGCACGCCAACAGGATTGCTCTGATTGACTGGAAGCAACCTGAACAGAAAGTTGTGGCCACCATTTTATCATCTGGGAATGGTTCCCGGGGCTGAAAATGTGTGGGAAAGCTAATATAAGGGGTCAGGTGGCGGGACTCTGACCCCATGTTTGAGAAATGGGTGTGATCGTGACACAAGTTATGTGTCTAAAATTGTTTTTTTATCACGCACAATATTCGCGAGGACCACTCAACCGCCAGCGCGGCCCCCCGTGTAGCATCGCTAGGTCGTCTCAAATATAGCAACTTCCTCGTGAATATTGGTGAAAATATAAAAAATATATCACTGAATCATTAATACACATTGTCATTGAGATATTGAGATTGTGATAATTGTTTTTATAGAGTTATTTAGATAGTGAGTTATCTAGTGTGAAGGGGAATTAGGTCTTAAAGATGGATTTTAAAGAAACTTAGTACCAAAACATGAGTTTAAACATGTGTTTAAAGAAGCATGTACATAGTAATATGTGTAGTGCAATGTTTTCAATGGACTATTTTAGTTAATATTTTTGGATGTGCTGGTGGCCGTTGAATGTCTGCTTTTGTTTTCCGCTTTTGCGACCATCGCGGCGTCGTCATGAAGATTCCCAAAAACTAAAAAAAAGTATCTTTTTAAAGAAAATTAACAATATTTTGGGCAGTAGGGTGGCTCTGACAAGAGCCTTTGTATTGATTGTGTGTATACGACAGCTACACATAAGACCGGTTTCAGAGTTTCAGGTTACTTAGAAACACCCTGTTGCCTTTGTCTGTAAAGTGCACTCCATCATTTCTATAAATTGCATGCATATTAAAACGCAGATTGTTGTTATAGATACAGCCCATGTGATGGTCTCTGAGGAATGCAGAAACAGTTTTATTAACATGTTTCCTGGCTTTGTCAATCTGTGGACAGAATTGATTTGATTTTACCACTTCCATTTCTGTCTTAGGCATATATTAGAGTACACCAAGACAGTGTGAAGGAAAAGCAACATCAGTTCTGCAAAGGCATCTTTCATTAGGATTTTCAGCCCCACCCCAGTCAATGTGCCCAGGTCATTGCCACCACAGCGCACAATGATGAGGTGAGGAGCTCGGCAATTTACAATGGATTTAACCAAAGCCAGCAACTAATGAAACTTTAACCCTCTCTGGCCAAACCAAGTAATCTCCACATTTGGCAAACCCAAATCCCTGTCAACATCTCTGTTTGTTGCAGCCTCTTTAGCCCAATAGACATAGCTGAGGCCTACAATCCACACTCTAAGCATTTTGAAGTGAAGGAGTAATAGTAGTCAGGAGAAGGCTGGAGCTGAATTAGGTAGTTTTACAAATAAAAAGAAGCAGTTAAAATGGAGCTGTTTTTTTTTTTTAAATTAAAAGATATATTTAATTGGATGCTGTCAGCATGAAAGTGAATTACATTAGTTAGTGTATTAGATGCCTTAGCAAGAAGTCCTATTATTGGTTTCTTAAAAATGTATGTGGACATTTCCAAAGATCTCGAAATAATGAAAATAAAATTCAAACTATGCGAACGAATAACAATGGACAAAAGCTATATAACAAGACCAGGAAAGAAAGTAAAAAAAGAGTACTTTTTTTAATGAAGAAAGCTATCTCCAGGATAAAAGATAGTTCATGCTATTGATTACAGAGGAAGATGCTATGAAATGAAGAAGTATGTGATGGCACTCATGTGATTCATAAGACGACAAATATTCGTCCACTTTTAATACACCACCCACCGGCAGCCTATATACAGGTTAGGTAACAAGACATTCTTGTGACCCACAACAGGACCCACAAACGAATCCACCAGATGGTCTCCAGAAATACCTGTAGACAATACACAGGATAGGGAATAAAGAGTTCCTGTGATCCACAGCAGGACCGCCGAATGAATCCATGGTGGATGGTTTCTACAAAAATACACCTCAAGGTATGATAACCCCTCCCGACTCTATCTTCCCCTTTTAAATCACCATAGAGTACAACACACTGTACCCTCCATGTGAAAGATTCTTAACAATAAATAATCCCGTTCCATGCTCACCCCAATGCAGGGTCACATGATGAAATAAGAGGTGCCCACAAAGGAATCCGATAGACTCCTTGGAAAGAACTGGCTGGAACCAGCTGCCTAACGGTATGTCTCCATTTTAACTTCACTGATATGTGGAGGGTTGTAGTGATAAATGCCCCACAAATTCGATAACGTAGGACACTAGACATCCAACTTTGTATGTTTTTTGCTTTTTGTTCTTGGATTAAGTTCTTTCATATGTCTAACAATTCATGTTATGTAATGTTTTTGGTCTGTACACGTTTTGTCCCAAATTAATGTGTTCATAAATGTAATTTTCGTTAAATGGATGTAAAACACTTCATGTATAATGTTTGTTTGTGTCTACAACTGTTTTTTTTAAAGCAATGAGTTGAGAAAGAGGACTCCTGGCTCATTACCTTGAAATCGTTTTGATTAATCGATTTTAGTGTACACCATTGCAAAACACTTTAACCCCTTCGGTGCTTATGACGAGCTGGACTCGTCATGGCACACAGTGCTCGTGTGCTCATGACGAGTCCAGCTCGTCATAAGACCAACCACGGGGGAAGCGCTGGCGCTCCCCCGTGGGAGATCCGATCGTCGGGTTTTTGGGGGAAGGCAGGGGAAGGACTTCCCCTGCCTCCCCCGCCCCCATCAATGACGTCAGCGCGCGAGGCGCGCTGACGTCATTGAGGGTTCCCTTTGTTCCCCGATGCGCTGGAAGCCATTTGCTTCCAGCGCGTCGCGGAAATAAGGTGAGTTTTGGCTCGGGGAGGGGGTTTGATTGGAAAAAGAGACATTGAGGGAAAGGAAAGGGTTTTCCTTTCCCCCGATGCCTCTTTTGTGCATTCCTGCTGCACGATCATGTGATCGTGCAGCAGGAATGCCCACAAGGGTGTTTTACGCAGCTGTAGTGTAGGAAAGGCACTATACAATTCCCCAACGAGGTAGCATTTACTGATTAGCCGGTAGAAAGTACTCCAGTTGAGTAGAGGTATTGCACAAAACGGTGGCATCTTCGTGGATAAATATGCAGGGCAGGTGTCTGCCTTCTTCCCATTTCCAGCCTGAAAAGTGAGCTGTAATCCTCGATAGAGGTCTCTGCATCCTTGATTTTCTCGAGCGCAATCATCATGTAGAATTCGTGAGCGTGGTTAAGCAGATGTGCCTTCTCTCCATTTCCACGAGTGCAATCCTCGTGTAGTTCCTGTGACCAGGAGGTTCCCTCTCCTCGTCTGCCGGTGAGATCCTGCTCTGACCCTTTATAAACAAGAGGCATGTGAACGGGCCTAGAAGCCCCGCTCGTTTGGCCCTGCCACACATTCGTGAGCGTGGTTAAGCAGATGTGCCTTCTCTCCATTTCCACCCTGAAAAGTGAGCTGTAATCCTCGATGGAGGTCTCTGCATCCTTGATTTTCTCGAGTGCAATCCTCGTGTAGTTCCTGTGACCAGGAGGTTCCCTCTCCTCGTCTGCCGGTGAGATCCTGCTCTGACCCTTTATAAACAAGAGGCATGTGAACGGGCCTAGAAGCCCCGCTCGTTTGGCCCCGCCACACATACACTAGCGGTATGCAACGTCTGCCCGCCCTTTCCCCACTTTCGGCGCGGTGGCAAAGTTACAGACACACAGGTCACTGGAAACAATTCTTCTGGTCCTTTACGCAGCTGTAGTGTAGGAAAGGCACTATACATTTACCCAACGAGGTAACACTTACTGATTAGCCAGTAGACAGTACTCCAGTTGAGTAGAGGTATTGCACAAAACGGTGGCATCTTCTTGGATAAATATGCAGGGCAGGTGTGCAGAATTCGTGAGCGTGGTTAAGCAGATGTGCCTTCTCTCCATTTCCAACGTGAAAAGTTAGCTGTAATCCTTGATGGAGGTCTTTGCATCCTTCATTTTCTCGAGCGCAATTCTCGTGTAGAATTCGTGAGCGTGGTTAAGCAGATGTGGCTTCTCTCCATTTACACCCTGAAAAGTTAGCTGTAATCCTTGATGGAGGTCTTTGCATCCTTGAATTTCTCGAGCGCAATGCTCGTGTAGTTCCTGTGACCAGGAGGTTCCTTCTCCTCGTCTGCCGCTGAGATCCTGCTCTGACCCTTTATCCCCTTCGGTGCTTATGACGAGCTGGACTCGTCATGGCACACAGTGCTCGTGTGCTCATGACGAGTCCAGCTCGTCATAGACCACCCACGGGGAAGCGCTGGCGCTCCCCCGTGGGAATCCGATCGTTAGTTTTTTTTTGGGGGAGGCAGGGGAAGGGCTTCCCTGCCTCCCCCCGCCCCATCAATGACGTCAGCGCGCTGACATCATTGAGGGTTTCCTTTCTGCTGACGCGCTGGAAGCCATTTGCTTCCAGCGCGTCGGGGAAATCAGGTGAGGTTTGGCTCAGGGAGGGGGGGGTGTTTGTATCAAAAGAGGCATCGAGGGAAAGGAAAGGGTTTTCCTTTCCCCCGATGCCTCTTTGTGCATTCCTGCTGCACGATCATGTGATCGTGCAGCAGGAATGCCCACTAGGCACCAGGGTTTTTTTTAATTTTTGTGTTGGGGAGTGGCCAAAAGGGCAAGGGTTGCTCCCTTTTACGGGGGTGAATATTTTATTTATACTGTTAGGCCCACCTACCCCTTAGCTTGGCTGGTGGATTGTGTGTGGACTGGTGCATTATTTGCATATGTGATTGTAATGTTTTTTTTTCTCCTTTTTATTCTAGTGTAAAGCTTTTGATTCCTGTTTGCGGTTTCGGCAGTGGTGGTTCTGCAGTTTTGCGTAATTGCATTTATTTGGTAAGAAAAATATTTTTGTTGTGTGTACTCCAAATGAGTATTATTGTCATGCATGAATGAATTTTTTGTAAGTGGTGCCATAATGGCAGCATTTTTGTTAGTGTTCAGAGCATCAAATTCTTTGCGATGTTTTGCATTGTCTTATGTGTAATTTTTTTTCTTCTTCTTTTTAGTGGGATATTGTTGATCCTTACTGTGTCTGTGCAGAGTAGGTGGTGGTGAGTCTAGCTGCTTCTGTCACGTGAGTGGTATAGTGTTGGAGTATATAGGTCTTTGTGATAAAGCTACATTTTGTTTATTTCTTTTTTTTTTTACAAAGGGTTTGTTGTTGTTGACTTGTTTGACAAGTAACCTTTATTAGTAAGCATTATGGCTAGCCGTAGAATTACTGCTCAGCAGGTGGTTGGTTTGCTTCTTGAATCTTCCTCTGAGCAGGATTATGAGACTGACAGTGCGTCTGAGGGAGAGGAGGGAGGGGAAGATTCAGGCAGTGAGTTTTCTCTCCACATGGAATCATCGGATGATGAAGGTACTCTCAGTGCAGATGAAGTGCCTGATTTAGAGGAGGATACTACTGTGCCGATGGTGCAAGAGGCATCTGGATTGCAGCCTGGGGCTGCTAGGCTTCCTACTGGAAGTGCTGGACTCTGGGTTGATCCAAACATGGTGCAGCCGGTGTTGCCTGCCTTTAGTGGTTATGCAGGGTGTAGAGTGGATTGTGAACATTATTTGCCTATACAGTATTTTCAGTTGTTTATGGATGATGTATTTTTGGGTGAGATTGTTGAGCAGACTAATTTGTATGCTGAACAGTTTTTGAGGGACAACAGTGCCAGACTTAGGCCCCATTCTAGAGCTACCCGGTGGAGTCCCACAAATCTGGAAGAGATGAAGAAGTTTTTGGGCTTGACTTTTTTGATGGGTTTGATAAGGAAGCCGTCCATGGGTTCATATTGGTCTACCAGTCCCTTGATGGCAACGGCCATATTTCCTGCAGTTATGACTCGTGATCGGTATTTACTTTTGCTTCGGATGCTGCATTTTGTTGATAATGGTTTGGCGTTGCCACGAGATCACCCTGAATGTGACCGTCTTTTTAAGATTCGGCCTGTTCTTGATCACTTTGTAGATCGATTTTCAGAGATCTATACTCCAGGGAAAGAAATATCTATTGATGAGTCTTTGGTGCAGTTCAAGGGCCGTTTGGTTTTTAGGCAGTACATTCCTAGCAAGAGGGCACTCTATGGAATTAAGCTGTATATGTTGTCTGAGAGTAGGACAGGATATGTTTTTAATTTGCGTGTGTACACTGGTAGGGATTCCACTATTGACCCCCTGGTTGTCCGTCCACTTTAGTAGGAGTTTCAGAGAAAATTGTGTGGGAACTTGCTAGAGGACTGTTTAACAGAGGCCACCATTTGTACCTTGATAACTTCTACACTGCTGTGCAATTGTTTAAGGAATTGTTCAAAGTGGACACTTTTGCTTGTGGCACAATCCGCTCTAACCGTAAAGGTTATCCAAAAGAGCTTGTTTGCAAAAAACTTCAGAGGGGACAGTGCAGTGCCTTGCGTAGTGAGGAACTGCTAGCTGTGAAATTTGTGGACAGGAGGGATGTGTACATGCTGACTACCATCCATGATGAGAGTACTTCACCTGTGGCTGTTTGGGGTCAGATTGCTGAAGTGCGCAAACCTGTGTGCATTTTAGACTACAATAAGCACATGGGTGGTGTTGATAGAGTAGATCAGAGGTTGGAACCTTACACTGCTATTCGTAAGTCTTACATTTGGTATAAGAAGTTGGCCATCCATCTCTTCAATTTAGCAACTTTCAATGCTTTTGTTGTGTTCAAGGAGTGTTCTCCTGCGTCAAAGTTGACTTTTGTTCAGTTTCAGGAGTCTGTCATAGGCAGCCTTGTTGTTGTGGAACAGGCAAGTGTTCCTAGAGTTGGAGTGGTGGAGGATGTGGCTCGATTGAAAGAGCGCCACTTTCCTGATCACATTCCTCCTACACTCTCAAAAGACTTTCCCACTAGGAGATGTAGAGTCTGTTGGCGAAGAGGTACGCGGAAGGAGACTCGTATGTACTGCCCTGAGTGTCCTTCTAACCCTGGGCTGTGTGTGCCTGCTTGTTATAGAGCGTACCACAAGCAAAAGAATTATTGGGAGCAACCATGAGTGGTAAAGTGAACTGCCTGGTCTGTAATGTTTAAGAATTGTTGTTCTGTTTCAAGGTTGGCATTAGTGCAATGTTTCTGATTTTGTGTTAGTAGATTTGTATCTATTTGCAATTTGTTTGTGTTTTCTTTTTTGTATAAAAAATCCTAAATGTGATGGTGGTGTGTGTAGGCTGGTGCTTGGCTGGCGGTGTGCGTGGAGTGGCGCTTGGCTGGCGGTGTGCGGGGAGTGGCTCTTGGCTGGCGGTGTGCGTGGAGTGGCGCTAGGCTGGCGGTGTGCGTGGAGTGGCGCTAGGCTGGCGGTGTGCGTGGAGTGGCGCTAGGCTGGCGGTGTGCGTGGAGTGGCGCTAGGCTGGCGGTGTGTGAGTAGTGACTTGCTGCTGGTCACTACACACACTACTAGCCGAGCGACACTCCACGCAATCCATCAGCTTGTGTGGTTGCTGTGTTAGGAATGTGGGCGTGTGAAAGTGATGGGCCCTTGAATGGCGCTGTCTGCTGGTGTGAGTGTTGTAATGTGATGGGCCCGCGGCTGGTGGTGTGAATGGTTTTGTATTTGTCACACGTATGAAAGGTGTATGAATGGCCTGTAAAGAGGTTGGTGCCTTGTCGTGGCTTTACAGCTCACGAGCTGTGAGTCAATGGTTCAGTTTCTCGTCCTTTCAATTATTAACAGTGCATTTCATTTTTGTGAAATCACTTGTTAATACAATTGTATATACTGAACCATCACTCACCCTCGTGCCAAATCCAACCAGTATGTGTGTGTGTGCTTGAGGATTAGATGGCTGTGCAGTAATATTTTTTTTTGTCTTTCTCAAGCAGGGTGTACCTTGTCCCTTTTTGTGAATGTTGTAATGTGTTTGTTTCGTGCCTGGGGGTGTGAATGGTCTTGTGTGTATCACGTATGAAAGGTGTGTGAATGGCCTGTAAAGCGGTTGGGGCCTTGACGTGGCTTTACAGCTCACGAGCTGCGAGTCACTGGTTCCGTTTTTTGTCCTTTCAATTATTGACAGTGCATTTCATTTTTGTGAAATCTCTTGTTAATAAAATTGTATATACTGAACCATCACTTGCCCTCGTGCCAAATCCAACCAGTATGTGTGTGTGCTTGAGGAATAGATGGCTGTGCAGTAATCTTTGTCTTTTTAGTCTGTCTGCCAAGGTGTACATTCCGTCTAAGAATAACCTACCAACTGTAGATATTGTCGTAAACGAAACACCCATGGGAGTACATGGTGATATCTCTCTTGTGGATCCCAACAAGTTATGGTACCCACAATGTCCTGCAAACCTCAAAATGTCTGTCACATTTTCCTTGCAATATTGTGCCAAAATTTTCACGCTGCAGAAATAAACAACACATTATCTCATTGTGACCTGGTTTTGCAAGGGGGTCACCTGGGTTTTGGCCCGGGGCTCGGCGGCCACATAGGGAAACCTACCAAACCCACACATTTCTGAAAAGTAGACACCCGGGGTCTTCCAGGGAGGTATGGCTTGCGTGGATCCCCCAACGTTTCCTTACCCAGAATCCCCTGCAAACCTCACTTTTAGCTGAAAAAATCACTTTTTTCACACATTTTTGTGTGGGAAAGTGTGGCATCACTGGCCTCACACAAATTTCCTACCACCCAGCGTTCCCCCAGGTCTCCCGATAAAAATGGTGCCTCACTTGTGTGGGAGTAATACAATAATGGGGTAACCCGAAAGGCCACTGGACCCGGGTAGTTTATGGTACAAAAGAGTAATGTCACAGTGGACTGCATTTACATGTTATGCCAAACAAAGGAAAACATTATTACTTTAAATTAATTAAACGCCACCATTTGAATCATTCACCAAAAATGGTTATGATTTTATTAAAATGGTGCCTCACTTGTGTGGGAGGCCCAAGTACCCCCGACAGGCAAGGGCCCAAAACATTTTTTGATAGGCAATGTTGATGTTGCCTCAAAACGTTTTGTGTCCTTGCCTGTCGCTGGCACTTGGGCCTCCCACACAAGTGAGGCACCATTTTTATCGGGAGACCTGGGGGAACGCTGGGTGGTAGGAAATTTGTGTGAGGCCAGTGATGCCACACTTTCTCACACACAAATGTGTGAAAAAAGTGATTTGTTCAGCTAAAATTGAGGTTTGCAAGGGATTCTGGGTAAGGAAACGTTGGGGGATCCACGCAAGCCATACCTCCCTGGAAGCCCCCGGGTGTCTACTTTTCAGAAATGTGTGGGTTTGGTAGGTTTCCCAGATGGCCGCCGAGCACAGGGCCAAAACCCAGGTGACCCCCTTGCAAAACCAGGTGGTTTTGTGAAAGGCCATTTTGAGGTCGCCTCACTACGTTGTGGGCCCTTGCCTGTCGCGGGTACTTGGGCCTCCCACACAAGTGAGGCACCATTTTTATCGGGAGACCTGGGGGAACGCTGGGTGGTAGGAAATTTGTGTGAGGCCAGTGATGCCACACTTTCCCACACACAAATGTGTGAAAAAAGTGATTTTTTCAGCTAAAATTGAGGTTTGCAAGGGATTCTGGGTAAGGAAACGTTGGGGGATCCACGCAAGCCATACCTCCCTGGAAGCCCCCGGGTGTCTACTTTTCAGAAATGTGTGGGTTTGGTAGGTTTCCCTAGATGGCCGCCGAGCACAGGGCCAAAAACCCAGGTGACCCCCTTGCAAAACCAGGTGGTTTTGTGAAAGGCCATTTTGAGGTCGCCTCACTACGTTGTGGGCCCTTGCCTGTCGCGGGTACTTGGGCCTCCCACACAAGTGAGGAACCATTTTTATCGGGAGACCTGGGGGAACGCTGGGTGGTAGGAAATTTGTGTGAGGCCAGTGATGCCACACTTTCCCACACAAAAATGTGTGAAAAAAGTGATTTTTTCAGCTAAAATTGAGGTTTGCAAGGGATTCTGGGTAAGGAAACGTTGGGGATCCATGCAAGCCATACCTCCCTGGAAGCCCCCGGGTGTCTACTTTTCAGAAATGTGTGGGTTTGGTAGGTTTACCTAGATGGCCGCCGAGCACGGGGCCAAAACCCAGGTGACTCCCCTTGCAAAACCAGGTGGTTTTGAGATAGGCAATTTTGAGGTCGCCTCACTACGTTGTGGGCCCTTGCCTGTCGCGGGTACTTGGGCCTCCCACACAAGTGAGGCACCATTTTTATCGGGAGACCTGGGGGAACGCTGGGTGGTAGGAAATTTGTGTGAGGCCAGTGATGCCACACTTTCCCACACACAAATGTGTGAAAAAAGTGATTTTTTCAGCTAAAATTGAGGTTTGCAAGGGATTCTGGGTAAGGAAACGTTGGGGGATCCACGCAAGCCATACCTCCCTGGAAGCCCCCGGGTGTCTACTTTTCAGAAATGTGTGGGTTTGGTAGGTTTCCCTAGATGGCCGCCGAGCACAGGGCCAAAAACCCAGGTGACCCCCCTTGCAAAACCAGGTGGTTTTGTGAAAGGCCATTTTGAGGTCGCCTCACTACGTTGTGGGCCCTTGCCTGTCGCGGGTACTTGGGCCTCCCACACAAGTGAGGCACCATTTTTATCGGGAGACCTGGGGGAACGCTGGGTGGTAGGAAATTTGTGTGAGGCCAGTGATGCCACACTTTCCCACACACAAATGTGTGAAAAAAGTGATTTTTTCAGCTACAATTGAGGTTTGCAAGGGATTCTGGGTAAGGAAACGTTGGGGGATCCACGCAAGCCATACCTCCCTGGAAGCCCCCGGGTGTCTACTTTTCAGAAATGTGTGGGTTTGGTAGGTTTCCTAGATGGCCGCCGAGCACGGGGCCAAAACCCAGGTGACTCCCCTTGCAAAACCAGGTGGTTTTGAGATAGGCAATTTTGAGGTCGCCTCACTACGTTGTGGGCCCTTGCCTGTCGCGGGTTCTTGGGCCTCCCACACAAGTGAGGCACCATTTTTATCGGGAGACCTGGGGAACGCTGGGTGGTAGGAAATTTGTGTGAGGCCAGTGAATGCCACACTTTCCCACACACAAATGTGTGAAAAAGTGATTTTTTCAGCTAAAATTGAGGTTTGCAGGGGATTCTGGGTAAGGAAACGTTGGGGGATCCACGCAAGCCATACCTCCCTGGAAGCCCCCGGGTGTCTACTTTTCAGAAATGTGTGTGTTTGCTAGGTTTCCCTAGGTGCCGGCAGAGGTAGGGTTCAAAAACTACAGCTAGGCACTTTGCCAAAAAAGGGTCATTTTTCACTGCGAAATTGAGGTGTGACCGCGTTGCGTTTTGCGCCGTTTCCTGTCGCAGGCACTAGGCCGACCCACACAAGTGAGGTACCATTTTTCTCGTAAGACTTTGGGGAACGCGGGGTGGGTGGAAATTTGTGGATCCACGCAGATTCCAGAACTTTCCACCACAGAAATGTGGGGAAAATGTGGTTTTTTTGACAATTTTTTATGTTTGCAAGGGATTCTGGGTAACAGAACCTGATGGGAGGCAGTCAAGTCACCCCATCCTGGATTCCCCTGGGTGTCTAGTTTTCAAAAATGTATAGGTTTGCTAGGTTTCCCTAGGTGCCGGCAGAGCTAGGGTTCAAAAACTACAGCTAGGCACTTTGCCAAAAAAGGGTCATTTTTCACTGCGAAATTGAGGTGTGACCGCGTTGCGTTTTGCGCCGTTTCCTGTCGCAGGCACTAGGCCGACCCACACAAGTGAGGTACCATTTTTCTCGTAAGACTTTGGGGAACGCGGGGTGGGTGGAAATTTGTGGATCCACGCAGATTCCAGAACTTTCCACCACAGAAATGTGTGGAAAATTTGTTTTTTGGACAATTTTTTATGTTTGCAAGGGATTCTGGGTAACAGAACCTGGTGGGAGGCAGTCAAGTCACCCCATCCTGGATTCCCCGGGGTGTCTAGTTTTCAAAAATGTATAGGTTTGCTAGGTTTCCCTAGGTGCCGGCAGAGGTAGGGTTCAAAAACTACAGCTAGGCACTTTGCCAAAAAAGGGTCATTTTTCACTGCGAAATTGAGGTGTGACCACGTTGCGTTTTGCGCCGTTTCCTGTCGCAGGCACTAGGCCGACCCACACAAGTGAGGAACCATTTTTCTCGTAAGACTTTGGGGAACGCGGGGTGGGTGGAAATTTGTGGATCCACGCAGATTCCAGAACTTTCCACCACAGAAATATGGGGAAAATGTGTTTTGTTTGACAATGTTTTATGTTTGCAAGGGATTCTGGGTAACAGAACCTGGTGGGAGGCAGTCAAGTCACCCCATCCTGGATTCCCCTGGGTGTCTAGTTTTCAAAAATGTATAGGTTTGCTAGGTTTCCCTAGGTGCCGGCAGAGGTAGGGTTCAAAAACTACAGCTAGGCACTTTGCCAAAAAGGGTCATTTTTCACTGCGAAATTGAGGTGTGACCGCGTTGCGTTTTGCACCGTTTCCTGTCGCAGGCACTAGGCCGACCCACACAAGTGAGGTACCATTTTTCTCGTAAGACTTTGGGGAACGCGGGGTGGGTGGAAATTTGTGGATCCACGCAGATTCCAGAACTTTCCACCACAGAAATGTGTGGAAAATGTGTTTTTTTGGACAATTTTTTATGTTTGTAAGGGATTCTGGGTAACAGAACCTGGTGGGAGGCAGTCAAGTCACCCCATACTGGATTCCCCTGGGTGTCTAGTTTTCAAAAATGTATAGGTTTGCTAGGTTTCCCTAGGTGCCGGCAGAGGTAGGGTTCAAAAACTACAGCAAGGCACTTTGCCAAAAAAGGGTCATTTTTCACTGCGAAATTGAGGTGTGACCACGTTGCGTTTTGCGCCGTTTCCTGTCACAGGCACTAGGCCGACCCACACAAGTGAGGTACCATTTTTCTCGTAAGACTTTGGGGAACGCGGGGTGGGTGGAAATTTGTGGGTCCACGCAGATTCCAGAACTTTCCACCACAGAAATGTGGGGAAAATGTGTTTTTTTGGACAATTGTTTATGTTTGAAAGGGATTCTGGGTAACAGAACCTGGTGGGAGGCAGTCATGTCACCCCATCCTGGATTCCCCTGGGTGTCTAGTTTTCAAAAATGTATAGGTTTGCTAGGTTTCCCTAGGTGCCGGCAGAGCTAGGGTTCAAAAACTACAGCTAGGCACTTTGCCAAAAAAGGGTCATTTTTCACTGCGAAATTGAGGTGTGACCACGTTGCGTTTTGCGCCGTTTCCTGTCGCAGGCACTAGGCCGACCCACACAAGTGAGGTACCATTTTTCTCGTAAGACTTTGGGGAACGCGGGGTGGGTGGAAATTTGTGGATCCACGCAGATTCCAGAACTTTCCACCACAGAAATGTGGGGAAAATGTGGTTTTTTGGACAATTTGTTATGTTTGCAAGGGATTCTGGGTAACAGAACCTGGTGGGAGGCAGTCAAGTCACCCCATCCTGGATTCCCCTGGGTGTCTAGTTTTCAAAAATGTATAGGTTTGCTAGGTTTCCCTAGGTGCCGGCAGAGCTAGGGTTCAAAAACTACAGCTAGGCACTTTGCCAAAAAAGGGTCATTTTTCACTGCGAAATTGAGGTGTGACCACGTTGCGTTTTGCACCGTTTCCTGTCGTAGGCACTAGGCTGACCCACACAAGTGAGGTACCATTTTTCTCATAAGACTTTGGGGGACGCGGGGTGGGTGGAAATTTGTGGATCCACGCAGATTCCAGAACTTTCCACCACAGAAATGTGGGGAAAATGTGTTTTTTTTGATAATTTTTTATGTTTGCAAGGGATTCTGGGTAACAGAACCTGGTGGGAGGCAGTCAAGTCACCCCATCCTGGATTCCCCTGGGTGTCTAGTTTTCAAAAATGTATAGGTTTGCTAGGTTTCCCTAGGTGCCGGCAGAGGTAGGGTTCAAAAACTACAGCTAGGCACTTTGCCAAAAAAGGGTCATTTTTCACTGCGAAATTGAGGTGTGACCGCGTTGCGTTTTGCTCCGTTTCCTGTCGCAGGCACTAGGCCGACCCACACAAGTGAGGTACCATTTTTCTCGTAAGACTTTGGGGAACGCGGGGTGGGTGGAAATTTGTGGATCCACGCAGATTCCAGAACTTTCCACCACAGAAATGTGGGGAAAATGTGGTTGTTTTGACAATTTTTTATGTTTGCAAGGGATTCTGGGTAACAGAACCTGGTGGGAGGCAGTCAAGTCACCCCATCCTGGATTCCCCTGGGTGTCTAGTTTTCAAAAATGTATAGGTTTGCTAGGTTTCCCTAGGTGCCGGCAGAGCTAGGGTTCAAAAACTACAGCTAGGCACTTTGCCAAAAAAGGGTCATTTTTCACTGCGAAATTGAGGTGTGACCACGTTGCGTTTTGTGCCGTTTCCTGTCGCAGGCACTAGGCCGACCCACACAAGTGAGGTACCATTTTTCTCGTAAGACTTTGGGGAACGCGGGGTGGGTGGAAATTTGTGGATCCACGCAGATTCCAGAACTTTCCACCACAGAAATGTGGGGAAAATGTGTTTTTTTTGACAATTTGTTATGTTTGCAAGGGATTCTGGGTAACAGAACCTGGTGGGAGGCAGTCAAGTCACCCCATCCTGGATTCCCCTGGGTGTCTAGTTTTCAAAAATGTATAGGTTTGCTAGGTTTCCCTAGGTGCCGGCAGAGGTAGGGTTCAAAAACTACAGCTAGGCACTTTGCCAAAAAAGGGTCATTTTTCACTGCGAAATTGAGGTGTGACCACGTTGCGTTTTGCGCCGTTTCCTGTCGCAGGCACTAGGCCGACCCACACAAGTGAGGTACCATTTTTCTCGTAAGACTTTGGGGAACGCGGGGTGGGTGTAAATTTGTGGATCCACGCAGATTCCAGAACTTTCCACCACAGAACAATGGGGAAAATGTGTTTTTTTGACAATTTTTTATGTTTGCAAGGGATTCTGGGTAACAGAACCTGGTGGGAGGCAGTCAAGTCACCCCATCCTGGATTCCCCTGGGTGTCTAGTTTTCAAAAATGTATAGGTTTGCTAGGTTTCCCTAGGTGCCGGCAGAGGTAGGGTTCAAAAACTACAGCTAGGCACTTTGCCAAAAAAGGGTCATTTTTCACTGCGAAATTGAGGTGTGACCGCGTTGTGTTTTGCGCCGTTTCCTGTCGCAGGCACTAGGCCGACCCACACAAGTGAGGTACCATTTTTCTCGTAAGACTTTGGGGAACGCGGGGTGGGTGGAAATTTGTGGATCCACGCAGATTCCAGAACTTTCCACCACAGAAATGTGTGGAAAATGTGTTTTTTTGGACAATTTTTTATGTTTGCAAGGGATTCTGGGTAACAGAACCTGGTGGGAGGCAGTCAAGTCACCCCATACTGGATTCCCCTGGGTGTCTAGTTTTCAAAAATGTATAGGTTTGCTAGGTTTCCCTAGGTGCCGGCAGAGGTAGGGTTCAAAAACTACAGCAAGGCACTTTGCCAAAAAAGGGTCATTTTTCACTGCAAAATTGACGTGTGACCGCGTTGCGTTTTGCGCCGTTTCCTGTTGCAGGCACTAGGCCGACCCACACAAGTGAGGTACCATTTTTCTCGTAAGACTTTGGGGAACGCGGGGTGGGTGGAAATTTGTGGATCCACGCAGATTACAGAACTTTCCACCACAGAAATGTGGGAAAAATGTGTTTTATGGGACAATTTTTTATGTTTGCAAGGGATTCTGGGTAACAGAACCTGGTGGGAGGCAGTCAAGTCACCCCATCCTGGATTCCCCTGGGTGTCTAGTTTTCAAAAATGTATAGGTTTGCTAGGTTTCCCTAGGTGCCGGCAGAGCTAGGGTTCAAAAACTACAGCTAGGCACTTTGCCAAAAAAGGGTCATTTTTCACTGCAAAATTGAGGTGTGACCACGTTGCGTTTTGCGCCGTTTCCTGTCGCAGGCACTAGGCCGACCCACACAAGTGAGGTACCATTTTTCTCGTAAGACTTTGGGGAACGCGGGTGGGTGGAAATTTGTGGATCCACGCAGATTCCAGAACTTTCCACCACAGAAATGTGGGGAAAATGTGGTTTTTGGACAATTTTTTATGTTTGCAAGGGATTCTGGGTAACAGAACCTGGTGGGAGGCAGTCAAGTCACCCCATCCTGGATTCCCCTGGGTGTCTAGTTTTCAAAAATGTATAGGTTTGCTAGGTTTCCCTAGGTGCCGGCAGAGCTAGGGTTCAAAAACTACAGCTAGGCACTTTGCCAAAAAAGGGTCATTTTTCACTGCGAAATTGAGGTGTGACCACGTTGCGTTTTGCGCCGTTTCCTGTCGCAGGCACTAGGCCGACCCACACAAGTGAGGTACCATTTTTCTCGTAAGACTTTGGGGGACGCGGGGTGGGTGGAAATTTGTGGATCCACGCAGATTCCAGAACTTTCCACCACAGAAATGTGGGGAAAATGTGTTTGTTTTGACAATTTTTTATGTTTGCAAGGGATTCTGGGTAACAGAACCTGGTGGGAGGCAGTCAAGTCACCCCATCCTGGATTCCCCTGGGTGTCTAGTTTTCAAAAATGTATAGGTTTGCTAGGTTTCCCTAGGTGCCGGCAGAGGTAAGGTTCAAAAACTACAGCTAGGCACTTTGCCAAAAAAGGGTCATTTTTCACTGCGAAATTGAGGTGTGACCGCGTTGCGTTTTGCACCGTTTCCTGTCGCAGGCACTAGGCCGACCCACACAAGTGAGGTACCATTTTTCTCGTAAGACTTTGGGGAACGCGGGGTGGGTGGAAATTTGTGGATCCACGCAGATTCCAGAACTTTCCACCACAGAAATGTGGGGAAAATGTGGTTTTTTTGACAATTTTTTATGTTTGCAAGGGATTCTGGGTAACAGAACCTGGTGGGAGGCAGTCAAGTCACCCCATCCTGGATTCCCCTGGGTGTCTAGTTTTCAAAAATGTATAGGTTTGCTAAGTTTCCCTAGGTGCCGGCAGAGCTAGGGTTCAAAAACTACAGCTAGGCACTTTGCCAAAAAAGGGTCATTTTTCACTGCGAAATTGAGGTGTGACCGCGTTGCGTTTTGCGCCGTTTCCTGTCGCAGGCACTAGGCCGACCCACACAAGTGAGGTACCATTTTTCTCGTAAGACTTTGGGGAACGCGGGGTGGGTGGAAATTTGTGGATCCACGCAGATTCCAGAACTTTCCACCACAGAAATGTGGGGAAAATGTGGTTTTTTTGACAATTTTTTATGTTTGCAAGGGATTCTGGGTAACAGAACATGGTGGGAGGCAGTCAAGTCACCCCATCCTGGATTCCCCTGGGTGTCTAGTTTTCAAAAATGTATAGGTTTGCTAGGTTTCCCTAGGTGCCGGCAGAGCTAGGGTTCAAAAACTACAGCTAGGCACTTTGCCAAAAAAGGGTCATTTTTCACTGCGAAATTGAGGTGTGACCACGTTGCGTTTTGCGCCGTTTCCTGTCGCAGGCACTAGGCCGACCCACACAAGTGAGGTACCATTTTTCTCGTAAGACTTTGGGGAACGCGGGTGGGTGGAAATTTGTGGATCCACGCAGATTCCAGAACTTTCCACCACAGAAATGTGGGGAAAATGTGGTTTTTTTGACAATTTTTTATGTTTGCAAGGGATTCTGGGTAACAGAACCTGGTGGGAGGCAGTCAAGTCACCCCATCCTGGATTCCCCTGGGTGTCTAGTTTTCAAAAATGTATAGGTTTGCTAGGTTTCCCTAGGTGCCGGCAGAGCTAGGGTTCAAAAACTACACCTAGGCACTTTGCAAAAAAAGGGTAATTTTTCATTGTGAAAATGTGGTACGTCCACGTTGCATTTTGAGCCATTTCCTGTTGTAGGCACAAGGGCTACCCACACAAGTGAGGTACCATTTTTATCGGGACACTTAGGGTAACACAGAATTGTAGAGCAACTGTTATTACCTATTGACTTTCGATGCATTTCTGCCTTCCAAATGAAAGACAATGTGTAAAAATAAGTCATTTTGAAAAATGACCTATAATTCTCATGCTAGTATGGGTACTCCCAATTTCGGAAATGTGCAAATATCTACTGTTTCTAAAATCTACATTTTGTTCCCATTTCAGAAATACATAGGTGTCTTTCATAACAATTTTTCCATGTATACATTTTCCCAAAATAATTGCTATATACCCGGTACTTAAAAAAAAATCATTGCAAGATGTTGCTCAATTATTGGCTCTGGGTTCGTCGGGTTCTTGGTGAACCTACAAGTCCTATATATCCCCACAACCAGAAAGGTCCAGCGGATATAACGGTATATTGCCTTCAAATAGCTGTCATAATTAGAAGAAGTTACAGGTGAAAACGTTGACACAAATGGCTGTTTTTTTCAACTAATTTTCAATTTTTCCTTTATTTAACTGTTAGTTTCTATAAGGAAAACTTTAAGGATCTACACAAATGACCCCTTGCTGAATTCAGAATTTTGTCTACTTTTCATAAATGTATGGCTTTCCAGGATCCATTATTGGTTTCATACCCATTTCTACCATTAACTGGAAGGAGGTTGAAAGCACAAAAAATAGCAAAAATAGGCTATGTCCCAGAAAAATGCCAAAACTGTGTAAAGAAAGTTGGTTTTCTGACAAAAGTCTGCTTGTCCCTGAAAGCTGGGAAGATGGTGATTTCATCCCCACAACCCCTTTTTGATGCCATTTGCAGGGAAAAATCAAGACGCTTTCATCTGTAGCCCTTTTTTGCCTTTTTCCAAAAAAACCAAAATTTAGCTGTATTTTGACTAATTTCTGGGTCCCCTCCAGGGGAATCCACAAACCCTGGGTACCTTTACAATCCCCATGATGTTAGAAAAAAAGGACGCAAATTTGGCATGGATACCTTATGTGGTCAAAAAGTTACAGGGGCCTAAGCGCGCACTACCCCAAATAGCCAAAAAAAGGCTTAGCACAGGAGGGGAAAAGGCCTAGCAGCGAAGGGGTTAAGTAAAAACAGGCTAAATCATTGATGCGTGGTGAAACAATAGTTAGGTTTCTCCAATTAAGAAAACATTGGATTGATGGTCGTGGAGGTATTTTTCTATGATAAATTATGAAATGAAGAATGACACTCCTATAGCGAAATAGGTGGTGGTATCTACAAATGTAGAAGAAGTTACTGGAGAGGTACAAGGAAGGCGGAGTCAGGCGCCTGTATAGAAATGGAATTGTAGTAGTGTTTGTAGTATTTGACAGCAATACATTGATATATTAAGGACATTTCTACATATCTTTCAAAGGTGAAGTTTAAAACACAAAATAAGTACTTTACAAGGATTGGATTCTTGCACGTTTAGAAAGCATACAAATTTGCAGGGACACTCACTAGCTTAATTATCAAACAAAGTGTGCCAAAGTACCTTTCATCATTTCAGGATGTTAGTTGTACACCACTCAACAATGCGATCTTTAGTTAGGAGGCAGTACTATGTGAAAACTCCTGCTTTATGTTTAGGAGAATTGAATAGAGCATTTTTATATGGTACCTTGGCAGATGTAGAAAAGGTTTGTGATGATGTGCAGTTTCGTTTCTTTGGTCCTCAGCAGGATTCTAGGGAAAATGAAGAGTTGTTAAGAGGAGGAGTTGTAGAACATGACATAGATATTACAGTTGATAGTTTTGAAGAAGAGTTTACAAAATTTAACACAGTGCGGTCTTAAAAACCAGAGTATGTTTGACATTTCACTCGTACAAAACCAGAGAGATTCAGCAGTTATAGTTAGCTGGGCTAACTATAACTCGTGCCCCGCAATGCACTGCTTATGACCTCACATATTTCATCACTCATGACATGGTCAGTGACATCACTGATGACATCTCAAATTACATCACTGATGACATCATCCGCAGAATCTCTGATGCACCCACTCACACCCCAATATAACCTTTTATACACCCACTCCAACTTCTACACTAGCATTCTCAAATCCATTGACACACCCATACCAGTACTTACACACCCACTCACTGAGTCATTGGTCTACACTCACATCTGTTATGTTATGTTATGTTATGTTAATATAACTTATTGAGCGCACGAATACCCGGAGGTGTCTTGGTGCTAAGGAACTACCGTAAGCCAAAAGAATCTAGCGTTAATTCAGGAATAGCCATGTCTTAAGATTCTTTCTAAATGAGGCTAGAGAACTAGCAGACCTGATATGTATAGGAAGCGTATTCCATAGCTTGGCCGTGCCATAGCCAATGCTTTGTTCCCCCCAGCTAGAGGTGCGAATCCTGGGCACCATCATACGTTTGGTACCAGTAGAGCGAAGCGGTCTACCTGTAAAATACCAGGAAAAGATGTTTCTTAGGAACACAGGCCCTGTAGTATTCAAGGCCTTTAAAGCTAGGCATAGCATCTTAAACTTGACATGACTTGCTACAGGAAGCCAGTGGAGTCTTCGGATTTCGGTCGAAACTGATTCGTACTTGGGCAGATTTAGCAGGAGTCTTGCGGCTGCATTCTACACCATCTGCAGTTTTTTTAGATGTTGTTTCTGCATATTCAAGTACAATCCATTGCAATAATCTAATTTCGATAGTACCAGTGCAGTCACCACCGTCTTCCTAGAATCCATAGGGAGATAAGGAAGAACCTTCCTCAGTTTTTTGAGCAAGTAAAAAGTGGTGGAAACCGTAGCATTGGTTTCCTGGGAAAATATTAATTTCTTGTCAATTAAAATACCAAGATTTTTCGCTTTTTCTACTGTTTTGGCAATTCTCCCATCTCTGTAGGCCACCAAATGCCATCCCATCTGGGTTGGAGGTTGGCAAAAATCACTATTTCGGTTTTCTCTGAATTAAGTTTAAGACAATGCATCCACTTAGTTGCCTACACAGTCACTGGTACACCAACTCACTCACTAATACAGCCACTGATATATCCAGTCATACACCCATACAGCCACTCACACATAGTCAGTCACTCATAGAGCTACTCACACACCTACTCACTCCTCTATAGAGTCAATCACACAGCCATTTACTCACCTTTACAGTTCTACATATACCCACTCATTTATTCATACAGATACTAACACATACTCACTCACCTATAAAGTCACTGACACAAGCACACACTCATCCATACGGCCACTCTCGCAATCACTCAGTCACAGATACACTCACTCACTCATATACTCCAACACTCACCTATACTGCCTTTCACATATTCAGTTACTCACCCATATACCATTGATACATCCATTCACTCACGGACACAGCCATACACTCACTCACTCACTCATACAGCCCCTTACACACACACTCAATAACCCATAGCGCCACTGACTCACCCACTCACTTGTCCATACAGGCAGTTACACACCCTGTCCCCACTCACACAGACCTTGAGCCACCTATACATGTACACAAGACAACCAATCACTTACCCATACAGAAACTCGCACACCTATACAACCACTTAGACACCAACTGACAGACAGATACAGACATCCACACAACAAGTCACTCACCCATACATTCACTGAGACACCTAATCACTCACTTATACAGTCAGTCACGCACCCACTGAATCATCCATACAGGCACTCACACACACTGATTCACCAATACACCTTGGTATATATATTTAACACTCATAAACATTTAAAAAACACTCACAGTCACTGGATGATGTCATCAGTGATGTCATTTGAGATGTCATCAGTGATGTCATCAGTGATGTCACTGACCATGTCATGAGTGATGTAATATGTGAGGTCATAAGCAGTGCATTGGGGGGGGGGCACAAGTTATAGTTAGCTCAGCTGAATGTGTGACAGAATATCGACGGACAGAAAATCGACCTGCAAAAATATCGACACAGAAATATAGAAGTCAAAAATATCGAAGTCCAATATATAATAAAGGTAAGTACAAAAATATTGGAAAAAATATATAGTTGTCAAAAATATCGAAGTTAAAAATATCGTTTTTTTAAATGTTTTAATAATAATGTAAAATTAAGTAAATAATACATATAATTAAAAGAAATACAATTAAAAATATTAAAAGATATTTAAAAATAATAACTAATACATTAAATGTTAAAATAAATTAAACATATACATATAAATTAATATATATACTTACTCCACATAGTGCAACAGTAGGGAAAGCGTTGGATAGCGTAGTGGTAAAAATTACTATTCACACTCCAGAGAGTGCAACAGTAGGGAAAGCGCTGGATAGCGTAGGGGTAAAAATTACTATTCCCACTCCAGTGAGTGCAACAGTAGGGAAAGCATTGGATAGCGTAGGGGTAAAAATTACTATTTCCACTCCAGAGAGTGCAACAGTAGGGAAAGCGCTGGATAGTGTAGGGGTAAAAATTACTATTCCCACTCCAGAGAGTGCAACAGTAGGGAAAGCGCTGGATAGCGTAGGGGTAAAAATTACTATTCCCACTCCAGAGAGTGCGACAGTAGGAAAAGCTTTGGATAGCTTTGGACATTGGGCCCTGGGGGATGGGGTCCCCATGGTGATGTTTGGCTTTGAGAAGGGGGGGTCACACACTCTTCCCCGAAATTTAAATCTTGGCCCCTAGAGATGGGCCTCTAAGAGGGGAGGGGTGGTCACAAGCTTGTTCCCTTAAATGTTAAGCTTGGGGAGGGGAGTCGCATGGCCCCTTCCCTAATTATCATTATCAACCCTGGGGGGTGGAACCTCCATAAGGTTCTGGCAGGTGGGCCGTAGGCCCCCCTCCACACTCACCATGGCATACCCACGGGGACTCAAATTAAAAAGCACAGGAAGCCACAGTTTTTTTCTAGCCCAGCAGATCTACAGATTTCATTTCAAGACCAGAGGCTACCATTATGCACAAGTAACCTTTAATGCTACTCCTGCAGCACCTTTAAAGAACTTACAACCCATAAAACACTAGAACCAGAACTCTACAGTTCATAAATAATCCTTCCACTGAACATTCCTCCTCTTTTAATTGCTGATCCTGAGGAGATAAGTACCTTTTTAAAATCATTTATTAAAGTTGTGAATGAATGTAATATATTGTTTTATACTCCAGTTGAGTGAGTTTTTAAAATATGTTAGGCTTAGCTTCTAATTTATAGAAGCAGAGGTTTTTGGATGATTGTGCTTAGGTGTTAAAGTTGAGGTAAGAAAGCTTAGGAAAGAAACATCGTAGGTAAAAAAAAATGTATAGTTAGGATTTGGTATCGGGTTTGTCAAGTTTTAAAGAGCTCTGTTAGATGCAGATGTATGATTTTAGGGAAACACATGTATTGGCGCGAGTGAAGCAGGATTTTAAGTTCAAAGAATGCCAGCATTCCTAATCGCTTCTTACCTGTGGTGCGTGGCATATTCTTTAAATTTTCCAGACTGTTCCAGGATCGGTGCACTTGAAGGCATTATTGCTCGTGGGTCCGCTCTGCTTGAGGGCTAGTTACAGATGGAAGGCGTGTTGCAGCGTGTGGTAGAACACGTGTGCAACACATATTTTTCTGGCAACTCTCGCGAGAAGAGAGTGCCCACTTTGGAAAGGGAAGCTTTCAAAAGGACACAGTTAAAGTATGACAGCACGGAAATGGTTGAACTGCAGCGCTTGTCAGATGGGTTATTATTACAGAGAGAAAGGTTGAAGGATATGGTTGGTGGTTAACCATATTGTGCAGAATTGTTTATTTGGCTTAATTATGGGCATTTTTATAAAGAGAATTTTAAAGGTATGTTGCGTGAACAGGGTAGTGAATTTCATGTGACTGGAAGTGAGGAAATTGTTAAAAAATTAATTCAGTTTGAGATGAAGAAACAAGTGAAGGAGACGGAGACAATGGAGGATTTTCTTAAAAGTAGGAAAAGGAAGGAGGTAGAGTCAGATGAAGAATTTTATTCCCTTTCAGAAGGAGAGGGAGTAAGTAGTGAAGTTGGAAGGACGCAAACAAAGGAGACCAGACATACAGAAGACATTGGTATGTCTAAGTGTAACAAGGTTGGCTTTCAGACAGCTGCAAAGAAAGGTGTCTTTAGCGGCACAAGTAGAACGGGTGAGCTTAGCGGCACGCATGGAAAGGATGCCCTTGGCGGCACACAGGAGGATGGAGATTTTGAAAGTGGATTGAATATGAATTTGTCCGGCAATAATATGAAGGAAATGGACAAATATATTTTTGATTTACAAGAGAATGATGAATTTAAAAATTTTGAGGACATGGAGGTTGATTGTTCAATTGATACAGTTAGGGATCCGTTTGGGGGAGATATATTTTCACCTCTTAATATTAAGCATCCTAGGAGTGGAGAATGGTGGGCTATGGAACATGTAGGGAAGTTTATAAAAACGTGTTTTCTGAAACCCTTGGATAGGGAGGTACGAAGATTGTTGAGAGCGGAGTGTTCTTGGCCAAAAATTGAAGAGAAGGTGTGTGCCATCCTGAATTTGAACCCGGATCTCATTAGCTATTTGTTTCGCTTGGGTAGGGACCCAAGGAAAGGATTGGAGAGGTCATTGAAGATATCCAAGATAAACTCTTGGATGTTTTAGGCCCCTTGGCCAGCATATTGGATATGGCTGAGGAGGCATATGCTAATGAAGAACATGTAGACTTGGATTTACTAAGAGGATGGAGCCAAAAGGCTGAGGTCCTCTGGGAAATGCTAATGTGGGTTTATTACAAGAGAGGAGGAGAGCTATCCTAATGAAAATCAATCCGAAATTGGGGGACCTGGCTCAGAAAGAGACTAGTGAGGATGCAAAAGTGTTACTGTTCGGAGAAGGCCTAGTGAAAGGAACTGGGAAGTATGTGAATACTTTTACAGCTTTAGATAATGCACAAGGGAACATGAGAAAGGTTTTTGGAGTTTTTGTAAGGGCCAGTAGGCAGGGACCCTTCACTGCCCGTGGATTGCAGAGATCCCAATACAGTACTCAGTACAATTCATAGTATGGAAATCAGTTTAGAGGAAGAGGTTTCCAAACAAGCTCAGGGTTTTACCCTAGCAGAGGAAGAGCAGGGAGACAAAGCAGAAGATTTTCGAGAGAACGAGGACTGCTCAATAATAGAGGTCAAGGTGAGTACGGAGATTATTTTTGGTTCTTTCCACAGAGGTGTAGGAGGGCGTTTAAAATACTTCAGAAAAGAATGGGAGAAGTTGACTCAGGACCCTTGGGTTTTAAACACAATTCAGAGATATGCAATAGAGTTTGTGAGTTGTCCATATCAAAGAGGGGAGCAAAGAGAGATAAGGATGGCAAAGGAACAAGAGAGAATCGTGGATTCAGAGATAGAACCCCTTATTCACAAGGATAGTTGGAGCAGGTAAGAGAGTCAGCTAGATGTTTTGTAAGCAATTTATTTTGGTGGAAAAGAAAGACACAGGCTGGTGTCATACATCTCAGAGAATTAAACAGATTTTTGCTGTACTGGCATTTCAAGATGGAAGGGATTCATTGTCTGAGGGATTTGTTGACAGCGAAGGATTGGTTAGTGAATCTGGATTTAAAGGATGCTTCCTTTACTGTGCCTATGGCTCGAGAGAGCCAGAAATATTTACAGTTCACATGGAAAAATAAGCTTTATCGGTTTCTATGTTTACCTTTCAGTCTTTTCTCAGCACCTTAGTGTTTCACTAAAGTGATGAGGGTAGTTGTATCTTTTTACCGTCAGAGGGGAATACGAATGATAATCTACTTAGACGATATCCTATTGTTATCACATGACCAAGAGGAGCTGAAAAGAGAGATACAGGAAGTTGTGTGCAAATTAGAGGAATTAGGTTTCATTCTGAACAGAGAGAAGTCTGTTCTGCATCCTACCCAAATTTTGGAGTTCTTGGGGTTTCAAGTAGATACAGTAGAGTGACTACCAGCGAAGAAGGTAAAAATAATAAGGAAAGAGATTAATCAGAATTTGAAAAGAGAGTTTGTAACGTTGAGGGAGTTTGCAAGAACGATAGGTCTGCTGTCTTCTTCAATACAGGCTATTTTTCCATGGCCCCTTCATTATAGTGCATTGCAGAGACTGAAAGGGGAAGTGTTAAAGAAAGGTTTGTGGTACGGAGACAGGATATTTTGGAGTGCAGAGTCAAAAGAAGAGTTGCTCTGGTGGATGAACAATATGGAGGCATGGAATGGGCGAGCAATCTTTGGCTGTGCTCCGGATTATGTTTTAGAGACGGATGCACGTTTGAGTAGTTGTGGAGCATGTTTAGGGAGAGTGGAGACAGGTGGAGTTTTGACAAAGGAAGAGAAGTCAGGACACATAAATTGCTTGGAATTAACAGCGGGTTTGTACACATTAAAGAGTTTCAGGAAGGAACTGAAAGGGCGGACTGTGTTGATGAGAATGGACAATGTGTCCACAGTGACTTATGCGAACAAGATCCTGAGTTCTAGCAGATTTGGCAAAAGATTTTGGAATTTTTGTCTGGAACACAGAATGGTGGTATGCTTGCCAGGAGAACTGAGTGTGAGCGCAGATTGGAATTCAAAGAATTTGAGGGATTTCAGCGATTGGAAGCTGGACCGCAGTTGCTTTTGTAGGATAGACAATGTGTGGGGCCCTCTGGATGTAGACCTTATTGCAAGTCGATTAACATACCAGTTGAAAGAGTTTTTTGGTTGGAGAGCAGATCCCTTGGCGTCAGCAGTGGACGCATTCCAACAAGTTTGGAGGGGGAGGAGAGCTTATGCTTTTCCTCCATTCGCAATGATACAGAGGGTGCTCTTGAAATTGAGACAGGAGGAGTATCAGATAGTGTTGGGAACGCCTTTTTGGGTGTCACAGGTTTGGTTTCCAACGGTGATGGAGTTAGCATGTGCGGAACCTTTTTTAATTCCTGCCAAGGTAGGTCTTCTGAGGAACGCAGAGAAAGAGGAGCATCCTTTAGTTCAAAGCAGGGTATTGAACCTTCTTGTTTGGAAAGTATCAGGAGATCTTTCTGTTTCAAGGGGCTTTCGAATAAAGCTGCAGAGTTGGTTGCTGGATGAATCCTGGGCTCCATGAACTAGGAGTAGGTATAAAGGGTTCTGGAGAATATGGTCTAGTTGGTGCTTGGAGTTGGTGCTTGAAAAGGAGTTTGGATCCGGTGGAGGCTCCTGTAGTTGAGGTGGTTAATTGTTTGGTGGAAAATTTGAGGAAGGTTTAGGATACCGGACAATCAATTGTTACAGGTCAGCAATTTCAGCAGGTCAATCTCAAGTGGATGACAAATTTGTAGGAAGAAATGTAATGAAATGTAATGGCATGTAGAGTTCTGAAGAGTATGAGGATTAAGAGGCCACCTAAAGCACGTTACAGTGTGCTGTGAGATGTCAATGCTGTGCTGTCGCTTTTTTGTTGCAGTGGCCAGCAAACAAGTACTTAGACTTGAAGAGAGTTTCTGAGAAGATGGCATGTTTATTATGTTTGGTGTCATAAAGAGAGTGTTGGATGTGAAGGCGCTAGAGGTAAGTAACAAATTAATGGGACCAGATGGAGTGTATTTTGAGATTTGGAAAAGAACATAAACCATTTCAGATTCAGTTCTTTATCCTATTTATGCAGAAGAAAGAAAATTGTGTGTAGTGAATTGTATGGGAGAGTATGAAAGCAGGTTATAGGAACATAGGAACGACGGAGAGAATCAATTGTTGATTTCATATGTAAAACCATATTGTGCAGTGAGTACTGCAATGATTGCAAGGTGGGTAAAGAATGTTATGAAAGAAAGTGGTATTGATGTGGAAAGACTCAAATCCCATTATTTACGTGGTGCTATGGTAAGTAAAATGTATTTGTCTGGTGGTCGGCTGGAAGAAAGTTTAAAAGCTGCAGACTGGTCAAATGTTGGTACTTGTTGCAAGGCACTACTTCAGACCTATTAATCATGTTTCAAAGGTGGTGTTGAAGGACTTCCAACATGCATAATGGCAGCCTCCGGTCTTGAAATGAAATGGTAATTCTCCAAGAGTAGTGTAACGAGAATCAAGATTTCATTAAAGACACGGAGGTAAACATTATCCCACCTTCCTCTGCCCATGAGGTTAGGTTAAAAAAAAGAATAATAATAAATGGAAATGTAATAATAACAAAAGAGGTGATTGGAATTTTAAGGAGGAAGTAGGAGTTGTTTTGACATGTGGTACATGTGTTTTATTGTTAATGCTGTAATAACGTTTGTTAATAAGTGATTACATTAAAGAAGTCTTGGATAAAAAAAATTGGGGTTATTTTATCTTTCAACAGAATAAAGGAAGAAGAAAAGGTGGGATGAAAGCTTGGCTGGAAAGAAGATTTTTAAGGAAGAGGATATAGTTGTTGCATTAAAAGAGGAGGAATGTTCAGTTGCAGGATTATTTATAGACTGTAGGGTTCTGGTTCTAGTGTTTTATGTGTTGTAAGTTCTTTAAAGGTGCTGCAGGAGTGGCATTAAAGGTTGTTTATTCATAATGTTAGCCTCTGTGTCTTTAATGAAATCTTGATTCTTATTATACTACCCTTTGGGAATCGCCATCCTCTGCAGCAAAAACAAAAAGAAACGTTTTGGCCATAGGGCGGGTCTCTCTGCCCCCCACCCTCAGGCCTAGGGGTCAGGGAACCCTTACCTTGCCCCCATGTGTTTTTGTACTTGTTCCACATGACAGGGGACTGACCCACCAAGCCCTAAAATGGTTGTCTCCACATCAGTTCTTATCTACAGCTTCATGGATCCTCCGTCGTGTGAAATATACAACGTTTTTAACCTTAATTTCTCAAAAACTACAGAACAGATTCTCACCAGCCTAAACTACACAAACCTGGGAAATTATATAGTTATAACTTTAAGCTATAACTTTCACCCCACCCAAAACTTAATATAACTTACACACCTATGTACACAGTGTTGTCAAATCGTGTAAATGAATTATAACTCGCCCTTTACTATGCACAGTGTTCTCATACATTTCAAATGTCATGAGTCTTTTTAGGAATGCTTTTATTTAACATGATATAAGTGATTTAATATAAATGGGTATAAGCAGAGCATGGGAAAGGCACGATGTATAACTATGACTTTAGAATTTGTAAGGTTTGTGTACTTTAAGTTGGTTTTGTATAGAAATAATAAATTACATCTCTTACAAATTTGGTTTTTTTCATTGAATTTGAGGGTTTTTTTATTCTTAAAATTTTTTGTTTCAACTCATATAATGTTGTTTATTAGAGTTGAATGGAGTGGCGTAGAGTATAGGGGCATAGTGTGGAGTAGAATGTTGTAGAGTGGAGTGGCATGTCATAAAGTAGAATGGAGCGGCATGTCTTAAAGTGGAGTAGCATAGATTGGAGTGGCGTAGAGTGGAGTGGCATTATGTAGAGTGGGTTGGCATGTTGTGTGCTGTGAAGTGTCATAGAGTGGAGAGGCGTGTTGTGGAGTAGAGTGGAGTGGCATGGCATAGAGTGTCTTAGAGGGGAGGGACGTAGAGTGGAGTGGCGTGGAGTGGCACGGTGTACAGTGTAGTGGTGTGTCATGGAGTAGAGCGGCATGTTGTAGAATGGAGTGGAGTGGCGTGTCGTAGAGCGTAGTATAGTCGCGTAGAGTGGAGACAGTGGGGTAGTGTGTCATAGAATACAGTGTAGTAAAGCAGCGTGAAGTCGCATAGAGGGAGTTCCGTAGATTGGTATAGAGTGGACATGAGTGGCATAGACTGGAGTAGAGTAGCATAAATGGAATGGCAGAGTGGAGTGGGTAGAGTGGAGTGGCATAGAGTGGCGTAGAGTGGAGTAAAGTGTTATGGAGTGGAGTGTCATAGAATGGAGAGGCATAGCGTGGAGGGGATCGGCGTGTCATAGAGTGGAGTGTCTTATCAAACAGTGGAGTTGCGTGGTGTGTCATAGAGTGTCATAGAGTGGTGTGGAGTGGAGGGGTATTGAGTGGAGTAGAATGTAGAATGTTGTAGAGTAGAGTGGCATAGAGTAGACTGGAGTGGCATGACATAGAGTGGCGTGTTATAGAGTGCCTTAGAGTGGAGGAGCGTAGAGTGGAGTTGCGCAGAGTGGAATGGCATGCTGTAGAGTGCAGTGGTGTCTCATAGAGTGAAGTGGCATGTCATATAGTGGAGTGGCGTGTAATAGAGTGGAGTGGAGTGGCCTGGAGTGTCTTAGATAGGATTGGAGTGTCGCAGAGTGGAGTGGTGTGTCATAGAGTGGAGTGGCATGTTGTAGAGTAGAGTGGAGTGGCGGAGTGCAGTGGCATGTCGTAGAGTGGAGTTGTCTGCAATAGAGTGTTGTGTCATAGAGTGTCTTAGGGTGGGGGGTTGTAGAGTGGAGAGGCATAGTAGAAAAGGGGCATGTCATAGAGTGGAGTGGCATGTTGTAGTGTAGAGGGGCGTGGAGTGTCATAGACTGGAGTGGAGTATCGTAGAGTGTAGTGGCGTGTCGTAAAGTTGAGTGCCATTTGATAGAGTTGAGTGGTGTGTCATAGAGTGTCGTAGAGTGTAGTTTAGTCGCGTAGAGTAGAGTAGAGTGGGGTAGTGTGTCATAGAGTCCAGTGTAGTAAAGCAGCGTGAAGTGGCATAAAGGGAGTTCCGTAGAGTGTTATAGAGTTGAGTAGAGTGTCGTAGAGTGGTATAAAGTGGAATAGAGTGGCATAGACTGGAGTAGAGTAGCATAAAGTGGAGTGACATAAAGTGAAGTAGTATGTTGTAGAGTGGAAGGGTGTAGAACATCATAGATGGAGTAGAGTATCATAGAGTGGAGTACAATGGAGTAACAGAGTGGAGTGGCCTAGAGTCGAGACGCATAGAGTGGCGTAGAGTGGAGTAAAGTGTCATAGAGTGGAGTGTCATAGAGTGGAGAGGCATAGCATGGAGTGGGTTGGCGTGTCATAGAGTGGAGTGGCTTATCCTACAGTGGAGAGGAGTGGTGTGTCATAGAGTGTCATAGAGTGGTGTGGAGGGTCAAGAGTGAAGTAAAATGTTGTAGAGTGGAGTGGCATAGAATGCAGTGGCATGTAATAGAGAAGAGTGTAGTGGCATGTTATAGAGTGGCGTGTTATAGAGTGCCTTAGAGTGGAGTTGCACAGAGTGGAGTGGCATGCCGTAGAGTGAAGTGGTGTCTCGTAGAGTGGAGTGTCATTGAGTGGAGTGGCCTGGAGTGTCTTAGATAGGACTGGAGTGTCGTAGAGTGGAGTGGTGTGTCATAGAGTGGAGTGGCATGTTGGAGAGTAGACTGGAGTGGTGTAGAATGCAGTGGCATGTGGTAGAGTGGAGTGGTCTGCAATAGAGTGGCATGTCATAGAGTGTCTTAGGGTGGAGGGTTGTGGAGTGGAGAGGCATAGTAGTGGAGTGGCATGTCATAGAGTGGAGTGGCATGTTGTAGAGTAGAGTGGTGTGGAGTGTCATAGAGTGGAGTGGAGTGTCGTAAAGTGGAGTGGCGTGTCGTAAAGTTGAGTGCCATGTGATAGAGTTGAGTGGTGTGTCATAGAGTGTAGTAGAGCGGATTATAGTTGCGTAGAGTGGGTTAGAGTGGGGCAGTGTGTCATAGAGTACAGTGGAGTAAAACAGCGTGAAGTGGCATAGAGGGAGGTCCGTAGAGTGTTATAGAGTTGAGTAGAATGGCATAGAGTTGAGTAGAATGGCATAGACTGGAGAAGAGTACCATAAAGTGGAGTGGCATTAAGTGAAGTAGTATGTCGTAGAGTGGAGGGGCATAGAATGTCATAAAGTGGAGTAGAGTGTAGTACAATGGAGTGGCATAGTGGAGTGGCATAGAGTGGAGTGGCACAGAGTGGCATAGAGGGGAGTAAAGTGTCATAGAGGGGAGTGGAGTAGAGTGGAAAGGCACAGTGTGGAGTGGATCGGCGAGTCATAGAGTGGAGTGGCTTATCATACAGTGGAGTGGAGTGGTGTGTCATAAAGTGGTGTAGAGTGAAGGGACATAGAGTGGAGTAGAATGTTGTAGAGTGGAGTGGCATAGAGTGCAGTGGTGTGTGATAGAGTAGATTGGAGTGGCATGTTATAGAGTGCCTTAGAGTGGAGGGGTGTAGAGTGGAGTTGCGCAGAGTGGAGTGGCATGCCGTAGAATGAAGTGGTGTCTTGTAGAGTGGAGTGGTGTATTATAGAGTGGAGTGGCCTATAGTGTCTTAGATAGGACTGGAGTGTTGCTGGGTGGAGTGGTGTGTCATAGAGTGGAGTGTCATGTTGTAGAGTAGAGTGGAGTGGCGTAGAGTGCAGTGGCATGTCGTAGAGTGGAGTGCAATAGAGTGTTGTGTCGTAGAGTGTCTTAGGGTGGGGGGTTGTAGAGTGGAGAGGCATAGTAGAAAAGGGGCATGTCATAGAGTGGAGTGGCATGTTGTAGTGTAGAGGGGTGTGGAGTGTCATAGACTGGAGTGGAGTATCGTAGAGTGTAGTGGCCTGTCGTAAAGTTCAGTGCCATTTGATAGAGTTGAGTGGTGTGTCATAGAGTGTCGTAGAGTGTAGTTTAGTCGCGTAGAGTAGAGTAGAGTGGGGTAGTGTGTCATAGAGTACAGTGTAGTAAAGGAGCATGAAGTGGCATAAAGGGAGTTCCGTAGAGTGTTATAGAGTTGAGTAGAGTGTCGTAGAGTGGTATAAAGTGGAATAGAGTGGCATAGACTGGAGTAGAGTAGCATAAAGTGGAGTGACATAAAGTGAAGTAGTATGTTGTAGAGTGGAAGGGTGTAGAACATCATAGAGTGGAATAGAGTGTCATAGAGTGGAGTACAATGGAGTAACAGAGTGGAGTGGCCTAGAGTCGAGACGCATAGAGTGGCGTAGAGTGGAGTAAAGTGTCATAGAGTGGAGTGTCATAGGGCCTGATTCACAGAACTAACTTACGTCAAAAACGTAAAGTTAGTACTTTTTGGTATTCACAGAATACACTTACTCATTTTGTTATTCACAGAATGAACTTACTCATTTCGGTATTCACAGAAGTTAGTAGTCCTAACTTTAGGACTCCTAAATGCCTTCTGTGAATACCGAAAGTTAGGATTTTTCTCAATTTAGGAGTAGTAAAGTTAGGAACTTTACTACTCCTAAACTGAGAAAAATCCTAACTTTAAGACTTTCGGTATTCACAGAAGGCATTTAGGAGTCCTAAAGTTAGGACTACTAACTTCTGTGAATACCGAAATGAGTAAGTTCATTCTGTGAATACCAAAATGAGTAAGTGTATTCTGTGAATACCAAAAAGTACTAACTTTACGTTTTTGACGTAAGTTAGTTCTGTGAATCAGGCCCATAGAGTGGAGAGGCATAGCATGGAGTGGGTTGGCGTGTCATAGAGTGGAGAGGCTTATCCTACAGTGGAGAGGAGTGGTGTGTCATAGAGTGTCATAGAGTGGTGTGGAGGGTCAAGAGTGAAGTAAAATGTTGTAGAGTGGAGTGGCATAGAATGCAGTGGCATGTAATAGAGAAGAGTGTAGTGGCATGTCATAGAGTGGCGTGTTATAGAGTGCCTTAGAGTGGAGTTGCGCAGAGTGGAGTGGCATGCCGTAGAGTGAAGTGGTGTCTCGTAGAGTGGAGTGGCGTGTCATTGAGTGGAGTGGCCTGGAGTGTCTTAGATAGGACTGGAGTGTTGTACAGTGGAATGGTGTGTCATAGAGTGGAGTGGCATGTTGGAGAGTAGACTGGAGTGGTGTAGAATGCAGTGGCATGTGGTAGAGTGGAGTGGTCTGCAATAGAGTGGCATGTCATAGAATGTCTTAGGGTGGAGGGTTGTGGAGTGGAGAGGCATAGTAGTGGAGTGGCATGTCATAGAGTGGAGTGGCATGTTGTAGAGTAGAGTGGTGTGGAGTGTCATAGAGTGGAGTGGAGTGTCGTAAAGTGGAGTGGCGTGTTGTAAAGTTGAGTGCCATGTGATAGAGTTGAGTGGTGTGTCATAGAGTGCTGTAGAGCGGATTATAGTTGCGTAGAGTGGGTTAGAGTGTGGCAGTGTGTCATAGAGTACAGTGGAGTAAAACAGCGTGAAGTGGCATAGAGGGAGGTCTGTAGAGTGTTATAGAGTTGAGTAGAATGGCATAGAGTTGAGTAGAATGGCATAGACTGGAGAAGAGTACCATAAAGTGGAGTGGCATTAAGTGAAGTAGTATGTCGTAGAGTGGAGGGGCATAGAATGTCATAAAGTGGAGTAGAGTGTAGTACAATGGAGTGGCAGAGTGGAGTGGCATAGAGTGGAGTGGCACACAGTGGCATAGAGGGGAGTAAAGTGTCATAGAGTGGAGTGGAGTGGAGTAGAGTGGAGAGGCATAGTGTGGAGTGGATCGGCGAGTCATAGAGTGGAGTGGCTTATCATACAGTGGAGTGGAGTGGTGTGTCATAAAGTGGTGTAGAGTGAAGGGACATAGAGTGGAGTAGAATGTTGTAGAGTGGAGTGGCATAGAGTGCAGTGGTGTGTGATAGAGTAGATTGGAGTGGCATGTCATAGAGTGGCATGTTATAGAGTGCCTTAGAGTGGAGGGGTGTAGAGTGGAGTTGCGCAGAGTGGAGTGGCATGCCGTAGAATGAAGTGGTGTCTTGTAGAGTGGAGTGGTGTATTATAGAGTGGAGTGGCCTGGAGTGTCTTAGATAGGACTGGAGTGTTGCTGGGTGGAGTGGTGTGTCATAGAGTGGAGTGGCATGTTGTAGAGTAGAGTGGAGTGGCGTAGAGTGCAGTGGCATGTCATAGAGTGGAGTGCAATAGAGTGGCGTGTCATAGAGTGTCTTAGGGTGGAGGGTTGTAGAGTGGAGATGCGTAGTATTGGAGTGGAGTGGCGTTCATAAAGATGAGTGCTGTGAGATAGAGTGGAGTGACGTGTTGTAGAGTGGTGTGTCACTCAGTGTCTTAAAGTGGAGCCGAGTGGTTTAGAGTAGAGTGTTATAGAGTGGAGTAGAGTGCTGTGGAGTGGAGTTTCATAGAGTGGAGTTACATGTCATATAGTGGAGTGGCATGTTATAGAGTGGTGTATCATAGAGTGGAGGTGCATAGAGTGGAGAAGACTGTTGTAGAGTGGAGTGGCGTACAGTGGAGTGGTGTGGAGCAGAGTGTAGTGGCGTGTCATATAGTGTTGTTCTGTACAGTGTCTTAGAGTGGGGTGGCATAGAGTGGAGTGGCGTAGAATGGAGAAGTGGAGCAGGGTGGAGTAGTGTGTCATATAGTAGAGTGTAGTAAAGTGGCAGTGAGTGGAGCAGAGGCAGTTGTGTTGAGTGTCACACAGTGGAGTAGAGTGTCATAGAGTAACAGAGAGTGGAGTAGAGTGTTGTAGAATGGAGTGGTGTAGAGTGGAGGAGAGTCTCGTAGAGTGGAGTGTTGTAGAGTGGAGTGTTGTACAGTGGCATAGAATGGAGTAAAGTGTTGTACACTGGACTGGAGTAGAGTGGAGTGGCGTAGCTTAGAGTGGAGTAAAGTGTCATAGAGTGGAGTGGCATGTCGTAGAGTACAGTGGTGTGAAGTGGAGTAGAGTAAAGTGTCATAGAGTGGAGTGGCATGTCATAGAATGAAGTAGAGTGGTGTCGTACAGTGTCGTAGAGAGGAATAGAGTGGCGTAAAGTGGAGGGGCATAGAGTGGAGTATAATGTTGTAAAGTGGAGTAGCGTAGAGTGTCGTAAAATGTAGTAGCATGTCATAAAATGGAGGAGTGGCAGGTCATTGAGTGGCGTGTTGTAGACTGGATTGGAGTTTCGTAGAGTGGAGTAAAGTGTCACAGAGTGGAGTAGTGTTTCGTACAGTGGAGTAGCGTGTCATAGAGTGGACTGGCCTGTTCATACAGTGTCTTTTGTCATACATATATTTTCTTTATAATTCAATAGGTAGCGCAGTACTTTCTGATGGGAAGGAGAGTGGAAAAAGGGTGCCTAATACCTGGGACTGTTGACCCCCACTCTGAGAAACCACAGAGGCACCTGGATGGCGTGGGGACTGGCTGCTGACACTGACAGCTGTCAGTGCTCTCTGTTTGCTGCTGTCCTTATGGGCAGAGTTTCCCTTGGGCTGGACACAAAAGTCTGGTCCAAGGGGTGGAATGGGCCATATCACTTTGTTGACCATGGTGGTACTGTCTGCCTACTGGGATGCATCTGTGAGCAAAGTAAGGTTAAGTATTGCACAGATGGGGCCCAGAGACAAAGTTAAGGAGAAGGGTTCCCCATGGGTCAATGCAGTGGCTCAGGAGAGTGTAGACAGAGAGATCCAAATAAATTCAGATGGGCGTATAACTGACCAGTGCCTCTGCAGTAGAGGGCCAATGTCCATGTTCTATCGCCTAAGCAGGGTCTTGATTAGTCTCCCCTGGCTTTAGGCTGGATGGGTGTCGTGTTGGACCATGCCTTCTCTGCAGGATCACTCCCAAACTTTTTGCCTTATACCCTTTACTTTTTGCTGAATTTATTTTAGTTGGCTTTAGGACACTCTGCACTTTACCACTGCTAACCCGTGCTAAAATGTGCGTTCTCCCCTAAACATGGTTTAATTGGCTTATACCCAATTGGCATATTGAATTTGCTTATAAGTGCTTATACAGTGTTATACCATATACACAGGGCCCGTGAATTAAATGCTACCAGTGGGCCTGCAGCAACTATTTGTGCCACCCACTTAAGTAGTACTTTATTTTTTTTGTGTTGTGATTGTTTATTACATTTTCAAGGGAAAAACATTGTCATGTACAACCAATTATGCAGCAGTAGGTCAACAAAGCTGGAGGGCCATACAGGCCCACAGTCATCAGAGACAAGACATAGAGTATCAATAACGGGGTGGAAACAGTCTAACTGATGGAGAGCGATAAGGGTGGATCGGGGTGAATGGCACCATAGAGAGGGGACAATGCAGAGGGTGGGGGGTAGAGATGGGAGTAAAGAGGGACGAGAAAAATAAAAAAAGAGGGTAATTTGCGGGAATGGGGCTGCAGGAATGGAGGAGTGCAAGGGCTTCAAGGACCCAGGACCTATGGGGAACAGGCCGAAAGGAGGGTAGGCCCACAAGGCCAACTCGGTGTGGCCAGCACTGCTCCGCATCAGTGTTCTCGTAGGAAGTGTGCCCATATCAGGCAGAACAGGGCAGCTTTGTCCAGGAGGTTGTAAGTTATCCTCTCGTATGAGGCAGTTTTATACATTTCCATGAGCCACTCCTCATGTGTTGGCAGCTGCTGGGATCGCGAGTGGCGCAAGATGCCGATCTTGGCTCCTGTGATGGTGGTAGTGAGCAGTCGATGGGTGTTGTGGGGCAGTTGGGTGAGACCCATCAGGTCGTGGAGTATGATCAATCGATCCAGCATAGGGGAGGAGGGTACTGCTATGGATTCCCTCAGTGTAGACCCCTTGTCAGACCAGAAGGGGCAGATGGCCAAACATTCTGAGAGCAAATGGATGATGTGGCAGGGAGCATGGGTGCAGCACCAGCAGGAGGAAGGGGGCAGTAGACCCGCAGAATAGAGCCTTGCCAGCGACCAATACCATTCTTGTAGGATCTTAAAAAGGCTGACTTTCATCTGGGCCTCCCGTGTGCCCCTACAGAGACTCTCCAGGAACTCCGTCCAGTCCTCCTCATATTCAACCTGGAGGCGAGCTTGGCAGACTGCCCTTAGTCGTGCCTCCTGTAGCTGGGAGTACAAATGGCAGATCAGGTGGCCGAGGACCGATGGGCAATGGCTTTCTCAATGGACAGGTGGGGTTGCGTCAGTCCCCAAATGAAAGATGTAATGCTCTTGTCCACCTGACTTAACACCCAAAAGGGCATCAACAAGGGGAGCATACTCAGCACATAGGTGAACTGTGGGAGAGTCACCATCTTCACTTCCTGGGTTCTTCCCCACAGCGACAGGCTTATGTCGACCATTTCTCAAAATCAAGTCGTATCTGGTCTAAAAGCTGGTCCAAGTTGTCCTCTACCATGCACTCCAGACCCCTGTTCACCTAGATGCCTAGGTACCACAGGCGGGACGGTCTTGACTGGAACGGTACCCCTCATTGGCCGAGCAGGTCGCCCTTACAAGTGGTAGCGCCTCGCTCTTCCCCAGTTAGCCTTGTAACCAGAGAGGTCAGCAAAAGCGGTAATGGTCTCTAGCAGTGCAGGGAGGGAGTAGGACAGTTCTGACAACGTGAGGATGATGTAATCGGTATATAGGTAGAGAGTCAAGGGTCCACCTGGTGTGGGAAGTCCCTTGATCCTGTCTGACTGGCATATGGCCGCTGCTAGAGGCTCCTCAGCAAGGAGAAAGAGCAGAGGGGAGAGGTGGCACCCCTGTCATGTGCCCCGTCACACTGGAAACGGGACAGAGAGAGATCTGCCACAATTGACTTAGGCTGATGAGGAGTCATAGAGCCAGCTTACTTTGGAGGGGGGACCCAGTGCCCCTTTGGTCCCTGCCGGCTCCCCACCTCCATAGGGAGTCGGCATTGCTCCCACGTGCAGGGAGCAGCAAAAAAGCTGCTCCCTGCATGTGAGAGCAATTTTATCATCTGTTTTCCTGCCCGCTGTCAGATAAAAAGGTTCACTCCCAGCGGGTGGGAGCAGTTTTCCTGCTCTAACCCACTGAGAGCAGACTTACTGTTTGCTCTCGCTTGGCGGGAGCTGTTAAAGCAAACATCTATGTTCCGAGGGTGGGCACCTCAGGATATAGGGAGCTGACCATAGGGGGTGGCGGTCCCTAGTGCCATTAATGGCTCCAGGAGGGGGGGGAGGCGCCTGGCCCTCCTCTTTTCTTATTGCAGGGCCTGCACAGGAAGGTGGAGGTCCCCAGGGCAAAAAATGGCCTGGGATGGGGGGGGCATGTGGCCCACTCCCTGTTAAAAATACGGCAATGCCCCAGGGAGGTGGTGGTCCAGTACGAATCCTAAAATAGCTGCCAATACTTCATGGTTAAAGTGTTGGCAGCCAATCAGATCTCAGCATGAGATCTGTTGGATCTACGGAGGGTCCGCATCCCTAGATATCTATTTTTCTTTAATAATTCCAAAACTACTGAACGAATTTACACCAAATTACAAAAAGGGCTCTTTCTGGACCAACAGCTACCTCTCTGCTAAATCTGGTGCAATTCCGTCCAGTAGTTCGGGCTGTAGTCGTGTTCAAAATCACTATGGCAAATTGCATGGGAAATGCACATTTTTTACCCCCCATTTTTCATGGCCTTCGCTTTACGGATCACTCTGAAACATTCCTTGTAAGAACTAGAACTAGACATACCGTGCAAAAACAAATTTTTTGAAAAGTTTTGTGAAGATTCGTCAAACAGCGCCAAAGTTATAAGTTACCCCAAAACCGGTCCCAGAATGCTTGTTTCCGGTCCAGGGAGGACCCGGCTTGGCAGTCTGGGCTGGACTGTTCCCATGTGGAGCAGGGGCAAGACTGATTTGCATATGGCTGGGTCCTAACTGGGGTGGCGTAGTGAGCAGCGGCGGCCGCCACATAAATAAAGTGGTGGGGCAGGGGGAGGAGATGCAGTGGGTTTCAGACCCAACCATATGCAAATCAGTCTTGACCGTGTTCCTCAGGGGAACAGTCCAGCCCAAACTGCCAAGCCAGGTCTTCCCTGGACCGGAAACAAGCATCCTGGGGCCGGTTTTGGGGTATCCCCCTCATCAGCAAGGCTAGCTTGAATCCAGTGGTAAAGTGAGCAAGGGGCCCACGTCTGGGCATACCCTGCTAACTTAGGGTGAACAAAGCAAACACAAGGAGATGATGGACGTAGCGCTGAAACCTTTCAGACACCCACCCCCAGTCACAGATCTGGGTTGTATCCATCATCGTTCTTTAGCTCACTTTGCCACCCCAGTTCAGACCCAGGCATATGCAAATCAGTCTTGACCCTGATCCTCATGGGAACAGTCCAGCCCTAACTGCCAAGCCAGGCCTTCCCTGTACCGGAAACAAGCATCCTGGGACCGGTTTTGGGGTAACACTCCTCATCAGCCAGGCTAGCTTGAATCCACTGGCAAAGTGAGCAAGGGGCCACATCTGGGCATACCCTGCCAACGTAGGGGTGACAAAGCAAACACAAGGAGATGATGGACAGAGCATTGAAACCTTTCAGACACCCACCCCCAGTCACAGATCTGGGTTGAATTCATCATCGTTCTTTAGCTCACTTCGCCACCCCAGTTCAGACCCAGACATATGCAAATCAGTCTTGACCCTGTTCCTCATGGAAACAGTCCAGCCCGAAATGCCAAGCCAGGTCTTCCTTGGACTGGAAACAAGCATCCTGGGACAGGTTTCGGGGTAACACCCCTCATCAGCCAGGCCAGCTTGAATCCAGTGTCAAAGTGAGCAAGGGCCCCACGTCTGGGCATACCCTGCCAACTTAGGGGGAACAAAGCAAACACAAGAAGATGATAGACGCTGCGCTGAAACTTTTCAGAAACCCACCCCCAGTCACAGATCTGGGTTGAATCCATCATCGTTCTTTAGCTCACTTCACCACCCCAGTTCAGACCCAGCCATATGCAAATCAGTCTTGACCCTGTTCCTCATGGGAACAGTCCAGCCCAAACTGCAAAGCCAGGTCTTCCCTGGACCGGAAACAAGCATCCAGGGACCGGTTTCGTGGTAACACTCCTCATCAGCCAGGCTAGTTTGAATCCAGTGGCAAAGTGAGCAAGGGACCCACGTCTGGGCATACCCTGCCAACTTAGGGGGAACAAAGCAAACACAAGAAGATGATGGACAGAGCGCTGAAACTTTTCAGACACCCAACCCCAGTCACAGATCTGGGTTAAATCCATCATCGATCTTTAGCTCACTTTGCCACCCCAGTTCAGACCCAATCATATGCAAATCAGTCTTGACCCTGTTCCTCATCGGAACAGTCCAGCCCGAACTGCCAAGCCAGGTCTTCCCTGGACTGAAAACAAGCATTCAGGGACCGGTTTTGGTGTAACACCCCTCATCAGCCAGGCTAGATTTAATCCAGTGGTAAAGTGGGCAAGGACCCCACGTCTGGGCATACCCTGCCAACTTAAGGCGAACAAAGCAAACACAAGGAGATGATGGACGGAGCACTGAAACTTTACAGACACCCACCCCCAGTCACAGATCTGGGTTGAATCCATCATCGTTCTTTAGCTCACTTCACCACCCCAGTTCAGACCCAGCCATATGCAAATCTGTCTTGACCCTGTTCCTCATTGGAACAGTCCAGCCCGTACTGCGAAGCCAGGTCTTTCCTGGACCGGAAACAAGCAGCGCTCCATCCATTATCTCCTTGTGTTTGCTAAAGAAGATATTATTACATAACTACCTATAACTTGACTTTAACCTTTGTTCTTTTAAGTGAATTTCTGAGCTTTTTTTTAATGTAAAGAAACAATAATAAGTAGCGTTATTTTAAGTAAGGCAAACCTAGTAGATTTGTCAAAGCGTCAAAACATCAAGATGTAAAAGGCAAGGACTATTGGCTTCATCAAGGGGTCAGCACATCAACATATGTAAAGCAGACCTATTGGTTTTGTCAAAAAGTCACTACAATAAGCTCAATAACCATAATCCAATATATTTCTTATTAATACACACATCACAATGCTTAATAGTAATATTTGTCACAAAAATATATAAAATAAATAATTTTCATTCATTAAAAAAGAAATAAACATGTGTCCGAATCTTTCTTATACACTCTTCAGAGCACCAAATACAACCATAAAACCAATCCCAAGGGGTCCCTTTACTCCAGCTAAACAGCATACAGCTCTAGCTTAGAGTGCTTTTAAAAATAATGGTAGGGTCTTTTTCTTTTATGTTATGTTATCGTTGGCTATGTGTGTTTTATAGTGCATTATCACCCCTAAGGGTATCTTGGCACTTTAGCAGGTGTGTGATGCTAGCCTCTGGGGACCTAATTGAAGCTCTCCTGGGGTCATGCATTCAATGGCCCAGGAGACCTACACTGTTTTTTTAAAACATTCCTGTGCTTATTGTAGCACCCCACAACACTTTGTATTCGTTGGTGGTACGGAGCAGTGAATGTTTATTGAGCGCCCGCTCCACTTCAGTATTGAATTTTTATTTTTTCCATAATACTGCAGTACAGCAAAAAAAAAATTGGGGGGTCCACAAGGCGTAAGGGGCCAGGGTAGCCATGGGCATCCTTTATCATTTTGAGGTAGACAGGCGTCGCAGATGAGCCCTCTAGCTTGCTACTTGCTACTCCTGGTACTTCCTTTGCAACCCCCGGCCTCAGAGGCGCAAACCAAAACTTTTGCCTCCTCTGAGGCCAGGGGTCACAAAGAAAGAAGCAGGAGTAACAGGGAGCAAGTTAGAGGTCACAGCTGCGACCCTTGACTACCTCCAAATGAAGTCCATGAGGGTAGCCCTACCCTGCCCCCATATGTTTTTTCGTTGTATCCTTCTATGACACGGGGACTGTGTCCCCAAATCATAAAATGGCTGCCAAAAATCTTTGTAAATGTTGAAAGCAGCCAATCAGATCTTGTATTTTGATCTGCCGGTCCTGTGGTAGTACCGCAACTTGAAATACCTATAAAATGTGAACCTTCATTTTTCAAAATCTACTGAACACATTTACACCAAATGACAAAAAGCACACTTTATGTGTAAAGATCTAGCTTTCTGCCAAATTCGGGGTAACTCCATTCAGCTGTGGTTGTATCTAAAGTTCCCATGGGAAATTGCATGGGGAAATCCGTTTTGGGCCCTCCACCTTTTTCTCAGACAGGTCACTCCAAAACTTTCCAAGAAGAAACTGAGGCTGAAGAAGCTTTTCTTTGCAAAGTTTCATGAGGACTGTCAAATGGCGCCAGTTATTAGCAAAGCAAAAAATGTATTTCCTGTGGTCCAGCTACTTCTACCCATCCCTAAACCCTAAATTCACCCTTACCTCCTGTTATCTCTACCCATCCCTAAACCCTAAATTCACCCTTACCTCCTGTTAGCTCTACCATCCCTAAACCCTAAAATTCACTCTTACCTCCATTTACCCCTGCCCATCCCTAAACCCTAAATTCACTCTTACCTCCATTTACCTCTACCCACCCCTAAATCCTAAAATCACCCTTAAATTCCTTTACCTTTACCCACCCTAAACTCTAAAATCGCCCTTAGCTCTCTTTATCTCTACCCACCCCTAAACCCAAAAAGCACCTTTACTTCCCTTTACTTCTACCCACCCTTAAACCCTCAAATCACCCTTACCTCCAGTTACCTCCACACACCCGAAAACCATTAAATCACCCTCACCTCTCTTTACATCTGCCCACTACTAAACCCAAAATTCACTCTTAATTCCCTTTACCTCCACCTGCACCTAAACCATTTTCTTTTAAATAAAATAAACATTCTGTTATTTTAAAAAATACTTACCTCGATAATAAAGTACTAGGTGGTAAAGGTACAAATACTTACCTGCGTGGTACTTACCTGTGTGGTAAAGACAGTGCAGTAAAGATCATGTGTGGTACAGTATCCGTGGTTAAAGGCTGTTTCCCAGGCCAGATGGCCAAAATCTGGTTTCTCCTAGTTTCAGAGAGCACTGAGCTGAACACAAATGGGGAGCCACATTTAGCCATTAAGATGTGAATGGGGCCTAATTTTAATTCTGATTCACTGATGAAGTAAGCTATCTCCAGTCAGATCTGGATGCTGATTTGCCTAGGTAGTGAAAGTGAATTAGCTTGTCTTTTTTTCAGGGAGGGCTCTGGGTTAGTTGTATACTTCATTCTGAAAACAGACAAGAGTTAAACTGCTACTGGGATCCTAGATCACATCCCATGAGCCTACTCCAAAAACAGTGTGTTTCAGAAAGAAGGAACTAGGAGTTATGGTCGCACTGGCTTACAGGTCTTTTTGGCCGTGCCCGAAGGGCTGAACCTGACAGCGAGTAGCCGAGTGAGCCGAGCGAGCCGCGGATCGAAGCGGCTGCCGCCAGGGGATGCAGTCAAACAAACGGCCCAAAAAAACCCTTGCAGAGGCAGCCAGCACTTCAGAAGCCGCGGCGCAGTGGACGGTAGGCGAACCGCGAAAACTCCCAGTGGAACCCCGAAGGGAAGTGAAAGCAGCAAGGGCAGCGGCAGCGGAGGGTAAGTAAGTGAGCAGCGGCCGCTGAGTGTGAGCCCGGGGAGTCAGCGGAAGCGGCCCAACTAGGATGAGTGCGGCTTGCGGCTCACCAGTGTGCCCTGCTCCCTATCCAGCTGCCCTCCTGCCCCACCGGTCCCCACCGGCCCTACTCAGCCTCACCCAGGCAATTATCAGAGGCAACTATTAGAGTTCCTGTCCAGGATTAAAGTACAACAGCAGAATACAGCTTTCACTAACAGCCCACGGGGGCAGGTGTGAGAGCCGAGAGTTCCCAAAATGCCGCCTGAGTCCTGCTTAACCTGAAGCAGCATAGTACAAACAAACAGATAGGAGCAGTAAGACCACAGAGGCTGCCGCAGAGAGCAGAGAGAATCGGAGGCAAAAAAAAGTGGCCCCAGCGTTGTACTGCTCCAACCCTCAAATCACCCTTACCGCTTTCTGGCCTCTGGCCCCTGGCCTGCCCCTCTAAGCCCCTTGAGCATCCCTTCACATTACATCCCTCCACACAGGACCACCGGCACTCCTCCTCCTCCCTTGCTCTCCTTGAGGTCGGTCACAGGTGCCGTAATGTCCAAAAAAAGCACCAGCTTGCCAACATCAAAACAGAACCCTAAGCTCCTAGCTGCGGGCATGCTTACAAACAAGGCTGTCATGGGGGGGCACCCGATTACCCCAAGGACCAGTCCAAGGCCGGGAAATCGTACGATCTGCGTAGTTGAGTACGGGCCCAGAATCCCTCCTCTATAGAGAGCAGCCCAGTGTGGACCAACTTGGATGCCGAAAACGTGGACGACGAGATTTCTAAGGGTTTTGAACCTCTCATAGTCATCACGACCTCCACACTCATAAACGAGGACGACGAGGTCTCCAAGGGTTTTGAACCTTTCACAGTCGCCATGACCTCCACAACCATAAAAGAGGAACGCCCAAAGGCTACCATTGAGACAGGCGAGGACGAGCCAGGACCAGTCCCCCTATCAACGGGAATGGCACCACCCCACCGGTCCAGCACATCCATACTGCCTAGGGGGAGGAAGAAAAGGACCCAGTCTTGCCACAATTTGGGAGCCTCCCCAGCCCTATTCGACGTCCATACATCAAACTACGCAGCAAATTTGGAAGGAGGCCTGGTTGCTGCTATTGCCGGGGGGTTACTGGATGACCCTGGTAGTCCGTATAAAAGTCCAACACCCACGGCTGACAACTTCCATACCCCAAAAAAAGACATGGCCACCGCTGTATTGTTGCAGGTCGCAACCACTCATAAGAGTAAGGATGGATCATGTATCACCATAGGCTCCTCCTTTGAGCCTGAGCCCGAGCCAAGTGACTCTCTACACAGATCACCATCGCTTTTGCCGTTTGAACTCTCATGCGCGCAGGACAATCTGTTAAGGTCAGTCAGTACTTCCCTCTCCACTGCCATTAACGCCCTAACATGGCAATCGGACAAGCTTGAATTACAAATGGACACCCTCCAAGCCATGGCAACAAACATGGCCGAGATGGCCATGAAAATTGATAAACTGGCTGCAACCAGTAGCAACCCAACCCTTTCATCTGCCTCTCCTGAATGCCTGTGCCCAGATCTAATTGACAAATTGGCATCGCTACCGACGGTACTTTCCTCGCTGGTGGAGGAATAAAAAACTCAGCATTAGAATACGCTCAGACCCCGCGAGCCCGTAGAAGAGCGCAAATGACCCCACTGCAGTGGCCAGGGATGTAGACCCAGAATCAATTCAACTCCACCAATCGCCAATAAGTATAGTAACCCGGCCGTTACCCCCTTCATACCTAGAGGGTATGACGGGAGGGAGCAACTACACAGCGGACCTCGCCCCCAACACAATAGGGGCCTTATGTTCGCTGGAAGTATCTCAACCAGCCCCGCCAAGAACAAGGAGGGAGAAGAAACATCTTAAAAAACAAAAAAAGCACGCCAAGAGTCTACTATCAAGAAACCCCCAACGAAACTTAATAGCCTTGGAACAAAAAAAAGAATCAGCAATGTGGGCAATTGAATCTGAAAACAATCAACCTCTTTTCCCCATATTCTGCAAGAATCCCCATATTAAACTTCCATCAGTACCAGTTCCCTCGGCTACGCAAACAATCATTCTAACCTCAAATGCGCAGGCCATCTAGAGGAACTCTCCAAGCAGACGGGGAGCAACACGCCCGGGGATTTAGCAACACAGGCTGTGCTCACAAAGTCTAGAACATCTATCGTTCACAAGGCCCAATCATGGTCCACAATTGTTCAAGCCAAAGAACAGCGCATATTATACAGTGATTCAGAGAAGGGCAACAAAAGGTATTACCCAGCAGGGCCTGATCCAACACTGCCCCAGCACTCTCCACCCGCGCCCTCCAGCCCAACTCCAAACAACGATAGGGGACCAATGTGGCGGGGGTTGACCGAGGGGGGAGGCTCCTCGATTGGGAATACTGTCACTACCTGGCCCTCAATCCGGCCCCCAAACCCCATCAGAACTCAGAGTGTTACCGGGCATGGAAAAACCAAACTAAAAGCCTGTTCAACATTAATGGAAAATCAACATCACAGCCTTATCAGGCTAATGCCGCCCCCTTGAGAACAGAACCTACAAGATCTTATCAAGTGACTGAAGTGGGTCTTGTAGGCCTCCCGCAAGTTTATCAGCTTACGTTGGACCACGCTGACAAAACTTTAACAACCCAAAGGCCTCTCCACAACGACTGCATCTTCAGGCCAAATACGCTAGTGCCAGGGGGAGGGTGTTCGGCAAAAACGAGCATGACTCTGTTGTACATCTCGAAGGGCAACCTTGATACTCTTAATAGAACAAACATTCTGACACTCCTTCAACACACACAGTCATTTTCCCATATTACAAGCAGGGACATCGCCAGGGTGCAATTTGTCCCCTTGCCCTCACAATCAGGGAAGGAACAAACCATTGTAACTTGGGCCAACCCGGATATGGCTGCAAGTGATTATATGGAAAAAGAACAATTTGCAGAATGGGGAATCAACATTCGGAGGCTGGAGCACGAGAAGTATCCATTCATTTTACAGGCACCCACAAAGAATACGCCCACGGTTAGCATACTGAGGGGGATTCACCGAGGAGAAGGCATCCTCGAACAAGCAAATATGAACATCCAGTGCAGGGTTTATGGTTTGTGTGGGGGGAGACAGGCCACTTCCATCTTCAAAACCTTCTCCCCCTTTCGCGCTCCACCCTCCCCAAATTCGGCCTATTGGGGCTGGGTCGCCTCCAACTTGTCCGACAAAAATCAGGCCCCCATCAAGTAAGGCGCTGTGGCCGTCAAAACCCAGACCCTTTCTAAGTAATGGGTCTGTCCAGTATAGACGCACATCAGTTAGCGCCCAACCATTAAGCCTCAAGGCATGGAACGTCGCAGGGATGGTCAAGGTTCTGCAAAGCCCATCAGCGATTACATTCCTTGAAGGGGCCGATTTAATTTGTGCCCAAGAAACGTGGGCAACCGCTTCCATCCCATTAGCAGGCTATGCAGAATACTTCAAACCTACAATTAAAGGAAACTTGTTCGGGAGACCCTCCGGGGGTATCTCCATATACATCAAGCATGCCCTAAAACTACATTTAACAGAGATAAAAGACCCCTCTGACATGTTCCTAGCTGGCACTCTGAAAGGCCTCAATACGGTAGACGGCCCATTACCAATACTTTTAATTAATGTATATTATAATCCCCACGGTCAGAGCTCCAAGGATAAACTCACCCAGCTGATTATACAGATTGAAACCCTGCTCACACAATTTGCATCCATGGAATCCATCGTTCTTGGGGACTTAAATACGCTCAGTATAGGAGAGCAGTCATCTGATCGCAACCCATCTGGGAGTACTGGGAGATTTAATGACCTCCTTCGGACATATAATTTGGTAACTACTCATTCTTTATCTACAGAGTTTAAGCCAGGGGTAATCTACGCTCCTACTTACAACAATCAGACAACTATAGATTATATTTTACTAAGTGAGAGGCTACGAAAACACATGCTAAATTATGCAGTACTCCCACGGAGCGAAAGCGATCATGCCGCCTTACTGCTGCATTTAACTACCACGGCGGAACCCCGTCATATCCTCTGCCCCATTGGAGCATCTAAGGGTGAAGAACAGCACAGGCTCCTTAGAAGAATTAAATGGGGGCAGATGGCAACTAACAAATTCGACTCATGGAAATCGATATGGACTGGCTGGCAGACCGGCACAAACAAGTGGGGTCTCATAGGCGAATGGGATAAACTTGCATACGAGGTAGCTTAGTTGCTCTGAGGGAGCACCACCATCAGAATTATAAATAATCCAACACACACCCTGGGTCAAGTCCCAGCGATCAAGCAATGTGCTAAACAACTAAACACCAAACGAAGGGAACACCAAAAAACTGGATCGGAGTCTGACAAAAAGCAACTGAAATTAGCAGCAAAGATACACTCCCAACAGGTTTGGAAGGCAAAACGTGAATCCACAGAGGCAAAATGGCAGAAGATCTTTGCGCTGTTGGCTCCGTGCAAATCCCAGGAATTCTGGCAATATCTAAATAATCTAATCCAGCAGAGAGAACCCACTCGATGCGGACACTTGGGTAGCTCACGTGAAATCCCTGTACACTGTCGACTTGAAAGCAACTTCTCTAAATAGTGCCACAGCACCATGGAGGGGAGTGGACAACATCACAGCACAGCCCACCGGATCCCCGGCCGACTTAACTTTTCCAGGCAAGGCAGTAGTTCAAACCGCCATAAAAAAGATTCGGCATAACGGAGCGCCCGACCCCAACGGATTGCCCGGCTCCCTCTTTAGGGAGGACATGGACTTTTGGTCCCACAATCTTGCACAGCTATACGCAGAATGTAGGCTTTTGGAGGACGTCCCAGATACCTGGAGGGCTCAGTGTTACAACCCATATACAAAAATGGGCCAAACACTGACCCCAGGAACTACCGTATGATTGCCCTGCTGGACATTGAGGGTAAGGCCTACGCAAGTACACTATTGCAGGAACTAGTTGACTGGGTCTGCACCGAAGGTCTTTTGCCCTTTTACCAGACCGGGTTCAGACCAGGGGGCTCTACTGTAGATAACATCACTGCCCTGTCATATTTAGTCCAACAAACAGTGTCCCATCACTCCCCACCGCTCTTCACCTGCTTCATTGATTACACAGCAGCCTTCGTTGGGGTAGACCGTACCATCCTCTGGCAGAAATTGGCACGCTGGAACATCAGCCCGTCACTACTACAAGCCATTAGATCGCTGTACACTCGAACCTGGGTAAGGGTCAAACTTTCCAGGGAGTCTGCCACGGAGAAAATTGCCACAGATCGGGGGCTAAAGCAGGGATGCGTCCTGGCACCGATGCTTTTCAATTTGTACAACGCCGACATGGGTCGAGCATTGCACGGAGCTACTTTAGCTACTCCTAAGATCGGTCATATAAAGATCCAGTTGTTGCAATATGCCGACGACCTTGTTCTTTTGGATCACACCAAAATAGGACTTCAAAAAGCACTCACCGCCCCCTCTGAATATAACACCGAAAACAAGCTGGTCGCTAACTCAAGCAAGTCCAAAATAGTGATTTTTGGCCACTACCCGAAGACAAAACTCGCGAAATGGAGTTTGGATCCCCTGATTTTGGACTGTGTACAAACCTACAACTATCTTGGGGCCTGGTTCTGCAAAACTGGCCGCCCACGGGTCCACCTCCATAAACTGCGGCAGAAAGGAGAGATGGTCACCCATGCCCTCTGTAAATTATATGCCATCTGAGATAGTCCAACAACTACGGCCATTCGAAGAGTATTGAGGGCTAAATTACTACCGGCCCTTAATTACGCTCAAAAAGCATTTCCAGGGAGGCTTGCGCAGGACTTGGAAAAAATACACTGCACAGCATATAAAAAGATATTTCGTTTACCAGCCTGTATTAGAAACATCTTGATTCGCCTTGAATTCGATCTTAACCAACAAAAAGTAGAAGCGCTGGCTGCCCTGACGAAATACTTTTATTTAACAACGGCGGCTCCGGAGAACACCATGAAGGCCGTTACAAAATCCATTTTTCTACAACCGAGTAACCCTTGGTTTGCCTGCCTTGCTATAGCCAAAGATCTTCTGCAACTCGCGAAAGAGAACTGGGATCCTAGTATAATCAACTACCCTACCATCAAAAAAATTATAAAAAAGCAACTATGCCTACGCTCTTGCAGTCTGGACATGGAATCCTTGGCAGCCAGAGACTTTCATGAAGTCCAAAGTCTTCCCCACATTCTGCTTAGTCACAAACCCCACCTCACGCAGCCCGTGGGGAGATAAGCTCTACATCGGATCCTAGCAGTTAGACTACATCCGCTCCCCTTAAAAGAATTATATCCAACAGGGAAAGCACAGCTGGGCATTACGGAGTGTCGCCTCTGCAAATACAAAAAAGAGAGTCCCTGGCACACATCTTACTTTGCTGCCCTGCCTTGCGTCCTAGTTCGCGGAATCCATCTCAGACCTATTCTCCTTCAACTGGGCACCCGTACAGCAAAGGAGGCTGTCCAACAGCTCTATACTTTGGACATTGTGAAACACATGGCCAACTTTGGGAAATTTGTTTATCACACTCGCACAATTATGAAGGGCAAAGCTCCACAGACAGAGTGCGACGAACAGCCCGGCAGCCCCTAAACACCAGGGTCACCGTCCTGGAGGCCTGACCATCACTGAACAAGCGACTCATCTCTGGGATTTTTCAGTTTTAAATCCTGTCCCTATGCCTTATGTGTCATACAAAAGAGGAACTGATTTTAATAACGCTCTGTGCATATATTTATTTTCTGATCTACTAAAGTTTTTAATGTTGTATTTTGTAATGGTTTTAAGTAACCACACAAATAAATTCAATTCATTCATGCATACTCCAAAAACAGGCAAGTGAAGGTACCCTTGCCATTTATTTGCATTTTACAATTTGTTTTAGTTTCTTGGACTTCTGGATTAACTTTTTTCTTTGTGTTAATAAGGTGTTTAAGCTTCTTATCTTTATTTGGTAGGTTTTTTTTACCCAATTCTGCTCCTTCCCTTTTTTCTTACAGGTTCAATCATCACAGATCAAGAAGTGGTGCATTAGAGGGTAGGCTTCACCCCCTCAGGTTGCTCATTAGTAACAGGTTTGTCTACCCCTAGGAAGGTGAGCTTTGTTCCCTCTACAGGGTTGAAGGCAATTTCCAACTGTCCATTTTCATTTTATTTCCTTTTTTTGGTCTTGTCTGTAGACAGCTATAGCTGTGTGTTGGAAAAGACCTAGGGGCCGATTCCGATCTGGGCCGGAAAACTCTCCGACCGAGCCGGATCCGGTGAGTTTTCCGACCGAGCCGGACTCCAGCAGTCCGACCGAGCGAGTACGATGCGGCCGCATGCTGCCGGACTCGACTCTGTAGGACTCCCATTGAAGTCAATGGGAGCCGGTCGTACAACGCGTACACGGGCTCCCATTGACTGAATGGGCACGTCGCGAACAGGGGGGCCCCCTACAGTGGGTACGCATCGGTGCGACTCGCACCGCACATGCATGTGTAGGGGGGACCCTTGGGACCCCCCTGTGTGCGACTCATGTGGCTACGCGTACAGGGGGGGTCTGACACGGACCCCCCAAGTCAGGCTCCGACAGCTCTTCTGAGCCGGACGCTACGAGTCGGTCGGGCTGTTCGAGGCGCGCATCGTACTGGCTCGGTCGGGTAACGTCTCCATTGCGTAGTGCGAGCCGTGTCCGTATGAGTCGGTCGGAGCGGTTCGGACCCGGGAACGAGTCGGTCGGCAATTTCGCATGCGCTCGCATCGTACTTGCTCGCGCGGACGCCCGTACGAATCGGTCGGGAACTAGGCCTCCGAATCGGATCCGGTAAAGCCGAATCCGATTCGGTGCCCTACCGGCCGAGATCGGAATCGGACCCCTATTGTCACTGATATATTACAATATATGATTAATAGGTGGGTATGGGTCATTCTCTTGTTCATGATTGGTTGGCTTTCTTGTCTATCTAATTTCTCTGCTTCCTCTTTGATTTCTTCTTAACTATTTTCCTATTGCATGACTTTTGTCCTTCCACTGTTTACATTCAAGGAACTTCTTTTTTTCTTCTAGCGCTCCATGGGAGTGGATGCATTTCCTGCTGTCATCCTCTTGTGCTTCCTACTCTGTCAAGTTACTCCAGCTCTATGTGGTGCTCTCCCACAAGCTTCTCCGTTGCTCCTTTGCCCCGCTGTTCACTTTCAGTGGTGTTGATTTCCTCCCCACACTCCCTGTCACATTAGTTTTTCAATTTTGTGTAGGGCCAGCAGCAGATGTTTGCTGCTGGGCCTCTCCTTTCTTAATTCATGCTTCACAGAGAATTTTTTTTTTTATTTCCTGTCAGAAAGTGGATTGTTGGTTGGGGCGAATGGTAGTCCACCACAAGTTATAATGTCACTATTCATGTTAAGAACAAGAAAGGTTTCAGTACATGAGCCAACCCCGGGCAGCTGTTACACGGAGCAGACAGGCTTAACTTAAGAAAATGTGCATAGTGTTTAGAAGTAATAAAACACATACAAATTCAAAAACACAACACAATAAAAATCCCACTCCAATTTATAAAAATTGAGAATAAATTCATGAACAAAATGATACCAAAACAAAAACAATCTGATAGGGGGAACCAGAGATATGCATTTTAAAACTTTTAAATAACAAGCATTAAGCATCAGCCGCGGTCATGTGGTTCCACTTGATCGGTACCTAGGCATGATTTAAGGCCGACTGTGATGGAGTGCCGGTTGGATAAATAAACCAAGTTTGACACAGTTGGACGTTTTACCTTCGGGCGTAAGGCCTGATTTAGATCTCGGCAGATGGGTTAGTCTGTCACAACTGTGACGGATATCCCGCCAGCTAAAATATAAATCCCATAAGATGTAATGGGATTTATGTTTCGGTAGACGAGAAATCCATAACCGTTGTGACGGAGTAACCCGTCCACCAAGATCTAGATCAGGCCCTTAGTCTCTGAAGTGGAAGTGAAATATCCTCAGCTTGGCAAGGCTGCAGACTGTGATGATGAAGGGCTCCATGAGGGCGGATAGCCGATGGACGAGGTGCCTACGAAGATGTAAACATTTGATGGGAAAGCTCAGAGCGGGGAAATTCAAAATTGGTGCCCAAAGAAGGCCCCTTGCAAGCTACAAAACTTTGGCACCTTTTCCTGGTGAAGCTTTCTAAGTTCAAATGTAGTCACATTTGTGGAGCTTAGATTCCTCTAGTGGAGTAAGGCTAGTGGTTTTAGCCAAATAGGGCTCCACAAGGGCAGATACCCTTTCTGTGATGTACTGCTGAAATGGATTTGCTGCTGTGGAAAAGCTCAGAGTGGGAGAGACCTGCTTCCTTGGCCCAGCAGCCGGATTAGCTTGGCAGATATGTACTGGTCTTCCAGAGGTCTTTGAAGCCAACAATTTCTCAATCTCAGGTTTTTCAGGAAGTTAGGAGGAGTACACTTTGATACAGCCCAGGGTCCCAGGACCTCAGGAACAGCACTTGGGGGTCAAGACTCACTCTAGCAGAAGCCACCAGCAGGGCCAATTGACCCTTCTTTGTCCTTGGTACAGGTGGGAGCAGGTCCAGCCTTTCAAGTGTTCTCAGAAGTCTCAACTACAGGTTCAGACCATTTTCTGTCTTCCACAGGTCAGTAGTGTTTTGAGGAGGGTGCCCAGGGGTGCCACTTTTATGCCTGGCACTAGCCTGGCCCCTCCCTAAAAAATAGGAAAACATTTCACAAGGGTTGCCCTACCTATGTTTAAAGCAGTTCCTGTGTGTGCTGCTGCAAACAATCTGACAGTGCTCTCTCTGATCAAATCCAAGATGCTGAAACATTTCCCCCCCCCCCATTGTGCAGAGCTTTTGTGCCCACCCCAGGGGTGTGGCCAGGGAAAAGAGCAACTTCTTTCCTGAGGTCACTTCAAACCTGTTCTGAGGGCAGCTCCTCACCCACAGGGATTGATTCCTGCCTGACCGTGGGAAGAAAGAAGGCTCTGCCCAGGTGTTAGGAAATATTTGCCTATGACAGGATAGGCCTCTTTGAAGCTAATCAAGCACAGCTCAGACAGTCATCCTGCCAGAGGCAGAGGAACACCTTGCCACGCCTAGGCCTTTGTCCTACTCTGGAAACAGTTTTGACACCTCATCAAGGAGGCTATTCAGCAGGCAAGTAGCAGCTGACGCTTAGGCAAATGGGCCTCCAGCGGCTCTAAGCGGGAAAAATGTAACTTCCTAAAAATACCTTTTCCAAGATATTTATTGCAAATCCGACTTCACAAGAGAATTGGGCTTGTTATAAATATTTCAAAAAGTCCAACAATGAAATTGGTAACTGTTTCCTCACTGGAAAAAACATTATTAAATATAATATTGCACCCCATTGCTTTCCTACAGAACTGTATCCCCTGCTACAATGAAAATAGTTTTTGGGACTTTTTCAGAGTAAGAACAAATTTAACATTAAACTTTGGCATGCTCTACTTTTAAATACCATGTACCCTGCTTTATGTGCAGTAAGGTCGACTTAGGGGTGACTTATTAATATTTAAAAGGAAGGTTTAGGTCTGTCAAAAGGGGTGATTTTGACGGATCAAATTTGCATGTTTAAAACTATACAGCTAGGCTACAATGGTAGGCCTCCAGTCATGTTGGCCCTGTCACAGTAGTGGTGGAACAATTGGTGCTTAAGTGCTCTAGTGACATTTAACTTACACGCGCTGCTTACACTTTGCACCATATACTAGGGACTTATAAGTAAGTTAAATATACCAATTGGGAGTATAGCCAACTTTGAAATGTTTTAGGGGGTCAGACCACATGCACTGGGGCCTGGTCAGCAGAGTCCCAGTGCACACAGTCAAAAGTAGCATCAGTCCAAAATAATTGGGGGTAATTATGCAAAAAGAGGCATTTTCCTACATTTCTGCTCTAAGATAGGTCACTGTCATCTTAGAAAGGGAAATTAAAAAAAACAAAATGTCAGTTGTGTCATGACATATGCGCACACATTTATGGTGATGTATGCGCTCATAAGCTTGGGCTGCCATATCATAGTTTTGTATATATTTGCATGCTTCAAAACATATGCATGCACACACATCACCACGCGTTGCTTTTTTTTTTTCCTGGTATTTTTGGGCGATGCTGTTCTGCCTCAGCAAATATGCATTAGGAAAGCCAATAGGCTTCCATTGCCTTTAAAAGGTGACACCGATTGGCTTTGCCAATGCTTGCCTTTTATTCATTTGCTCACCTTCCTTTTAGCGCCTTTTACCCCTCCTTCCAGAGGTACATGGCTTTGACTGCAGTTTTATGTATTTACATTTTGTACTTTGTTTTAGTTTGCACTGAATTTTGTCTTTGCGTTAAGTGGCTGTTTTAGATACTTATCTTCAGTTGAAAGTTTGCTTTTTTAGCCAGTATGCTGACGGTTTGGTTTTTAGTCACTTCTTCATCCTCTACTTTCTCTCCAGTTTCTCTTTACGCTTTGGTCAGCTTTGGTGACTTCCGGTCCATCAATCCTGTGTCATTTGTAACAGCCAATTAAAGACTGTAATGGCATTTCTGGGCAGACTGGGGTCCAGGACCAACTATGCTTGCTGACCTGAGCCAGAAGCAACCCCTCGAAAGCCTGTGACCGGTACTGCCCATGGTCCCTCCAAGCCTGATCTTCCCGCTCCTGCTGACAGACATGCTTACCCACCAGGTCTCACTGACAAGGCTGTGGAAACATTTTATTGCCTTGTATTATTGGTTTTCCTACACCCAAGCGATAACAACGAGTTTTATTGCAAGTGTCCGTGCCTTAATTCATAAGCATTCTTTGCTTAAGTCATTCATGGAAGTAAACCCAAACCTACGCCTGAGGCTAGGCCTCCTGTTACTGAATGTGAGACCAAGATTTCACCTTTTACACGGATTGAGAAGAAATGGAAAACATTCCGTAGCAGTCTTTGTTTTGGTGACTTGCTCAAGGTAGCAATGCAGTAGGGCTTCCTTCCAGCACCCCACTTTCAAGGCGTTTTGCAGGAATGGGTACTGAAAGGTGCCGAGTGTCTCTAGCAAGTGGCATAGCAAAGGGATGTGGGGGGCGGTCTGCCCTGTGCGGCATGAGTTTTGGGGGCAGCGGCCTCCCCCTCCCCCGCTCTTACCTGCGGCCGTCGCTGGGCAGCAAACACAGGAATCACCAGCAACCCCCCCCTTAGATGAGGCCACCCCAGGGCGGCAAACGCAGGGACCGCCACGGGCAGCCAAAGGTCTAGCTACGCTGCTGTCTCTAGCAAGTGTCACTTAGGATCACCAAGCCTAGATTAAAAGATCTTACATTCTTGAGCTCTTTTAGTGATGGCTTCAAGTAAGAAGATGTTGGCTTTCTTCGATTGGTCCAAAGTGTGCCGATGATTATGTGTTCATCATACTGGATTCAGGACTTAAATGCCTTCCCTTAAAGATGTAACTGGGTCTTATGCCTTTATTGCGGGTCATGCAGACAGGCTGCTGTGTCACAAACTTCCTAAATGTCGTAAGTGCATTAGTTTATGGAACTTGTAATATGGCAGAAGGGATATCCATCACGTTTTGACTCTTACAAAGGTGAGTTGGGTCTTGAAAGAAATGTTGAATGTGCTACCTATAGGTTCTGATAATCCGTCTCACCTACTCTTGTCCACCTAAAGGTGCTAAATGTAAGAAAAAGCATCCTCCCATCACAGAGAGAGGAAAGCCAACAATCAGCACTGCCTGAAAGCTGTTGTGTACCCTTGGATCGTCAAGCATTCCAATTGGTAGAGAGTATTTTTGAGGAAATAATTAAAGGCTGACATTGATATTTAATTGCTCCCATAATCAATGATCATATGGGACTATTGATTGTCACGGTTTTTAAGTTTTATAAGGACAGATTGATTAAAATCCTTTATTCAAAACATGTTGTACTTAGATCGATGGTGTTTGTAAGAACAACCTGTGTAATAAATTATTATAAAATGTAAGAAAAGAAGTATATTTACAATTACATGATGTTTTTGTAAACAAATGTGCCATTGATGGAATATTGCATAGTCAGCATATCCTTTATGTGTGTATCTTGCACAATGTGCGACCATTTTCATTTTGTTGCTTGACGTGCCAAAGGAATTGCGTCTGCCAAAGTATGGAAGGCCTTCCAACCACACTGGCTGCTTTCAGGTGCATAGAAAAGTCCAACCACACTGTCTGCTGTTGGGTGCGTATAGGAGCCAAGCCACACTGTCTGCTGCCAGGGGCCTAGAAGAGTCCAACCACACTGTCTTCTGTCGGGTGCGTATAGGAGCCAAGCCACACTGTCTACTGTCAGGTGGGTAAAAGAGTCCAACCACATTGGCTGCTGCCAGGTGTGTAGAAGAGTCCAACCACACTGGTAGCTGCCAGGTGTGTAGAAGAGTCCAATCACACTGTCTGCTGTCAGGAGCATAGAAAAGCCCAACCACACTGTCTGCTGCCAGGGGCCTAGAAGAGTCCAACCACACTGGCTGCTGTCATGTGCCTAGAAGAGTCCAACCACACTGTATGCTGCCAGGTGCGTAGAAGAGTCCAACCACACTGTCTGCTGCCGGGGGCCTAGAAGAGTCCAATCAGACTGGCTGCTGTCAGGTGGCTCGAAGAGTCCAACCACACTGTCTGCTGCCAGGGGCCTAGAAAAGTCCAACCACACTATCTGCTGCCAGGTGCGTAGAAGAGTCCAACCACACTGTCTGCTGCCAGGGGCCTAGAAAAGTCCAACCACACTGTCTGCTGCCAGGTCTGTAGAAGAGACCAACCACACTGTCTGCTGCCAGGTGTGTAGAAGAGTCCAACCACACTGTCTGCTGCCAGGTGTGTAGAAGAGCCCAACCACATTGTCTGCTGTCAGGAGCATAGAAGAGTCCACCCACACTATCTGCTGCCAGGTGCGTAGAAGAGTCCAACCACACTGTCTGCTGCCAGGGGCCTAGAAAAGTTCAACCACACTGTCTGCTGCCAGGTGTGTAGAAGAGACCAACCACACTGTCTGCTGCCAGGTGTGTAGAAGAGTCAAACCACACTGTCTGCTGCCAGGTGTGTAGAAGAGCCCAACCACATTGTCTGCTGTCAGGAGCATACAAGAGTCCAACCACACTGTCTGCTGCCAGGGGCCTAGAAAAGTCCAACCACACTGTCTGCTGCCAGGTGTGTAGAAGAGACCAACCACACTGTCTGCTGCCAGGTGTGTAGAAGAGTCAAACCACACTGTCTGCTGCCAGGTGTGTAGAAGAGCCCAACCACATTGTCTGCTGTCAGGAGCATAGAAGAGTCCAACCACACTGTCTGCTGCCAGGGGCCTAGAAAAGTCCAACCACACTGTCTGCTGCCAGGGGCCTAGAAAAGTCCAACCACACTGTCTGCTGCCAGGTGTGTAGAAGAGCCCAACCACATTGTCTGCTGTCAGGAGCATAGAAGAGTCCAACCACACTGTCTGCTGCCAGGGGCCTAGAAAAATCCAACCACACTGTCTGCTGCCAGGTGTGTAGAAGAGACCAACCACACTGGCTGCTGCCAGGGGCCTAGAAGTTTCCAACCACTGTCTGCTGCCAGGGCCAATAAGATTGCAATCACACTGTCTGATCCTGGGTGCCTAGAAGAGTCCAACCACACTGGCTGCTGCCAGATGCGTAGAAGATCACAACCACACTGTCTGCTGCCAGGGGCCTAGAAGACTCCAACCACACTGGCTGCTGTCAGGTGCATAGGAGAGGTGGATGCTTCTGTTTTCTGTCTGTGGTGTGGAGCACAGGAGTGCACTCCTGCTCGCCTCACGACTAGGCACTACAGGTGGTATGCCTACGCAGACCGACCTGGAGACCTGTCTGAGTCACATGATCAGACTCCTACAAGACAAGCACGTTGGAAAGTTGCAAGCCAGACACGAGGAACAGCTGGCCATGAATGTTTTACTCATCGTGAGATGGAGTCCCGCAGATGGTAAATGTTTGCGGTATGTGTAAGTCACGAGTCGCTCCTAATGAAATTCATTAGTTTCAAAATGCACGGAACACAAACAAGGCTGAAATCTGTAGATTCTGTAACCCTGCCAAACACCTACAGCATGACATTAAAACTGGCGCTTTAGAATACATTACACCAGGGTATTATTAGCAACAAGGATAATCCCAATGCAAATGACTCCAGCGACGGAAGACTACTGTACAAACCAGGATAGGAGCACTGTGCCTACTGCAGAAAGCTTGATCATATTTTTATGCAAGATGAATTGTGTTAATGTGGTGTTGTTTCCTTCAAAAGTGTTCCTTTCTATTGTCAGCACAAAATAATATTCTATATTTTAGAGTTGAGACCAAAAGCCATGAGAGAGCCCCTCTGCAAACTCTGTGTCACTCTGAACTAATATTGTTTCTCATAGAGGTAAGGCCAAGGGAGAGGTCACGGGCTACCTCCATGATAGGTCCCTGGTGGTGTCTGATGACCCTTATGTCATGGAGTGGGAAGGGGATATTCCATATGCCGCAACTGTATAAATTAAATACCCTCTGGCTCTGAGAAGTGTTTGTTCACAGCAACAGCTGTGAACAATCATTGAAATGTTGATGCTCGGGGCATCTACTGGCCATTAGAAGCCCAGAGCACTCCATTGTCATTCCAATGTTCTAATTACAAAATAGACTAGTGTACCCCTAACAGGCCTGAGAGACTCATGCAGCTAGAACTGCCCACCTAGGAAAACGATGGGAACTGATGGCCTTTTGGTACCTGGGAATATGGGTGACGCGCGCTGCTGCATTGCATTATGGATATAACCTGGATGGGCTCTTCAAGGGGCTCAAAGCCTCCATAAACTTTTAGAATTCACTCCCACTCTCAATTATGGGTAGAGTGGGGCTGGCAAAAATGCTGTCACTACACTGCTTTTTATACATATTGCCAAATACCATGTGTCCCGTCTTGAAGCCTCTTCAAGAAATCGATAGATTGTTAGACCTGCTGGCATGCTCGTGAAAAAGCATGAGGGTGCACTTGGAGGGGTTAAAAATGGATAGTGCTGATTGGCCCTACCCGGATCTGGAACTTTATTATATTGCGGCACAATTGCTATGGAGGTGCTGCTACTAGAGGGTGGGGGAGGGAGGAAATTTGTCTAATGTATTTATAAGTTATTGAAGGATGACAGGCCTTCGGTCGTAATAAAAGCCAGACAGTCTTGCGTAAAACCTACCGACCCCCTTGATAGATGTGGGCTGGGCAAAAACCTGCATGCAGTTGTGAGAGATTGCAAGTAGTACACAGCCTCAATTGAGGCACTTTAATTAGCTCCATTGCACGTATTTTACACCCTTTAGACCGGAGAGAATATATCCCAACAGGACCTCGAGCTATTCGAAATGCGATGAGCAGGGAGCCACGTTCCTACATATGCCATGGACATGTAAGATGTTGTCGGAGTACTGGGGGGAGGTGATATTGATGGAGCAAGGACTCGAGAAAATGAAACTTGCTCGATCAACTCCTTTATTAACTTTCAATAATCATTAATTAGTAGATAAGACAAAACTAACATGCACCCAACACAGATACACGGGGAGAAAAGCTTACGCATGCTTGAATTAATGAGAAATAAAATGCAGCACGATTAAAACCCGCTTTAACTTGCAAAAACGCTTTGAGCATGTGCAAACCCGAATGACGCATAAAGTAACATGACTAACTCGCTTGGTGAGGGAAAACCCTCACGCATGCGCAAGAAAGTCCAGAACGCGGTCTTGAGGTACCGCATGCCTGGCATATGCTTGCTTGATTTGAAAGAAAGCTGCTGCTATTAACGCTTTTGCCCAAGAGTAATAATAATTACATGGGATAGAGTAGAAGTGGGTGGTGAACAGTGAGAATTATATGTTCAGAAAATAATATCTGTTTTTGATTCTTTTATTAATAGCGTGTATTTGGGCCTGCTAATCCATGACTGAAAAAGAATATGGCGAAAGCTGCGCATGCTCAATGAGTCCATGAAATGACCCGATGACACAGAAAGAGCTGAATGTCTGCCAAGATTCAAGGACAGAAGGGATGGGAAAAGAAGAAGATGTATCAGTCAACTATGAAGCCTGTATTAAGTGAATTATGGCATTTGCAACAAAATATGCATGTTTCAAATAAATTATATGAATGAGTAGAAGGGGCAGGGTTAACAAACAATAGGCTTTACTAATAAAATGAATACGTCAGCTTGGGATGATGAAGACACCCCTAACACCGTCCAATCATATTCCGTAGTTTAGTAAAGCTGCAACACTTGAGGGTGGGATATGAAGAAATAAAGACTATAACTAGAGTGATTTGAGTTAAGAAGAATATACGATGCTGACAACGCTGCTGGGAGCTGAGCAGGAGAGAGAGAAAGAGAGAAGACGAGTGTAAACTCTGAAGATCCAGACTACTGCCTGATTAGATTTGAAGATTGCGGAAAAATATCGAGGAGGGAGAGAGTGAAAGAGAGGGAATCGCCCTGGTGCGTCGGGTTGTAGAGAAGTCTAGTAAGTATCTGACCTGTCCTGATCCTATACTTTAATCTTTGTCTCCTGATCCTAAGTCAGGGGACCTCTACCAGTCCTTTGGCCAGAGGGGTGGTTTTCTAAGTTATCCTCATTAGGTAAATGTCATTCTATCCAGTATTTGCATATTTCTTTGCAAATGTATTATAAATGTGCCTTTTGTCTCTTCGTCTATCCACTCTTATGCGTTTGATTTTGTTGAATGAGCTTGTGTAATTGAATGTATTGTGCTTTATGATTGTTCTCTCTCCCATTTGAGAAAAATGGAGTTTGCACTGTGTATTTGTAATTGATGAGCGTTCAACTTAATGACTGAAATTTTAGATAAACTTATCATTATTATTATATTCAGAGTCTGTGGTTATTTCATTATGAATTTTAGTTAAGAAGTTGTTAATATCACCATCAACTAACTCAACTAATGGTCCATCGACCAGAGGAAGAGTGTTGATTCGTGAAGATTAGTTAGACATGATACTGTAACTGATTTGTGGTTACAGGGAAATAACTAATCAGGATTTGTGGAATTATTCAGAACTCAAAACCCTTCCAGCGGGAAATTGGCCAAAGGGAATACAAATAAAAGTATTTTGGATAAAGGTATATGGGCCCATTGAAAAGTTCAGTTTTTGGTGTGTAAAAATATCCAACCCTGGCCTCTTCGCACTGGATCAGTTTTTCTGGTAGCAGAGTTATGGTTATTATTGATTAGTTTGGTGATTATTGATTATTGATTATTGACTATATGTTCTTAACATGAAAATTTAGTGTCTTGTTCTATGTTGTCTGGAAGTACAGGTACGGAGATACCTGGGAATCCCGGGAATTGAATTTTGAAGAGTGTGGTAAGGAAACCACACTGCAGAAGGTTACTCGTCTGTTGTCATAATACCTAAAAGCTACAGAGGGCTGTAGGTGTTATATTAGGGACTATATCGTATAAGAGTAGAGTGTGAGTGATAGCAAAGGGTCCACCTGTGAAACTTTGGCCTTACCCGAAGGAGGAGTATCCCTAGAGGAGTAATAGGTCCTCCCCGAGCTTAAGTGAAGGGTAAACAGTGGTTTTTACTCGTAGTGTAAGGAAGTACTTTCTCTTTGAAGCAAGTGAATAAACTATCTTTTAATTAGCGGAGCAGACAGAGTAGCACTGTTTTTACGTTGTTACTAACAGAAAAGATATTAAGAAAAGTTTAGAGAATACATTGTCGTATTACCTTGTAAAGGGAGGGTCAGTAGCAGGAGTAATACTGACATCACAGAGAGAGCCGCGCTGGTATTGGTTGAGACAGCGGGCGTGTAACAAGTGTCGATTGTAAAGGGAGGGTTAGTAGCAGGAGTAATACTGACGTCACAGAGAGAGCCGCGCTGGTATTGGTTGAAACAAGTGGGTGTGTGGAAAGCTCTGATTGGTTGGTAGACAAGAGGTATTGTTTGTGAAAAAAAATACGTAGTGGGCCCTGATTGGACTGTTGGTGTGAGTCGCGCTGGTATAGGACGAGTGTTGGGAAACAGGATACGTAAGAATATGGAAGAGTTTCTAGCTTTAGCTTGCTGAAAATACTTAGTTACAGGGATTGGAAGAGTGAAGCTGATTAATAAAATCAAAAATATCTTTAAAAAGGATAAGCGTGTAGTAACCAGAGAAGGGATTCTTATGCCACCCCCTAATACACCTGCTTCTTTTATGATGTTGGAACGAAGATACCATACGTGTGTTTGGTTGGAAAATTGGGTGGAATATACAAAAGGTGATGGTGTTTTAGCTTTTCCTGAAAATGGTACGTTTAATGTAAGGCTTCTTCAGAATTTGAGAAATTGGATGAATACTTTAGAACCTAGCCCTAGGTTAACGCAGTATGAAGCTTTGGAGGAATGGGAAGTTGAGGCATTTGAGCGAGAGAAATACAGAGGAGGTAGAAGAATAAATAGAGGATTTTTCCCCAGATATCCGTTTGATACTCGAGGAGATGAGATGAAAAGATGGAGAAGAGCTGTAGTAACAGAAGGGTTGTATCCAGTGTTGATGGCTGAAGATCAAGTAGGGAGTAAATGAAAAGAAAAAATGAAACATACAGGTATGGCAGGAACAGAATGTGATGAAACGGATGATGAGCTATTAGAGGACATTTTAGTTAAAAGACCTCCACCTTATCAAGAAAATGCTGGAGAGGCAACTCCAAGTGCACCAATGATGAGAACTCCCTTAGTTCCGCAGGTTTTATATGATCCAACAGCTACCCGAGTGTTACAGGAAAAGGAAAGGGATGCATTGAATAGAATAAAAGAAGAGATAATTCAGAAAATAAATCAGTTAGGTTTAAATGCTGAAGCCTTGACAGTGCCAGTAACGATAGGTCCGGTTATTCCATTATATGGGGATAAACGAGACACCCCGAGATTACAAACAGTGACAATCCCACAAAATAGTGTTAGAAAAGAGGTAGTAATGTCAGAAGATCTAACCAGTGAGAGTGATTCAAATATCTCGTTACTAGATCTCCCTAATATTGAAACAGTGACTGAAACGCCGAGAAGAGGTTCACCAGTGAATAAAAGGAGAAAGGAATTGATTGACACTCCTGTAGCAGGAAATTCTAAAGGATTTTCGCCAGATGATCTAGAGGAGTGGGCGAAAGGATTAGACAAAAAGAAACCTCAAACACCAAGTATAGATGTGGCCAAGTTGAAAGTGGATTTGGAAGAAATGATCATTGGTACGATAGGCCCAGAGAGATTAGGTACATACAGAGATGATGAATTGTTGTTTTTATGCAAAAGTATAACATGGAGAGCAAAGAATTTGCATGAGAAAATAGTAGAAGTTGCTTCAGAATTTGGAAGGGATGTAGAAAAATCGAAATTATTGCAGAAACCATATAGGGCAGAATTTACTGACAAGGATTTAGAAAGTTTGAATCCGTCGGGAAGAAGATTACAGATCAAAGAATTAATTAATATTTTGAAGAAATGGGGAGATGCAGACAGATGGAGAGGTAGATGGACAAAGAAAAGGGATGAGGCAGCTACAAAGGAAGCATCTGCATTCCCATTAAGAGAAACAGAACAGGTTGAAAGAGTGTGTCCAATGAGAGAAGTTCCTGGTGGTGGATACGTTCATGTTCCATGGTCCAGACAGGATATTTTGTCTTTTACAAATGATTTTCCCAGATTAAGGGAGAAGCCAGTTGAATGGTACAAGCAGGCAGAAAGGTTTGTGAAAGTTTCAAAAGTATTATTAAAGGATTTGGATGGTCTGTTTGATATAGTGGTACCAACTGATTTGTGGACAGAATGTAAGATTACGGTTGATTGGCCAACTGAAGAATATCCAAGAGATGCAAAGACAGGTGCACCTTCAGAAGATGTGATGAAGAAGTATCAGCAAGTGATTACTTTCTTGAAAGGGAAAATTCCTCCAAAAGAAACAGATTGGGTTAAAATAGATAGAACGACTCAAGAACCAAAAGAGTCAGTGCATGCGTATTACGAAAGGTTATTACAGGTATTTAAGCAGTATAGTGGATTTGAAAATATTGGTGATAAGGATATGGGACACTTTGTGTACAGGTTTGTGTATGGATTGAGATAGGAAATTAGTCAGATGATTCAACAACATATTCTTTGCTGGCAGAGTAAGCCCATTGATGATATTTTGAAGTACGCAAAGTATTGCAGTGATGATATTGACGCAAAACATAAGAAATTGAAAGAAAAGATGATGTGGGCACAAGTGAAGTTAGCAGAACATCAAGAGGCAAGTACTGGTTCTCAAAATGAAAATCAGTCGAATAACCAAAATCAGAATAGTCAAGGATTGAATGGGAATAAAGGAAAAGGGTGAATGCGTAGAGAAGAAGTTTCCTTGTCATGCGTGCGGAAAGCATGGGCATTGGAAGAATGAGTATAGAAACGTTCAACAGAATAATGGGGTAAATCAAAATTTAAATCCACAGATGCAGAATGAGGTGGTTGTGAACCAGCAGCAACAGCAACAGGTAGTTACTCCACAGTTACAGGTGCCACAAGCCCCTATGCCCAACTGTATGAACGCTCAAGTGCAGAGATACAGTGTGAACACCGGATTTCGTGGAGAGAGTGGTAAGAATACACAAACGGCTCAACAATATAGGATGCACAATAATGAGTGTGATTCAGATGTTTCCCAATGACGGTGCCTGAGGGGGGAGGAAGAATGCGTGCTTGGCACATCCTTGGCGGTAGATCAGTCAGGTCCATTTGTTGATGGAAAAGTGGAAGGTAATGACATCACTTTCCTGGTGGATACTGGTGCTACCCATTCTACTGTGAGAGCAGCAGAAATTCCAAACCTACCCCTCTCGGGAGAAACTATCCAAGTTGTAGGAGTCTCCAATAAGCAAATTAAAATGCCAGTTACTAAACCAATAGAAGTGAATATTGGAAATTTCATAGACATGCATCGGTTTGTGGTGTGTGATTCAAGTCCAGTTAACTTGTTAGAGAAGGATTTGTTGTGCAAAATGAACTGTACCATCTATTGTACACCTGATGGTATTGCTTTTCAAACACCTGATGAAGATATCGCTTTCAAGATGATGCTAGCAAAACAAGGAACAGAAGTGGATGAGATGTTTTCACTTCTGACTGAAAACAGTCTACCTGATGAGCTGAGAGACACAGTGAGATCAGATGTATGGGATTTTTCAGGAAAGGAAATTGGTCTGATGGCAAATGTAGACCCAATTAAAATAATGGTGAAGGAAGGTGCGATTTATCCAAACACCCGACAGTACAAAATGAGTCCAGAAGTAAAAGCAGGAGTTGCTCCAGTAATTGATCAAATGATTGAACAAGGTATTCTGAAAGAAATAATGGGCAGTCCTTGTAATTCTCCAATCATGGGGCTTAAAAAGCCTAGTGGCAAATATAGAATAGTGCAAGATTTAAGGAAAATCAACAAGATAGTAGTACCTTGTTGTCCAGTAGTACCAAATCCAGCAGTAATTCTTTATCAGATACCTTGGGATGCACATTGGTATACAGTGATTGATTTGTGCCAAGCATTCTTTTCGATTCCTTTGCATGTAGATAGCCAATATCTCTTTGCGTTCCGGTTTGAGGACCGTGTTTTGGCATGGTGCCGAGTTCCTCAAGGGTACACAGAGAGTCCCTCGATTTTCAATCAAATCTTGAAAAAGTATTTAGAAACATTGGTTATGCCAGGAAATTCAGTTTCGGTTCAGTATATTGATGACCTACCGGTGGCATCAAAAACAAGAGAGGCTTGTGTCACAGACACAATTGCTTTACTGAACCATTTGGCAGAAGGTGGACACAAAGTGTCGCCAGAAAAATTACCATTTTGCCGACAAGAAGTCAAATATTTGGGACACAAGATCGAAAAGGGAGTTAGAAAAGTGACACCAGAGAGAATAAAAGTGATTCGACAGATGAATCTACCCAAAACTAAGAAGGAAGTACGAATGTTTTTGGGAGTAGTTGGATACTGTCGTCAGTGGATCAGTGGATTTTCATTGCTTGCAAAACTTCTAATAAAACTGACACGAAAAGATGTGATGGACCCAATGGAATGGGATGATGAAAGTGAAGATGCATTCATAAAATTGAAGGATTGTTTGTGACAAGCACCAGCATTAGGTATGCCTGATTACATGAAAGAATTTGCTTTGTTCTGTTGTGAGAGGGAAGGATGTGCACTTTCAGTATTAACCCAAAGACATGGATTGATGCGACGTCCAGTGGCATATTTTTCAGCCACTCTGGATTCTGTGGCCGCAGCATTGCCAGGCTGCTTAAAAGCAGTAGCTGCTACTTGTGTGACTCTAGAGCAGAGTGAGTCTATTGTTATGGGACATCCTTGAAAGTATATGTTCCACATTCTGTCGAGATTCTTTTAACAAGAACTCGAACTCAGCATTTGACCCCAAGTTGGCTGACTAAGTATGAAAGAGTGATCCTGGGTGCTGAAAATGTAAGTGTGATAAGATGCACCAGAGTGAATCCAGCAACCTTGTTGCCGGATCCATTCTGTGAAGCAGTAAAGGAAGAAGTTGATCATGATTGTTTGGATTTAACAGAAATGTGTCCAAAGCCCAGGCCAGACATCTTTGATGTCCCATTGGGAGAATCTGATTATGTATTGTTTGTTGATGGGTCATGCTTACGAAAACAAGATGGAGAATTGAGTGCTGCCTATGCTGTCTGTACTATATCAGCTATTATAGAAGCATCATGTCTAAAAGGAGTCAAGTCTGCACAAATAGTCAAATTGGTAGCTTTAACAAAAGCTTGCAAAATTGGGAAAAAATTGAGAATAACCATATTCACGGATAGTCAATATGGTTTTGGGGTTGTGCATGACTTCGGCCAAATATGGATGCAAAGGGGATTTCTGACTTCTTCAGGTTCTCCTATCAGAAACAGTAAAAATGTCAAAGAATTATTGGAAGCATTACAATTGCCTAAAGAAATTGCAGTGGTCAAGTGTGCCGCACATAAGTCAGGAAATGATTATGTGACACAAGGCAAAAAATATGCTGACTAGGTTGCACAATTTTGTGCTCGAAATACAATGGCTTTGAACAGAGGGTTGGAAAAAGAAACTACCAATTGCCAACTAATGTTTTTCTCTGCTTTTGAAACATGGGACGAAGTTAGACAGTTACAGGATGAGGCAGATGTAAAGGAAAAGGAATTCTGGATCAACACAGGTTGCACAAGAAGAACCGATGATGAGGTATGGGTGTGTCCAGATGGAAGACCGATAATGCCAGACAGTATGTTATCACAAATGGCAAGAGTATATCATGGAGCTACACACATTGGGAGGGATGCCATGATTAGACACTTTAGGCAGACATGGTACAATCCCAAGTTTAGGCTTATTGCAGAGAGTCTCTGCCAGCGCTGTTTGACGTGTCAACAGCAGAACCCAGGTAGAAGAACATTTGTCAGTTAGGGAAAAATAGGAAAGGCAGAAGGACCATTTACAAGACTGCAGCTTGATTTTATAGAGTTGCCGCCGTGCAACGGTCTGAAGTATGTCCTTGTCATTGTGTGTCTGTTTTCTCGTTGGGTGGAAGCTTATCCAACAAGAAAGAATGACAGTCTCACGGTTGCCAAACTGCTCTTGAGAGAACTCATCCCCAGGTTTGGATTTCCAGTCACTTTGGAATCAGATAGAGGACCTCATTTTAACAATGAGATAATTTGATTAATCTGTACAGCTTTCAAAATTGAACAGAAACTACATTGTGCCTATCGACCAGAAGCATCTGGAGTGGTTGAGCAGCTAAATGGTACAATAAAATCCAGGTCAGGAAAGGTGTGTGCATCCACTTCACTGAAATGGCCTGATGCTTTGCCCCTTGTCTTGATGAGCCTTAGAATCATCCCTGACAGAAGAACAGGATTGAGTCCTCATGAAATTCTTATGGGAAGAGCAATGAGACAAGCATTTGTACCTGGAAACAAACTGATGACTATAACTGATGATCTAGTGTTGGACTATTGTAAAGGATTAGCTGATCTGGTACGTTCTGTGTCTCACCAGGTTGGAGAAGATGCAACCACAGCACAGCCGAATCAAGCTCATGACTTGTGTCCAGGAGACTGGGTTATGATAAAGAAGCACACAAGAAAGTCGTGTCTAGAACCCAGGTGGAAAGGACCGCTTCAAATTATATTGGTCACAACAACAGCAGTGAAGTGTTTTGGCTTGCCAAATTGGATACATGCTAGTCATACCAAAAGATTCCCAAATCCTCCTGAACGACAAGAGCAGCAACTGGTGGAACAAAGAAAAGAACCAGAAGCTGAAAGTTGTGAAGTCGAAGAAATCAGAGAAACAGACTCTGAAGAACGTATCGATGATGAACAACCAAGTACAAGTCAAGTAGGGTGGGCACTGAATACTGGGTCTCAAGAGACTGCTGTAGTGGCCGAAGAAGAGCAAGATATCGAAAGACCAGAACGAATTGAAACAGAAAATCCAGATCAAGTTTAATCAGAAGAAGAAGAAAATGACAAACTGAAAAGTTCAGAAAAAATTCAGTCAACAGAAGAACCTGCTGCAGGAAACTCAGACCAAGCTCAATCAGAATCAGAAAAAGAAGAACTAAAAGATCAAGAAGAAATTACATTGACAGAAAGACAAAAATTAAAAAGCCCAGAACAAGCTCAACTAAAAGAAAAGGAAAATAAAAGAACGTTAGAAATTGGTGAAGAAGGTGAAAAGGCAGTGCAAACAAAAAGAATCAGAAAAGGTGATCACTGGCCAAGTGGAGTAAAAGGACTGAGATATGTTTTGAAAAGAAGAACAGGAAAAGGATTAGAACAAGTAAACGAAATATCAAGTCAAACTGAAGAAGAACATCCAAGAAAAAGATCTTTACGAAAATCAACAAGAGTGAGAGCTCCAAATAGAAAATATAAGGCTCCTGAATGGACCTATGTTATCCTTGAGGACTTTGAGAATCTCGATCTAAACGAAGAACAAGAAAATGTCACTAATGAAAGAAGTGATGAAAGAAAATTGAGACCACCTTAAGAGAAAGACTGTGACACAGAAGGTGGAAATTTTACAAACAAGTAAAGAAGAAAATAAAAGAACCAGATGAAGAAAAGAAATTAAAGACAAAGGGGAAAGTAAAAGACAAAAAAGCTGTTGAAGTGTGGGATCACACAAAGATTTTATACATATCTTAGTTTTAACATACGTTTAGGATATAGAAGGTAAGTTAGAGATGGGTCAATTTAAAATACTAAAAATGGCAGAAACGGAAGTGACTGAACATCCGAAATCTGGTTTAAAACGAAGATGTGTTAAATGTTGTTTGTGCAGTATTTTGATACTAATGTTAATGTGGTTACTGCTAACAGTTGTAATACCTATTTTTATGGTAAATAGCGACCGAAATAATACTAATACAAGTGATCAAGTGAATACAGGTACTAAAGGAACAACTACAACTAATTTAGAACAAATAGATGAGACTATGTATCAACATGACAGATCAAATAGTGATTCGTCATTAAATGTGTTTACTAAACTTCTTTTTGAATATGTAGATACAATGGACGTAAGTGATTGTTATGTTTGCATGAAATTACCTTTGTCTGTCTCGGATGGGGTGACTTATCACCATCTTCCTTTAACATATGGTGTGTCATGTAGTGTTGTGTCCAGTCTGTTCTATAAAACAGGCAAATTGCAGTATTATTATTCTAATATGGATTTAGTATTCCCAGAGATTCCAATTAGAAGAAACCTAAACCCAGTGCTTAGTGCTAAAGATGCAGAATTTATGGGCGAGTTTTTCCTAACAACAAACCCAATAGACATAACATATGCGCATAAGAACAATTTAACCTGTATGTTACGAGATGAAGAAAAAGATTTTCTAAATTTAGTAGAGGAAAGAAGACAGGATTTTCAAAAGAAGGCTGTTGAACAGAAGTCACATGTACCTCCATGGGCTAATAAGGAAGGGGACTATAAGAAAGGCGAGACTCATGCTGCAATGTCCCTAGATTTGTCAAAGTTGGGAAAATTCTGTCTACATAGACTAAAAACAGACTATAACAACATTTTCATTGGTTCTAGTGATTGTGAACATACCTTCCTAATCATGGGGGATGGGGACTAAAAGGTGGAACTGATCCTGTCTTTCCAGGAATATATTATGTGTGTGGTAAGAATGCCTATTATAGGTTGCCAACACAATGGTATGGTAGTTGTTATCTTGGGATAGTATTTCCAAAGGTGTACCACATTACTAAGAACAATGAAATGAATGTAATAAGTCAAGGACTAAAACGAACTAAAAGAACAAGCTTCTCAGAAATAGTAGGTGATATATTTGGTGCACTGATACCATCAGTTGGAGTCATACTAAATTCACATAAGATACGCAAATTGTCAACAGTGGTTGATCGTCTATCGACAGATACTGCTGGGGGATTCTTAATGATTAATACTGAAATGATTACAATTAGATCTATGGTTTTGCAAAATCGACTCGCACTTGATATATTATTGGCAAAAGAGGGTGGAGTCTGTGGCATGTTGAAAGTCCAACATTGCTGTACATATATCCCAGACAAAAGTAAAAGCATTGAGGGATATATTAAGAATATTACAAAGATTCATGACGATTTGACCCAACTGGAGGTTGACGGTGTTTGGGAAAGACTTAGTAAAAGTATTTCCACTATAGGTAGTTGGTTTTCCACTTTAGGGAGTAGTCTATTAGGGAAAATCCTAATACCAGTAATTTCTATAATAATAGTAGGTCTGATGATGATAATGACATATAGATGTTGCAAGAATAAAACAAAAGCAAGAATGATAACCGAAATAAAGAATAAAAGAATGGGAAGAAAGAGAAACAGAGAAGAGATCGAATTAGAAGAGATGAAAGGGAGTCTATATGACAAAATGAAAGGAGTAGGCATGAAAAGGAAAATAGAAGAATTAGAGGAAAGAAAGGAAGACACTAAAAATCTAAATGAATAAAGTTGGCACTTGGTAATGATGGGTATTTTTATGATGGCTCAAAAATGCCATCAGAGGGGGATTGATGGAGCAAGGACTCGAGAAAATGAAACTTGCTCGATCGAATCCTCCATTAACTTTCACTAATCATTAATTAGTAGATAAGACGAAACTAACATGCACCCAATACAGATACACGGGGAGAAAAGCTTACGCATGCTTGAATTAATGAGAAATAAAATACAGCACGATTAAAACCCGCTTTAACTTGCAAAAACGCTTTGCGCATGTGCAAAACCCGAATGACGCATAAAGTAACGTGACTAACTCGCTTTGAGAGGGAAAACCCTCACGCATGCGCAAGAAAGTCCAGAACGCGGTCTTGAGGTACCGCATGCCCGGCATATGCTTGCTTGATTTGAAAGAAAGCTGCTGCTATTAACGCTTTTGCCCAAGAGTAATAATAATTACATGGGATAGAGTAGAAGTGGGTGGTGAACAGTGAGAATTACGTGTTCAAGAAAATAATATCTGTTTTTGATTCTTTTATTAATAGTGTGTATTTGGGCCTGCTAATCCATGACTGAAAAAGAAAATGGCGAAAGCTGCGCATGCTCAATGAGTCCATGAAATGACCGGTGACACAGAGAGAGCTGAATGTCTGCCAAGATCCAAGGACAGAAGGGATGGGAAAAGAAGAAGATGTATCGGTCAACTATGAAGCCTGTATTAAGTGAATTATGGCATTTGCAACAAAATATGCATGTTTCAAATAAAATATATGAATGAGTAGAAGGGGCAGGATTAACAAACAATAGGTTTTACTAATAAAATGAATATGTCAGCTTGGGATGATGAAGACACCTCTAACCCCGTCCAATCATATTCCGTAGTTTAGTAAAGCTGCAACACTTGAGGGTGGGACATGAAGAAATAAAGACTATAACTAGAGTGACTTGAGTTAAGAAGAATTAACGATGCTGACAACGCTGCTGGGAGCTGAGCACGAGAGAGAGAAAGAGAGAAGACGAGTGTAGACTCTGAAGATCCAGACTACTGCCTGATTAGATTTGAAGATTGCGGAAGAATATCGAGGAGGGAGAGAGTGGAAGAGAGAGAATCGCCCTGGTGCGTCGGGTTGTAGAGAAGTCTAGTAAGTATCAGACCTGTCCTGATCCTATCCTTTAATCTTTGTCTCCTGATCCTAAGTCAGGGGACCTCCACCAGTCCTTTGGCCAGAGGGGTGGTTTTCCAGTTATCCTCATTAGGTAAATGTCATTCTATCCAGTATTTGCATATTTCTTTGCAAATGTATTATAAATGTGCCTTTTGTCTCTTCATCTATCCACTCTTATGCGTTTGATTTTGTTGAATGAGCTTGTGTAATTGAATGTATTGTGCTTTATGATTGTTCTCTCTCCCATTTGAGAAAAATGGAGTTTGCACTGTGTATTTGTAATTGATGAGCGTTCAACTTAATGACTGAAATTTTAGATAAACTTATCATTATTATTATATTCAGAGTCTGTGGTTATTTCATTATGAATTTTAGTTAAGAAGTTGTTAATATCACCATCAACTAACTCAACTAATGGTCCATCGACCAGAGGAAGAGTGTTGCTTCGTGAAGATTAGTTAGACATGATACTGTAACTGATTTGTGGTTACAGGGAAATAACTAATCAGAATTTGTGGAATTATTCAGAATCAAAACCCTTCCAGCGGGAAATTGGCCAAAGGGAATACAAATAAAAGTATTTGGATAAAGGTATATGGGCCCATTGAAAAGTTCAGTTTTGGTGTGTAAAAATATCCAACCCTGGCCTCTTCGCGCTGGATCAATATCACAAATGAGGTGCCTTAGGCCTGAAGCGACAACACAGCACTGTCTACTATTATACCTAAACCCAAGCAAGGTCAAATGCAACCGGAATTTGGGGGCCTGGGTTTGCTTTTGGCCAAGCGCTTCATAGCAATCCACTGGCTATGTAACAAATGCCCGACAGTGGTGAAACGGGGCAGAGATGTGGCGGAGTGGGTCGCAGCGGTGTAATGAATCTTGAGGGGAGCCCCTGCAAAGTACATGGATGTGGCCCCTCCACTCCAGACCCAGCCAGGAGCTCTCAGGCCAGGGGCCCACCGCATGTGCACAGTGCTGGAGGGGATCCCCTGGAGTTCCGGGCCCATCCCACACCACAGGGGTTGCGGGGGCTGTTGTTATGCCACTGAGAGGGTATTAGCGGCAGAGGTGCGACTGAAAAGAATCAGAACAGATGCGAGGATTGAAGAGGATCTGAGGGGGTGGGCTTAACGGATACAGGGCCTACTGTTAGGAGAATGAGGATGAGTGAGGTAGGTTTAATAAAGCATTGGGCCTAGATGCTTTGGCGGGCCACAGCTGATGGCACCAGGCCCCCGCCCCTCTGCAATAAATTGTTGGAGGACAAGGGAGTACGCCCCCCAAAACCTTGCCATGTGAAGACAAAGAGGTGAGCACTATGGGACAGATCTACAAGAAAGTGCAGCAGCGTGGCACAGCAAGCCCTTTGGCTGCGCCACGCTGCTGCACTTTCAGAGCACAGGAATGTGACATATTTACAATGATATGTCGCATTCCTGTGCTCTCCCCTGCGCTGGCGCACAAACAGCTGCCATGCGCCGGTGCAGGCTCCCTTGCACCATGGGGAGATTGTTTTTGCACAGGAATGGGCACCTTCCTGTATAAAAACAATCACTACAGGCATTTTCCTCTTTCAATGCGTGCTGTAGAATGCAGCACGCATTGAAAGAGGAAAAAAACGAGGAGAAATGAAAACATTTCTCCTCGTTGCGCCTCGCTATGCCACCCCTAGGGTGGCGTAGCATACTGACGCATTTCCAGGTTTACGATTCCTCCTAAATCTGGAAATGTGTCTGGTTCCACAGCAACAGCCATGGAACGCCCCTTTCACGCAAAGTGCTGCGTGTAAAGGGGCCCTATTTACAAGGACAGGAAAAGCCACGCAGTGTGGCTTTTCCTGTCCTTGTAAATATGGGGCAGAGAAATGCGCTGCCAGTGCGTCACAAAAAGTGATGTACTGGCAGCAAAAGGGGGCTTGTAAATCTGCCCCTATATGTACAGGGGAGACAGTACAGGCAGAAGACCTGGTAATGCTTTAACCATATGAACAAAATGTAACCACAGTTCTGTGTTGATTCTGAAATGATTTACTTGTTTGTGTATGAGCACATTACCGTTGACTACTGTTGCTAACATGTCGGTTGGGTGAAATTTAAATAAAGATGTTAAAGAAACCTTTTGATTTCAAATCAAAAAGTGAAAGCCTTATCTTTTGACCAGCATATAGTGCGCTCCAATATGGCAACAGGAAGACTTGGGACTAAGGGCCTGATTTAGATCTTGGCGGACGGGTCACTCGTCACAACGGGGACAGATATCCCATCCGCCGAAATTGAAATCCTATAATATCCTATGGGATTTAGATTTCGGTGGACAGGATATCCGTCCGCACAGTTGCGGAGTGACAGGTCCGTCAATATCTAAATCAGGCCCTAGCACTGGGACATGAAACAGGGACACAAACACTAGGGCAAGGGAACATACACTTTGGGGCGCAGAGGCACAGGGAGTAGTGCACGGACACCCGGGCACTGATAAAGTGAGACGGATATTGACACTGGTAGGCAGATGCATGGACATGAACAGGGAGGCATGGACCTTTGGGGCAGGGTGGGAACTCTGACCAGGAACAGTCAGTTGGTAACCCGCACTCCATTTTATTCAAAGGATCAACTTTGAATAAAATGGAGTGCGGGTTACCAACTGACTGTTCTAATTGTTACTGACTGTCCCTGCCGGTACCCAGTGGGGTGAGGGAATATAGTGGGGGGGCAGGATACAGCTACTCTCGGGGATTGGGGGCCTAGGGGGAGATGGGCAATGAATACACAGCACGCTTGGTGGGGAGGTACGGGCTAACTGCCACGAGCGGAAGTTGCCCCTTTATTTATCACCTCCCGTCCGAGCCCGGCCGGGAGGGTGAAAGTGCTACATTGTCGGGTAGTGGCCGACTGGCTCACTACATCCCTCATAACCTTTAATTTCTCTGTTTGTTTTTAAACAACCAACATAAACATATAACATGCCGCATTCTCCACATGGTTTGTTGTGTTCACATTTCCCAGTGAGAGCATACAAAGTCTTTCAGTCTCTGACTCGGCCTGGGGTTTTCTCGTAGCCGGTAGGGATACCCCCTCGGCAACTCTTCCAACACTTCCCCTCCGGCTTTGCTTGATTCTTCTTCTTCTGCTTCTTCGTTATTCTCCGGTGCACTTCCTAGTTCCGCATTCCCCTCCAGGGATCCACTGCCCCAGGTTCCTCCTTCCGCTTCTTGTGTCAAGATTGGGGAGTCTCGCTCGTGACCTCCATCAGTCGGCCAAACTTTTTTGAACCACAACACATTTCTGGCCACGCTTCTCCTTCCTCTTCTGACGGTGATCAGGGTCCCTCTTACCCCAACCACTGTCCATATGTCTCTCTCAAACGGTGTCTTGAACTTTGACCCTTGCTGGTGACTCTTCATCACCACCCGCTCACCAACCTGCAGCTTCACCTCCTTTGCTCTCCTGTCACTGCCAGCCATCTCATTGTTCCTCCTTCGTTTTTCTTGTGCCGCTGCCACATCGAGTACTCCCGGTATCCATTTGCTGCTAACTGGGACCACATCCCGCACAGCTCTACGCATCATGAGATCGCTTGGGGAGCAATTCGTTGTGCTGTGAGGAGTTTGGCGATACGCCCTCAAAAATTGATGCAAACACCCTTCCATGTCGGCTTGCTGGTCCACCCCAATCCTCAGTGCCTTGTTAAGGTTACGCATGAAGCGTTCCACCTCTCCATTTGCCTGAAGCCACGGGGGCGTCACCTTCCGGTGTCGGATGTTGCGCTTATGAATGAATTCTTTAAACTCTGCCCCTTGGAATGGCGGTCCGTTGTCTGTTTTGATTTCGTGAGGGAATCCCAGCATTGCGAATGTTTTCTCAAGCACTGGCTTGACCTGCTCGAACGCCGTTGAACGCACCACTTCCACCACCGGGAACTTTGAAAACTGATCCATCAGTACCAGAGTGTTCCGCCCATCCGGGAACGACCCAAAATCCATGCTTACATTCATCCACGGTCCAGCGCTCGCTTCCTCCGTGATGACCGGATGAACAGGAGGTTCACTTCCCGTTATTAGACATGAGTGGCAACTTCTCACGATTTCTTCTACTAATCGGTCCACCCCCGGGAACCACACCTTGGCTCTGATCCGTGACTTGGTCTTGGCGATCCCTTGGTGTCCCTGGTGTGCCAACTCGGCCGTTCTCCTCCACAGTTTCCGTGGCACAACTATGAGGGATCCCCGGAGCACCAGGCCTTCCTCACTCTCACTTAGCTCATCCCTGCATTGCCACAGCCCTGTCCGGTTCTCCCTGTCTTCGTCCGTCAGACTCCGTCCAGAAAATGTTTTCAGTGGTGCCCCCTGAGGGCTTCTTTCACCTCCGTTAAACATCCATCCTCCCTGGTAGCTTCCACCAACTCTTCCATTGACAACGCCCTCGGGCATGCTAGCTCTGTGATGAGCCGTACCTAGTGTTCCGCCCCTTCGTCCACTTCCTTCTGTTCTCCCGGCCCAGCAGCCACCGGATGTCTCGATAGGTAGTCCGCCGGGTTGTTGGCACCTGGGCGGTACTGCACCTCCAAGTCGTACTGTTGCAGCTGCACTGCCCACCTTTCGATACGCGGCGGCCCATTTCTCGCCGAGCCCCCAAATAACGGTACAAGGGGCTTGTGATCCGTTATCACTTTGAATTGGTGTCCACAGAGGTACAAGTCAAAATGCTGGCAGGCCCACCGGATTGCCAGTGCCTCCCTTTCTATTTGTGCATAGCGCGTTTCAACAGCCGTCAGCGCTCTGCTTGCATATGCGATGGGCACCCACTCATGTCGGTCCGTCTCCTGTAGCAACACCGCCCCCAACCCCACCGGGCTGGCGTCGACAATCAATTCAGTGGGACTCCCAGGTTTGAAGTAGGCTACCGTGGCCCCTTGCTGGAGAGCGTCCTTCACCTCTTGAAATGCCTGGGCGGCCTTGCTGGTCCACTCCCACTTAGTATCCTTCTTTGTTAGTGCCCTGAGGGTTGCCAGCCGTGGAATGAAACGACCACAATAATTTGCCATGCCCAGAAAACTCCTCATCTCCGTGGAATTCTGAGGAACTGCCGCTGTCCGTATCGCTTCCACCTTCGCCGGGTCCACCAGTAGCCCCTCTTTCGAGAACCGGTATCCGAAGAATTCGACTTCCGACTCATAGAACCGACACTTCTTCTTGTGCAGAGTGAGGCCTCTTTCCCTTAGCCTCGTGAGTGCTGCCCGTAGTCTTTCATGGTGCTCCTCTAGTGTCTGTGAATAAATGAGCACATCATCACTCACATTCATTACCCCGGCCAGTCCCGACAGAGCTTCTCGAATGGCATCCTGAAACACTTCGGCGGCCGAGGACACTCCAAAGCTCAGTCTCTTGAATCTCCGCAACCCTACGTGGGTGGAGAATGTGATGATATAGCGACTGGCGTCGTCCAACATCAACTGATGATAGCCAGAGTTCAGATCTACCTTTGAGAACCACCTCGCTCCATTGATATCAGCCACGATCTCATCTATGGTAGGCGTGATGTGCCTTTCTCTTTTTGGACGCCTTGTTCGGCAGCCTCATGTCCACACACAGCCGGATTGCCCCCGGCTGCTTGGGTTTGGGTGCGATCACCAATGGCGAAACCCACGGAGTAGGCCCGTCCACCTTCTCTATGACGCCGGCTTTTTCCAGTTTGTCTAGCTCTGCCTCCACCAACGGACGCAAATGGAATGGCACCCTCCTGTGCCGGAGCGCCACTGGCCGGACCGTTCTGTCAATGTGCAGCGTTACTTCCACTCCCTTCAGACAGCCCAGGCCCTCAAACAGCTCCGGAAACTCCTCCAAGATGTTCTCGGCATGCGACTGATGAACTTGGTGCGCAAACATCACGAGCCCCAGGTCTTTCGCCGAGTGGCAGCCCGGTAGAGTCCCGGCGCTGTCCTTAGTGACGTGGAACTTTGTCAAGACCGTCGTCTCCCCATGTGTGACCTCCATTTCTATCACCCCTTGCAGAGGAATCAGTGTCTCATACGTATATTCTTGCCCTCGTGGGTATCAATGGAGGGGCTGGATCAAGCTGTTTGTAATGCTCTGCGTCCATGATGTTCACCGACTCCCCGGTGTCAATGAGCGCCATCATAGGGGTATCACCCACCCGGATCTGGCACATCGGAGGTGATCGTTTTTTCTTGTTACTCCTCCCTGTGAATAATACTACCCATATTTCGTCGTCGTCTTCATCCTCCATCGCTTGGAACCTTTGGCAGCTCGCCTCCAACTCTCCGGTCGGGCCACCCGCCTCTGACACTTGCTTCACCCTGTCCGGTCGCTGTCCACGACCGCTCCCTGACGCCTGTGATTTGCTACTCTTACAGACTTTGGCAAAGTGCCCCAGCTTTCCGCACTTCAAACACGTCTTCCCTCTTGCCGGGCATCCTCTTTGCGAGTGTCTCTCCAATCCGCAGTTGTTGCATCCTCTTTTGGGTAGGTAGCCACCCGGTACCCCTTTACCTCGGTCATAGCTTTTTTGTATCGCATCCACACGTTCCTCCTTGACCGCTGGCGAACTGGCTGATGCTGTGGCAGCTGACCTGCGTGCGAGCGCTACTTCCATTTCTCCTGGCCTGGCGTCCGCCAGTTCGTGCGACCTTCCCAATATGAGTATCTCGTCCAAGGAGATTCCCGGTTGACGTAGGATCAGTTTCCTCAGTTCCGAGGACTTGCAACCCTGTATTAGCTGCGCCCTTATCTCCAGCTGTTTATCAATGCCTGTGCACGAACTTGCAAGCCGTCTCAATCTGGCATAGAACGAGTCCATCGACTCCTCGTCTTGCTGTCTTGCCTGTCGCATTTTAAAATGTTCAAAATCCGGGTTTAGCTGAGGGTCAAAATGGCGGTTTAGCGCATCAACTGCTGCTGCATAGTCCTCCGCTTCCCCCGTGTTTGGCAGATCCTGGAATAAATCGTATAGTTCTTCTCCACCCATGTGTAACATGGTAGAGCGCTTGATCGCTCCGTCCGTTTGTTTCATGGCTTGAAAGTAGTTCTCCAACCGCCCTATCCACTTCCTCCACCGTGGCGCGGCGGTGGCGGGATCCGCTAACTGGCTGAACGGCAACAGCGCAGACAAACTCAGGCGTGAGCCCTGTGGTGCTCCTCTGCCACTACCACCAGCTGCAGCGTCTCCAGCTTGCACCGACATTTTCCTCCTCTCACCCACCAACTGCCTTGTGCCAATGTCACCTCCTGGCTGCTGGTTGTGTAAGTGCTTGTTTGGTGGTCACTGTTCCCGTCCCTCACCAGGGACTCTTCTGAGCACCTTCTCCAGGCCCTACCACCTCTGCTCCTGTGACCCTGACTGTCGAGCGCTTCCCTCTGCTACTTCTGCCCCCTGGCCTTTGCATGTGCCAGTGCTTGTTAGGGCTGTGCCACTCGCCACCACGTCTTCGACTCCCTGGGAGGCACACGCACCGTCTCCTCGCCTCCCCTGGCACGTTCTCGCACCGCGCGGGGGCTTGCAGCCTCTCTGGGCCTCCCGGCGCGCACAGGCTTTTTTTCCGGCCCCTGTCCTGCGCGCGTACGCGCTCCGTGTGCTCCAGCTTCGGCCGGCGCGGCAGCGTCACCCCCGCTTGCTGGTGCGCGAGAGCACCTTCACGCCGCCCGCTCCCACTCTCCGGAGCCCGTTCACCTTTCTCCGCGACGCGCGGATCGAGGACATGCTTGCGCAGCAGGCCTCCGCATACGCTCGGCCGTCTGGGAACGGGATCGAGATCTCCGCTCCGGCCAGCGACCTGCACCACCCGGGGTACTGGACACGCACGGGTGCGGGCACCCCCTCGTTGCCAATGTGGTGAGGGAATATAGTGGGGGGGCAGGATACAGCTACTCTCGGGGATTGGGGGCCTAGGGGGAGATGGGCAATGAATACACAGCACGCTTGGTGGGGAGGTACGGGCTAACTGCCACGAGCGGAAGTTGCCCCTTTATTTATCACCTCCCGTCCGAGCCCGGCCGGGAGGGTGAAAGTGCTACATTGTCGGGTAGTGGCCGACTGGCTCACTACACCCAGCACCCGTGGATTACACTTAACCTTGAGATAAACTTTGCCGTAACATGACCATCTGTCGTATTGGGTCAACGCACTATTTGGAGTCATCTTTAAATGTATATTTTGGTGAAAGCCATTGAACGATTGCCGATAACTCTACGGCCTCGAACTATTAACTTTTATAATCTTTATGTTTTGTTTTACATGTTACATATGTATGTTAGTTTTGAATTCTTTATTTGATGTGTATGCGGATTTTGTAACTGGTGTTTAGTCACTTTCACATATTTCGTTTATTTCCATGGTTGTATGAGGTTGAGCAACACGTGGTTTCAGGATGGGCGTGACATTCACGATATCAAGGGCTGTTTCTACCTGGCTATTGGCGCACTTGGTTTCAAACACGGATGATTCTCAAAGTGACCGATTTGTATAATTGGTTTGGAAGACCGAGGTAGGAAGCATCATAAGAATGTAAACTCACGTTTTTAAACTTATTGCACGTAGACATCATTGAGCTTTTCCTTTGGAATAACAGTATGAGGTCACTTTTCTTTCTTTATTCTTTAGTTTTTTACCATTTAGACTGAGTCACTTTTTAGTTTGTTCTTTTGGTTTGGGAGGCATTACAATTGGCACATTTAGTTTGGATTGGGTAGATGCCAGAATTACTGGGTTTTTCGTCATAACTTTTACGTGTTTTAACATGCACAAGGCACCTTGTAACAACTATTTTTAGCAATCGGACATTTAAAACGTTTCTGATGTGCTGTCATTTCTTCTTAAATTGTAGTTACCCCTGAAGAAGGGCGTTAAGCCCGAAATGCATTGGGTCAAAAACTTTACGATATCGGAGGTGGAAATTTTGACACGCTGTAGAAAAGGCCTGATTGGGGTACAGTACAAGGGTTTTAAAATCGAAAGTATCACTTCTGTACATCACATTCATAAAAGAAGATTGAAACATTAAACATAGTTTAAAACGGATAGACTTTTGGTGTACGATGTTTTTTCATCGAATCAGACGGTGGTTGCATCCTGGGACTGATGCATATTCATGCATCAGCTTCATGTTTCTAACTCTGACCAGGACACATGACACAAACTCTGGCAGGAAGATGCATAGATCAGCTGTTCAATCTTGCATGAGAGATTCTCAGAATATCCCACACAGAAATGTCTCACTTTCAATGTTCAATGTATAGCCAAATTCAGGGGTTGATGAATACTAAGCCTGTCTAATCTTTATTCTAACATATGCCTCTTTCTTCCATGACTGTACATTTCCTGTCTCTTTATTCCACTCTTGCGGGTTCTTCTTAATCCCTTGTTTCTCTCCTTGCCGTTCTTTTCATATGTTTCACTTCCTCCATCATTCTCCTTTTTCAGCATTCTCTCTCCTGCTCTGGGTCAAGATCTGATGAGGAAAAATAAGTCCCCTGCCTGAAAAGTTAGTGCTGGCGCCCATCACCTACAACCACCGGCAGAAGTTGAGCACTGCTTTTATTCACAGTTTACAAATAGGCACTGGCTATTGATGCAAATTCATGTCTGAGCAAGGAAACACAGTAACTTTAACCTACTGGAAATTTCTCTTGCAGGTGCTCTAGAAAACGGGGCTAGTCTAGAAAAGATTAACTTCAGGGCTGTCCATTTGCTGACAAAGATGAAATGTAATGGATGTAAATGAGAAGAGTGTTCCAATCTAATGTCGTCTAAACTACAATGTGCTTCGTGTCATGGGGAGCTTGAAATGTCACATCCACCACCTCATTGACTCGCCTGTGCTCCCCCTGTTGGGGAAAGGTTAGCGCATTAGGCGTGATGCATTGCCTGATATACCCTTTGTGAGTGCACCTACGGTCAGCTGGTGAAGGCCGGGAAAGGGTGTGCAATCCACTTGGCTATTTCCCCTACCTGCTTGAGTGTCCATGTCCATTTTCTAAACCTTGAAGCTATGCAGCACTGCCAGAGTAGGTCCCTGTGATAAGTGCATTATGCCTGTGGTGTTATTACAATTCATCAGGGATTTCTTTCCCCTAGCAGCATTCAGGGAGTAGCCATTCAGCAGAAGTGCTTTACTCCGCTTTCATTTGGGATTGATCCTTTTCACTGAGAGCGTAATGAAGTACAGGGAGGAGGACATGAAGTTCTATAGGAATAGATGGTCATGCAGAGACTGTAGAAACCCCCCTCCCTGGCCCACAGAGTCCAATGGCAATTTATGCTCCCTTGTTCCCTGAGGCCCCCTTTGAGACTCCAAAAGCCCGGGACCCTTCTAAGAAGGCAGATGCATTTGCTAAGCTGCATAATGAGTTGCTACAGAATGGCAATTACTAGGTCCCTCTGAGGACCAGGTAGGATCCAGTGGTCTTATCCCCCCATTGGTACCTCTGAATGCTGGTCAGGACACTCACTTCAATCTAGGAAGTGATCTACCAGAAATGGCTGCGTCCGGGGACTCCAGCCAAGGGTCCAGACATTCAAGGGCTTGTCAACCCTTTCTGGTGGCAAAAAGAGGTGCAATGGCAACCAAGCCGAACTCCCCCTAAAGACTGGGATCTGGATTCTGGAATGTTTAATCCAAAGACATCCGACACCATTGTTACTGATAATTGGATCCTGCCCCAAAGGTGGCGTATTACAGAGGCCAGAAACCATCTGAGAGTGGAATCCTCCAACCCCTTCATACTAGACAAGATCATGGCCACACCCGAATTAGACACCAACATGGTAACTTTCTTGGGCATGTCTGCCAAGATCCCCAAAAGAGATATCCAAATATCCAGGGGTGTCAGCCAGGACCAGTTGCTGAATGTGCTGGGCCCTTGACAAAAATCTTGAAAATGGTACAAGAGACTGGCACACCCATCAATCTGGGAAATCCCAGTGGCTAGATGTAGGCCATGTTCCAATTGGACAGTCAAGTGTGTGCTCTCAAATCAGAGATTTGGTGGTTTTGACTTCTCTGGAGGCTGGCAAGAAGCTGTGGGTACCCATATAGGGGAAACTGAGGAAAATGTGTCCACCCATATACAGCACTGGTCAAGGGCCAATCCTTCCTCAAGAAGGTTTCTGTCCCTAAGATTTTTGAAGTGGCCAGGCATGGCAAAGGGTGTTTACATGACCCCGGACAGTCCGAGTATCCCAAGGGAGGACAAAGATTCTGACATGGTGACTGGCAAGCGCCTCAGAAGCTCAATTCATTCTTCTCCTTCATATTGAGGGCCAGAAGAGGCAGCGTTAAGAGGGGCCACATCAGAGGAGTTGAAAATACTGCAGGTGAGTTTTTCTCATTCTTCCGTAGTAAAAGTTAGTGGTGGGATTGCAACTCTCATGGACAGATGGCTGATATCTGCAGATGCTTCAGTGCATCAGATAGTCCAAGGGTTCAGGATAGAATTTTTAGGTTTCCCAATGCAACCAATAAGACCAAAGCCTATCAATTTTTCACAGGCGCTGTGGCTCTGGTAGATAAAAGTCCTATCTTCTTCACAAGGATTTCCAGAGCAATATTTTTCTTTTAAGGAACAGGGCAAAGGTCTGAGGCCAGTAGTCCTCAATCTGAGGAAGTACATCGGGTGACTGGTCTACAGGCACTTTACAATGGGGGTTGTGTGCATGCATTTACTGACAGCCATCATGCGGGCAATGACTGCGTGGTATGGCTGGATCTGAAAGGTGCGCACTTATCATTCCAGATCACAGATGTTTTCTATAGTTCCTTCAGAGGCAACCGGTTTGGGAATTAAAATCAACCCTTTCAGTTTGTCGCCTGTCCTGTGGTGTTTCGAAACATCTTCAGTTGGTAATGGCCTGGCTATGAGCCTCAGGAGTCAGATTGATTGTTTAGACAATATCATCGTCATGTCTCATGAAAAGGAGGTTCTGGTGTCCAAGGTACAGTCAGCAAAACAATTACCTAGACTTTTGGATCTATCCGGGGAAGTCGGACCTGATAACCAAGAAAAAGATGGAGTTTACGCGTTTTGTGATAGACTCAGAATTGGCAATGCTGCAGCTCCTAAAGGAAAAGACGAATAGCATTAAGAAAGAACAAAGACACCTCTTGTTGCCTGACTAGGTGTCACTCAGGACCAATGCCAGGAAAATGAGATTCTTGGCCTCATCGATCCAGGCCATCTCTTTATGCCATTTTCTCTACCAAGCTTTACCAAGCCAGAAAACATCTATTGAGCTCTCGCAGGGCACGAGAGCAAAAATTGATAAGTTGTTTGATCATATGGAAGTGTTGATCAGCTGGGTCATTTTTGAGTCAACACCAGACGTGGTAGAACAGTCAGGCACCAGCTTTTTTGGCTGGGGTGTCCATTACAGAGGTGAACTCCACCTCCACATCAACTGTCTGTGGTTGCTGGCAGGGTCATTCACAATTCACAGCCTGTCGAGAGACAAGGTCAATTGTTGCATCCTTCTCAGTATGAACAATGTCTCTACGGTCACTTTCCTTGGAGGGACCAGATACAGGATACTGTCATTGTTGGCCAAGGGTACTTCTACCTGGAAAGGGGAATCTCGGTCATGATGGAACATTGGCTGGGATGGACAAAAACATTGGCAGACTGGAACTCATGTTTTTTTGAGATGGCGGTGAGGTTAGACCCTCTAGTCTTCCAGGGACTTGTCAACAGACGGGGCCTACCAAAGAGGCAAAGTTTTAGCATCCATATTTAATTTACAAGTCCTCCTCCTCTTCGTTTGGAAACTGGACCCAAATTGAACTGTATATTATATTTGCTTAAGAGGTGGCAAAGGATCCATCCAAGATTCAAGCTGCTGTGCATCAACCAATACTAAAGCAGGGGAACTAGCTGCAATGATTTCTGGGATTTGCTAACCTTCAAGTCAAATGCTTGCAGGGCTACTTTTCTTATTTTCACCCATTTGACCACTAATTGAGGTAAGAAGTTCTCTCTGATTGGTCTACAGAAGTAAAGAACTCAATTGACAAACAAAGACAGCTGTTTATGACTGCCTCATTATTTTGCCTTCCAAATCTGAAATGTTAGTACACCATAAAAATGGACTGACTTTGCATCAGAATAGTAGCAGTAATGTCTCAGGACCAACTGTAAGTAAGATTACTGCATCCAGTGGCTCAACAATGTCATCAGAGGTCAGCCTCTGTAACCAATTGTACTATATATGAAAAGGTATTAGCAGCTATTAGAGAGAATTTTCTTGTGGTGCAACACTATCTAGAGGATGCAGGACTATTAATATTGTGTCAGATATGAATAAATATTGGATTTTCAAGTCAGTCACGTATATTAATCAATGTGTGGTCTCTTTTCTTTCTTTACAAGATTTGATTTTGTGTTTGATTTCAAATGTGGTCAACAAAGTCAAAGCCAGAGCCTTGTCTGGGCACACTTCAACACAGACAAAGAAGATTCTGGCTATTTTCCTATGATGTCACTTGAGAAATTACTGTTATTTATATGTATCAACAGCAATTAATATTTCAATTAAATGATTTTTTCCTTTAATATCCAGATTGCACAAGGATGTCAGAGATCAGCCTTTGTCTAAGGAAGATGATTGCCTGCTATTTGATGAAGACACGGCAAGGATCCAGTTTATGTTGCAATGGTGCGTTGTCAGCCAAGGTCCGAGCAACTAGAAGTGATGAAAATCATGACGTTAACCTGGAGTTGGCGCTGCAATACATATGGAATGAGTTATAGATATGGCCTATTGGCAAAAACTGCTGACTTTGGATGATGGGGAACCAGGTTTGAATACTCGCCTTGTCTCAACATTCTGTGCTGCTGGGCAAACCACTTAATTTCCCTGTGCCTAAAAAATAAGATAACAAAAATAATATCCTTTTCCTGTTGTAGAGAGCTGTAATGCCCATGGGCCGGGTTCATACTATAAAAAAAAGTCTGATGTTGCAGACAAGGCTCATGGATGTGATATTTGTTATTAGACTAATGCTAATCAGGAAGTAGACAGAGGATTACTCATTCACCTTCCTGTTCCGCCAGGTGCATAGTACACATTTTGTGATTTGTTAGCCCTCCTCGTCTAGATTTTCAGTGATATGGGCAATATTGGATTTACTTACTGGGAATCTATCCCAGACCTTCCCAACAACAACCACCTATTTCATTGTTATAATCTACCTTCTTTTGTCATATCTTGACATGCTCAGATAAAACTACATTTGCATTTTAGATGCACACACAAGCTTAGAACCCTAAACCCAGAGGAACTGGGCTCAGAGTTGGCCCAAGGCTGAAGCTCCTTCCAACAGTGACGTTGATTCTGATGTGTGACGCGCTCTGATTCCATGCCGGTGCCCTCCTGCTCCTGATTGTAAGCTTGTCCGTTGCCTGTTTTCCCCCCCACCGGCTCTTCGTTGAGCTGAGGTTGTGCCTGAACGATTTGGAGAGGATGGACGCTACAGAGTAAAACATTGCAGGACTGCACTGACTGGGAAGTATTCTGTTTTGGTTTTGCATGTCGAGGAGCAGATGTTGTTGTGGAGCCCCCGGAGGGTTGAGCCGTGACTCTTGTTGGTGAGTTGCGGGTTGCGTATACCATTATCAGGAGCAGCTGTGGGAGAAGCAGCCAGGGGTTATTTTTGGCTCCCAAGTAGCGCTTGTGTGGATTAAGCCGGTGCAGTTAAGCTGCCGTATCTCAGCGCTGCATCAACATCCAGGAGGAGGTAAGTGGAGTGGACTTGTGATCTTGTGCGGTCAGAGAAGCTCATTTTGCTTTTATCTCGACCCAGATTTTACAGCTACAAATAAATAAGGCCCCTCAGACATCTGTGGTTTTTGTGTTGGGATGCCTCCTCAAAATAAAAGAAGCGCCAAGCTCCAGCTAAGAACACGAAAAGAGCATAGGGCACGAAGGGGTTTGCAGCAGCTTTAAGGGGAGTCTTTGCGACTGGAGAGTGCTTCGCCCATGGAAGGGGAGCATGCAAGTCTTCCCCAAATAGATCGATCCCTAGGGCATGGAACTATGCAGCCATCAGCAACAGCTTTAGCTGTCTCAATCATGAACTTTATGGACAAACATTTTTAAGAGTATACTTCCACAGGATTCTGAGATCACCGGCCCTGTGGCCGCCCCATTAGAAGATCATGAGTCATTGGATACCCAGGAGAGGGAAACCCTGGATATGGTTGAGGACATTGACAAGATCCACCCCTGTTTATCTTCTTCTCCTTGCCTGTTCCATCCCTCCGAGCTAAGCTTTGCAGGCTCTAAGGAGGGGCGGGAGTCATGGGGGCAATGGAGGGAGTGGGAGGAGTACGGAGAAGCCAGTAGCCATGTCTACGGGAGTTATGCTGCCATGATTGATCGGGCAGGGGCAACTCATCAAGAGGGGATCAAGGGAATTTGGCTCCGTCTATGGTGAATATATATTCTTCACTGTCTGGCCTCTGCCGGATACAGGACGTGTTATTAATCCAAACGACCTTGCAAGGCTGGCTGAAATCATCCTGTTCTACTAACGAGTCTCCTAGAGCAGAATCCCGCACCCAAAAGGAGATCCTCTGCAAGTTAAAGTCAATTAACTCCTGTATGCCTACCCTTGTCAGACCGGTGCGGTCTCCAATTCCAGTGCCTGGTGAGGAGCTGTCGGAGGGTGGTGGGGGCAAAACCCTTCTGTGTATGTCACAAAAAGATCAATGTTGGTGAAAAGATGGTATCATGGGTGGTTTGGGAACTGGCAGCTTCACCGTCAGAGGGCATGGAAAGGTACATGCAGAGAAATGTTCAGCAGAAGGCCAGGACTTCGTGCTCCACGAAGGTGTTGGTTAAATCCCCAAAAGTAGTGGCGAAGAAAGGAAGATGTAGAAGGGTAAAAGAAGGGGGGGAAGGTTGCTTGGGAATGGAAGAAGGTGCAGATAGAAAAGACTCCTGCCCCAACGAAGTTGGGCTCCCGGGTCTTGAGCAACAACTGTAGAGGAAAATCCAACAGTAAGGGGCCAAAGAAAGCAAGGAGATTGGGTAGTTCGGTTGGTGGGACACATAGAAATACATCTCCGGGCAGGGCAGAGAGTTCAAAGCACATGAATCCTCCTGATATTACCATGGACAGTCAAGTTAATTGTGTTTCAGATCAGGTACTGATACAGGTCCCTTACAGGGCACCTAGAGCAAAACATGTGTATCTGGATGGCATGTGCATGGCAAAGAAAGCAAATAAATGGCTAATTTATTGAAGGTGTTCATTTTGCGTAAGACTCTGGATGAGGTCTCATCTAGAGATGTAGTTCAAGTGGAATTTAGAGAATCCGCAATGGGGAGGGAAGTTACGAAAGTCGGCCTTACCTCTCCAGTTTTTGTTGATTTGAAAGCAGAAGCTGGTGATCTTATTGATTTAGGCTATGAATTGTGCCAGAAGGAGAGGTTGTGACCCCACAGCCCAGGGTGCCATTATTAGTAAAACATGCTGACCTTAATTTCCAAAAAGTAAATTGGGTCATTGGAGCAGATGGCTTCTTGCCCCCCCTCGTTTAGTAGTATATAAGCATGGAAACTTGGAGGTTACAGTAGCAGCCCACTTAAGAGATGGGGTGATGAACTCTATCCTGCTCTGCAACAGATTTGTGCATCTGCACGTCGATTGGGAGAGGGTCTCCTCCTGGGGGGGAGGTGGAATAGGTAGATGGCCCTCCCACCAGCCTGGGTGTTTTTTCATGGAAAGTTCATGGTTTTGAACATTTAAGCAGAGCAACAGATCTTACACTAATCTGGAAGGAGAATATGAATATTTGCTTTCAGGAGACCGGACTGGCGGGAGAGCTAACCTACTTAAATGGAGTGAAGCAGTTTAAAAAGCATGCACCAAACGTGGGGTCAGGGCATCTAACAGGAGGATTGCTGACACTGATACCGACCAAGTGTATCAAAGGGGCAAGTATCATCCAGACTAGATGTGACTGGCTTTTGGCTTGCCACCTTCACCTGCAGGATGGTGTCACTCAACCAACAGCCTGATAATAGTAAATGTGTATGTAAATCAAGGTGGGGCCCGGAGAGAAATTTGAAAATAGTTTTTAGTGATTTGACATTCCTGTTGGAGATGACAGGGGCTTCCACCCATTCTATTAATGGGCGACTTCATTCATCGCTTGTCGCCTGTCCAGGAAGAGGTCTGTTCTAGTGACATGTTGGATAGTTATGGAATATCTTATGCCACATTCCCAAAGTGCACCCAATCGAAGTACGATCTTCAACTAATCGTGTTCCTGTCTGAGTTAGGCTCTGTGTGCCCAAATGGACGTTTTAGGGAGGATAAGCCACATTTCAGAGCTGCTCGATTGATTATATGTTTATACAGGTATGGTACTTTGAGACCTCTAAATGCTTCGGGTGCTAATAATTATGGGCTGTGACCATTGGGGCTTACAAGCGTTTCTCCTGTTTCCTGGGGCACAGGGACAAGGGGCCAGATGTACGACCCTATTTTGCATGCACAAACAGGTTTGCGACCCGTTTGCGCATGCAAAAGTACACAGGGCCATGTACAATCCCTAAATAGCGAGTCGCAATTTATTTGCGACTCGCTATTTAGGAATTGCGAGTCGCTATTAGGAAGGGCGTTTCCTTCCTAATAGCGACCGCAAAGCCATGTATGAATGTTTTGCAACCGCAATGAAGGTCGCAAAACACTTGTAAATTACCACCCTCTTCAAGAGGGTGGTAATGGAGTCGCAAATGGGAAGGGGACCCCTTCCCCTTTGTGACTGGCTCCAAAAATATTTTTTAAGGGCAGGCAGTGGTCCCATGGACCACTACCTTCCCTTAAAAAATGCAAGAAAAACGTTTTTTTTTTTTTTTTTTTTTTAAACCCATCCTGTTTTCCTTTAAGGAAAACGGGCTGCATTAAAAAAAAACTGCTTTATTTAAAAGCAGTCCCAGACATGGAGGTCTGCTGAGCCCAGCAGGCCACCAACCCTGGGAGTGCCCGCCATTCCCAATGGGGTCGCAAATTGCGAGTGGCTCATGAATATTCATGAGCCTCGTAATTTGCGACCCCATTGGGAATCGCAAACAGTGTCTCAGACACTGTTGTGCATATCAATTTGCGAGTCGCAAATTGGGAGTCGTAAATGCGACGCAATTTGCGACTCGCAAATTGGCGGGCCGTACATCTGGCCCAAGTTGATCTCTACGGAGCGATCCTTCTCAAAATGCTTGACTACAAGGATTGATGACAGATATATTGTGCACTTAAAGCAATTTCTAGAGATGAAAGATCTTGCGTTTTGGGGGGCGGGGGGAGCTGGTTATTAATGTGTTGGCCACCCAGCCTTGGTTTGATAAAGAATGTTTTGGGTGAAGAAAATGTCTGAGGAAAGCTAGACCATTGAGGGGTCTTCCGGAGGGTTCTAGGGAAAAAGAAAGGTTTAATGGTATAAAAAAGTAATATGCAGAGCTGATCAGAAGAAAGAAACATGTTTACTATCAGGCAAATTGGGACTTGATGATCTGAACTCTCCAGGCTAAAGATATGCTTTTGAAAGTTTTTTAAGTTAGCCCAGAGTGGATGCAGTAAGTCAATAGAACCCCTAAGGTGTGTAGTGCTGGAAAATGCTTGGGTCACATTCCTATGTAATATCTATATGGCTGTAGGGATATCTGAGAGAGGAGGGTGGCCCAATTCAGGGGAGGATTTATTGGGTTTCTTCTCTGAACTTTCCTTAGTGAAACTGATACCCTCCTTAAAACTAAGGCAGCAGCAGGCCCGGATAATTTACCCGCCATTGTTATAAAAATTTAACCCTATGTGGTGGGCTTGGTTTTTCTCTAAAGTCTCTGTAACAAAGGGGTATTTTTCCGCCTAATTGGAAGGGTGCAATAATTAAGTCTATTCACAAAAAAATAGGAGTTGGCTTACCAAAGAAATTATCGTTTGACAAGTTTGCTTGATGTCGGAGCTAAATTGTATTCCAAGGGGATCTTACAGTCCCTGAAAGATTGGCTTTAGACCAATAGCCTTGTACATATGCAACAAGGAGGTTTTAAACAAGGTCACTCTATGGTAGACCATTGCTTTATTCTGTGGGCTCTTGGACAAAAGGTAATGGGACCGACGGGTAATCTTTTTTGTTGATTTTAGCTCAGCCTTTGACCTTGTGGATTGTACTATTCTGTGAAATAAACTCTGACATTTGGCTATTCCCAGTAGCTTACTTGCACCACCAGAACTGGGCTCAGGTAGAACTAGTTTAAATGGGACACTATCTTCAAGAATCCCAATGGGTAACAGGCAAAGGCAGGGTTGTGTCCTGGATCTCACGTTGTTCTCATTATTAGTAGCAGATCTGCCCGTGTCCTTGATAATATTAAATCTTTCACCGAAAATGGGTGGCAGGCATATCTCGTGTCTCCTCTAAGCAGATGACTTGGACATTTTAGATCTGACACAAGTGGGTTTACAGAGGAAGCAGGAAAGGTTTAATTCGTACTGTGTGGCTAATAAATGAAAGGTTAATTTGGAGAAAACAAAAATAATTAATTTTGAGGAAAAAACGAAAGCACATAAGTGGGTGCAAGGCAACGATACGGTGGAGGTGGTAACCACATAATAAATTACATTGGGCTATGCATAAAGAAATGGTGGAGGCTCGCAAACTCTCCACTATAGAAGATCAAGTAAAATTAAAAAACACATTCAGAGGACCATCTCTGCCCCTGGTATTTTCCACTTAACCTAATGCTATGGTTCCAACTCAATGCTTATATGGGGCAGAACTGTTGATCCTAAGCACGGAGGCAAGCTTGGAGAAGTGTGAGGGTAAATGCCTGAAAAAACTGTTAGGGCTACCTAAAAGCACAATATGCCCGGCAGTACGACTGGAAAGGAACTTCCAGGTGTGGAATTCTTTAGCCTATAAAGCTACCATACACTTTTGGGATAAGGTTTGGACCTCACAGGTTCAAAAGGTGTCAAGCCTTTGTGCTATGGAAATATCAAAAAGTGAACTAAAGTGGACTGAGCAAGTTAGAAATAGATTAGTGAAAATTGCGGCGACACTGAAGGTGGGAAAATTTAGAGTAACGAAGGCATCCCAACTATCGAAGGGGGAGCTGAGAGAGGCCTGTAAGATAGAATCTAAGGCAGCGGATTTCTATTACATTTCAAGAAAACCCTTATCAAGGTACATGTTGGAGTCCTGGATAACCTAAGGATGTATCCTTCACCCGTGTCCCGTGCAGGTAAGAGCGGTGGGGCAGTGTGGCCGGGTATAGGATTTCGACGGACGATGACGAGGGAAAATTAAATAAATAATTAATTTTCCCTCGTCGTTGTCCGTCAAAATTCCCCCCCACCGGGCCCCACTGCCCCACCGCTCTTACCTGCATGGGCCGCAGCTGGTATCCTTATATATCAGCATTTCCGAAACCCCAATTGCGTATGCTGCTATTAAAATTTCAGGTGGCGTTGAATTTTCGATTTTTAAAACTGGAGGGGTTTGATGCACTTTCTGATAAAAACTGCACCTGTGGATTACGGTCCACAAATTTGAATGTTCATCTTTTAATAGATTGTTTGCATTTTTATAGAATACGATGTCAGATTTTAAAACCGCTTTTTCTAAAAGATAATAGTTGTCATTGTAATGAGGCACTGGTATGTCTCACGAACATGGAGTTACTAGATATGGCATGTGCGTTAGCAAAATTCTTAAAAACAAGCTTGGGCTAGAATTATTTTTAGTGATTAATATTGGTTAATGCTGGCCGAACTCCATGTTGATATTGCAGGAGGAGTGTTGAGGCTGCAAACTTGATAATATGTAATAATATGCTGTATCGTTTATTTTGTGGTTTGGTGTGGGGGAAGGAGTGGGTTGTTTTAATGATTGTGTACAGGACTTGAGGGGAGGTTGGGGCAGGGTACGGAGTTTTTATTGTGAATGTGCATCCATTCTTTATAGACGTGTCTAAACAATAATAAAGATTTTACCTACTATCTAGATTAGCATTTTTCGGATATTACTCATCGCAAAATTAACAGATCATACAAATCTGTGCATTAATCAATATTTAGAGAATAACCTTTTTTATATCAAATTGAACGGGTTGGGAATTTCACCTATGGCTCAGTTTCCATGTAATAATACTTTTTTAGATGTTTTGGTCAAAGAGGTTACCTTTCAGGAATTTTGTCCATTACAGTGCAAAGATGGTCTTCTCGCAAATCAGTATCTATGAGGATGGTGTGCATCCTATGTTCCAAAGTGCTCAAAACCATGAGAGATGTGAAGCATTCCAGAAATAATTATAGAAAGAAGGTGCCCACATATTCTCCTGGTAATCAATTTTGGTTCTCTATGGAGTATAACTATTTATGAACTGTGTCTTGTAAATCTAAACCAGGTCTGGTTGGCCATATCCTGGACTGACATTTATCATAGCTCTTATTTTAATAATACAGTTTGTTTTAAAAATGACAATCGTATAACTTAAAAATGCATTCACTTTTAACATTCACAATAGCATTCATTGAAAGTCTGCAATTTTAAAATAAAAGTCTCTAGGTTCGAATAACACATTTTTTCAGGTAAAAAATGTATAAAAGACCATGTTTGCTGATGACATATTCCAAAATAATCCTTCAGAGGTTATTAAAAGAGGCCATCTAGTCACAATAAGTCTAAAAACCCAAGTAGACATTAGCAAGCAAAGGAACCTTCAGGAATGTATATTGTTGGTAACGGTAGAGATTTAAGACCGTGTAACTAGAACTATGTTTTTTAAATTCTGGATGACCCCTTTAAAACACGTCTATCTGCACCAAGCATATTAGAAATAATGTATCGTTTATTTTTATTTTTTTTAAAGTGCAGGGGGTCCAAAGATTTTTTTTAGAAGTCTACTGACATTGTCCAATGCTGTGGTTACTGAACATCAAGGTGCCTAGTCTTGATTCCACTTCTGTCTTCTACCACCACACACCTCTTGTCTATTTGTCAGTCTTGCAAGTTCTTTTTCATCCTTTCTTTCTCCATTTGTATCTGTTTTCTATGTTTCAATCACTTCCTCTTTTTTCTTTTTCTGTCTTTCTGTCTTTCTCTCTTTTGCTCTGGGTCAAAGTATGGTGATGAAAAATAAGTCCTGGACGAAAAAATAGGCCATGCAATTCTATGATAAATCTGGACCTGAATGTCATACTTAAGAATGTGCTATTTCCAAATAGCGATATGTTCCACAACACTGATCGCTGTTCTTCAAGAGTCAACTGTAAGAGTCTGATTTGTAGGCTAGTGAGTGGTTTATTCCATCACAAGCATGCCGGGTGTCCTGTCCGCTTAATTACAAGTGCCATGAGATATAATGCACTTGTAATAAGGCATTTGTGATGGAGTAAGCTGTCCTCCAAACTCTAAATTAGGCCCTAAATCTTGATGTGCCCTTTCTCGCATCTTGCAGTGCTCTAGGCCTGACAGAAGAACATTGGAATGTTAGCGGCTGCATTGAAGACAATCGATTGACAGGGGGCCGATAGAGGCTACTGTATGCCTTTTGGTTCCACAAATCCAGGTTGTCTTTATGTTTAATCCTGTTTAATTTACAAAAGTGTACACTGAGGCCTAGTTTTACTAACATTTTGCATCAGGGTTCTGTCACTTTTTGGGATTTACTAAGCCACACAGCGCCCGATTTGCATGGCTTTGCCTGGCCTAGTAAAGAAAAAAGTCATTCTAGGCAGCGCGTATCACTGCCTTGTATTACTTTGTGTCTGGGGAGTGTTCGATGGGAGGAGCATGGACGTTCCTGTGCATCCACCCGTGGATTTTGATGCAAACCCAGATTTACTAAAATCAGCAAACCTGGGGTGGTGCCCATATGGTGTGTCTACCCGAGAGACGAGTAAAGAGAAGAAATACCTTAATTTCTCCTTGTTAGGCCCTTTCCATGTGTGATGCATTAAGCAGCAGACCTAGCAAGAGAACTATGCCAGTAAAGTTTGTTTTTGTGCAGAAAGGTTTCACTTCCTGGAAAAAACAATTCTGCCGACAACACAGGCACCATTGTGCCATGGCACAAGGATATCTGCATTGGTGCTAGGCTGCCACAAGTACACTAGTGCGAGGAGGGAGCTTAACTGCGCCATATCTTTGTAAATATGGCGAAGTTCAGCTCTCACCCTTTCACTCAACGCAGCGCAACATGAAATGTTAGTAAATATATCCCTAAATGCCTACACTTTTCTAATAGTTTTATAGCCCTTTGCTTCAGGTGTACCAGATAGTAGAAGCCTTAACTATAGACCCTCCTCTGTAGCTCAGAGGCTGTATTGCAAAAAGTGTCCCGGGGGCGCAATGGGCGTTTCTGCCTGCTTTGCGTGCCCCCGGGGCACTTTGGTAATACAGAAGGGGCCGCAGACGCTTGTGTGTGGCCCCTTCTGTAATACTAAAAGCGCTGGCGCACATACTTCGCCAGCACTTCCTCAAGAGGGCAACCCCTCATTTGCATGGGGTATGGCCCCATGCAAATGAGGTAATGCCTTTGCCTCTGCACCCGAGCCGTATTACAGACACGGGCGCAGAGGCAAAGAAGCTGTTATGGGGCACACTGACAGTGTGCTGTCAATGCGCTCCCTGATAACAGGCCTGTGGAGGGGGGAAAGGAGCCCCCCAGACATTGCCCTTGCAGGCGGGTGCAGTCACTCACTGCACCTGCCTACAATGGGATCTCTAAACCCCCTTTAAAAGTGCAGGCGGGTTGCAGCCTGCACTGTGACACACGGAGCAGCTTCAAACCAGCCGCTCCGTTTTTCACATGAATGCACTGCCCCCAGGCCAGTGTGAGTTCGCAGCTGCACTGGGGGCAGCGCACTCATCCTAATACGACGCATTTTCCTTGATTGTGCCGGGCGCACCTTTCAAAAGGTGCACCCGGCTGTATCAATGGAAATGTGCCTCATGTATAATACGGCCCCAGGTCTCTAACCTGGGGGGGAGGGCCTTTAACAGCAGCTATGGTCTGCTGAGCAAGTTGTAAAGCTACATTACTATCATTGTATTATAATACTAAATTAGAATTGGAACTGTGTAATAAATAGTTTCTCTCGTCTCTGTATCCCTTAATAAATGCCAAAAAATCCTGATGCAGTTAAGGGCTTTTTAATTTTCCCGAGTCCCACCACAATTTTCTGAAGATTAAGATTCAGCTTTTTAAGCCATTATTGATATGTGTTGCGGTGGAAACTCTTAAGTCGTGTAGGAAAGGGATTTGTATTAAACCTGTGTTCCCATATTTATCAAGCAGTCTGTGCTAATCTTTTTATCCAAATCATCTTGTGTTATTAAAACATGGGCCTGCTAATACGTCACTGCATTAGCAGCAGCCAATCAGAACACGGATGCAGGCAGCGCCATTCGTTTCTAACGGACTCGGGGCGGCGCCGGTGCTCTGTCTGGTTCTGCTGCGTGTAATATTTAGCGGCGCTCTGAGCTCTCGAGGGGCGCTTACTTTACTAATGATCAAGGAGTATAGAAAGTACTCTCCGGCAGGCCCTCATTAGCATACTTATGTATCCTCACGGAGGGCGAGGATAAGCCTCCTTCTGTCGCTCCCTTTTGTTAAGCGCCTGAAGAATCGGCATTAGTCATCTGCCAGACTGCTTTTAACGAGATTAACGACGCGTTCACGTCAGCCATGCAATCCCGTTAACCTTCGCCTTGCTCTCGCGCAGACACTTGGTAGGGTTTGCAGGCTTGAAAACGCGTCACCTGTGCGCTAAGCATACTTGGGTAATACGTCACTGATCAACTCTTCTGTCAGTGCTTACGTCATCCTGGGGGCAGGCGCTGACAGATGCACACAGGAGCTACAGCGCAGAGTTCGGAACTACGCATTTGGAAATGTGTGATTGTTGTACGCTCCCAGTAGACTACGTCACGGTTGATAGTGTTATGTTCGTGTTGATAAGTCGTCCAATACTAGGTATGAGAGATCTTTTTAATTTTTTTTATTTTAATGCAGATTTATATAGCGCGAACTCGACCCGAAGGTATTGGAGCGCTTTACATGAGCACCGGTTACGTTACACAAGGACACATTCAGGCACGGGGAGATTAAGTGATTTGCCCAGAATCACAGGATGTGGACGCGACCCCGAGGCTCAAACCTGGGTTTCCAGCACCAAAGTCGGCAATCTAGCCGACGGACCACATCCTCTCCCCATCGCCCGCTTCTCGCTGCATACAGTCACCGAAAGCAGTGGCGTGAACAGTGTACACCGGAAGTAGTGGCGTGACCAGAGTGGCATGAGCCCTAATAGTGCAAGAAAGGAAATGCGGCTGCCCGCGGCCCCCACAGGGGGCCACCCTAAAAGGGCGGCCCCTTTAGTGCCATTTGGGCACTTCCCCACCCCCACTACTAATGCAGGACTCTAGGAGGAGTCCCCTTACCCAGGCGCGTCACTTCCGGCACGCCGAGGAGGTGGGGAGGTATTTATGCCTCCCCCGCCATCCTGGCGTCCTCTTTGCGCCGGACACGCCGTCTGGACACGCTGTCCAGACTCGCCGGGTCGTCGACATTGCGGGCGTCGAAGTAGGCGGTGAGTGCAGGCCATGAGGGGCCTTTGTCTGGGCCGACCAGCCTCCTTGTTGGGGCTGCCTGGGTTCCCTGGTCCATTTGAGTGCGGTGGCTGCGGCCACCGGAGTGCCGCCTGTTTTCCCGGCTTGTGGGGCAAGAGAATGAGCAGTTTGTTGGGGGCCCGCGGACTGGTCGGGCCCGACGAGTTTGCTGGAGGCCTGGGCGGCCTGCCGAGCCGATGGTCAGCTGGTGTCCTGGGAGGGGCAGAGGTTATGCGGCCGATGGGAGGAGGACTCTACTGTTGGTGTCCACAGTGCTTTGTGGACATGCTAACTTCTCGGCACCGCATTGCACCCTTGCGGCTGTAGGCAGCGTTGGTGTTGTAGGCGGTAAGTCCGGGGCCCTTTGGGACAATTTCTTTAGCCTCCTAGGTGATGTCGACCTGCTCAGGCGGCGAGACTGGGCGGATTGGTGAGTTTGACCTTTGGTACCGGTGGACTTCATGGCCGGTAGGCCCCAGCATCATTTGTTTTGGGGGCCGCGCGTGGTGCTATAATGCGGCATTTAAAAAAAAAGAAAAAAACCACTTTGTGCGCTCTTGCAGGCGCTCCTCTCCTGGCACGTGCTAAGTGTTGCAGCTGCCAGTGATCTTTCTGGTGGGCCCATGATTTAAAGAGTATGCTTGGCGCATCTTTTCAATTATGCCCGCTCGTGCATTATTCTGGCTATCTACTGCTTAAGCTTTCTTCAGCCAACAAGAAGTCTGACGTCCATTCTGCACAGTCGACGCAACATTACAATGCAGGGCGTGGAGTTATGCGCGCGCATATGTCTTTCAGTTTTGTGACGTTCTCCTACCACGCTTTTACATAAAACATCAATTGCGCTCGAAGAAGGTTTAGAGCGTTGACTGCATGTGATTGCATTGTGTGTACGGGAACCTTCCCATGTGTGGCCGCTGCGTCTTTTGCCTCTCAGGATGTAATCGCTCATATCCTGATGCCCGGGCCTGGGAGCTTGTGGCCAGTCGTTGTGCCCCCTCTCCACCCCCCCGGTCACCAACCGGTCATTGCTTGGGGGGGGGGCTTGCATGTAGGGGAGAGGGCGAGGTTCCCTCCGTGTGTGGACTCCCTCCGCCCGGCGGGGCATGTGTTGCGCTCGTGGGGGGAGGGGCGCAAATGGTCAGCAGTTGCTGCAGGAGTCTGGGCCCTTTGGGCAGTTTGTGTTGTCTCAGACGCTCCCTTGGGGCGGATGCCCCTGCCTATAGGCGTGTATATCAGAGCCCACCGTTGCCCTTCCATCTTTTTGAAATAAGGATATTAGAGGGGGCAATGTGCCGATGTAGGACGACGGTCGAGTGCGGCCACGGGTCACTGCACTGCGCGATCGGCGGCATACGAGCCTAGCACGGGAGGCCCGCGGCATGGTTTGAGGGCCCACGTCCTTGTTTTGTATGGCCGTTGTTGGGTCCATGGGCTTTAGCTCTATGCCGAGGCTCGCGGGGTGGGCGGTCCAGTGAGCCAGGCCGGCTGCTCTGGCCTCCTGTGCGGCAGAGCTATGGAGTGGTTTGGCAGTGGGGAACAGTAAGCAGCATGGTGGGTGGCCCGCATCCCTGTCGGTGCACGAGCCCCCATTTGTGGCACGGACATGCAGTGTCTGGGGGGAAGCGCAGCACGGCGATTGTTCGTCGTGAGTTTATAGCTTCTCCGCAGCTTTCCTGAGGTGCCGTGATCCCTGCCTCCGTTGGGCACCACCCCAGTTTCAGCTGGGTTATCATTTACCGCGAGCGTAGAGGATGACCGTGGGGTTTGTTGTTGGGGAGGTCCTGTGGCGCGTTTTCCGCCGATGTGGGTTGTTTTGTGACCTTGGTCCCGACTGTGTTGAGATGGGGGGCATGTTTGCGGGGCGAGTTCACGGGCATCCTTTCTCTTGTGATCTATTGCCCGCTGGACACGCTGGGTGCGTCGCATCTCCAGTTTTGCGGAAGTGCAAGGTAGGAAGTAGGCCCTCCCCCTCCAACCCCGTGAATTGCTATTGTACCGGGTGCTCACTCCCCAACCCACAAGGTACCTGGGGAGGGGAGAGTAAGGAGAAGTAGGTTACCGAAGCACTACGATGACATTAGGCTGCTGCCTTGGCTAACCAAGTGGGCTGCTGCCGCCAAGTGCGGCAGCCTCTCCTATCCAGATCACGCTCGGGAGGCATGGTTTTTGGGGTTACATTGTAAGGCTTAGCACGGGAAACGGTTACAATAATCAGGGGCTTACAGCTGTGACTCTCGTGCTGGTATTGCATTGCGGCCTTTGTATGGTGCTTCATATCTCAGTGAGGGGTGCCGAAGTGCATTTCGGGTGGGTAGTGCCCCACATCTTTGGGAATGCACAGTTGGTAGATTGCTGTATTGGTTGGCTACCTTTAAGAAGCTGCTAAGGGAAGAAAGATTACGTCCTTGAAATGGCATGGAGATGGGCACCCTGCACCCCTTGATGTTAAAATGATGAATTATTCAACTAGAAAGGAAATGCGCACTTAATGGATGTTCCCTAGGCCTAATGAGATGCAGGCAGGCGACCCCATGTTGGCATCTTACACATCTGGATTGGGCGCAATTTAGAGTTAAGGAGGCTGCAGCTCACTCATATACAACCCGCCTGATTTCCCCCGCTCAGCATGCTGGCGGGGCGACTATGGAGGGAGCCAGAGGAAAGGTATTAGGGGTAGTTCTTTGTTCAGCTCATTGGACGGGCCTTGTGAACAATTTGATCCAGTGGTGCATTGCCGAGGAGCACAGGCATCCCGGGGGAGCCCAAGTGACTATTGACTGATTGGAGGAATCACACATTCTTCATGCCCGTAGTGGACCATTCACTAGCCTGGTGCGGTCCTGAGGCCATTTCATGGGTGCATTGATCGCCTCAAAAGCTCATGGAACTTTTTCCCCTGCAATTTTTTGTGTTTGATGCAGCCAAGGTGGGTCCCCGGGACTAGTACATCTGCAGCCCCGACTCATGGTGTTGCCGGGCCTCATTGGGGGAGGTCGATTGATTGTATTTCGTGCCGCAGCGGGGGACTGGAGCCGGTTTTGGGGCCTTAGTTGCAATGTTTTGTTCCATTGGCAACTGAGGCTGAGTGGCCTTGGCTTGTCCTTATTTGGTGGTTTTGGGCTCCAGACTTGGCGGCTCGGCAGTTGGTGTCACGGGCCAGTGTACACAGTTTGCAGGAAGGGTTAAGTTCCTTTTCTGGCGGCAATATACTGGCAGTAAGAAACACAAGCATATGCTACCGATCTATCCTCAGGGGGTGTTTTAGCCACCGGGTGGCACTGTTCAACTGTTTGTTTTTTGTCAGCCGGTGGGCAGGCCGTCTAGATCTGGGTTCCTAGCTCGGGCCTGTCCAAGTAAGGGTTCAGTGCCAGATGTCGGCCCTGGGATACAATTTTACAGGCCTGTGGAGCGGCAGAACAGAAAGTGGCTTGTTTCAACCTCTTGGTCACAGGTTCAGATCCCGGTAGGTCCACTCAGCATTGCATCCTTCTGAGGTCAATAAAACAAGGACCATGGAGTTGAGTAACAATAAGCATGTTATGCAGCACCAAGATACCATGGGGTGAACGTGTTCCCAATTACTGTCAGAAGCGGAAATTGTGAAGGAATTTGGTGAATACAGTGGGCTCACTCCGCGCAGTGTAGTAAGCCAGAGTTCAGCACTATTTCCATGGGCTGTAGGGTGGTGCAGGCAACAACGTTGACACAGCCAAAACGACAAAGTTTTCATTAGCGCCACAAGTGCAGGGGCATGGGGGCCTCAGGAGAGCAACTAGTCCACTGCACCCTTACTATGTACTGTGCAACCCAACTTGATGGGAGGGGGGTAGTTTACTTGTGCATTATCGACCATGAAGCCAAGTATACTTAACGGGGCTCTGCTCTCACCAAAGTGGGCCAAGATCACACAAAGCATAGGATGAGAGTGCGGTGTCAGTCATATATGGCGATTTATGAGAAATATGCCAGAGGTAGCGAATATGACATCACAGACTTGATCAGTGATAATATCATGGTTCCTCTTTTGTCCCAATATAGACCATAGTTACGGACAGGCTCTTTTTTGCAAAGAATAGTTATTTTGTCTCCGCACGTGCCTCTTTCGCAGTATAACGAGGTCAATTTTGTTTCCAACGCGGGGATTGTGCGCCGCCATTCCGTTTTTAAAAGGGCTGCCGCTTTCTGGTTCGGCACCTGGCATACATGCAGGTGACCTGTCTGGCTGTTGCAGAAGTACGGAGGGCGCGGAGGGACTCCGGTGGTCTCTACATTTCCCTGATAAACTGCTTCTAGTGGTTTCGTTTGGCTGCGGCTGGGTTTTAAACACGTCTACCTGTTTATTGGCTGGCACAGCACTTGGTCATCAGTCTGTACCCTTGTACTGGGGATCATCCAGGGAAAGGGGCACATTAGGGCTTAGTCACCCCAGAATGATATGTACAAACTGGCATGCGGTGCGTTAGGGTTTGTACCACACAGAGCTGGGGGTGTCTCAGTGGGCACACTCGCTGCCCGTGCATTGTGCTTTGGCTGGTTTGTTTCATCTTTTCATAGGGAAGAGATATGGGGGGTATCTAATTGCTCACAGCATGGCACATTAAGGTGGGCGCAAACCGGGTTGTTACCCATTAAATGTTTTATAATAAATGCTTTGGGGCACCTGCAGCAGTGAGGGATGCTTCCGGAGTGCCTAGGACTTGAGGTTTAGCAGCACTCCCCTCCCCCAGGCCACAGGGCTTTCAGCAGAATGGCCACATGCTCGAGCAGGTCAAAGGGGGATTCCTGCGTAGTGCTTGTAGAATGTCACGTACCATTAAGGGCATGTTACTACTAAAGTCGTCCCAAAGTTTTGGGGGTCAAACTGGGTGGAGCAGTAAGACTACAGTCCTTAGGAAGCATTCAGCATTCCCCCAATCTAAGGTATCCGATGCAAGGGGCATCTGTTAGATTAGAGCCCTACTCAGAGGTACCGCCTAAAGTGCTTGGAGGTCTGTTGGCACTGCCTTTCAATAAAGCCATTGTCTAGCGGGCTGCTCTGAGCAGAGCATTTGCAGGCGTAAGTAACAGTATCGACTACCAGTTCAAACGTGCATCTTTCACTAATTTACTCAGATAACTGGGACAGGAAGTAAGGCGGGCTGGATAACTCTTGCTTCTACCTGCATTGGCACATCTTGTCAGGAGTGATTGTCAAAGGGATTGCACTTCAGCCAGGTAATGTTAGCACCCATCCACACCAAGCCGATTGTTTAAGGTCACCCTGGGCCGCATTTACACAGCCCAGTATTAGGCCCTTGTGGTTGTCAGTGCCATGAATTACTAAATTAAACTGAACAGGAGGCGTGACCGTGGGTTACACAGCAGAAGTTTGGGGAGAGCTAGACTCCACCCATGGTCAAGGTCTAGGTTTAAGTAGTTGGAGTTGGCACTCTTATTTGACCAGGGGTTCGATGCTACACGAGGGCATCGCCGCGTTGCGGCCAGAGCACGGGCATTGGGTGTTTCCCAGGGGGCAGCAAGTGAAGGCAAGGCTCTTTCCAAATCTGGCACCAGAACACAAGGTAGTCAGGGCCAACTTGTCTGTTGGGTGACTTGTGTAGGCACCTGTGTAGTTGTCACTCCACGAAGGGGTGAGTTGTCTCCAATAGTGGGCACAATACATATATTGTTTCAAACCAGATTTGACACCATTGATGTGTTTACCAGGGTCTAGCAATCAAAGAGGTCTGTGGAATTGTCTGGTCAACGGTGCAAAGTAAGTGCACTCTAGAACCGAGGTTAGGTGACACAGGAGGATGGAGGGTGATTCAAGGGACACAGATGGTGTGACGGCAACGCGAGACTGGCAGCTTATGCTGGGTAGGAGGTTCCGTATCACCAACCAGAAGGGTGCCATGTGGCAAAACCAGTAAATATGTTTAAGAATGATATAGATGCTGGTCAGGAGAGGTTTGTCAAAGGTATTACACTTATTGCCAGGCATTGTTAACAACCCATCCACACCAAGCCTATTGCTTAGGTTCCTGGGCCACATACACACAGCCCGGTATTAGGCACCTGCGGTTGTCAGCGCCATGAGTTACTAAATTACAACTGTACAGTGGGCGTACTTGCTGACCGGGCAGTATTGCTACGGCCTCCAAGGGCCGATTAGTCAGACACCAGTAGCAGTGAGTGTGGCTTGCCCTCAGTGCAGTTGTTAGGAGAATTTAAATTCCATGTACAGGTTATACTGGACTGGCTACCAGCGGGTCTCGTGTGTGAGCGGGTTAACTGCTTTGAAAAAGGCATAAAAGGAGTATGGCATAACACATAGACTACTAGGAATTAAATCAGGGACCAGCTACCTTTACACATGGATTTCGGTGAAGGGCAATTAAGTCCGGGGTAACCAAGTGTACCGGGTCTAGTGCTTTGCATCTTGGGTCAAAGCGGGTTGGCACACGGGGTGTCTAGGATCATACCAGGCACACTCTGCAGTGTAGAATGCAAAAGAACTGCACGTTGCCACTATTTTGAGTGTGACGGATGCAACAATTTGATCCCTGCCAAAGCAAACCAAGGTTCTTATGGTCGGAGGCACAACATACATCCGTTCACTCCAGCCTCACTGAAGGTAGTCTGTTAGCAGAGGTATAGAACGGGACGTCTTGCGCCAGGGTGCGGACATTGCACGGGCGACGCAGCAGATAGTCTGCTGTCAGACGAGGGTGCTTGCGGGCTAGGAGGCCAGGCAATGTAGCAGAACCAATTCTAAGGACCCCTCTCCCCCACCGGACTGCCCTAGAATGTGAGTGCAGTGGGACTTGCAATGTTACAGGTATTTTCCCGCCCATACAGGGGCAGAAGGGTACATTGCAGGAATCTGCATAAATAGAGTGGGGGCAAGACCTATAGACGATGTGCACCGGTAACCGCAAGAGCGTGGTGTTGAGATCAAAATCTCGCAGCGGCAAGTTAGCCAGGTGGCATGCGTCAGTTGGTTAGGCCAGAATGTGTGCCGTGGCTCCAAGAGCGGCTTGAAATGTGTTTGGAGCACCATAGCTGACAATTCCAGAGCACACACTACACCTCTGCCCAGTAGGTGAAGGCCATATGCTCATGTGCGGCTTGATCTTGTGGAGGGCAATATTCCCTGGAATAACAAAGTACTAGGTCATTAGCTGGGTTGAGCATCAAGGGTCACAGCTGGTTAGCAGGTATGTGTGTATCGGTGATCGAGCTTAGTTAAGCAAGCCTGGTAGGTGGCGTAAGTTGTCACTCCAAATGGTTGCTGTGACTGCAATAGTGTGCGCTATGCGAACAGTCTTGTTCGCCATGGTTTATTAATCGCAAAGGTCTGTGCATATGTTTGGTCAACTTCAAAGCAAAGTAGGTGCACTCTGCTCCCAGGGCAGGCTACGGGTTGCTTCAGTGATGCATGAAATGACCCGTCCGCATTGCCAGAGTATATACGCTGGTTGTGGAGGCGGTCTTCTAAGCAAGTGTGCTGCTCTTCCATAAATTGGGGAAACAGGTGTTAGGGAGCACGAAATGCTAGAAGGACTGCAACTACAGGTTGCAGGAGGTGGGAGCCACATCAGCTTGACTGGTAGTACAGCGATGTTTAAGAGTAGAGCTCCCTCCTGGGAGGCCATCACATTCTTGCAGGTCATGCGAGGCACTGGTACATTCCCAGAGAAGGATAAACCACTCCATGCGCAAGTTCGCAGAGCCAGGGGCTTTGGCTTCATCAGGCATGGGATATGCCGGGCGAACACCAAAGGTTATTTTGACAAAGTTGGGGTGCACTTGGCACAGGTGGGCTTGGATCTGCTCCAACTGGACATGAATGAGGCCCGGAAAATTGCAGGTTGCAGTGGGAAAGGAACTGTTTTGGTGAGGTGCTCTTTAGGCGACGGGGCCGCCTCCAGAGCTTTGGCGGAGTTACAGGGCGATCTGGAAGCAGATGGGTACAGAAGGGTACCTCTGCGTGGGCACAATAGGGGTGCCAGAGCCAAATCCCAGGAGCCTCATGGGAGGGTCCTGGAACAATTACGTTGGCGCCCCGTTAGTCCTTCGGGCGGTTGTGGGCCTGAACAACCGGGGGCTTGCCTTGCTATGCTCACGCCTGAAAGGGGCGTGAGTAATAAGGGACCAATGTGTCACGTGATCCAGTAAGGGGATCACCCCCATAAGGGTAGCGCTGATTGGATTCTCCACAGTGCTTGGCTCATCAGGCGGGCAGGGCAGCATAGGTTGGTACAGCTGCCTGCCCTTGGCTCGCCCGTAAGATAACCCACCATATTGCATACTTTTGTATGGAATAAACCTGCAGCAATATTTTCTCCAAACAAAAGTTGTGTTGTGTATTTATTTATGCATGCCTACTCTGTTGTGGTGTGGGTGGGGTGTGTTGCCAATAATGGGACTATGGCTCCCTGGACCCTTGCTGCTGCTTGATTTGTAAACGACAATAATCCGGGTCCAGGGGGCCCCTCAGCCCTCTGAGGCCGGGTGCCACTGCACCTGCTGCCCTGATGAAAGTTATGCCCATGGCCAGAAGTTACCTTTCATCCACCTCCTGTTGTGTGCCCATACGACATCCTTCCTTTGATATTTTGCAGTGGCTATCGGGTCCCAGGCCTCAGTGCATGTCATGACCTGCCCCACAGTAGTGAAGCTGGGAGGTCACTGCACGTGGAATGCCTACGTCGAGAAAGCACGTGACTGTACTACTGAACCACAGGAATACCTTGATGCTCATCAAAGTTTTCTTCTGCTGTTACTGTTCGTCTCATAGGTCAAATTATTTGCCTCACACTAAGTAAACTGCAAACCAATACAAGGATTACAAGCGCGCAAACAGAGATATGCAGCTCAGTACTATATTAAGTAACAAGGTAATTATTGTATTTTTAAACCACTAATTATGATATGCTATAGTTATGCTTATTCGTTTATAGTTAATTCATTAAAAATTGAAAACAGTTTCAACAAGCATTGACAAAGCCAATTGGTCTGGCCTAGCTGGCCACAGAACTAATGTCTTTTTGCCAATGCTTTGCCATACTTTATGGAGAAAATATTTCAACTCCAGTATGGCGACCCGGGCCATCTTTGAACAGTGTTTGTCATACTTTAAAGGCAAAAACACTAAAAGATGGCTGACCAAGCATGTATTGTATTGTATTGTATTGTAATTGCATTTATATAGCGCCTACTACCCCTGACGAGGCGTCGAAGCGCTTTTTCGGCGAGTAGCACGCTACTCCGGGACCCATAGAGGATTAGTGTTGAATTAGTATAGTGAAACATGCAAGTAAATTTTAAGTGGTGGATAGGTTAGTCAGTTATTTGGATTTGGAAGGATAGCAGAAGGATAGAAGAGGGAAAAAAGCTTTGTATTTATATAGCGCTTGTTACCCCTGATGGGGTGTTGAAGCACGCTACTCCGGAAACCCATAAAGGATTAGTGCTGAATTAGTATGGTGAAATATGAAAGTAATTTGAGTGGTGGGTATTAGTCAGTTATTTGGAGTGAGAAGGGTAGCGGAGGGATAAAAGGGAAGAAAGGTTTGCATTCATGTAGCACCTGTTACCCCTGATGGGTGTTGAAGTGCTTTTCTGGCGAGTAGGACGCTACTCCGGAACCCATAAAGGATTAGTGTTGAAAATTAGTATAGTGAAGTATGAAGTAATTTGAGTGGTGGATATGTTATTCAGTTATTTGGATAGAGAAGGGTAGGTTGCGGGATAGAAGAGGGAAAGAGGTTTGTATTTATATAGCGCTTGCTACCCTTTGATGGGGTTTTGAAGCACTTTATTGGTGAGTAGCACGCTACTCTGGAACCCATAAGGATTACTGTTGAATTAGTATGGCGAAACATGAAAGTAATTTGAGTGGTGGATATGTTATTCAGTTATTTGGATTGAGAAGGGTTGGGAGGGGTAGAAAAGGGAAAAAAGTTTGCGTTTATATAGCGCTGGTAACCCTGATGGGTTGTTTGAAACGCTTCATTGGCGAGTAGCACGCTACTTTGGAACCCATAAAGGATTAGTGTGTGCTCACATGTGCAGGCAAGGCCACCCATCTTTGAATGTTTTCTGCTCACTTTATGGCAAATAGCATTGATAGATGGCTGTCCAGATGTACACTCATCAATGGGCCTATTAGAATCGATTTTGGAATATTTTAACACGTGTTTATGGTTCCAAGATGGCTGACAGCCATTTTGGAAAGGTAAACTAGTAGAGTATTGTGGGATGCCGTGCACTTCAGCACAAGTGAGCAGCTGGTAGCATTATGTCGGAGCTGCCATGTCGTTTCAACAAAACAACAAACATTGTCCTACAAGCCATGTGGCCGAAAGGCAATATTTTCAATGTGAATGACCAAATTGAGCCCAGCAAAATCCTGTCACTCGGCTCAGTTGCTGAAGTGAATTTCCTCCTGCTATATGCTGGGGTGGTTGGACGAAAGGTCTGATTGACAATCTAATAGTCCAGTGATGAAGACCATTGACCAAACGCACATATCTGTATGTATGGTGTATATTAATTATTTAGAAGAAATAATAGTATGGTGAGAAAGCTTTGGCTGCCTCAAATGCTAGAATGCAAAAAGTAATAGATGGAATGCTTGAAATCATTTTAGATATTGAAAATTACTCGGTGTCCATCCTAGTTCATAGACGCTAAACCCAAAAGTCCTGGGACCTGGCAAATTCCCACCCCAGCCACCTACATGTTTTTGCAGGGATCACAATTAGCAATGGAGCAATGTTTATCAAACCTGATAATGCCCCAATGCGATAGTGTGCGCTCCCAATTACATTTTAGCAGGTCAAACTGCAGGGATTTAAGGCTGAAAAAAGGCAAGGTATTTACTGGGGAATGCAGATTTTTATGCAGCAAGCACCAAAACTCAAGTTATTCCTCATTATCACCAAAAAAACTTGAAATCAGTGCTATTGAGTGCACCCAATATATTCTGAATCCACATGTCAATGGGTACTATCAGGATCTAGGAGTTAAAACCCCATTGGGGTGAAAAAGTTTGTGTCCAGGAGCAGATAAACTTGTTGTTGGGCATGACATCCATCGGGTGTTTTTGCTTCAACTTTTTGCCTCCCAGCCTCCGTTTTTTGCTGACTTCGTTTTTGCTGGCTTTAGAACTCTGCACACTTTACCACTGCTAACCAGTGCTAAAGCGCTTGTGCTCTCTCCTTTAAAAAGCATTGGCAAAGGCAATAGGTTTCAGCAATCTGAGGGCTATAGGCGTTGGCAATGTACATGCATTTGTGTACGGCTCTGGGGCTTTTTTTAATGATATACTCAAATGTATTTACTTGGTCAACCCCTATAACTCTCAAATTGCCGAGACCTATTGGCTTTGCTAATGCTTGTTTTAGAAACAGCAATGGTGTCTGTAGTTGTTCTCAGTAAAGGCAGGTCCGTTTTGGAGGGGGAAGGAATGGCTGTTTCAGCACAGAGATGTGGGGGGAGGGTTCAAAGACACAGATGTATATGACACATTGGCTGGAAGGCAGCTGCGTTATTGTTCAAGCCCACACATGCACAGAGAGATTATTACAATCCCTCTGCAGAGCAAAACCCTCATGCCTACCATGAGGGATGTTCACAATCTCTCAGAGGAGCAAAGGTAAACTCCCACTCTGGCACAGAGTACAAGGCTCTGTTACAAAGTGGTTGCGCAGGGGGTTTATTGGCTATTAATTTTTGTCACAAGAGGCAAATGGAAAGAGAGAGCCCAGACTGAGCAAGGGGGGAGCAGAGAAGGTTAGATACGGAGAAGTGGAGGAAATACTCTTACAACTAGCATTTGCAATGCTATAGGTCTCACATTCACTCAAGTTTGAGCTATTGGCATTGTAAATGACAATGCCTTTTATTTATGTGGTGGTATTGGTGGTGGTGGTATTGGTGGTAGTGGTATTGGTGGTAGTGGTATTGGTGGTGGTGGTATTGGTATTGGCGGTGGTATTGGCAGTGGTATTGGTGGTGGTGGTGGTATTGGTGGTGGTGGTGGTATTGGTGGTGGTGGTATTGGTGGTGGTGGTGTTGTTAATAAAACAGGCTTTTGAAATCAACCCTGTCAGGTGGCCTTAGTGCAGAAGACATGTAACACAGATGTGCTGGTGTCAGCTTCAGCCCATTAGCACAAGATTATGTGCTACCTGGAATTCACATGACTTAATTTGCTAATCATTTCTAAATCTATTTTACGGGGGATCGGGGGCGGCGTTGAAACGGACACGAGATAATGCCGGAATAAAGTGATTGAAAGCGGGCGCCCGTGTTACGGGGGCGGCCGTGCTGCTTAAAAACCACACACAAGCGGTTTCAGCTGAAGCAGCACATGTCCGGCCTGCAGTAAGAAAAACTCAATAAAGTAAATAGTGCTTATAGACTAAATAACAGGTCCTGTGTAACAACCGAAGTAAAGGGGCCAGTAGTCATGGGAGGTTACAAATGAAGACTAGGCCGCACTAAGGAGGGACTAACAAGCCTATTAACGAATCCGAAGGCAGAATTTACGAAAGACAATGACAAGCCAATGAAAAATATGGGCAAAGAGTGGGGACTGGCTTCTCTCACATACTCTACTACAGCAGTCTCGCAGAGCGAGCAGTGCATACGCGCTGCCGCTAGGCTCGAGCTAAAAAGGATGCAGCGTGGGCCTAGTGTGGGCTGGCTGGCTGGACAGGAATTTGGACAGAATTCAAGATTGAGGAAATAAACAACAGGCTAAATGGTAGACATGTTTATGAAGTTGACGTTAACAGATGGATTTTAGAACCTTATGGGGGTTAGTGATGTATCAGGGGAGAGGAGATGGGTTAGTTTGCTGATGTTAGGATATAGTTACGTCAGTTTGGAATGTGTGGCTAAACTGAAGGATGTTGTATGTGTGCACTCAACTTGCTTCCAAAACAAAGGACTTTTTCACAAACAGCAAATGTGTCTGTAGTCGTTCTCTGCAAGTGTGTACCGCAGAGAGAGAACCCAGGTCTGCCCGTAGTTATCTGCTGCATCTGGGTAGCACAATGGACAGCCCAGCAGATCTGTTTATGGTACCCTACAAGATGAACGTTGAGCTCTCTGCTGTGGGGGAAACTGTAGCTCGATTCATTCACTGGCAAATTGAATAAATCAGGCCTAAAAACATAGAGCCCCTGCATTTATGATTTCTAGAAGTTAGTGTAGGGAGCTGGCTCTGTATATACTATACCAATGTGAGGTATAGTATGCACAGAGTCCAGTGGAACCCAAAAGGTAGGCAGAGGTAAAGTAGATAGCACCTCACTCTCTATTTGTGGTAGTGTGGTCGAGCAGTAAGGCTTTATCAGAGCACAGTGTTAAGCATTTGTTGTACACACTCAGTCAGCAAATGAATTCACACACTCAAAGACTGAACTTCAGACCAATTGTTTTTGTATAAAAATATTCTTTTAGTTATTTTATTTCCTAGAACCAAGCAAGCCTGACACAGGTAAGTGATAAATACTTTGCAGTAAATATACATTTGTAACACAGTTTGGATTGTAATTGTATATGCACTTTGTTTTGATTTACAGTACTGTTACTGAGAAATGCAATGCTTTGGAAATACAGTATAAAACTTTGAATGGGCTTTTTTGTAAAATGACTAGTACATTACTTTCAGATTACTTTTCTTACACAGTGTAGTATACCTGGATACTTCACTGGGACATTTCCTGTAAACAGGTAAGTAAAAGCATTTTTGTTATTTAGTACAATTTTAAAGGATTTCATTAGATTTTCCAACTCCACACTTAGAAACTTTTCATAGAAAAACAGTCAATGTTATCCTATGGAGAAAAATAGTGTTATCGGTTTAAAGGTAAGTACTTTGTTGTGGGAGTTGGTATTCTGGGGTTAGACTCAGGGGTCCCCCAGGGTGAAGGATGCACTCTTGTTAAATTCTCAGCAGCACTAGGGTGGCTGGGTGCAGAGTGCTGAGGCCCAATGTTATCCAATGGGGGATAGGGGACCTCCGGTTGGTGGCTGCTGACGAGCAGGCCACTGGGTTGTGGGAGCAAAGCTCCTGGACTTAAGCTCAGGGCAAATGGGGGTTTAAGCCAGCACAAAATATGCACCCTCAGCGGCACTGGGGCGGCCGGGTGCAGAGTGCTGTTTTGGTGTGAGAAGCCCTGTAGCTTTCAATGGGAGTCTCCGGTTTGCAAAAGCACTGCAGGCTCGGGGACGAAGGTCTTCTGGGTGCGACCACCACTTGGAGTGGTAAGTTGGGATCTTGGGGGTTGGTTAGGCACCGTCGGTTGGGCCACCCAAGGCCGTGGGGCGTCGGGTGCATGGGTGGCATTTTTGGATCTTCTTACCAGCTCCTGGTCGCGGTTGGGGGGAACTTCCAGTTTGAGGCTGCAGGCGTCGGCTGGAGGCTTGAGGCAGGTCAGGGGTCGCCGGATCTCGGGTCAGGATCGCCGGGGAGACCTGCTCTTGGTGTTGGGCTACTTGAACTCGGGCCGTGGGCGTCGGGTGCAGAGTGGTGTAAACTCGCGGAGCTGGAGTCTGTTGTTTGAACAAATCCGGTGTTCACGGGAGACAGAGTCTTTGGGATTGAAGGCAGGCAGGTTCTCCGGGTTCTTGAGGTTGCTGGCTGCAAGACACACCGGGATTTTGCTGGAGCAGGTTCGAGGTGGGGACAGGTCGGTGGGGCTGTTGCCAAGTCAGTGGGCGTCCTCCTCTTGTTAGCTTCGGCACGGCTGTTCGGTCCTTCTTCTTTTCTTGTAGTTTCTAGTCTGAGTTCTTGGTTCATGGCTGCCCCTAAATACTGTATTTAGGGGGTGGTTTAGGGGTCTCGAGGTCAGTAGCCAATTGGCTACTGACCTTAGGGTGACTACAACCTTGTTGTGCTCACCCCACATGGGGGAGTGAGCACAATCCCTAATCCTGATTGGGGAGTGCCTGCCATTTGCAAGATGGTGGGCACTGAAGAGTGAGCTTCACCTCGCCTCCCCCACTTGAGGGGTGGGGTTTGCAGAGGTGGGCACACCATCTGGGCTAGCTAATTTTTCCCGCCTGTCTTCCCGCCGAAAAGGAGGGGAGACAGGAAGGGGGCCTGCTCCTGACAGCAGGAGAGGCTGGGGGTCGCATTACAAAGGCTGCCAGGCCCTTTGAAGCTCCCCTGCCACAGATGGCTCTTTCTGGCCTGGGGGAGGTGTGAACACCTCCGCCCAGGAAAGGCTTTGTTTCTGGGCTCAAGGAGCGAAGGCTCCCACCCTGGGGGTCCAGAAACATGTCTCGTGGTGGCAGGCTGGTGTGAACCAGTCAGGGAACCCACCAGAGGCTGGTCGTTTTTCAGGGGGCATCTCTAAGATGCTCTCTGGGTGCATTTTGTATTAAATCCCACACTGGCATCAGTGTGGGTTTAATGTGCTGAGAAGTTTGATACCAAACTTCTCAGTTTTCAGTGTAGCCACAGTGGGCCCGATTCACAGAACTAATCTGAGACAAAATCCTAAACTTACTACTTTTGGTATTCACAGAAGGCATTTAGTAGTAGTAAAGTTAGGATTTTGTCTTAAGTCTGTCTTAAGTCTGTCTTAAGTCTGTCTTAAGTCTGTCTTAAGTCTGTCTTAAGTCTGTCTTAAGTCTGTCTTAAGTCAAACTTAAGACAAAATCCTAACTTTACTACTACTAAATGCCTTCTGTGAATACCAAAAGTAGTAAGTTTAGGATTTTGTCTCAGATTAGTTCTGTGAATCGGGCCCAGTGTGCTGTGGAGTTCGTAATGACAAACTCCCAGCACCATATACTCTTAATGGCAGCACTGCACTTACAGTGTCTAAGAGTGGACTTAGACACTGTAGGGGTACAAGGCTCGTGCACCTGTACCCTCACCACTGGTATAGGGCACCCCGCTAGAGGGCAGTGGGTTGTAGGCATGGCACACAGGGATGGGTGCCATGTCGACTCTTCACTTTGTTGTGCACCAAAACATGCAGCCTGCAATGGCAGTGTGTGTGTGTGAAGGTACAGGGCCTCTAAGGGTGGCACAATAAGTGATGCAGCTCTTAGAGGTCTTCCCTGGTCACAGTGCCTTGGGTACCTGTGGTACCATTTACCAGGGGCTGACCTGTGGCCAGAGATGCCAATTGAGTTTGGGTACAGTTTTCGGGAAAGCACACAGGCCCTGGGAACCTGATTGGTAGGGACCCAGGGCACATCAAGTCAAAAGTGCATCAGTAGTCTGGCAAAAAGTGGGTGGGGGTTACTGCAACAGAAACCCAGCTTCTCACAGTTAGGCAATGTAAGGGCCCTATTATGAGTATGGCGGTCCATGGGACCGCTGTACTCATGGTGGCGGTCCAACCACCACCACACTGCGGGCCTGCCCCCAGTATTACAAATGTGGCGGTCAAACCGCCAAAGGACTGCTGTGACCACTGGGGATCCAGGATCCCGTGGCGGTTGCCCATCGGTCAGAGGCAGAAATATGCTGGCAGTGCTGCAGTGGCACTGCTGAGCATATTTCGAGTTGCCTCTCCACCATCCTTTTCATGGTTGAGAGGCAACACAAGGGGCCCTAATAGGCTCTGGGCTAGAGGTGCATGCGGGGGTGCACATGCTGTGCCCGCTTGGAATTGCACCCCCAGTTCCTGCACAGTGTGGCATGTATGCCACACCATGCAGGAAGGTGCAATCGGCGCTCTGACAGTAGCGATCTGCATGTTAGGCTCTTCTATGAGCCTACATACCTCCGCTGTCAGACCGCTGCAGCACCGCCCGCCAGACCAGGATTTAACTCCTAATCTGGCAAGCGGCCACACCACGACTTTGGCGGTCCTGCAGCAGACGGCACATTAACACCACCGCTGTAGGACCCCCAAAGTCATAATAAGGTCCTAGCAGTCTGTTGTTTTCAATTGTTTTCATCTTGATAGGCACTGTATGTCAGTATAAATAATTATATTGTTGAATTAATTAATTGTGATTCTCATCAAATTATTAATTTAATAGTATGCCTTGGTTGTACATGCATACCTTAATTTATCGAAGTTAAATATGTATCTATTTGTGCTCAATAATTACGTTACTGTTAAATTAAAATTGAATTAAAAATGTTAATTAGATTTGACTGACTTGTAAATCAATCCTTTCATATATAACACACTTAAAAGTCGTTTTAATGGATTCAACCAGCAAATCACCTGTTACACAGCGTGCACACAAAGGTTCCTGTTTTGCAAGGTCAAAGTGCACAGCCGAAGGTGACCTCCAAGTGTTTGCGGGCAAGTGCTGTGCTGCAAATGGCACGCATGATGCCATGGTGGAGAGAGCCCGAGCACGGTGAACCACAGCCCATTCATCCTGTCTACTACTGTTTGGAAATTGGTGTTTATTCATTTACTGGAAATCTGCACAATAAGGGACAACACTGTAAGCTGGATCCTCGCATGAAGTATTTACATCGAACTACTTGTGGAGGAGGGATCGGGAAAAAGAGTACTCTTCTTCGCTCTGTTTTTTGTTAATAAGTGAACCCAGGCTCGTAAAGGAGATGGGGCGTGTTGTGTCAGATAGTCTATCAATAGTGCAATCGCTGCTAGCATGACATTAGAGCAATCTACGCCTTTAATGGTGGTGCCTTGGATGCATGACTTGTAGCTTGGGGAAAGGGTCTTGAACTGCAACACAACACATTCTCTCTGTTGCAAGCCAAATATCCAGACAAAACAGGTCCGTTGCTCACCAACCTCTTCACACATCTCCTGCGACCCTTCTTCACGATTGTAAGAACTGTAGGGCTACTCTGCTGATGGTACTCAAAGTTATATAGCGCTGCAGTGCCAAGACTTTAGGCTCTGGTGCTCAAACTGGTGGTTTGTAATGTCCAGATTTGTGAATGGTCACCCTACATCTGTAATACACATGTGATGACCAGAATTCTGTGTTCGGTCTTAAGTGCTCCACTGCCTATTGTGTCTAGGTCCGAGACGTGTGACTAATCTTGTAAAAGAACATTTTAAATAAATAAATAAATATATATTCACCTGTACATGTTAGCACCACAATCCTCCTCTGAAGCGCCTCATAACTAATATGAAGGGGGACCTATTTTTGGGTGGAGCAACACTTTAGTTTTCGTTCAGTTTTATTTTGTGGCATCTACTTAGCTGATAATGCCAATGGGCGTCAAAGACATCCACCTGCCATTGCTTGCCTTTTATGTCCCAGTCCGGCTAGACCACAGGTTTGGATTACATGGTCCATTCACTGAAGAAGTTTGTGCCTGGCTCCTTATTTTATGCCCACCACACCAAGATGTAAGAAGAAGGTCCCCTATAGAGCCAGTGAGAAAATTATTCAAACCCATGTTAGTAGGATAACTCAGCTGGTTGAACACACACTGCAGAGATCTTTGTGAAATTTGCATGAAATAGGCTTCCTAGAGGGCTCTTCCTTGCACCACAAGAAGCCGATGAAACAATGACTAATGAGGTGTTTACATCTATTACACAAATATTACAAAAGAGAGAATTAAACTAGTGCATGCTATATAAACACTTAAATATTACTTTGTTGTGAAGATGCCCACTGCAAGTAACACAACGGCTCACAAGGTTGCAACCTGAACCTCCCCACACAGGTAAACCATGCTTTGTGTTCCTCCGCTGGGCTGATTGGAACTGAATGTTAATCTGTAAACATAGGATATGCAGTCTCCTGAAACTAAAAACGACATTTGTTTTCATCATACCTAAAACGAGACAGCCACAAGAAATATGGTATAACGCACTATGTGTACACTGCAAAGAACGAACCCAAATGCCAGAGGAAAGGAAGTGCTTTACCTTGAGGTGGTTTATAAAGTGCCGCATCTAGCTCTACTGATGTGGGGGGCTGGGGTGCCGACCCAATGAAGGGCCTGCTCGACTGCGTGTTACATTGTAAATATCACAGGAAGAGACCCGTCTGTGAATGCTTCAAAATACAAACACAAGTGAGAAATAGAGCCATAAAAAGATGTGTAGGTGTTGTAAAAGACAGACACAAAGTATGAAGGGAGAGATATTCACACAGTGCGATTTACAGATACGAATAAACCATACCAATACTATTAGGCACCCATTTCCAAAAATAAAAAAACCTAGTCCTGAAACAATGTCCGCTGCATATGTTTAACAGTAGTTGGGCGGTGCGCTCGGGGAGGGCTAAACACCAGAAGAGGCATGATGTATGCATGCCCTTGACAAATGGGGGGGGAAAGCAAAATGGAGCGACGATGGGGCCAGCAAATGTGAAGCCTATGGGCGGGCTGTAAGCTCACGATGTAGATGCAGCACGTCCAGGTTGGAGGCATTGCATGCACGCTGTCTAGAGCTGAGACCTAAAAATGGTAACATGGCCTTACACCCAATCGGCATATTTAATTTACTTTTAAGTCTCTAGTAAAGTGGTTATATATGTACCCAGGGCCTGTAAATTAAATGCTACTAGGGGCCTGCAGCACTTATTGTGCCAGAACTTAATTAGCTTTTTAAACCTGTCTCAAGCCTGCTATTGCAGTCTTAGTGTTCAGTTTTAAAACTGCAAATTCGATCTGGCAAAATGAACCTTTCACAAGGGTCAAAACTTCCCTTTTAATGTATATAAGTCACCCCTAGGGCAAATCCTAAATAGCCCATACAGCAGAGTGCAGTGTATTTAAAAAGTTGGACTTGGACACAAGTTTATTGTGTCTCAGACAATCTGGGGCCAGCACAGGGATGCAGGAAATTTCAAGCGCTTCTGGGGTTGGAAACCTCCAGAACCTTCTCCTACTCTGAAGTGGGCACCAGGTTTAAATATTGGAACCTCAAACCTAACTCTTCAGTATACAACTGGACCTGTGGAAGACTCAGGAGAAGGACTGCTTTGCTGCAAGGAGGACTGCCACTTTTCTGCCATGCTGTGCTGCTCTGGTGCCCTCCTGCCTGAATGAGAAGGATTGAACCTGCATCTTGAACCCAGGACCACCAAAGTGACTCCAAGCGCTAGTTGGCTGGCCTCCAACAACCCTAAACCCAGCCCCTCCCAAGTGGTACCACCCCAGTACTGGACCCATGAGAAAGTGGGCCTGACAATAGTGTGCCAGCCCATCTGTGGTCCCAGCAAAACCGACGCAGTGCAACACATCATCTCGCAAAGCTCTGCATCTGAACCGCTGTGCGAGGCATCCCCGAAGCAGGACTTCATATCACAGTCCCGCAGCCCATCAGAACCACCTCTGCGCGACGCATCCTCAACACAGGCATTTGCATCGCAAGCCCCTCGTCAATGGCATCCTCAACAATGATACAGGACTTCACATTGCAGCTGCCCAGAACCGCCGCTATGAAACGCATTTCCACCTCAGGACCTCGCATTGCCTCTCCTGAATGACAAGTCCTTGACTCAAGACTCCGCATCGCTCCGCAACCAGAATTTAAGGTACTTTGTTCAGCTGGCCTAACTGGGTCCTTCTAGCCAGCTCATGCTATATCATGGTCGGTTTGAACTTGTGACTTTGCCCTGGTCTAGCGCAGCCAGATAATCACAATTGGCCCTATGTGCTTTTTGGTGCTATTTCTACTTAAATCTTTAAAATTGCATATCTCTAGTTCTACTGATTGGATTTTTGTCATTCTGATGTCAAATAATGTATTAAATTCTACTCTATTTTTCTAAATTTGTGTGGGATTTTTTCTAGGTTTCACTTTATTACTTTGTAAAATACTGCATAAATACTTTACACATTGCCTCTAAGTTAAGCCTGGCTGTTCTGCCAAGTTACCAGAGACTTAACCACAGGTTACCTTGGGGTTTGCTTGTGACTTCAACCTGACAAGGATTGTGGTTGCCGCTTGAGTAGCGTTTCACCCCCCCAACCAGTATTTCAATTTCTTATACTCTTGACTCATTGAGTTGCAGGAATGTGAGTTAACACCTGCTACTTACATGTCATGTGATCTGAAAATCGCAAGTTATCCTAAGGTCAACTCAGTGTTTCATGCTTCCAAGTTTTTAAAATTGAGAACCAATAATCCAGCTATTTACAGCACTCAGCAGAACTGTAGAATACAGTTTATCCCTTATAACTATTAGCTGAAAAGATATGTGACTTCATTTGATGGGTTATGACCCTACCTAAAGGCCTCAGTGTCTGCAATGTTGAAATCACCAATATTTGAGACAGCCGATGGGACTAGCTAGAGATGTCCTTTCTCACCTTAGTCGTACACCTCATTAATGTGGGATGCATTCTAAACATTTTATAGTACCATAATATCATTGGATTGTCAGAATATCGTCTGACATAAATATTATGGTCTAAATATTGTTCATAAAAATATTGCCCAACTTGAGTTATGAAGAAAAAAGGTTTATCCAAAGGAACTGTATTTAGGTAGCGATATTTTTCAGATGATATTTCTATAAATGATATTTTAACTTACAACCAACAAGATAGTGTCTTTGTATGATGATCATTTTATGCTACACATCACTGATGGGTCTTCCTCTCTTCCTATTTTTCCCAGTCATTGCACATTACTTCAGGATGATCAGTCTCCACATTAATTCATCACAGTCTGAAAGAGTTCACTTATTCAGGTGAGAGGCCGAAATATTTCATTTTCCATTTGCGTGCCAGCTGGGTTCCAGTATCTACTGATCCTGATGCATAGTATCTGGAAGAAAATTATTACAGCCAATATTCACACTCAGATTGGCAAATGTAATAAAGTTGGAATCTGAAGTGAGTGACTTGTGGCAATGATTGGCAGAAAAGTTCTGCTAAAGATGGCACGCCACTACCCATTTTCACAAACTTTTTTTAAGGATACTTCATGACTTGGTTCTGTAGCTCATTTGGGTGTCAAACCGTGTTTCTTTAGTATGGCGCTCCATCACCACAAAGGGGCAGATTTACGAGAAAGTGACTCAGTGCATTCCGCAAGCCATTCGGCTGCGCCGCACTGAGTCACTTTCAGAGCACAGGAATGCGACATATTTACAATGATATGTCGTATTCCTGTGCTCTCCCCTGCGCTGGCGCACAAACAGCTGCCATGCGCCGGTGCAGGCACCCTTGCACCATGGTGCAAGGATGCCTGCGTCATGGGGAGATTGTTTTCCTGCAGGAAGGGTTCCCTTCCTGCACAAAAACAATCACTACAGGCATTTTCCTCTTTCAATGCGTGCTGTAGAATGCAGCACGCATTGAAAGAGGAAAAAACGAGGAGAAATGAAAACATTTCTCCTTGTTGCGCCTCCCTACGCCTCCCCTGGGGAGGCGTAGTATTCACACACATTTCCAGATTTACGAGGAATCGTAAATCTGGAAATGTGTCTGGTTCCATGGGTGTTGCGTGTAAAGGGGCCGTATTTACAAGGACAGGAAAAGCCACGCAGGGATCACTTCACAAAAAGTCAAAATGACGTTTGTGCTGTATAGGCGGAAACCCAGCAGGTACAAGTTATTTTTCATGGAACTGCTTTAGATAATAGCATACAGTAGAACCAGTGTACACTGGATCAAGCAGGACTGTAACTTTTGGATGGAAAAGCATAATACATTAGTTCAAGAAGCTCGTTTTAATGTGTGGACTTTGGTGTCACGGCATGGGCCAAAGAGTTGCAAGAGGCAGTCGGGCAACAGTAAAAAGTATGTTTCGGCCCAAATTAGATTTTGAACGTTGACACATAGAGATGTAGGGAGTTTCTGCTTTTGAGTTCTGTATGATATCCAAAAACGATGATTGTTGGATAAGTTGGTGGGTTATTCTGGTGCATGATATTGCAAGTGGCGTTATATTGGTAGCCACAGTGATCACAGTGTACCGGAGTGGCTGGTTTTTGTTGTGGCATAAACGCGTCCGACTGCAGGGGTTAGTGGCCAGAGGGAGTGAGGGCTGAGGAGCATCTGGCTTGAATAGCATTCCATGAGTCCAGCCTGGAGATGATGGGAGATTGGACTGTGGCTTTCAGGGGGTCAATGGTAGGAGCTGATTCATTTTCTTAAGGAAGTGTGGGTAAGTTATCCAACCCAGTCATCTGGTTGAGATGTGGACATGTGCTACTGTAGCATTTTCGGTATCTAATATTTAAATATATTTCTGGACAAGCCAGGTACAGGTTGATGTTGTATTGTTGAGGATTCCTCTCCGCATTGTAGATTGATCGGGTTGTGGAATGTTCATATAGTTTAATCTAGCATTCTAGCATGCTTAAATTGACACCTAGAAAGGTGTTTGAGAGGCAGTCTTCTCTTTGTTCGGTTTTGTTGGCAGAGGGGCTTTAAGCATAAGCACATGCACTAAGAAAAGACATAAGGTCATCATATGGTCAAATTCAAATGTTTATAGTACAGTATGTGCAATAGCTGGGGGAAGAAGGACAGCTGGATTTTAAACGTGGGTTTGTTAACCTTGGTTCAGTCCATTTGTGAAAACTGAGTTATTCGCACATCACCCCAGTTCACAGGTGGCAGATAAAAATTGCACCCCTCGCCCAAAAAAAAAACCAAAAACAAAAAAACATTTCACTTGAAAGCAATGACTTGGGTCTTGGTACAATATGGGTCCTTTCTTTTGTGAAATGCAAAAAAAAAAAAATTCACGCAATATTATTCATTGGTATGGGCAAAGCCGATCGGCTTTTTGTGCTATTTGAGAAATGCATCCTTCCGTTCGGTTTGGAAATGTGGACGCATCTTGCTCTAAGAAAAGTGCAAATTTGCAGGTGGCACGAACAACACAGCTACTTCCGTTCTTTTTGTAATAGAGTAATCGCAAACATTTCTCCTAATAAGCATAATGTGATATTCTGGAAATGAAGTGACATCAGAAGTAAACACATTTTTTGCCTGGGCCTAGATGAGAATTCCATAGGATACAATCGAAAAGAGTATTTGCAGTCAAGTCAGCAGAGATCGTAAAATAGTATAGAAAATATACTGCCGGCCGGCCAGACAAGAAGTGGAACCTAGGGCTACAGTGAGGTTAACCCTCAAAGGTGTGCGGTTAAAAGAACTACGGGGCAGATTTACAAGGAACTGATGCATCTGCATAGATGCGTCAGTTTCCTTGGGCCAGTGCCAAATGTCCTTGCACCACCATGGATGCGCTGTATTTACAATACAGTGCTCCATGGCGCAAGGATTAACAGATGCGTCAGAAATACTGACGCATCTGTTACGCATCTGTTGGCACAAAAGTGACGCATTGCTGGAGTTGTGCATGAAAGTGACACAACTCCCACAAAGTGCCACAACAGATAGGTGAGTCCCATACAAAAAGCTCTGCGGCATTCTTTACGCCTGGTCTGAGCTGGCGTAGGGATTTTGACACAGTGAAGGCGTAGAGTGACGCAGTGAAATGTTGTAGATTTCACTGCATCAGTTCTACATGGCTTTTGCGTGGGACCGCCCACCCTGCATACATTATTCCTGGCGCAGGTATGATGTGACGCAGGGGTTTACAACGTGACGCATCTCCCTAGATGTGCCACGTTGTAAATTGGCCACATTGTTTGCGCCGCTGTTGCTTCAAAAAAAGTGACGCAATGGTGGCGCAAGTGGCTTGTAAATCTGCCCATATCTCCTTTCTGCTAACAGTTGTTGAGGTAAGGTTGGAGTTTATGTTCAGCCAGACTCCCACAGCGTTAGATATACTGAAAACTAGCCCTCGGGGAGACTGGAGGAGAAGATGCCTGCTGATGGCTGATGCAGGCTGCAAGGCATTACTGCTTGCCTTTGATTAGTTCTCTTTTTCCAGGTTTCCTGGAGCTCGAGCCTCCCTGGGGGATGATGCCAATGGTCTTATCCTGAACAGGCTTAGCCAAGCTCAAGTGATGGTTGCAGGAGCTCTCACCGGACCGTCATTTGTACTAGAATGTTCTCAGAGAGACAACAGACCTCCTCTGGACAGGTCTGCCTGCTGCGACCAGGACCTGCTGCCTTCAGTCTGTCCTCCTACGGTACTTGGACAAAGTCACTTTTTCATACAGCAGTAAACTGGAAGCTTGATGGTATGCTGCCTGCATTCACAGTACTACACTGCTAATTTTATTGTGTGCTTTAGGCCTAGGCTAGTGGACTATGACTACTTCTGAGCAAAATTGTAATTATGTTGTCAAAAGTTACATAATTTCCGAATTTTGCATTTTCACAAAACACATTTCTTGAAATTCACATCATGCAAGTTACGAAAGATATTTTGCAAATCACATTCCACTCTAAAAGTTTAATTTTATGAACTTTTAAGAAAGTTTCATGAAAAAACGTAGTTTATTTTGCACCTCGGACCCCCTTGAGTTCAGCATCAATGTGAACTCTACAAACCGTGCAACCAGCCCAAACGGCAATCTCAACTTCCAAGATTTCATAGACTCCTCTCAGAATGATGGCAGCAGAAGTTTCTGAGAGTTGCCTTCAGGGCGGCCAACTCTGTCACTTGTTGCTTCCACTCACAACCAATTTAGCATTAAAGCTCCTCTCTGGCTTAGTTTTCCCATCTTCAATCTGCAACGGGCTTCCCCACCCTCCAGCAGATCAACAGAAAGGAACAGCAAGTTGAGTCAGTGAGTTTCCAAGACCTTAGTTATGACATGGAAATGTGTCATGTCCCGCACAAAAGCCTAAAGATTATCTTCTTTAATCACCCCCACTCCTACTTTGAGAATGGCATTGAGTGTGACCTGAGATGCCCCTGAAAAGAATGCATCTGCTGCAGCATCTTTTGTTTTCCCACAGGGTATCTCCCTGCAGGTTTCCAATGACAGACAAAATTTATCACCACTCACCCCCACCCCTCGTTATTTGGCATGGACATATACTATCAAAGGAGATGCAAGCCTACAGGGGCCTTTTCATTCTCTTGTAGTGCTGTTCTTTGAGAACTGGTTCACATAAAACCCACAGTCAAGCTTAATCACTGTCGGTGCAAGTGTCATCACTAGCAGCGACTGTCGCTAACGCTCCCCCTGCCGATGCCGCAATTATTCTGCAAGCACGATGGTATGCTCTGAGACTGAGGTGCATGCTGTGTGCTGATCTCCTTTGCATTGGCTCATATGTGTCCTCCTGCACGCATCCTTTATGTGTGTAAGTTGTCCACGTGAAACACAGGAGGGTTTCTCCTGCAGTCAGACACAACCGCCTCGTAATCGTTAAAGTCGCTTCTGGCTGTGACACCAAGGGGAGGGCAGCACACACTCCTAATGGCACAAGGGCTGCTTCTTGGGCCAGTAATACAGCAAATCTTGTTCCCTTCTCATCTGACAAGAATCCAGAAGATATGGGTCCACCATCAGTGGAGCCGAAGCCCTTCCAGGTGTCGGCCATACACCAGAAAAATTGAGCACCACATGCCTAAGAGGTGACTCATAGAACAAAGGACCAAGGTCTGACAACACATTCTGTCAGCCTGATCCTGCTGCTCTTCATTAGTTATGGTCCCTCCCTTCCAACAGCTCCTCTTTCAGAGGCACCTGCAGAACATTCATGCACACTGGAGGTCTGTCTTGATGCGGTGCCTCCCCTGCAGCATGCTCCAATGCAGCCTTTTTTGCATTGAATCCAGGGTCGAGGAATGATGATAAGAAGTATTTCAGTTTTCCTGCTATATCAAGTAAGCGCTTCATTACGAATCCCATATTAATCCAGAGGGGGCTGATAACAGTAATTCCCAGCCCTACCGGTATTGCAAAATCCACTGTAATTCGGCACGCCTGGTGCTTTTCACCGGACCACATGACAAACATTGCCCTACTGCTACCACAGGTTACGGCTCAAGCATTTATCAGGCATGCACACCAGTATTTCCTTTAATAATGTGTGCCATTTTGCAGTGGTTCACTAACAGTATACTAGTTCAGTGAAGTTGGTGTTCCACCACCTGGGTTGTACGTACCTGCAGCTGCTGTTAGTGCAGTACCTGAGGATACTGATAGCTGTGCTTGCCATGAACAGGGGGTAAATAAACTAAATTTTCTAGGTTGATGCCATGGACTAGTGCTAGCATGTGACTACTCATGTTCTGGTTTTTGAAGGGATGAATTAGGTGGGTGGTGCAACCCCATAACAGTTATGATAAGGGGATAGTGTAGGTTTTTGACAAACTCCTGTATGAAGATATTAGGCAGATTCAGATGAACACTTGTCCTTTTCTCAGGAGTAACCTACTTCCATGGCTTGCACTTGGAACTGATTATTTGCAGGTCTTAGTGGTGGTATTGTCATCAGCTCGCAGTAACAGTTGTTTGACTTTTGGGGTGACCTTCACTCTGCTGCCTCACACCCAATCTTGACCAATTCAGCACTCCATTGAATAAAGACCACTGATGCAGCAAGAAAAAGCCTACAGTCTTTTGTCCTGTTGACCCCCATTTCTTTTGCTGAATGATACTGATGTTAACTGACTGTGACTGTTCCCTGGGCTCTGCTAACCAAGCCCTGGCCAGTGCTATGTGTAAAAAGCTACATGTAATAGGGTACACTTACTATTGGCAATGACAGACCCCATAAGTCCCTAGTATATAATAGGGCTAGAGGGTTCAAACTTCCTATAAGTCCCTAATATGTAATAGGGCCTGGACGTTTAGAGGCCAGCTAGTTTCCTGCACTTGCATGTGTGTACTGGTGAGTGCCTGCTGCCATTCTAAAGGCAGCCTGGCCTTGCAGACTGTTTTTAAAAGTAAAATTGTGTGCAAACTCAACTTTGGTGGTGTGGGCACTTTAAAAGTGATATTCAACCTTAGTTTTACATATTAGGTACTCCTAGGGCCTTCCCTAGGTGTCCCAGGGGTGGGGGTCATTTAACTATAAGCAGGGGCCTTATAAAAGATGTTTTATATGCCCTGGTGAGGGAAAAACTGCCAATTTCATTTTCCCCATTGTAGATACTTAGCTCCATAGGCTAACATTGCAATATTTTATTTAGCTATAAATATTGCTAGGAAAGGAATAAAACATATTTTTCAAGAACTTAAAGCATTGGTGTTGATGTATGAAACAACTTGCCACTGTTGAATTTGTCATAACTAGTACAGAAGAGAAGTTATGGTACTTTCTCTTCTGAAAGCCAAAATACAGCTTTCTAGCGGTCTCTGCTGATTGGTCCTTAACAGGCTTAGCCAGAATTGTTTGATTAAGCGATAAGTGGCCTGGCAGGAGCAGAGGTTATCTGATGGAGTGAGCTCTGCAGCTGGGGAGGATGGATTCTGCAGAGAGGGCTGGGTAAATCAAACTGAGCTCAAGGAGAGAGCAGATCAGTAAGGAATGCCAGGCGTACCTACCCCCACATCCTGGGCCCCAGCCAGATGGCAGGTTTAGAACAGGATTTTGCAGAGGTCAGGGTGAGGGGAGCTAATGGAAGTGAGCCACATTGAGGGTTGGTTTAGCTTTCTTCTCTGGAGAGAAATCATCCATGTTGGATTTTGGAAGTGCAGTGCTTTGTGGGACAAGAAGATGCCACACTTTGGAGGAAGGTGTCATGCTTTTGGGTGGCACCCAGCATCTCATTAGACAGAGGTGCTCCCTGCTTGCCTCCCCAGAACACTGAATACATATCTGAGAGCTTCATAGTCTCTCAGATCTGCAACCTGAAACTACAAGGAAAAGAAAGACTGCTGTGCTGGAATCTGAATTTACACCCAAAGGCCTGCACTCTGAATGACTGCGCCTGCTGCACAACTTGATACTACAACCCTGGGACTGTGCCTTGCTTCAAGAAGAATTAAGGAGTAGACTCCCTGCAGTGACAGGTTAACAGAGCCCACCTGCATCATGTCCACCAAGAGTCTCCATTATGAAGTGCATTTAGGAGATTCCAGTCCTTTAGATTTGTGTTTTGGACACTTTTAACCTACAAGAATACCTTCAGGAAGCACCTCTTGAAGTTTGGACAACTTTGGAGAGCTTTTGGGAAAAAGCTCCATAAGGTGACCGACCCAACCGCGAGAGTCAAGACGACTATCTTAAACCAAGACCCGACCAGGATTTCAGGCTCGCCCTGCTGAAGGCCCTGGAGCTTCGGACTTCCAGAATTGGACCGGGGTCAAGCCGGTGAACCCTTTCCGAATCAGGCCTGCTGTGGAGGGTCGCGTGCTTTCAGAAGAAAAAGCTCCAGAAAAGTGTGATGGTAAAATTTTGGCTGGGGCCTCCCGCTTAGGGCCCGATTTTGAGTTTGACGGTGAGGCAGCGGGACCGCCCCACCGCCAAACCTGCGTGAGGACCGCCCACCTTATAATGACTTTTTTTTGTCATTGGCCGGCATTTCCTTTGCCGTTCCTATGACGGTGCCTAAAAAATCGGCACAGCAATGGGAACGTCAAAGGAAGTTCCAGCATGGCATGGACGGAAAAGTCCATGCCGTGCTGGAACTTCTGTTCATACACACAGGGGGGGCATATGTTGTGCCCCTCTGTGTGCATCCCAGGGTGTGAGGCACAAGGAGGCCCTGTAGGGACCCCTTTGTTTCCTCTCCGCTAGGGTTTTCATGGAGGAGGAACCACAATGAAAACCCTGGCAGAGCTGAAACTCCTAATATGCTTTGCGGGACCACTGCAGTCCTGCCAAGCATATGGATACCTCTGGACCATCGCGCCTCCGCCAGGGAACGGCGGTTTACTGGAGGTGTCAGCGGTCTCAGGATGGCATGACCACTAGGGTCGTAATGTGGCATTCGCAAGACCACAAGTCCGACGACCGCCAGACTCGTAATCAGACCCTATGTGTATCTGACCAATGCTCCATAGCGGTCGGCCGCAAACTTTGACTTTGTGGGTCAAGTGCGATCAGATGTCCCATAGTGGCGCTATAAGCTTTGAAGCACTACAAAGTGGCTAATCTTTACAAATTCATATCTCCTGTTCCCTACATTGGATTGTTGTTGTCTTGGTGTCTATTTGTTCATAAAAATATTTCCTATTTTTATAAATTGGTGTGGGATTATAATAATGTGTGTTGTATCTTACTATATTGATGTGTTGGTGTTTTCAAATGCTTTACACTCCTGTCTCCTAAGTTAGGCCCGACTGCTCATTGTCAGCTGCCAAGGGTTGAGCAAGGGTCTAATTTACTGAGACCTTTACTGGACCCTATACCGAGTTAGTGGACTTATTACTAGTGGTAGGTACATACTTAAACCCTACCAATAACCCACTTTCCAACAAGATGTTAACATATTCTATCCTCAAGAGCTAGCCAGATACCCAAGAGCATAGGATGACACATGATCTCTATTTGCATTATACAACTGCCAATCTGGCACAGTGGAGCACTCCTTCCAATCAGGGTCACCTTGAAACTTTCATCCAAGAAATAGTCTAAAAATCCAAGGAATTTCCACTGCCCTCACTCGCCACCTAGACACTTATAGGAGTACATTGAGCTTTGTGCTCACCAGATCACAACAAATCTATTACAATCCTGCTCTCCAGCCATTCCTTTTCAGTAGGTCGCCTTGGGCATCTTTGCCTTATGTGAACTGGCCTTAGGGTAGACCATGAAACTTGAAGTTTCTTATTTGGTCATGATAGGGCCTTGAAGGACCTGTGGCCAGAACCACCGTCTCTCACACCCCGGAACTTTCACCACAGCTTAGAACTTTCAGAACAAAAAAATGTGCATCCTACCTCCTTCTCCTATTATCCTCCCCACCATCCTTCATACTCAGAAAATAAAACATACTTCTCCAAAACTTGGTCAGCCAGTGCACAAAGTCATGTATAAATTCCACTCATCAACCAGCAAACACATTATACAGACATGTCATTTTATGGTCATCAATGGCCACTGCGCAGTTCAGTGTGCCGCTGACATCGCTCACAAATTACTGCACAGAAATTCAATAACATATTCCCCTCTGTGTCTTGGCTGCTCCCCATCTTCACGTACATCCTGGATTTTCTTGTCATTTCAGATTACATAATGAACCAAACTTTCAAATAAACCTTCAGATAAGGAGATAATCTTGTGTCCATAAGAGGCTTATTTACAAGCCCCATGCGCCATCGGTGTGTCACTTTTTGCGACAAATTGGCGGCGCATTTTGCTGCCCCCTATTTACCAGTACACGAAAAGCCACCCTGCGTGTCTTTTCCTGTCCTTGTAAATACGGCCCCTTTACACACCGCACTTGGCGTGAAAATTGCGTTGCATGGGTGTTGCTGTGGGTATTCCCACACAACAGCCATGAAACCTAACACATTTGCAGATTTACGAGAAATCGTAAACCTGGGAATGCGTCTGAATGCTACGCCTCCCCAGGGGAGGTGTAGAAAGGTGCAATGAGGAGAAATGTTTTCATTTCTCCTTGTTTTTTCCTCTTTTTATGTGTGCTGCATTCTGCAGCACACATAGAACAAGGAAATCACCTCTTGTAATTGTTTATGTGCAAGAAGGTGTCCCTTCCTGCACATAAACAATCATTAAAAAAAGAAATGAAGTTTTTCATTAAGCAGCACACAGAAGTTCCAAAACACCATTTCAGATTGTTTATGTGCAGGAAGGGATACCTTCCTACACATAAACAATGATTCCCCTCAGCGCAGGCACCCTTGCACTAAGCAAATTGTGCGCCAGCGCAGGGGAGTGCAAAGGGATCCGTCATGCCATTGTAGATATGACGCATCCTTGTGCTTAGGAATTAATGCAGTACGGCGCAGCCAAATGGCACTGCGCTGCGTTAATTCCTTGTAAATGAGTCCCTAAATACCATGGGCCTAAATTCCCCAGCAGCAACAGCCATCATTCAGCTCCGTCAAACCCACCATCTGCCCCTTCACTTTGTCAGTAATCAAAACTGTCATGTGCAGACTTCACAGAAACAATTATACCTTCCCTTCAGAGATATCTGACCTATGTACAACAATATCAACAAGCTACTCTAACATCTTCATCAGCAGCAACTTGACCAAGAAGAAGGTCATTTTGCAGATCCTCAATAAGCACAACAACAAATGGTCGCTTATGCCCATTTTTGCCTTCTACTAATCAATGCAGCTGGACCAGACGGGCCACACAGCTGTCTCCTTTAACCTTTTGCCCTTCAGACCCACACTTCAAGACCAGCCTAAAGGCAATCAAAAGAACACTTTTGCTCATTCAACAACCATTCTGATTGACTCTCTGCTCAACAACCTGAAGCCCTTATAGCCTCATCACACCCTGACACAGATCATCATTATTCTACTGTAAGTGCATGCTACCCAGCACTACCAGAATATATAGTTGGAAACAACATTGCCTGTCTGAAGGACTACTCCTATCTCATTGTAGTTCAACCAACCATCAAATTTTCAATGATGAACCAATGTCTTCACTCTACAGCTCACTGAATAAACAGCGCATGATTCTATATCAACACCATCTGTAGTTTTGAAACTCACATTGTAAAGAAGACATAAAACCCCCGTTCTCAATCCACCTCTCAGCCTCTTCTGATTCAAGGCCTTATTCCCTGAATCAGAATTCAGATTGAGCGTCCACTAGTTGGTTCTTTCACCTGTTGACAGAGGGCAATATCCTGCTCACAGGTATCCTCCTGGCCTCTCTGAGGTGCATCCTCCATGCTTCTGTACCACTAGTCAATGGTCAGAAGAATTTCTGTCCATTCATCCTGACTCTCTGTAGGCCCCTTTACTTTAACAGATGGGAAATCACGTACCCTAAGTATGATAGTAGGGGCCAACTAACCAGGTAATTTTAGTCTGCTTCCCTTATCTATGAGGAACCATGTAGCAATTTGTATTAAACACAGAAATGCTCCTATAAGTTTCTATAGGAAAACAAGAAATGTTCCACAATCAAATAGGCTATGTCTACAGGCTTTGTAAAGTCATTAGCAATGTAAAATAAGAGGGTTACTGCCTTTGTTACCTCATTTAATAAAATAAAGCAAGAAGGATTTACCATGAAAAAAATAAAGATGCACATGTGGTCTTAGGTTAGAGAGACCCATTAAACATTTTAGGACAATTCAAAGTATAAACTGACATAACCCTCCAATAGCTATCTGCAGATATCGAGTGCCAGTCCAAAAAAAGGGACATACCATACCATGCCAGGGACATACCATACCATGCCAAACCATTGCATTTGTCAGAGAGTATTTGTCAGTAGATACAAATGTAAAGCCCCTTCCTATGTTGTTTATATTGGATTTCTCAATGTAAAAACACCTTCCTATTCCAATTGATAGAGATTTCACAATGTAAAACCGCTTTCTGTTGCATTAGTCAGAGTTCACATTGTCCCATTTATTCCTATTTTATTTGTCAGAGAGTTCATAGTGTAAAGTTTGTTCCCATGGAGTTTGTGTTAGACCTGCCATCTTTAGGGTGGTCTTCCCATCTAACTTTTTGCGTGCTTACCTCTTTTTCGTGATTTTTTTCGTTGGCCTTAGGACTCGGAGCACTTTATCACTGCTGACCAGTGATAAAGCGCATGTGCTTCTCCCCGAAGCGTGGTAACATTGGTGTATACACAATTTGCATATTTGATTTACTTGTAAGACCCTTGTAAAGTGGTATACCATATACCCAGGGCCTGTAAATTAAATGCTACTAGTGGGCCTGCAGCACTGATTGTGCATCCACACAAGTAGCCCTTTAAACCTGTCTCAGACCTGCCACTGCAGAGCCTGTTTGCGCACTTTTACTGCCACTTCAACTTGGCATTGAAAAAAACTTTGCCAAGCCATAAACTCCCCTTTTATTACACATATGTAACCCCTAAGGTAGGCCCTAGGTAGGCCATAGGGCAAGGTGCTGTTTAAGGAAAAAGTAGGACATGTATTGTTAAGTTTTGCTTGTCCTGGTAGTGAAAAGTACCTAAATTCGTTTTCACTCCTCTCATAGGATAATATTGGGAAATCCTTAATATAATTTTGAACTGTAATTAATGATTAGAAAGGAGTAAGTGTGTCTTGTTTTATATCTTTGGAATGGTAATGGCAAATCCTCTTTACTGGTAAAGTTGAAATTACTATTTTAGAAATGCCACTTTTAAAAAGTGCAATTGTGTGTCTTTTACTTTTAAAAAGTGGGCATTTCTCTGCTCTTACAGCTCTGTGTGCCTGCAGCCTGTCTCCAATACACGTCTGGAGTCGGTGACAGCGACACTTTATGCATTACCTCTCTCTAGACAGCCACAAACACAGGAAGGTTAGGTGTGTCTGAGTACTCATCTGCATTCTGATGGCTCTGCCTGGGCAGGAAGGGAGAGAGTGCCTGACATATACACCTGAATAGGCAGTGCCCTGTCCCCACACGATGGGCTAATTACCCCCTATTCAAAGTCTGGAGCCAGGGCTGGGAAAAAACGACCTCTGTGCACTTCAAAGACCGTTCTTTGAAGTCACCCCCACTTCAAAGGCACAACTGGACATAAGTACTGGGTCTCTGACCACACCAAATCAGACACTACTGGACCTGTGAAGAACGCTTCCAGGAGGAAGGACTGCTGTGCTGCTACAAGGACTGCCACTCTGCTGGACTGCTGCTCTGTAAGAATTGTGGGGCATATTACCAAGGATTTGCAATAATTATTGCAAAGCGCGCCTAGCGCTGTTTTTTTTTTATCGCTGGATTTCATCACGGAGATAACGCGTTATTATCAACGCTTATCTCCAAGGCGATAAAAAATCCAGCGATAGCGGCGAAACCCAGCAATAGCGCGAGAAATCCAGCGATAAATTCACTGCGCTAATGAAAAGCTTGCTAATAGGCAGGTGAGGACTTAACCTTACAATCCACCTCCCATTGACAAGATGGTTAAGTCAAGTTTTTAGCAGGTGTTAGATTCCAGCGCTAATTGTGGTTAGCGTGACTTTTTTTATCGCTTCGCGGTTCTGGGGCCACGTTGATAGGGCGAAGTTGTGTCTGCGAGTGTTTCCATGACGTGTTAGTCAGGAACGCCTACTTTGCATGTCATTAGCGATATATATCGCTGACATGCAAAGCGGCACCAAAACGATCGCTTTCGCCATAAAGCTGTCGCTAACAGCTGTTAGCGACAGCTTGCTAATAGGGCGATAGAAAAAAAGTGCCGCTAAAGCGGCGATACCGCCCTTGCTAATATGCCCCTAATTTTCCTGCTCTGCTGCTCTTCTGCCTGCTACCCTTGGCCCTGCTGAGGAAAGGACTGGACCCATCTCACTTGAACCCTGAGTGACTCCAAGGGCATGCTTGCTTGTCTCCTGTTCTGAAGTCTCGGGGACATCAAGGACTTCCTACAACCCTGCAACAGCACCTGGAATTTGCCATCTGTGAGTCCTGCCCTACCAAGTGGTGCCAATACAGTCCTGGGCCCTTGAAAGTGAGGTTTTCTGTGCGACAACTCTTGACGCCGACACATCGCAGCTGTTGCGCCGATTGGAGCTGGTGCATATCACCCAACGACGACGCATCGCAATCTTCATCGCTGCTTGATGCCGAAGCTTCCCCTAGTGCACGACTCGTGATGAAGCATCGCCATCTTCAGTGCTGCTCGACGATGAAGCTTTTCCTGAGTGCGCGGCTCGACAATGATGCATCGCCTACAAATTCCTCTAATTGACTACAATGCATCACCTCACTGCTCTTCACAACATGTTCTGGACGTCGACGCAGCCCACTTGTAAAGGTACTGTTTCCGTGGGCCAAGGCTTGTCCCTGTATCCGACCCGTTCTCCATCATGGTCAGCCTGAACAAGCACGACCAGATAACCCTAGTTGGTACTTTAAGACTCTAAGCATTATATTTTCAAATATTCTTTACAAATTCATAACTCTGGTTCTACATATTGGATTTTTGTCGTTTTGGTCTTGTTTTACTCATAACATTATTGTCTATTTGTCTAACCTGGTGTAGAGTCTTTTTGTGATGTTTTTATTGCGTTGCTGCGTATGTATGTTACACAAATACTTTACACTTTTCCTCTTTAGATAAGCCTGAGTGCTCTGTACCAAGCTACCAGAGGGTGAGAATAGGTTATCTTTTATGTGCATCCAACTTGCCCTGACTAGGATTGTGCTTCCTGCTTGGACTGGGTGCATACCTCTGCCAACCATAAATCCAATTTCTAACCTTGGTGTCAGTGGTGAGGATAGGACTTGTGATTGTGCAATAGCATATAGTAACTCATTGTTCACTACAACTCTATACTAAGACCAATTTGAATCCTTTTCAAGTCTCCATAATTGGCTTTTTATTTATTTTTTGCTAAACCATGTCTCTCTCTGGAGAAGCAGCACCTGCACCTACAGTAATTGATTTTGAGATAGCAAGTTAGAATCCTACACCGTGGCCCAGCTTAAAGATTTTTGTAAGAGATTTCAAGTATCTATGAGAGGCTTCACCTGGAAGGTGGAGCTGCAGAAGGCTTTGCATGCCTGGGCAGAGGATCTTGATGCAGGGGCTAAGGTCCTAGAGGAGGAGGAGCAGGAAAATGCAGAGGAGAATGAGGAGCTGATCTTGGGATCTGGGAATGCCTGTAGAGAGGGTCAACAACTTGCTTGAATCAGTAGTGGTTCCCAGAGCAGGGAGCAGCACCACATCAAGGAACCTGTCCCCAGAAGAGCTGGGAGGAAAGAAAGCTCAAGCTGGTGCTTGGTAAGTTAAAGCAGGAGCAGAAATGTGCCTAACTTGAGAAATAGCAGGCTCTGGCGGAGAGAAAACAAGCTGTAGAAGAGAAGAGGCTTGCCATGGAGGAGAGGAAGATGACCCATAAGCTCAGACTCAGAGAGCTGGATATTAGAGCCCTAAAAGTGGGGTCCAGCAACAGTAATGGTGGCAGCATAACTTCAGTGTCTACTGCTGAAGAAAGAGTCCAGACACCCAAGGATTTGGTGCCCAGTTATGTGGTGGGGATGACATAGATAAGTGGTTTCAGCCTATGAAGTGGCTCTGAGAGTGTACAAAGTCCTAGAGGAGTCCTGGGGTGGTAGTTTATGGAGGTACATGCCCACGGTAGGGAGGGACACACTCCCTACACTAGAGGTGGGGGACCAGACATGCAACACTGCAATGAAGGCCATCTTAGTCAGTAAATTTGGACTGACCCCTGAGAAGTACAGGCAACAGTTCGGTGGTAGTCGCAACATTTCACCACAGACATGGTGGATTTCTTAGATTATGCTATCAAGGCACCAAAGGGCTTGGTGAGGGGCAACAAGGTAGATGAGTATTCAGGGCTCTACATCTTGATTTTGAAGGAGCACATGCTTGATATCTATTTCCCAGAGCTGCACCAACACCTGGTTGATAGTAAGCTTTCAGCCCCTTGGAGGTTTGGTGAGGAGACGGACATCTGGGTCTGCACCAGAGTGTCCAAGAAGGTATGTGGGGGGGGTCTCCCAAAAGGGTAGTCAGGGTTGGGGGATAAAGAATGAGTTCTCTCAAGGGCCCCAAAAAAACTCACAAGGGAAAGGATCTCATTCCCAATCTGGCCACCAGACAAAGGTCAGCAGCCCAAAACTCCCAAGTGCTATGAGTGCTTCAAGTATGGACCCTACAAGGGGGATCCCAAGTGTCCAAAAAGAAAACAATCTCCCACTGGAGGAAAGGTTCCAGGGATGGCGAGTATAGTGATGGGGAAGAGTTTGTCCCAGTGAATGGGGGGTAGTTTTGTGGGGTTACATTAGTGTCTCCGGCTGACAGTGAGATGGTTCCTAAGATCTATGTGCCTTCTAATACTACAAAGCATAGGCAATGGGTCACCATCAACGAGGAAAGTGTTGAGGTTCTGAGGGATACAAGTGCCAGCATGACTATGGTAAGGAGTCAGCTGGTGTCCCTAGTCAGGTGATTTCCAATGCATTCCACCAGGTTGTGGTGGCTGACAACAGAGAGGGTCACTATCGAGGGGCCCTTGTTCAATTTGAGTGAGTGGGGGGGGGGTCAGGTATTCTGAAAGTTACAGTGATTTTATCCTGGCTCTGGTGGATCATGCCTCAGGTACTCCGAGGCAATCTCTTTGAGGACCAGGACTGCACCAGCAGTGGTAAAGCCCCTGATGGGGATGTTTACCCGAGTGGGTTTCCCTATGGAAATGGTGTCTGTCAGGGGCAGCAACTATATGTCTGCTTATATGCCGTCAATATGGAAGGAGTGTGGGGTAACCCACAAGTACTCTACCCCTTACCATCCAAAAACAAATAGGCTTGTTGAGAGGTTCAACAAGACCCTGAAGGGCATGATTAAAGGCCTGCCTGAGGCCTTGAGGCGTAAGTGGGAGGTCCTCTTGCCATGCCGTATCTTTGCCTACAGGGAGGTAGCACAGAAGGGAGTAGGCTTCATCCCCTTTGAGCTTCTGTATTGGCACCCTGCCAGAGAACCTCTGAGTTTGGTGAAAGAAGGGTGGGAGCAAGCTCCCAGGAAGATTCCCCAGGATGTAGTGAGGTACATGCTGACCTTCAGAAGATTAATGGCTAAGTTGTGGAAGCAAGATTCAGACAACTTAGAAGCCAGTCAGGAAGTGATGAAGCAGAGGTACGATCAGCATTCTATCACTGTGGCATTGCAACCTGGCCAGAAAGTGTGGGTGATGGAACCTGTAGAGCCCAGTGCCCTCCAGTAATGCTGATCTGGGCCCTATGAGGTGGTTGAAAGGAACGGTGAGGCCACATACCTGGTGGATTTCAAGACCCCTAGGCACCCCCACAGGGTGCCCCATGTAAACCGCCTCAAACCCCACTTTGAGAGGTCTGAACTCACCATGCTGTTGGTGACAGATGGAGAAGAGGAAGAGGAGAGTGAACCTCTTCCTGACCTCTTAGCCTCCAAGGAGAAAGCTGGGTCTGTGAAGGGAGTAATCCTTTCCCCCAGTCTGACTCCTGAACAGCAGATGGACTGCCACCAAGTGTTGGGACAGTACTCCTCTCTGTTTTCCCTCATCCCTGGGACTACCTACCCATGATGTGGACACAGGAGACAACCTTCCTCTCAAGAACAAATGTTACAGGTTGTCTAACGAGGTGAGGGCCAGCATTAAGGAAGACGTTTCTAAAATGCTAGAGATGGGGGTGATAGAACCCTCCAGTAGCTCCTGGTCCAGTCCTATGGCATTGGTACCAAAAACTGCCCTACCGGTCACCACAACTGACTCAGATTCTGTGTGGGTTATAGAGGCCTCAACTCGGTCACAAAGACAGAGTAGGGGCTGTCTAGTACTCAAGTACCTTTGATCTTACATCAGGGTACTGTGCAGATCGCCCTAACAGAAGGAGCAAAGGAGAGGTCAGCCTTCTCCACTCCAGAGGGCCACCCTCAGTTTAGAATGATGCCCTTTGGACTCAAAAATGCCTCTACCACCTTCCAGAGGTTGGTGAACCAGGTCCTTGCTGGTATGGAGGTCTTCAGTGCTGCTTATCTAAATGGCATAGCTGTCTTCAGTAGCAGTGGGAAGGACCACCTTTTTCCCTTCCAGGAAGTGCTTCAGGCTCTGTAACAGGCAGGTCTGACTATCAAGCCCAGTAAGTGCCAGACAGGGCAGATGTCTGTGTTGTACCTGGGACACCTGGTGGGCAGGGTTATGGTGCAGCCCTCAAGGCCAAGATAGATCCCCCAAAAACCCAGACTAAGGCCAGAGCATTCTTGGGCCTCACTGGGTACAACAGAAGGTTTGTCAAGGTATATGGCATAATTGTTACCACCTTGACAGAGATGATTTCTAAGAAGCAGCCCAGAAATGTGATTTGGACAGAGACATGCCAAAAAACATTTCACTCCTTTAAGCAGGTCATGTGCATGGCCCCTTTGCTCAAGGCCCCTGACTTCTCCAATGAGTTTATCATTCAGACAGATGCTTCAGAGCACGGCATAGGGGCAGTGCTATCCCAACTTAATGAAGAGGGCCTAGACCAACCTGTCTTCTATATCTCCAGGAGGTTACTCCCCAGGGAACAAAGGTGGAGTGCTGTAGAAACAGAAGCTTTTGATGTGGTCTGGGCACTGAAGAAGTTGAGACCATACCTGTTTGGTGCTCACTTCCTGATTCAGACTGACCACAGGCCCCTCAGGTGACTCATGCAAATGAAGGTTGAGAATCCAAAACTGCTGCGGTGGTCAATTTCAGGGTATGGACTTCAGAGTGGAACACAGACCAGGGGTAGACCACACCAATGCTGATGGTCTATCCAGGTTTTTCCACCTTGGTGATGAGAGCTCCCTAAGGGTGGGTAGCTCTCCCCATTTTCAGCTGGGGGACATGTGTTAGACCTGTCATCCTTAGGGTGGTCTTCCCCCAAACCTTTTGCTTGCTTGCCTCCTCTTTTTATCTGATTCTTTTTGTTGGCCTTAGGACCCTGGGCACTTTACCACTGCTGACCAGTGCTAAAGTGCATGAACTTCGCCCCTAAACATGGTAACATTGGTGTATACACAATTGGCATATTTAATTTACTTGTAAGTAACCCACACAAGTAGCTCTTTAAACCTGCCTCAGGCCTGCCACTGCAGAGTCTGTATGTGCAGTTTTACTACCACTTCGACTTGCCATTTAAAACCCTTTGCCAAGCCTTAAACTCCACTTTTAATACACATAAGCCACCCCTAAGGTAGGCCCTAGGTAGCCCATAGGGCAAGGGGCTGTTTAAGGAAAAGGTAGGACATGTACTGTTTAGTTTTGCATGTCCTGGTAGTTAAAAGCATCTAAATTCGTTTTTCACTACTGTGAGGCCTACTCCTCTCATAGGTTAACCCTGGGAATTCCTTAATACATTTTAAAGCTGTTATTTTTCATTAGAAAGGAGTAGCTGTGTCATGTTATATATCTTTGGAATGATAATAACAAAACCTCTTTACTGCTGAAGTTGGATTTGACATTACTATTTTAGAAATGTCATTTTTAGAAGGGGGGTATTTCTCTGCTCTTACAGCTCTGTGTACCTGCAGCTTGTCTCCAATACATGACTTCGGTGGGTGACAGCTACACTTTGTGCATTCCCTCTAGAGAGCCACAAACACGGGAAGGTTAGGTGTGTCTGAGTACTCATTTGCATTCTGATGGCTCTTTCTGGGCAGGAAGGGAGGGAGGGCCTGACACTTATAGCTGAATAAGCAGTGCCCTGTCCCCACATAAAGGGCTGATTACCCCCTACTGATAGTCTGGAGCTAGGGCTGAGAAGAAAGGACCTCTGCGCACTTCAAAGACCCTTCTTTGAAGTTACCCCCACTTCAAAGGCAGAACTGGGTATAAGTCCTGGGTCTCTGACTCCACCAAATCAGACACTACTGGACCTGTAAAGAACTCTGTGAAGAGGAAGGACTGCTGTGCTGCTACAAGGACTGCCACTCTGTTGGAATGCTGCTCTGGAAGAACCGCTTTTCTGCCCTACTGTGCTGCCCTGCTGAGGAATGGACTGGACTCATCTCACTTGATACCAGAGTGACACCAAGGGCATGCTGACTTGCCCCCTGTTCTGAAGTCTCAGGGACATCAAAGATTTCCTACAATTTGCAACAGCATCTGTGAGTCCTACCCTACCAAGTGGTGTCAATCCAGTACTGGACCTTTGGAAGTGAGGTTTTCTGTGCTGCAACTCTCACCGGCAACGCATCGCCGCCGTTGCGCTGATTGTAACCTTTGCAGTTCACTCAATGACGACGCACCGCCCATATTCAGCGATGCTCGGCGTCGAAGCTTCCCTGAGTGCACAGCTCGACAACGACGCATCGCAATCTTCAGTGCTGTTCGATGATGAAGCTTTCCCTGATTGCGCATCTTGACAACAATGACTCATCGCCTCTGAATCCCTCGGATCAGCGATGACACATCACCTGTCTGATCCTGGCATCTCGTCATCGACGCAGCCCCCATTAAAAGGTACTGTTTCAGCGGGCCAAGGCTGGTCCCTGTATCCGACCTGTGATACATCACTGTCGACCTGAACTTTTGGATTTACCCCAGTCAAGCATGACCAGATATCCCCCGTTAGCGCTTTAAGACTCTAAGCACAATGTTTTCAAATATTCTTTAGAACACCGGTTCTACTTATTGGATTGTTATCATTTTGGTCTTGTTTTACTGTTAAAAATATTGTCCGTTTGTCTAATCTGGTGTAAAGTCTTTTTGTGGTGTTTTCATTGTGTTACTGTGTGTGTGAGTGTGTGTGTGTGTTTTGCACAAATACTTTACACATTACCTCTTTAGATAAGCCCGGCTGCTCTGTGCCAAGCTACCAAAGGGTGAGCAGAGGTTATCTTTAAGTGTGTATCCAACTTACCCTGACTAAGATTGTGGTTCCTGCTTGGACAGGGTGCATACCTTTGACAACTAGAAACCCATTTTCTAATAGCGTGTCATAGGGTTCACGATGTAAAAGCCCTTTCTGTTGCATTTGTCACAAAGATGTAAGATCCCTTCGAACTGGAGTTGCCTGAATTGACAAACCCCTTATTACTGCATTTGTCAGAGTTCACAATGTAAAACCCCTTCCTTTTACAATTGTTGACAGTTCACAACATAAAACTCATTCCTCTGGTGTTTGGCAAGGGGTTCACAACATAAAATCTCTTCCTATTTTATTTATCAGAGATTTCACGATGCAAGACCTCTTCCTATTGCATTTAAAAATGTGGTCTAGGATGTCCAGTAACCAGTAGTTTTTAAGTCTCAATTGTGTTAAAATGGGTAATTCTCCTTTGGAGTCCTGTAGCCTCTACACCTCAGTCCCTCAAACAGGGATCAAGTAACCCTTCTATCACTTTAATCTGAAGATAATACATCAAAGCAGCCCAAGGATGACTCAAGAAGGTGAGGTGGACTAGAAAATGAAGCCTCAGTGAAGCACCAAAATAACAATAATTCAATGTCCAGGCAATGCCTTTTTACAAAGAAAAATGTCTGAAATGAACACACTGCACTATGCACAAAATTACAATAGTTACATGATTTCAAGTGGAGTTGCAAACTGCAAATCCTCCTAAAAGGGGCCTCAAAGAATCGCACGGTGTAAATCAGATAATCCAATTAAATATTACAGAATGCAAGCGACCCAGCACATCTAGTCTGTTCCCATTATCTGTGTGGTTAAGGTGGCAATTTGAGCACCAACAACCCTAAAATCCAGCAATGCTCCTAAATGGGCCTATTGCAAAATAAAAGGTTTTTCATGATTAGCAAGCTTTGTCCTACATGTTTTGTCTAGTCATTCACAATGCAAAATAAGAGGCCTACCACCTATGTCACCACGGTAAAAAAGCAATAAAGTGAGCCTAACAGCTTTAACATGAACATTAATATGACCTTCTGGTCTCTGCCTAGAGACACTTCAGGCAGATTTAAAGCAAACATTGACACGGACACAGAGTCTTCGTCTATAGTCATCATACATACCATGGCCAGACCTCACAAAGGACCACTTACTTTTACATTTGTCAGAATGTTCATAGTGTGAAACCCTCTCCTATTGTTTTTGTCATATAGTTAGACAAGTGAAACCCCTTCCTATTGTGTTTGTTGTGGCTTCCATAATGTAAATACTCGTCCTATTGTGCATTACAGAGGCTTCACCAAGTAAAACTCCTTTGTTTTGTCAGAGAGTTCAGAATATAAAGCCCTCTTTGCTTTTGTCAATGGGTTCACGATGTAAAGCCCTTTCAAATGGGGTTTTTCAAGGATTTCCCTGTTGTATTTGTTAGAGAGTTCACCATGTAAAAGCCTTTCCTATTGTACTTGAGAAATGTGGTTCAAGCAATACCAGGGCATTTGAAAGTTACGAGCCTCAATTTTGTCAATGGAGGTCTCTCAACTCTCGCGTTCTGGGGCCTCTGTACCCCATCCCATTTAACTATGGACTTATGTCCCTTTTAGCACTTTTCTCTAAGAGTCCAGAGGTACATGACAGTACAGGGCTGACCCAGGGAGGTACTATGGGCTACAAACCCAGAGCACAACAACCCACAACATTACACTTAATAAATCAATGTCCAGATAGTGTTTTGTCTTTAAAAAGGAAAAGTACTTACATGATGCACACAGCTGAATACTATAATAAAATAACAAACATTTGCAAGATTTGAATTGGAGTTAAAAATTCGAATCCCTCCAACAGGGGGCCTTGCTGATTAACCAGAGTGCAATGGTACCTTAAAAAATATTACTGGGGCAACTAACCCTGTAAATATTTCTTTTATCTATGAGGTACCATTTGACAGTGTGTACAATACCAGACTTTAATCGGAAAAACCAGCAATGTTCTTAGATGGGCCTATTGAGAAACATAAAACCTTTCACAATTAAAAAGATTGGACATGTTCAATTCATTCACTATGTAAAATGAGAGGCTTACAGCCTTAGTCACCATATTTAATAATCAATAAAGCAAGCCTGTTATCTTGAACATAAATCAAATCATGTGACCTCTGCTAGAGAGGGCCATCAAACAATTTAGGCAGGCCCAAATTATACATTGACATAAACAATAACTCTCCTTCTGGAGACACCAAGCATTTACTTGACTGGGCCTGAAAAGGGCTGGATATACTAACCCAATTTCTATGGGATGTGTCAGACTTCAAAATGTAAAACTCATTCCTACTGTATTTGTCAAATACTTCAAAATGTAAAGTCACTTCCTTTGATGTTTGTCATGGAGCTCACAATTTAAAGCAAATCCTTATTCCATTTGCCAGAAAGCTCACAGTGTAAAACCCATTCCTATTGCATTTTTTTTATAGAGTTTTAAATAGCGCGAACTAGACCCGAGAAATCGGATATCAGAGCGCTTTACATGAGCACCAGTTTTGTTACAGATGGACACATTCATTTTTGTTAGGCACGGGGAGATTAGGTGGTTTGCCCAGAATCTCAGGATGTTGAGCATCGTTGCCGAGACACGAACCCGGTTCCCCAGGTTCAAGGTCGACCCCTCTAGCCGTAAGGCTACATATTTGTCATAGGTAACATTGTACAGCCACTTCCCACAGAATTTTCCAATGGTTCACAATGTAAAAACCCGGCCTATAGTGTTTGGTAAGGAGTTGTCAGTGTAAAACCTCTCCTATTGTATTTGTTAGACTACAGCATCTGGAGTTTCTATGTGTGGTTTTTGCAAGCAGTTCAGTGTAAAGACTCTTCCTATAATATTTATCAGTGAGTTAAACATGGGAAACACATTCCTACTCTAGTGGTCACTGGGTTACAAAATGCAATGCCCCTGCCTACTCTTTTAGGCCTAGAGACTGCTTTAACAAAACCCCTATCAGTTATGAGCAACAACACTTATTCTTAGGCAGACTAACACAACAATTTTTCAGTCAAATGCTTGTAGAGAAGAAGATCAACATGTGGTCAGCCCATTTGTTGGTACTACGTCTTACAGTGTTTTTCTAGTGATCACATAAACTCTTGCTGACAACTGAGCTGACAACTGAGCTGCCTAGCCAGGCCTAATGGCCAATGAAACTGCATAAAAATGGGTTTGTCACGGGGGGGGGGGGGTAAACAACACCCTTCCCTACTATTTATTTATTTATAGTTTTATTAAGCGTGTGCATGACACGAGGGTATCAGAGCACTGTACAGTGTATAAACATCGACCATCCTTGCAATGGTGATTACATAGACCATAGGGTTACATCAATTTTAATACTAATTACACAACGTACACACTGTGTCAGTCATTACAGATGATGTGTGAGCTAGGCCAGAAGGGTTTGTTTGCCCGTATCTCTGGCTGAAATGGGTTCCACATTCTACGGGCACTCCTGGTGAAGCAGCGTGAGTGTGGCCTTTCCTTCTTGAACCTGGGCGGCTCCAGTTCTATGGTGTTACGAAGTACTTGTCTACAGGCTTTAACACAGTGTAGTAACAGTTCACCGATAATGGCCTGCTGGCTTTAACATATGCTTTTCACAATAAATAATTCAGACCTACTGCATTTGCCATAACCTGTCATAACTAACAGATGAAACCCATTACATTTGACATCATTTTTCTCTATCAACTATTAAGGCCTAGAGAATTAACCTTGGCTTGTACGCATAACCAATTCAAGCCTAGCATAGTGAGCATATCTGCGATAAAAACACACTCTTTTTTTTACACCAGAGGCAGACAACTTTTGCCCACAGCCTCTCTCTCAGTAGAGCTTCTTAAAGCTCCATTTCTGTGCTTCACATAAGGTCAGCGCTGTTAAAGCCAAAATTAAAAACCTGGCATTGATTTAGCTCTTCTGGACCTACGCTGGGCACCCAGGCTTTTGTGATGCTGGGATATGTAACTGAGGGAAATGATTGAAAAATATTTTATGTTTTTTAATATGCATATACAAAGGTGGCACAAAAATATAATGACAAATGTGACTGTGTAGCTCAGGACAGAAACCTTCCGGGAAACCACATCTCTCTGCCTGCCTAAAGGCAATCTTCTGTTTCATGTCTGATTACCGAGCAGCCTTTCAGCCAGCACTTCTGGGGGATAATTTGTACCTTTCGCCATTAGGGTGAAAATGTGCTGTTCCATCTCTGACCTTTTTTTCAGCGGAAGTGCATTTCCACTCTGGCTGTCAAGGCTTCAGCAGTGAGGAAAAAAAGCGGACAACTGTGTAAAAAGTCTGTAATGGGAACTTTAATTGCATGCCTGACACGGATTAGTAATCTTTTCAACCTCTTCCTGGCAGATTTCATATATTTGCTTTAAAATGATGTCAATTTGGAATAAAATATACCAAGAACACTCCAGGCCTTGCAATGTAAATCATTTTCAGTATAATCCCTGCATGTGCAGGATTCGGCGCTATTTTTTGGCTTGGCTAACCTCAAGTGATGAAGTTTATCTCCCTGAAAAATGCCAGCAGCGTGGATGTCAGGGCCGGCTGTTCCTCATTCTGTTGTAAAATATTTTATGCAGTCGGTATGTTTCGAAGATTAGCTTTATGCATGGTGCCTGTCAGTCACAGCCACACTTCAGGGGAGAGCAGAGTGAGAGGTAAAGGCGCTCAGCCTTGATGAAAAGGAAGCAAGGGCTTGTTCTAATACGGATTATCAGCATGCAGATTTTTATGGAAATTCAACAGCAGCACTGGCTGGGCCTCTGGTTCCTGGTTATGCAGTGCACAGGGAAAACCCCTTGTGAGCTCGGGACAGGACAGCACCTTGGAATATCGACGAGGGAATGTCGAGGTCACACAGGGGCATATGTACAAGCCCCTACTGACGCTCAGGTGGCATTGCTCCATACGCCATATTTACAAGGTGGTGTTAAGCCACTTAACGTGGCTTAACGCCACCTTGTAAATATGCCCTTTACCGCAGCAGTCCGCTGCAGCAATGGGGCGGACAATGGGTGTTGCAGTGGGCGTTCCACCGCAACACCCATTGCTTTTTGACGCTGCTCTATATTTACAAGGATGGCGCAGCGCCAAAAACTAAGACCAGGCAAAACCTGGTCTTAGGATGGCGAAACAATAAGAAATTATTAATTTCTCCTTGTATTTTGCTCTTTCTATGTGCTGCATTCTGCAGCACACATAGAAAGAGCAAATCGCCTTTAAAGATTGTTTATGTGCAGGAAGGTGTTCCTTCCTGCACATAAACAATCGCTCTTGCTTTTTTAGCATCAGTGCTAGGGGAAACACAGGGGTTCGCCATAATTTTTGTAAATACGCCGCATCCCTGCATTTAAAAAATGTCGGAGCACAGCGTTAGCAATTTTGGAGTAACACTGCACTCCGGCATTTTATTGAAAATATCCCTCACAATATTATGACCAGAATATCGAGAACAAAATATCGAGATGGTAAGTGCACAGAGGAAGGTAATATTCTTAACTCAACATCTAGGTACCTATGCAGGGGCGTAACACAGGTCCCTACAGCGCAGAAAGGCCCCCAACCCTCCAAGGGGCCCCCAAACCTTCATAGGGACCCCATTTAACCCAAGGTCAATGGTTATCTGTGAAGTATCATTTTGTGTTATGCCACTGTACCTATGTATATGTGGAGTTAGGTATAGCCATAATATACATCCTTCCATGTCGATATTTTGGTCCTCAATATCCTGCTTATGATATTTTGTGACCTCGATATTCTGAAAACACACCCAGGGACAGGGGTGGCTTGCAAAGCTGAAGGTGGAAGGATGCTCTGCTCTTTCAGCTCCAAATCGTTCTTGAAGGACCACCCCATAATTTTGTCATAGATAGGCTAATAAATTATATAGCACCACCGTAGTTGGAAAGCAAGCCAAATGATGGACAATTTAAGATCTTGAAACATAAGTGAGGGTCTGTTTTTCCTAATAGTTGTGTCCTGGAGATACATATCACCAGTGTTCATTTATCAATGGCGACAAAAAGTAATTTGTTCTCATCTACGTACGTAATTTGTTGATAGAAAGCCAGCAAGATGGCTCAGCGAGTTATCCCTCAATGCCGCCTTCTGAAGTGATCTAAAGATCATATGTTTTATTGACAGCAAGGCATGCTCAGTATTCCATCATTCCAAGGCAGTCAATTAAGTACATTAAATAAGGCAATGTTGACATCTGTATAATCAAGTGCCTCTTTATGCATGCTCCACCCAAATATATTTATGACAAGATGTAGTGGGATTTTGTATCTGCCCAAAAGAAACTGCTAAACAGTGCCCAGTCAATGTTCTGTGATCCTTAAGCGTGGTGAAAGATTGCCTTACCCCAGCTAGCCTACTAAGCTATTTAATGCAGCCACAGTAATATTCTACAGGAAGTCTGTTATTGGCATAAAAATGTAATATTACTTGTGGGCTGCTGTGCAGATTAACATTACCCACGGTTGACTTAGAAGCATGGCTTAAGGCCTGTCATTGTAGCTGTGCACTGCTCTGAACAAGGCTGCAGCAGACAGATGCAGAAAAGCCTATTTTTAATCATAGTGCCTTCATTTAGGGATGAGTGCATAATGCACAAAAGTGGGACATATTAAATATGGAAGATGGTATGTCCCTGGAGTGATCAGATCAAAAGTGGTATCTCACTGCATAGGTTTTAGTTGCCTTTCCCTTTCAAGCAAGCTTACTTACAAACAAAAGTTATATTTTGTCAGAAGTCATTTTATGGAACTACTGTTGTAATATCTATCGTGAATCCAATTCAGCAGTTATTATATATAGATTTTTGGTAAATATGCAGCAAAGATGAGTATGGTAAAACTTACTTTGCTCTGCCTGAAAGCCTGGACAGTAACTAATTCACTTCTGTCAATCTCTCCCTTCTTCAGTGGCAGTAAATAAATCTTTGATGAGATGTGCATACCACCTACAATTAGCTTGTAATGTTCTTTGATCATTGGTCTCTTCCCAGCCAAGTTGTCTTCACTCACTACAGGATAGGACTTGACCTCAGAACCAGCACTGGGTGGGCTTTTCAGGAAAGTTTCATCATTTTAATTGGACACACTATGGTGGGGATTCAGAATTTCTCACACTGACATTGATGCCCCACTACCCCAGAGTAAGGTTTCTGAGAGTTTTTAAAGGACAGGAATTACAACTAACGAAGGCTGGAGCTGTCTTTTTCTTTGAAATGGATTATGTATTTTCACAATCACTAGTTAGCATTCTTTATAAGACAGGCTCCCACCACAGGCACATCAGAAATCAACTGGAGTTGGTGAAGACACCAGAAAAGGGAAAAACCTTTGCTTCATGGAAGAGGACAGAGACCTGGAACTGTTGTCTCTTGAACCAAGTACTAGCAGGGTCAGACCAGCTGCCCTTTTCGGATCCCACAGACATAAAGGACAAGAAGGGCATCCTTTCTGAGAGAAACCAGCAGAACAATGGAGACTGGTAGTTTTTCTGTAACTGTGTCTGAAAGAGTGATTGGGGCTGTCTCCAACTGCTGTAAATGCCCTCTAAACGCTAGAGGCTTCCACTGAGGATTAGGACCTTGCGGAGTGACCAGGAGAAAACACTTTAGCAGCCAAGGAAAATTGAGAAACATTTCGGCCTCCAGAGGACAGGGACAAGGTGCTGAGGCTACCTGAGAAATGTGTGACCTAGGTGAGCATGATTTTCAGGTTGATCTCGCTCAGAGCTGTTTGCCACAATAAAAGAGTTTCAGTGGAACCTCGTGGTAAATGTACCAGGCCTTGTGGAGCCCCACACAGATGAAGGATTTCAACCTCCATAATGCCTTCCAAGCCTGAAATGAGGGCTTGAAGTGGGGTAAGGCAGCGTCAGCCCAAAGGAAATGCTCCCTTGCAAGCTATTTCTTTTTAAATGTATCCCACCCTATACTTTCAGCACCACATCTCTAGGTTTCATCAGGACCCTACTACCAGCATTTCTGACTTCTGGGGATTCTTGTCTGCTACAACATCTTGCCCTATCCCCATTGACCATCAGGTCTTCTATAAAATCTTCTAAGGCAGAAGGTAAAACTGCAGATCAGGTGAATGTCTGGACACCCGCACATTATTGTGGCTGACCTGAAAAGGTAGGAAGGACCTGATCAGCTGCACCTACTAACCTAAATTGGTGCTTTGTGTTTTCTTCGCGCATTTTGACGTTTAAACCTGAAAAATTCATACCTCTAGTTCCCTTTATCTGACTTTGGTCATCTTTGTGCCACTTTATTTATTTTCTACGCTATCTGGGGAATTTATTGATTGATTTCCACTTAAATACTTTAAGCACATTTTTCTGGGGAAGAGCCTGATGCGTTGTGCCATTAGTATTAGGGGCCAAGTCCAGGTGTTTTCACTGAGCTGTACTTTTACCTATCAAGCCAAGTGCTTTGTAAAACGCTGCATGAAATAACAAGATATTCTTTTCCAGTGGAAGCCTGAAATGTGCAACAGGGATGAGGCGGGGACACACACGCACACATGCACACTTACACCCAGCACAAACACACTTACACACCCATTCACAACATGCATGCATGCCAAAATACACAAACATTCATACATAGACACACGCACAAACCCCAACATTACAAAAAAAAAGTTACTGAGCAACAGCAGTGATCTCGGGAGGGAAACCTCTGTTGTTTCCTGGAGGAAGGGTCGGAAGAAAGATCCCATTGCCTCCTGTTATTGGCTGACCTTCTATAAGGTCAGCCAATGAGAGGAGGATCTTCCTTCCCTCCTCACAGAGTAGGATGGAGTCAGTGAGAGTTGCTGACCCCACCCCACTCTGTGACGAGCATCAATGATCAACACTCGGCCATGGGCACTTCAGGGCTTAAAACTGAAGCACCCAGGTCTGAGTCTATCAATGACGCTCCCCCTCGACATGAAGGGAAGGCTCACAGTGGAATTTGCCAGGCTGAGGAGGTCACACCCTCTGGGCTGTGAGATTTTCAGCCTGCCAAATTTGGCTCAGTCAGCCAGCCTCCAGTGCATTTAGAGCATGTACAGCACCAGGCTGCCTGCCCCACACATGAGGGGTGTCTGATAGGATGACCTTTGCTCAGCCTGACAGACACTTTTATGCATCAGAAAAAGGTGGAGGGGTGCAGCTCCTCCGCCCTTAAGGTGCGGCTGCTGTTTTAATCATATCCTGCTTGAAACTATGATCCTGAGTACTGTGTCTGACCCCAAAATATTGGACAATTTAACGAGTTTTTCTTCAGATATGCTTGTAAAACCTGTGGTTTGGGTATGGTACTAGAATACTGAGCTTTAAATATTATTCTATCAAAATATGATGGCAAAAATAGCAACAACCAAAATATCAATACGTTAAGTATATACAGGTAAGTATGTTTTTAAAATACTTAATTCTACACATATGCACCTTAGCAATATTATGTCAGGGTCGTTTTTAGCTACCTCTTGATTAGTGAAGCCTTTGTTGTCCTGGGATTCGGTGGTTGTCCGTGCTCAGGTAATCAGAGGTGAATTATTTGCAGTCTGAGGCACTAGGGCATTTCCTTTATGGGCACTGAGGGCCAGATTGAAAAAAGCTTTTGTTTTCAATACAATAAACGGGATTATCAGTGTGGATTCCCAAGTGGCTGATTCACAGAATTAGAATCTGTGTGTTTTCCTCACTGCAGATTTCACTTCTTACTGGAAATGGCATGTTGCATTTTCCCTCAAATTGTAGCTGTGAGTCTGAGACAACCGGTGTCCCGAACTCTTGTGGGTATTCTCAAACATCTTGCATGTCCATACACTACCACCCCAGAAACATGTACATTTACTTGTGCAAGAGGTAGCAACAAATGAGCTTCCAGCTTTTGGAAAGGAAAATAAAGTTTTTATGTAGGGTGTAGGTGAGTGGTCTTCTAAACCTGAATATAAAAACTCGAGGTTGACAAATAAAAGAAATCAAGTTACAGTACAGAGTCAATGCCAAATGTGACATACCCCATAACAAAATATACAATCACTATATCAATCTAAACAATACATAGCATGATGCGTCTAGGTAAGTAGATCCGGTATAACTATAGTACGTGTATACTTACTCTGTGATGTGATGGCAAGCAATGTAGTGGTTGCGGTATTGTCATCCACAATAAAGTTACATACAAGTAAAGGTTTGTCTGTTGGTGCACATGCCCACGGTACCTATATCTGTAGTTAATCCAGTACAGATGAATAGCGAATATGTATTTGTGTACATGTAGAATTCTGAAAATATCAATATAAAACAAACTGAAAGCTCCGGCTTTGAGAATGTGAAGAGAGCACTTTTAGATCTGGCACATTGCGTTCACGTTTTGCATGTTATTTGCCTGGTGGGGTGCTGTCGGATTGGGAACAGAACAAGCTAATCTGTACAAGCTAAGCTTGCTGGGCTGCTGCAATAGGTAAAACATTTCTGAACATTGAGTGCCTAAAAAAGTCCACTGCGGTACATTGTGAATCACAAGAAACAGTACCAACGTTGAGCCGTTTTCATTAGATCTACAAAGCGACAGGACGCCACACGTAATGGCGATTCATGTGCAGAGAAAAGAAAACCCCAAAAGACGCAAAATAATTCAGTGAAGTGTATTTTTTTCACACGCATTAAACAATAATAGCATGTTTCTTGTATTGCCAGTTTTGTCATTTTCCAGTGTTAACATAAATTTTAAAATAATATTTATTAGGGGGTATTAATATAACACAAGTCGAGGCCCAAAGGACAGATGAGCCCTGTACGTTTCAGCTTGGCACATAGTCAATACGTAAGACCACAGAGAGATGCTGAGATGTTTATAGGGTTAAATGAGGACACCAAAGGTGCAAATACAGATATCAGCGGCACAACTGCACAGTAAAATGAGGCATTTAGAGCTTGGCAGGCTGAACTCTGTTTCGGTGGGGCAGCAGAGGCATGCGCCCCAAAGTCTTGACTGAATACACCCCGCATATTTAGAGTGCTTCTCCTTCCTGGCAGAGATCTCTGTGGCTTCAGGGTCGGCATTAAAAACAAGGAAGTCGGGGTTAAATGGAGAGTTCACACAAAAGATTCACATAGATGAAGTCTATTAGGTACAATGAGCTGAAGCATTGTTTCAAGGTAGGGGAGACCAGGGGTGGGTCCTCCGCTACGGCGGAGGAGCGTCGCCCTACTGCTGCTACCCAGCAGAGGCAACAGTGAAAAAGAAAATGATAATAACATTATTTTATTATAATTTTCTATAACAGTTGCCTCTGCTGGGTAGCCGAGCCTTGGGGCGGGCCGGGCCATCCTCCTGAGCTTCAGGAGGAGTAAATGTGGGCACTACTAAATCCGCATGACGGTTTGGACAGCTTTTTTAGGCAGGCCAAACCGTCATGCACACTTAGCATTTCTCCACCCGCTCCCAGGCCCTGTCTGAGCAGCGAAGCAGGCCACTCAGACCAATCCCAGTGCTGCTGTCATGCTGGGAATAGAATTCCCACTTGAGAGCAGCGCTGGTATTGGCATCTGGGAGCCTGCGCAGTGTGCGCCATTCAGGGATTGGGAGAGGAGGAAGACGCAGCCTCAGGTAAGTTGCAATTCATTAATTTATTTTTTATATATATTTATTTAATATATTGATGTCCCCCCTCCCCTTGCCGCCCTACCACTTCGCATCATGGTCAGCCACCACTGGGGGAGATGTGGTCAAACTTTCTTTGGTTGGTTACTAGCGGAGACACTGATGAAGAATGGCTTTTATTGATATCAAGAGGTTTCAAGGAGACCAGTGAACAAAGTTTTACACTATTAATGTGTGATAAGATGATGTCTTAGACCATGGACTAGACAACCCAGTACAGAGGAAACAGAAGAAGAGCGTGTTTTGTGCACAGTAATAACATCTGGAACAATGCTTTTTGTTTTTATTTGTCTTTATATGGTCCCTGAAGGGTATATACAGGTACATGGAATACCCAGGGATGACAGACAGGGGGAGAAACTATTTATGTTTATATTAATGGAGGAGACCTAAAAGGTTTTTCCAATAATAAGAAAACACAGTCTTGATTGGGTTGAGTTTGAGATACACTGGGGGCAGCCAGGTTTTATTAATGTCTGGGCAAGTGTCAGGATACACGGCTCACTTTTCGTCCCTAGCTGAGCAAGTGACCTCAATACTCCAAACTCACTCCTGCCAAATTAATTTTGAGGACGGAAAGGCTGATGGTTATCACAAAATGACACCACCACTTGCCAAAAGGCTTAACACCTCTTAAGAATGTGTGAAGGGACAGCCCCCAACAACATGACTACCTTTCCCAGGAAACGCTGAACTCACACATTGGCCACAGTGTCAGCCACTTTTGATAATTTGGGTATATGTTTCATCATATTCCAAATTATCCTTGCTAGGAAATCCCACACCCCAGTGGCTGATGGCGGGATAAAGGGGTGACGCCTTACACATTTGTAATGAGGCAGACATGGCAATGCTAATTCTTGGGTGCAAGTAAGTACCTCTTCCAAGTGTGGTGTCCATTTACCTACATTTCCTAAAAAGAAGTTAAATAATAAGAAGATGCCTCCCATTCCTATCCTATGTTTCATTCCCTTGCTGCATTGGCAGCGAAGATTTAAAAGACTGCCCTCTATTGTGTATCACTTCCATGGAGAAGAAAGTCACAAAAGTAAATGGACACCGTACTTGAAACAGGTACCTTACTTGCACTAATTAGTATTACCACATAAATGGTTTAATGTTGTAGTGGATGGTAGGGTCTGAAAAGCTACACATGATAATGTAATGTTTGGGGAGAACATTCTGCATCAGTGCTCGCCTTTCACATTTTACTGGGATAATTTTGCTTTAGTTAATTTAAGTCCATCATCTCTAGGTTCTTCTGAGACCAGTTAGTTTATTTTGCAGCACTAAACAAATGTCCACATTGTTTTCATTTTCTTGTTCAACACTACAGGTCTAACTCTTTTGGGTGAAATCTTAAAGTACAGTTGACAATGACCAGAAGAGGGATCATTGGCTATCTTCTTTAATGGGAAAAAAGAGTACTCAATGACGCCTACTCCTGTCAGCTTGACAGGTGCGTTGATTAGGAAAATGTAAAATAGTGCCTCAAATGGCAATGAAGTGGTTGATTTATGGTCTACTTGACTTGACACAGCAAAATGTTGTTTGAGTAATCAGCTGGGTACATGAAACTAGTAGTTTGTGATTGGTGGTGTAAGATCCATTCTTCTCCCTTCTTAATCTGTGGCACACCACTGCACCATGATACTCACCTTGACTCTCCAATATTGAAATTTTATTTTTTACAGACCATCTAGTCTGTAAGAAGAATGCTCAATAATGCTTCATCTTTGTGGTTCAGCCCTGTACTCAAGACAGCCAATGCCAGAAGAATGCAGATACACTGTATATTTGCATAAAGTATCTAGAGAGGGTACAGGGAGAAACTTGGGGGTAAATAAAGGTCCTGTCTTGTTGACATCCACTAATTCAGATGCTGGTTGAGGAGGAGATCCTTTAGCTGTTTCTTGAAGCTCAGGAAGGAGGGGTTCATCCTGATATGTGTAGGTATGGAGTTCCAGATTTTAGGGGAGTTGCTTGAGAAGGAGCGTGCCAGGGTTTTTTGGTTGTGCGCTTTAGGTGGAACGAGGAGTCGGATGTTTGAACTTCTTAGGTTTCTCGACTGACCTGCCTTTTTGAGTTTTGAGGCTAGGTAGTCTGGTTTTCCAGTGTAAAGGGTTTTGTGAGTAAGACCAGCAGTTCTGTAGCTGCAGTGTACTTCAATCACAAACCAGTTCAGTTCTTTCAGGGCAGAGGAGATGTGGTCATATTTTTTTTATTTCAGTGACAATTCTGGCTGCTGCATTGAGAGGGGTTTTAAGAGGTGCAAGGTGGGATTTCACAGTGCCTGTGAAGGTGGAGTTTTCAAAGTCCAATCTGGACAGCACCGGTGGTTGCATGGCAGATTTAAGATCATTCAGCGGTAGGTAGGGTTTGAGTTTGTTCAGAAGTTTCAGGTTGTAGAAGGTGTACTTCACACTATTCTTTTTATGATCTTTCATGGTCAATTTGGAGTCTAATGGGATTCCAAGAGACTTGACGGAGTCAGATAGGGTTAGAATGCAATTAAGAGCATCTAAGAAGTTTAGCCATTCTTGCATCTGGGGGAACTGCTCTGCCTTTAATATGAGAAGAATTTCTGTTTTATCTTGGTTGAGTTTTAGGTGGTTGCGAGATAGCCATAGTTGGACTTCTTTGAGGGTGGCATTTAACCGGTGTACATCGTCGTTAGCAGATTTCCATGTAGAGCTGAGTGTCATCTAAGTATAGATGGAAGGGGATATTTGCTTGCTGAGAATGATGGTGAGGGGCTCCAGATAGATACTGAACAGAGTTGGTGAAAGAACATAGCCTTGGGGGACACCCCGGGTTATTGCCGTTGTCTCAGAGGTCAGATTGTTTATTTTTATTTGATGAGAGCGGTTTTGTAGAAGGGATGTGAACTAGTGTAGGACCATCCCGTTCACACCAATCCTTTTTAAAAAGGAACCAGCATTAAGGAAGCCCTTTGCAAAACCCTGCATTAAGTTATGAGCCGATTATAGGCGACATAGCAGGCATTGCTTTATCTAGTGAGGGGAGAAAAGAAGCTCTTGCAAAGGAGGGATTGTTGTTTCTGGTGTATGTTGAAGGACTCCATAAGTAGTAAAAAAATATTAAGTGTAAGTTTACTTTTGTGGCTCAGGCCCAATGAGTGCATGCTTGTACAATGCGACGTACCATTCATGCTGTTTTTGAGCATGAGCGGAGTCATCGTTATTACTTTTTGGAGCTACGTCCACAAGATTTATCTTGCGTAAATCTGCATAATCTCGCATAATATTTAGGTAATTCCACGTGATATGATATACCAAATTACGCGAGTTTTGTCTACCCCTACTCTTAACAAGAATCACAGAATATTGCTGATTATTTATTATATTTATATAAAAGGCAGTCTTGTCAACCGGGAAGAAGGGTCTGTTAATACATATCCTTAATTAAATATTGTTTGGCTTCAGTTTCAAGAACACCAGCTTCTCACAAGAGCACAGGGTTTGTTACATAGAGATACTCTTAATGTATGTTCTTTCTAGTGTTAAGGTTAGATGCACTACCTTGATAATGGTATACGAGGATATCTCAAATTCTCTTTAGATAGCAACTTCAACTTTCAGGCATCAGTTTCCAGCAGAGTGACAAATCTGAGTGGTGAAATCCGGTGTCTGATTTCTGTCTCATCCCATTCTACTTTCTCAAGTTCTACTACTGGCAACATATTCCAATTGTGCATGGTGATGGTGGATATGGTAAATGGCAGTTTTTTTCTCCAGAATGGTCGAAAGGTTCTTCAGGAGGCAAGAGTTCCAATAATTTGTCTAACATATATGTAGCAACAACATACATTATTTTTGCAACCTCTTTGTATTTTGAACAGTGTTTATGAGCATGACAGAGCCTGAAAGTTTGGCTACGTCCCAATAGAGCCTCTTAAAGTCTCGTAAACTTGGGATAAAGCAATTCATCTTGGGGGTTGTGGCCTGGGTAAAAGCACTTCCTATTGTTTAATTCATATTTGGGGGATAAAGAGGTACAGGTTTATTTCCCAGTAAAAGGAGAGGCGACAAAAAGGGGCCTTGTAACACCTTTTCATTTTGCTAGCAATGTCTTTACTACAGTAAATAATGAGATTGATTAGAATACAGCAGGCTGTGGTGTAGGGTAGTTTTTGTTGATTGTGATGAAGGCACATAAAGATTTAACCTCAATGCTTAAAGGAATTGTTTTGTTACAGCATAGTTCAAGTACCACAGGGATTATTATTTCTTTTTTCCCTTCACCCTATCCCTACCTATTAAATTATGTTGTGCCAGGGGGCTTGGCTTGACGCCTGAGGACAATGGCGAGTGACTCTTCTCAGGATGGTATGAGGGCATTGTGATGCTGTGGCTCTTTACTTCTTGACGACTCAACGTTTTGGAGTGCAGAGCTCCAATTATTGCCAGGCACCTGTCTCTACTATGTACGTCACCAAGGAGGAACGCGCACTGTTTTTCAGCGGTAGTGTGGCGGCTCTCATCGTCGCACCTGCCATTTTGTGAAGATGGAATGGTGTGGGATATGGAGTGCTGGCTCCATAGCCATTTCCAGATGTGCCCTCAACTAGTTTCCTGTCAGTTCTTTCTACAATGACTCTGTATTGAAGGCACAAGCCAGGGCACTCAAGTCTGCCTTCCTGTACATATATATAATTAGATTTGCACAATATTTCAGCTCCTTGACATATTGAATAGTGAGCACATAGTATTGTATGGTGTTTCCTCTATCATACTTCCTGCACAAATTCCTATTACTTGACCACATTGTACTTACACTCTGCAGCTTAAAAAAATGGTAAAACCAATGAGACATGTCTATTTGTGAGTACTTTGCTATATTTGCAACAAGGTCTTTCTAACTAGATTTAATAGGCTTAAAACTCCACAGAACATGTATCACCTATGTGCTCTCCTTAACTTTGATACAAATTACAGCTCAATTTTTTCTTATATTCAACTTATTTATGGGATGACTGAAAACAAATCAAAACACCATTGATGTACTCCTCACACAAATCAATTAAGAACTCCCCTGTATATTTTCCCATTCTCCAAGATGGAAGATTTAACCGCATCTCTACATAGAGGTAACTCCTCTTCCTCCAACTCTGTTGCAGCTCCTCTGTCACTGGTTGCTGTGAAAGTGTTGATACACCATCCCCCACACAATCTCTTCCTGCTGTTTTAATGGATCTTTTATTGAAAAAAATTTGCACTTTACTGCCGCACATGGAAAAACAAATGGTAAATTACAAAACCTATGTGACTGATGTCCCCAAATGGAAGAAAGGCTTTCCACAGCTGAACAATACATCACATCTTTTAAAATGACCACCATCAAAGTGAACACTTTTCAGGTACAAGTTTCTACTCTACAGCGACAGGTTGAAACCTTGAAAACAGAAACAGAAGGAATAATTTACAAATGTACGGTCTGCCTTAGGGTACTGAAGGTACTGATCCTATTATGTTCTTCAAATCCTTTCTTCCTGAATTACTAAATATGCCAGAGGTAACCTCACTTAATATCCAAAGTGCACAGAGATTAGGGCATCAACCCGCTTCCACCTCTAAAAGGCCAAGAGGAGTTATACTTTACTTCCTGGAGTGTACTGACCTTTCAAAAGACTAAGCTAAAATTACTGCAGATAGACCCAAAGAATTTCTCATTATGAGACCAGCACTTTGCTCTCTTGGTTCTCTATTTGGCTTATTCCATCACTGTTTATTTAAAGTGACCTACAAGAATAAAACAAAAACATATGATGATCCCACCAGGTTGAAGATTTGTTTCGAGACTTGCAGGGTATAGAACATGGATTCATTGAGATCCCTTAAATCCTGGCTTTTTCATGCTAAATTATTCGGTCATTTCAATGTTGGTTTCAGTTAACTGTCTTGACTTTTACCTGTTGGTAATGCTGTTATTTTGATATACTTTTCCTGTTTTACAGAAAATTTGCACCTTCACCTGTCAGTTTTATCTACTAATTGGTTTTCTCTTTTGCAGGAATTGTGTTCCTATTTTTTGCCTGTTTTCGTTCCCTGTTATGTCTACAGTCCTCCTTGGGCCCGGGTGTGCCATCTTTTCCATGTGGTTTCACCTCCCCCATACATTTAAAAAATTTAGTTATGTTTTACTTTCTCTTTTCTTTCTTATTAGTGCTTCTCTTTCTATCCCTTCACCGATTTCAACCATCTCCTTTTCACTTTCTTTCTCCTTCTTATCCCCTTCCCTCTCCAATTCACTACCTTTTTACTCCTTATGTATTCAGTCAACTTTTTCCCCTTGTTTTACCAAATCCATTTGCTGTTACATGGTTCTTGTTTAATCTCCAATTCCATATGTCTGATATAACTATTTTCTTTATTCTCTTTTGTCTTTGAAAATTGTTTCTTGGAATGTCAGAGGTCTAAACTCTCTAATTAAAAGACAACAACTTTTGACCCATTTATCAAAACTCGGTGCACGCATCGCGCTCATAGAGGAATCATAGCTTACAGAAAGTAAGTCTTTGAAATTGAAGATGGGATGGGTTGGTGAGGTTTTCTTTTTCCAGGAAATGGAAAAAAATGGAATCGTAACTTTGTCATAAATCACTTTGTATTCAATTGATATCACAAAACTCTGATAATGACAGACAATGGTTACTTACCACATTATTAATTGACACATTTCTAGTCCCTCTTTTTAATGTTCATAGTCCCACTACTACTGATTGTCAATTTTGGTCTAATGTTACCCAAAATCTTATGTAATGTCCAGATGATAATTTTTAATTTTGCTGGTGATTGTAACCAGAGTGGTGACCCATTTCTTGATTGAAACACTACGTCTACTTATACACCAAATAAATCACAAACATCATTTGTTTGTGCCCTTAAACAGAGAAATATAATTGATGCATGGAGGTTATGTAATCCCACATTGAGAGAATATACATTTCACTAGTTCACCACACCCAATCAAGAATAGATCACATATTTATCTGACATGATATATCTCAGACCTTACACTCGGCAGATGTCGGCTCCTATTTAATATACGATCATGCCCCTGTCTTTATACAACTAGATATTCTTCCTAAATCCAACTGGCACTACAAAATTGAGCTTTAACACCTCACGCCTCTTAGATAAATCCTTCACCTCATGTTTCCTTTTTTTTTTTTTTTGTCCTCATCAAGCAAAGTTTTAGGAGTCGGGGGGCCCCTTAACCCATCTGTTCCCATTAAGGCGGATCCCTGCATTTATGCATGGAGGCTGTCCCTTGCCCTATCCGTTGGGGCCCCTTTTTGTCCACTTCCAGGCACAAGACTGGTGGTTTGGAGAGCTAGTCATTATGACTACTCAATTCAAGACCCAGCTTGAAATCTTTATTGCCATTGCCTTAATCATTGGACATTATGTTGTTCATTTGATTGTACGTTCCCAAATATTCCAGAATCTAGACCTTTTGCTCTTTTTCCCTTTTTGGTCCAACTTGTACACCCTTTGTATGGAAGTCAACCATTCACTATGTGTTGGTGGTACATCTTTCAACCATTTGATACATATCTCTCTTCTGGCTAGCAATATTAATATGAAGAGCATATTTTCCTGGTCTTTACTCATTTTAGGGTAATTAGGGTTGTGTTGATTAATCCCAAAAATAACTGTTTCCAAGCTTACCTTCACAGGCTGTTCCAACAGCTTGGATAGAGTCTTACCCTTCTGTCTCCAGAATTCCTCCAACTGTGCACAATACCGGAACATGTGCAGGTCGTCTGCTCTTTCCTCCCCACATTTAGGGCAACATTTTACCTTATTACTGTTGATCTTAGTCAGCCTTTTCGGTGTCCAGTATGATCTTTGCGCAGTAAACAAGTGGTTTTTCCTCAAAGGTGCGGATTTTACTACGCGCTAACAAGTTGCCATTGATGTTAGCCAATGATGGAGGATATCTAGCTCTGGCAAGGCTTTTCCCCAGATCTCTCTCGGAGCTTTGTATTCGCTTTCGCCAGCTTGTATAAGGGCCCAGTACCAGAATGATATTTCCTTTTTAAAGGTCTTTATGTTTAGTAGCTTTTGCTCAATGTTATCATCCCCATCTAGATCGTCCTTTTTGTGCCCTAACCAACTAGTGAGTTGGTAGTATTTGAATTTTGCTAGTGCACCCTGGATCTTTTCGTTAAGGGTCTCCCAGTCTATGATCCTGTTTTCTATTAGCTGTCCCCAGTTATTGATGTTTCCTTCTCTCAAGGGGATCGCTAATTTGTCCTTTAGACATTCGGGTGTTCCTGGGGAGTCCCAGATTGGCGCGAACTTGCTGTAATATGGGATTTTTAAGATTGTTCTTATTCCATACCAGGTTTTTGCGGCCACCCTTAGAGTCTTTAATTTAATTTTCTTGAAATATTTGGGATGACCAAATTTATAAAGAAAGTGATTTCCTGCTGAATCGACTAAGGCTTTCATATATACCGGCCATGACTCCCAACTAACCAGTAGCTTCCTAATATTTTTAACTTGGAAGGCTCTGCAATATTCAAGGATGTCAGGACTTGCAATTCCTCCCTGTGCCTTATTCCTTCTTAGTTTCTTCCAGCCAATTCTTACCCCCTTAGCGGCCCAGATGAAACTACTTCACTCCCCTTGTAGTTTTTTTATCTGCTCTGTCTTGAAGTCCAACGGGATAGAGCTAAACAAATACGTGAACTTCGGTAATATATTCATTTTAATTATGTTCGATCTCCCCATAAAAGACAGCTGTAGACCTCCCCAAGCTTTAAGAAGCTTCCTTGCCTCTTTATGAACTTTGTCAAAATGCATGCTGGCTATTCCTTCTATATCCTTTATAAGGTCTATACCCAGATATTTTATTTTTTCTTTCACCAATGGGTTTCCAGAGTTAATATTCCACTCAAGGATTTCAGATTTAGATTGATTCACCAGATATCCTGAAACTTTCCCGAACTGGTCTATAATATCTTCTATTTTGGGGAGAGAGACAGTTAAATCACTAGTAAATACCATTAAATCATCCGCATATAATGCTACTTTTTTTTCTCAGCTGTGGTGTTGAAATGGTGGTATCCCCTCTTCTTTTCTTAAAAGACACGCTAGGGGCTCTATATAAAAGTTAAAAAGTAACGGAGAAAGAGGGCACCCTTGTCTTGTGCCTCTCTTTATCTTTATTTTATCTGTAAGACAATCATTTACTAGGACCTTGGCTAAGGGGTTTTTATAGATCTGTTTTATTGCATCTTCAAAATTATCCCCAAGGTTAAATTTAGCAAGGGTTGCATTTAAAAAAGGCCACCTAACCCTCTCGAACGCTTTTGCGGCGTCAAACGTTATAATTGCTAACGGTGCGGGCAGGTGAATGGCAACGTCTATAGCACTTATGAGTTCATGCGTTAATTCATAAATTTGTCTACCTTTAATGAACCCTTTTTGGTTTGGATGAATCAAGGACCCTGCCACTCCTCCTAATCTTTTGGCCAATATTTGTGTATATATTTTATAATCCGTATTTAAAAGTGAGATAGGTCTGTAAGACTCACACTTGGCTGGATCCTTCCCTGGTTTTAATAAAATGCTAACTATTGCGTCGTTCCAGGAGTCTGGGAGGTCCTTTTTCCCCAAGAAGATATCATTCAGGAGTTCCGTCAATGGGGTGGCCAGTACTTCGCTTAGGGTTACATAGAGTTCATTTGGGAGAGCATCCGGACCCGCCACCTTTCCTTTTTTTAGGCTTTTTTATGACTTCTATGACTTCTTTTCTTGAAATCTTCTGATTGAGGACTGTTCTTTGTTCAAGAGATGTGGTGGGGGTTGTTACTTTATCCAGGAAACTTTGTATCTGTTCTGTTGTAGTAGAGGTCTCTTCCGTATAGAGGTTATCAAAGAATTTTGTGAATTCTTGCCTGATCTCAGTATCCTCTAAACAACAGACAAGCTGCCCTTCCTTTTGTATTTTTGTGACCCTGTTACGTGTTGATTCTGTTTTTGTCTTCCAGGCCCAAAATTTCCCACATCCTTCCCCATATTCATAGTGCGATAGTTTGCTAGCCTCCCATCTGTCCCTAACTATTGCTTCAAGAAATTCCGCCAGGTCTTCCCTTTTTGTTTTCCTCTTTTCCTCTATTTCCAGTTTTTCCTGCGTAGTTTATGCGTTCGTGGACTCTACTTCCAGAGCTGCAAGATCTTTTTCTATTTGTTTGATATAGGTCCTTTTCTCCTTATTTTTGTACCCTGCGATATTAGTTATTTTCCCCCTGATAAAGGCCTTGTATGCATCCCAGGCTATTTGTTTTGTTGTTCCATCTTTGTTTAACGGAAAGAAAAGTTCGGTGTCCTCCGCTAGTTTTTCTATATGAGTTGTATCTGCGAAAATGACTCTGTCTACTGTCCACCTCTGGCTGGAGGGAGAGGTTTTTAAAGTGAGACTTAGGTGCACTGCTGAATGATCAGAGATATGCACTGGTATATGTTCGACCTTCCGTGTACAATCAACCAGGCTTCTATCTATCAGGAAGAAATCAATCCTGGAAGAATGTCCCAGTCTTTTATTTTGAAGGGTGAATCTGTGATTTTTGTTTCCTTTTTCTTTCCATACATCCACGATCCCCAGGTCTTTAATGCACCTACCAACCCACTCCCTCATTTTCGGCAGGTTGGGGCAGTTCTTAATAGGGTATCTATCCTCTTTGGGATGTAGCATTGTTAAAATCCCCCCCCCCCCATTACTATGGGGGCATGGGCTGTTAGAAGATGAGAATAGATTTTCTGGAGAGGCTCAGGGTCATCCACGTTAGGGCCATAATATCCCACTATCGTGTACAGATTATTATAGATCCTTGCCTTTGCTATTGCCCATCTTCCTTTCCTATCCACCTCTGATGTTTCGATGCTTGCTTTCAAAGATTTTTTAACTAAAATTGCCTCGCCCTTTACGCCGCATTTTTCGTTTGTGCATATACAATGGTCCACCCATTTCTGATTTTTAAGAATGGTAGCCCATTCTTCTTTTAGTAAATGTGTTTCCTGTAATATTATTATTTCACAATCAATATTTTTCAAATATTCCAGGATCTTTTGTCTACGTTTTTTATCCTAAGCCCGTTTGTGTTCCATGATAAAATATTAACAGCCATCTTTTTGGGGTTTTTAGCAGTGTTTAGCATATTCTTTAATCACCTTTGTAACTTTCAAGGGGTCCTTCCACCTCTTAATTTTGCTTTTTGGACTTTTTTTTTCATTTTCTCCCCATTTTGCTCCCCACCCTCTGCTTTGTTTTTATTTTTTCCGACGTTTTCTAGTGTGGTTTCCTTACAATATTCCTCCCCCGCCCCCTCCCTGGAGAAGCCTCCTTTTTCTTCTTTCTTCTGGGCAGATTTTTGCCCTTTTGAGCTCCTTACCCTTAAAACATACTCAATTTATAGCCGTCTATAGCCGTGTATCCCATTTTTACAACTTAGGGGTAGTCCTTCCGTTGTGTTTTAATGCGTTCGATGAAGTCTTCAACCTCCTTCGGATCTCTTATGTTATGCATCTTGTTATCCCACATGATTCTCAGGGAGGCAGGGAAACGCATTTGGACTGTTGCTCCAAGCGATCTTAGCTGCTGCATGTGCTGACCCAATTCCCATTGTCTGTCCTGGGTTGTTCTGGATATGTCTGACCTGATTCTGCATGACCAGTCATTCTTTGAGAAAGAGCCCGCCTTGAGACCTTCACTTAAAATTCTTTCTTTCAAGGTATACGTCTTAAAATTAATTAAGATCTTTCTAGGATTTTTCCTGGTTTTTCCTTTCCCAAATGGGTCTCGATGTATTCTTTGGATATCCACTGCAAGATTAACCGTTTTGGACCAAGGGATTATTTCCTCCAACAATTGAATTGTGAATCTTTTTATATCCTCCCCTTCGAGACCTTCAGGCACATTGAGGATTTTGAGGTTATTCCTCCTGGCATGATTCTCCAGGGGATTCCATTCTGTCACTAATCTCCATTTCTTTGGTTTTCAGCCCGTTGATTTCCTCCTGATTAACCTCTACCTTTTTGCTCAGTGACTCTACTTCCCCCTCCACCTGGGTCACTCTGTCTATGAGCAAGTTAATTTTTTGGTCAAGCGCCTCACAGGTTTCCTGTATCTTCGATTGATTTCTCTCTGAGGTCGAAAAGTTAGCTCTCATCTCCTTCATCATTGCTTCCATGATTTTCTCAGTGTTAGAACTAATGGGGAATGGTTGATCTTGTTGAACGTCCAAGTCAGTATTTGTCCCATTCTCAGGGGTTGACCCTCTTGGTTCTTGTTCCTTTTTCGAGAGTGCCCGGAACCTGTTATTTTCCATTAATTCCATATTTCTTTCGACCATTCTTGTGACTTTTACTGTTGTAGTATCCATCAGGGGTGCCGTCGGCGGAGCCTCTCCTGTAGTTGTATTACTCAGGTTTGTCTCCAGGCTTTTTAATTCGCTCCTTTTTTGCTCTGTCCTGCCGTCTTTCTCCTGTATTTTGATCTCAAGGAGGGAGTGATTCTTTGTATGTTGCTCAGACTGGGGGTTTTTAACTTTGCACGACTTGCTCTGGACAGCGGGGCTTGTGGTTGCCCTGAGATATGTGTTTTTTTGAGTCCTTTTACTACTTTGGGGATTGTTTTGGCTGAAGCCGATTTCTCTTCTTTAGAGATTGGATTCACATTAAAGTTAGGATTTATTCTAGCCGACAAGTGTCTGCTCCTGAGACAATATCCCCTTCTTTACTTGTATATCGCTCCAAGCCTTGGATGCTAGAGGGTGGAGCAGCAGCGCCTTCCAGATTCCCAACCCCTTGACGACTAGCGGATCCTAATCCTGCCCCTGCCAGAGTCTTTGCGCATTGATCTTCCCTACTTCTAGAGCCCCCCTGCTCTTTGTCTTTTTACAGGACCCGTGGCCCCTGTCACTTACCGGCTTGCGCTGTCTTCGAGACACTTGCTGTCTCACTTCTCCTTCTCCGTCTCCGTCTTCAACCCCCCAGGCCGTGGGGACAACACGCTCAACTTCTTCCCAGCATGAACTGCCGTCGGTGTCTCTCTTCCTCGTTTTCTCCGCGGTTGCTGCCGTAGCTCTCCCTCGGAACGATACTCTAGCAGCGGCCCTCCTGTTGTTGCGGCACGCTTAAAGTGCTTCTGCCCACACTCCTGCCGGGCGGCGTGACGCTACCTCGGGCTCCACCTTCTCCTTTCGGTTTCACGCTTTCTCTACTCCCTTGAACCGAGCCTCCAGGAGCTCAAGCGGTTACTCGGTGGGGATCCTCTAGCAAGCGCCGACCAACACTCGAGACCCAGGTATGTTTACTTTTTTTTTTTTTCCGAGGCTTCAATTTTATTTGCTTCAAAACCGGACTACCTCCTTCCTACCGTTCTGGTATGAATTATGGCATTTAAACTGCTTGCTGCTTGCTGTAGGGTTCGGAGCTCCCGACCGAGCTTCTTAGCCGGCCGCCATCTTCTCCCAATGTGCTCTACACCTTCTCTTCACCTCATGTTTCACCTCCTTTTTTTTATGAATACCTCCATTTTAATCAAATGGATAACATTGTTCTTCATACCATCTGGGATGCTGTGAAGGCCTCAGCTTGCAACTCCGTAATTAACTACATATCTACAAAAAAAAAACAATCTTGTACTCAAACTAAAGCACTTTTGGCAAAAATTGAAAACCTAGAACACTCCCAAATCAAAAGAGTGTCTGCAAGAACTCAATAACACTACATTTTTATTTAATAAATTATCTATGGACAATGCCTCAACATAGCTGTTAAACTCCAGTGCAAAATTTTATGGAGGCCAAAATAAATCTGGAAAGTGTCAGCAAACTACCTTAAAATTTTAAAAAATAACCTTAAAATTGAATCATTTATAGATATTCATCAGGTACCAAAACATAAAGATTCGGAAATTTTAAATGAAATTGTTCACTTTTAAAAAGCTCTAGATATGCCAGAGGATTCTACCTCTCACTCTGAAACTGTCCATTACCTTTCCACTATCCAAAAATCTTTTAATACTCAACTTAACAATAAGCCAATTAGAATCCGATGTTACACAGATACAGGTTCATAGTGCATTAAACACATTTAAAAAGGATAAAGCCATGGGTCCAGATGGTCTCACAGTTGAATTCTTTACACATTGTTTCAATTTACTTCTCCCTAAATTACAGACTTTTATAACTTCTTTCTCACATTTACACAAATCTACTGGCTCCTTTTTTGTCTTATTCCAAAAGAAGGGAAAGATCCTCTCTATTGTAAAAAATATAGACCTATCTCACTTGACAACATTGATTATAAAATTTACTCAAAAGCAATAGCTTTCCACTTAGGGTCAAATTCCGTCTTTTGGCGGAGCAGTGCCAAACGCCGTACTACCGCTCCGCCGAAAGTTGCTGCTGCCTGCCATATTACGACCACTTTTGCGGTTTGGCGGGTGGGTGGCATGGCGGTCCCACTTTAGTGTGTCTTTCAAAGGTGACGGGGTTGCTGCACGGCATGGCCTCGGAAGTCCATGCTGTGCAGGACCGTGGGTGCATACACACAGGGGGGCACACGTTGTGCCCCCCTGCATGCATCCCCAGGCTGTGGGAGCACAGGGGCCCTGTAGGGCCCCCTTTGTTTCAGGACTGCCAGCTTTCTCATGGAGGAAAGACCTCTATGAAACTACAGGCTGTCCTAAAACTTGTAATATGCATGGTGGTGCCGCAGCGGCACCACCTGCATATTACTTGTCCCTGACAGCCACACCACCACCAGGTAATGGCGGTTCCCTGGCAGGGCCAGTGGTCCAATTACGGTCCGAACGCAGAAGTCGTAATTGGGCGGTTGGACTGTCACTGCCACCGTGGGTCTGGTGGTCCTCGGACCGCCAGACTTTTAATTTGGCCCTTAGAGTCCGTCATCCCTGAACTCCTTAGTAAAGAACAATCGGGTTTTGTCAAAGGGAGATGTATTTCTGAGAACACCAGTCTATTTATTGATGTTTTATCAAAATCCACCCATACGTCTGAACCTTTAGCAGCAATAGCCCTATACTAAGCTTTTGACCGAGTCTATTGGCCCTTTCGCTTTATACCCTCAAATGGATTGGATTTGGGCTAAAAACTATTACCTTGATATCCCTTTTTTTACACATTTCCACAGGCAGACATCGTTGTGAATGGCCTCACTTCATATTTTACTTTGGTTAGTGGGGTTAGACAAGAATGTTCTTTTACCTTTCCTTTTTAATTTGGCATTAGAGCACCTATAATGATCAACAGCTTAAACTAGCAGCATGCCCTGATGATATCTTCCCTCCCAACTTTTTTACATAAAGTTGCTTCTTCTGCTTCTGTATCCAGTTATAAATTGAATAATGAGTGTGAAATATTGCTGCTAAATAAATGTACTTAAGAACAAGACTTTTTAACATCCACTTTTGTGTGAAACTCACAACAAATTGAGCACCTTGGCCTATGGTTCACTCAACCTATTAAAACGTCCGACTCATTAAACATAGAAAAATCCATACATAAGTTGACCTCATTAATTATTAGATGGCATCCTTTACACCTTTCTTGGTGGGGTCGTCTTGATACTATCAAGATGATGATAGTACCCATTATTCTATACACGATCTCCAATATTCCATTAACAATATCACTCAAATCCTTTAACAAAATGTATTCCATACTTTTGTCATTTCTTTGGAACAATAAAAAACCTTGTATATCGTTTAAATTTAGTACACCCTAAATTGGAAAGTGGCATAAATTTCCCTCATTTCTGTAAATGCCATATAGCTTTTTTATTAAGGCAATCTGCTTTTTGGATTTTAGACTCTCCAACACATTATCCATTATGGGTTGATGTGGAAATGTTTTTTTTGTCAGCCTTCTTCTTTCACGGAAATTTAACATTCACATGCAAACCACAAGCCCTCTCCACTCCTATCTATTTTTAAGTTCTCCTGTAAATTATTAGATCCTATACTGCCATACACTCCTACTGATCTTCACACATTTCTTAATTCTACTATTTAGCATAATAGGTTTATACTCCGTAAGAACAAACCTATCTACTGGAAAACGTGGCGAAAGAAAGGTTTGATTTGTGTTAGAGAACATCCTCCCAGACAACCTATTCCTCATTTCAACATAAATTTCAAATCCTACAAAACACCATATCTACTGCTTAAAATCAATTTTAATCTCTCTCTCAATCTACCTTGCCCTCTACTAACCGCCTGCGCGATCTTTTACTTACTGTTCCAAAAGCCTCCACTGTTTACTCTCATTTACACTATGGGGGTCATTATGATAGCGTGCGGATCCGCCCGCTATTTTACACCGCCCGCCTAACATTTCCCCCAGCCATATTATGATGGCTGGGGGGTCCGCGGCGGACGGAAAGACCGTCCGCCGCTTTTCCGCCGGTCGACTCGTTGACCGGGCGGAAAACATGCATAATATGGTGGCGGTGTCTGCAAGACACCGCCATCCATATTATGATGATGGCGGAAAGCAGCACTTCCATGGCGTTGCCGCCATGGAAAGGCATGTGGTCTTCGCTGTTGGGGGTGGGGGGTGCACATGGGGGGTACCTATGGTACCCCCCTGCATTGGCATGGACAACGTGGCAGGCACCGCGTGGTGCCTGTCACCTTGTGCATGTCAATGCACAACGTGCATTCCCAGCATTGTGGTGGGCGGTGCTGTGAGCACCGCCTGCCACAATGCTGGGAATAGGGGATGCCACCGCCACGGTGGCATCATAATACGCGCAGTGGGACCACCGCACCCTTTGCGGACGGTCCCGCATTCCGTTGCGGTGTCCGCCCGCCATCGGAATGATGCCCTATATTCCTGCTGATAGAGGCAAAACAAGCACAGAGTTATCTTAGGAAAATGAATTAGAAATTACGGGCCTGTTTTATGTTGAGAAAAAATTTGGACAAAACTTAGAAAATCCCCAAAAGCCGCAAACACCACATAAACACTGTTCCATATATAACAGACACTTTCTATCTACTGTAACTTTACCCAGACCTCTCTGATACATGTTGGACATGTTCATCAGAACATGCAGATTAAAAAAATTAACTCTTCACAAGATTTCTGGACACAAATCTGGAATCAGATCAACACGCTCTTCCACTCTAAAGTACCCTTCTCCATTACTAATGTTTTTTGAGGAAGTTTATCTCATGATTGGGTCACAATTTCATTTTATTTAGAATTACTGGATTTGCTACTAGCAGTTGTTTCAACAAATAACAAATAATTGGAAGGATCTCACCAAGCTATCTTTTCAAGCATGGTGGTATGCAGTCTGCCATAACCATAGGCTGGATACTGTATACATGCCCCCTGTATCACTTGTTGTAAAGCGTTTAGCTTTGTGGTCCCCAGTCACTAATTTTTTAGACAAATGTGCAAAACTATCTTTTGCACTCCCACCTAATGAACAAAAAGTTCTCCAACCTCCTTGCCTTTCTTCTTAATGATAATATCATTGCTTATTTCTCATCATTTTTGTTGTCTCCACATTTCCACTTTCTCTTTGTAATTATCAGAACCATGTATATCTCCCCTCCCTTCCCTCTATAATTATGTTGATAATTTCAATTGCATGCTTATTCTGAATTGTAATGCATTATTTGCTTGTAATTTTGCTTAATTTCGAATAAACGTACTTTTAAACATTAGATTATGTTGTGCCACTGCCTGATCATCTGCCCCACCCCTGGCATCACTCCCCATATACCATCACCGTGTCTCATATCTGAAGCTGATAGGGAATACCACTTGATTTACTAGATTTTAATCCAGCAAATCCATGCTACTCAGAGGCACAGATTGGAACTTTTGTGCATGTGAGGGAGAGGTACACTTTTGTAAAACTGTTCTGTGGGGTTTAAATGTTTTTAACACCTTTTATGTCATTTTGCATCAGGGCAATGAAGGCAAGATGATGGCATGTAAGGTAGAAGCTGCACGTGTCGTTAGGCCGCAACGACTGTTATGCTGTAGCAAACCTCTGCAGTGTTGAAAGGAGTAGCACAGGTGGGTGAGGACTGCTTTGTACAGTTCAACTTGTCTGAAAACAACACCATGCTGTATATGAATACATGTACAGTGATGCACTGAAGTGCATTCAATTTCAGGCAGATGTGCAAGTAACCAGGAAAAATGACATCACTCAGAGGGCAATAAAGTATGTATGTATTTATATGTATATATGTGTGCATTTACGTATGTATGTATGTATGTATTTTTCATTGATTTGCTTTTATTCCAAGAACCTGGTAGACTACTAAACCTTTCATGTTCCCCTAAGAGAGAGAGCCTAGCAAGGATTACCAAATTACAAAAGCGTGCTTTTTGTGATTTGGTGTAAATCGGTTTAGTAGTTTTTGAGAAATTAAGGTGAAAAAATATTTATATATCTGGACAGTTGGGTTCGAGGGACTCTTGTGAGAGTCCCTCAAACTCAGTTTTAAAGAATAGAGCCTTCTGATTGGCCCAGGGAGTTTTTTCCCCCGTGTCCCAATTCTCTCCTACAGTGACAGACTCCTGTTAGAGCGAGAACTCTGACTGGCTGGCAGCAACATGAAAAAATACATTGCTAGCAGCATTACAGGACCTTGGGACTTAGTCCCCAGTCCTGCAATTATTAAAAAAAATATATTTAAGGGTGCAGGGTAGAGTTACGCTGCCCCCTTCGCCATGTGGGGAGGAGACCCAGTGGGACACCTCCTGGACCCAAAAATAAAAAAAATCAGCTGCTTTTGTAGCAATCTCGCGAGATTCCCATGGGATTGCAGCAAAAAAAGAAATATGGTGGCCTGATATCTAAAAAAAATATTAGGGGAGGCATGAGTGGAGGCCCCCTCCCCTAGCCAAATTGGGTCCCAGGGACCTCATCCCCTGGGGTAAACTCTTCAAAAAGGTGAGGGGCCCGCAGCTCCCCCTCCCCAGGCCTTTATAGGCCCTGGCAACTCCATCCCCAGGGCCAATTTGTATATTAGAGAGGAGTGGGGCAGCACAACCCCCCTCCCCGAGCCTTAAAAGGCTCTGGGGACTCCATCCACCAGGGTGATTGCTCCAAAATATGGTAGGTGGCTTCACGGACCCCTTCCCGAGCCTTAAAATGCACCCCCAGCGATAGAAGGCCCCATTTCAAATACTCTGGAGAGCCCACCCCTTGGACAGAGTAGTTTCCCTGGTTGGAGCAGACTTCTGTTCCCCTGTCCGCACTCCATTGGGCAGGGAAACGGATATTGCTCCCACCTGGATGTAGCATGTAAAGACAGCTGCTCTCTCCAGGCAGGAATAATGCCTGCTCCCACACCATGGAGGGACCCGGCTGGGGACGCAGGGGCCCTGGGGCTCCCCCTGTGGCCCCCAACTAGCGGTTTGTAGGTGCCCCGGTGGGCCCCGGGACACCCACCTCTGGCCCAGAGAGATGGGGTCCCCAGAGCCCAAGAAAGCTTGGGGATAGGGTGCTACACGTACCCCTTCATTTAATATTGCATATTGTCCCCAAGGGATGGGGTCCCCGGGGCCGAATTAGGCTTGAGGAGGGGGCTGCATGTCCTCATCTCCTTAATAACAGAATTTGGCTTGGGAGGATGGGGTCACCGGGTCCTAATAAGGCTCAGGTTGGGGGACGCCCGCCCCCTCCTCTATTTTTAGTGGTGTACCCCAGGGGATGGGGTTTTCGGGGCTTCTAAAGGCTGAGCAAGAGGGGCCACATGCCTTTCCTTCCCTATTAGCAGTTGACCCCAGGGGATGGGGTCCCCAGGGTCCATTTGGTGTCACCGAGGGGAGCCACATGCCCCCTTCCCCAAAAATAACTGCTTTTAGCTTCAGAGGATGGACTCCATGGGGTCCCCCGGGCCTCCTAAGGCCTCTTTAAGCTCTGGGAGGGGAGCCACGCACCCCCTTCCCTATAGTGTATGGCCCTTGAGGATGGGGTCCCTGAGGCCCATTTGAGTAAGGGGTTGGGGCAGTACACCCCCTCCCCTAATATAAATGTTTTTGGCCCTAGGGATGTGGTCCCGGGCCAATAGTGGCTTGGGAGTGGAGGGTCATGTGACCCTCTTACCTCAGCAGAAGCTGGCTACCTGGGGGGGTTGGACGCAGGGCCTGGCCGAAGGACTTGCATGGCTGAAGTGGCTTCCCATGGAGGATCGTTTGCTGGGCCCGACTGCCTGCCGGGTCCTGTAGCCAGTCACTCGCAGAGCACGGATGTAGGCTGTGCATGGATGGGGTTGGCTGCCCACAGAGGGTTGTTTGCAGGGCCTGATCGCAAGCAGTGCACAGCAGAAGGCTGTGCATGGGGTGGGCTTGCTTTCCTGCGAGGAGTTGGCTGCAGCCAGGCCCTGTGGCCAAACCCCTGCTGCACACGGCCAAAGGCCGTGCACGGCAGGGGGTTGGCTATATGTATGGTGATTTAATATTACTTAATATTACTTTCCGTTAAAAAAAGCCTTAGAAATTCACTGAAAAAAACAATGGCTAAAGTGACATTATAGTTAGGTTAAAAATTATTTGCCCATGTAACGTTTTGAACTCAAAAAAGCACAGACATTAACCATTATAGTTAGCAGATCTAACTATAACTTGCGACCTCACCATGCAACATTGATCCTATACCATACACTTTAGTGGAAACCTAGTTCACAATAACAATCAACCACAGATATATGAGAAACCCTCATTACATGTGGTGTTCAATGTGTATACAACTGTCCAGAGAAAGCCTAGTGCATCAAGATACTCAGGGCCATATTTTTCAAGATGTGATGCAGCAAGTCACCATGCTGTGCTGCGTGATGGGGAAAGGTGAGAAATGCACTGTAATTAACACAATACAGTGCATTCCTGCCTTTTCCCAGCACTGGTGCACAATGTGCTGCCTACCGCTACACCGTGAATCTTGTACAAGGGTGCCTGCGTTGTTGGAAGGATTGTTTTTGTGCAGAAAGGGGCACCTCCCTGCACAAAAACAGCGCCCTGAGGCATTTTCCTCTTTTTATGTGTGCTGAAGAATACAGCACACTTAGAAAGGCGTAAAAACAAGGAGATATACGCATATTACTCCTCGTCACACCTCACCTGGGGAGGCATAACCGTTTCGGTGCATTCCCAGGTCTACCACCTCTTCCCTCCTTCATTCTTCTGAGTGTGCCCGTGACCAAAGCACTCCTCTCCCCTTGTTGGGGAGGGATCCAGCATCTATGCCCTGGAGTCTCAGCGACCCCGTTGAGAGAGTCCACCGCGACAAGGGAATCACACAAAACTGAGGACTGGGAACGATCCCTTTACCGCGGGGAGCTGTCTCCCACCCAGCCGGACGTCAGACACCGTTACTTCCTCGTCTCCACGCTGTGTCTCCTACCCCCACCTCTTCCCTCCTTCATTCTTTGCCTACCTCCCCTATTCCTTTCCTCTCTCCCCTGAATTTCTCTCCCCCTGCCTGCTTTGTTTATCTTTATGCCTATACTCCGCTTAATCTCCCTCCCCGTTACCCCTTTACATTACCCCCTTACCCTTCTACTTTACATTACCCCGTTACCCTTCTACACGCCTTGAACCAACGGATGTTACCTGTAACTGATGTACCTTCTGTAACAATGTGTAACTTGTAACCTATATAACTTTCCTCATGTAAAGCGCTCTGATACCTCCGGGTCTAGCCAGCGCTATATAAAACTCAGGTAAATAAAGTTCTAAATCTTGGGATGCGTCAAAATCCAGGGGTTTTGCAAGGGATCACGCACGCACCACCCAGGGAACGTCTCCCTGGGGTAGAGTAACGCAATGCAGCGTTGCATCACTCTGGATTTGTCCATCCACTCAGGTCCACGCAAGGCGGCCCTGCTTGGCATGATAAATCGTATCTTAAGGATTGTCGCTTTTGCACCCAGTTGCGTGGTGCAAAAGCGATGCAACCCTTTGATAAATATGGCCCTCAATTTCAGTTCCAAAATTAATGCCTTACTATGGACAGCTTTTATCTATAGCCAACCCCTCACAGTCACCAAACCTACACTGAGGAATGTAGTTTATATGAGGCAGAAACGTGTGTATTGTAAACGGTGTTTATTCTATGGAGAGAGTTTACCTGTACCACACGGTTTTCAGACAGTAAAACTCTCATGAGAAATATACCACAGAATATTTAAAAAGTATTTATTTAGAACAATGTACACTCACAGTGGCATAGCTAGATCTACTGCCACCCGGGGCGGACCCTAACTTTGCCACCCGATGCAGGTAAGGGGGGGTTGGTGGCAGACGGGCAACTTGTTCCGGGGGTGGGGGGGTGGATGTAGGTCTGGCAGCCGATGGACAACTTGTTCTTGGTGGGTGGGGGGATAGTGGTAGTCGACAGACACAACTTGCTCACCTCCACCGCCCCCAAAACCAGTGCTGCCCGGAGCGGACTGCCCCCCAGCTACAACATTGTACACTCTTTGCAGCACTTATCAAAAACGACACTATTCGCTTAAAATAACAGAGGTCTGAAGGTGCTAAAGATCAGACTACCTGCAGCCTTCATACTGTGGTGAAAAACTTACAGATAGCCCATCTTTTGAAGCTACACAAGCACATTTACATGGGTTACTACCTGATGCACACAGGCTTCTATTTATATGTAGAAATTGTCATGCCACGAATATTCTGTCTAATAACTCTAGGCTGCTGACAATACTCAGTATCTACTATGTAGAATCTTTGCCCTGTTGGAAACCTTTTCAGCAGAAGCAAAAATCTTGGAACATACTGGACACAATTCGTCAACTGCTATCTGCTCACAGAGTTATTCTTCAAAACAAAGATTTATAACATGTTCAATACCTCTACACACCTATGATGCTTTAGAAGAACATGCATTTTGTAAAGACTTACACCCATTAGCTGTACACAGGCAGTACAAAATTAGGTAGAGACGTAATATGGAAGTACCCACCAGTATGTAAACTATAAAACAAACTTGCACACAAATTAGATGTTATAAATTTTGTCATTTCTAATGTCATCAGTGATGTCATAAATGATGTCACAGAATGTAATGAGGTATGTAATATGTGAGGCCGTAAGCAGTGATGGCAGAGGCGCAAATTATAGTTAGCTATGCTAAATATAACTGGTGAATGTTTGTGCTTTGTTTAGTTCAAAGCGTTAATGTTGTCACTGACATTCACTTAACTATAACGTTACTTTAACCTTTGACTTTTCCAGTGAATATGAAAAAATTCGATAGATAGATAGATAGATTCAAACAATACCCTTTCAGGCTTAGAGTGCCACATAAATTATGCAAAATAGAAGCAGATAACTCTGGGTAGTTCCCAGGTTTAGGTGAAGAGCAGCCTACAACACCAGCGACACTCTGAATCTGCTCGCCTCAAATGTCTTTTTTTCTAGCAGAGCTTTTAAATTTAGGATTAGCTCAGTGCCATCCATGATGAGCTAGAAAGCAACAAAGTATTTTGCCATTTTTACGGCAAAGACTTTAAGGATAGGACTATCACTGTGCCATCCATGCTGAGCAGTAAATTGACAAAAGCCTTTTACCACACCAGGCACAGTATTGCAGGTTTGGATTGGTAAAATACCATCTAAGCCAACCTGGAATGAAAAAAGCGACCCCATACATGTGTTTCGCTATCATTATAGCTCTTCAGAGGTTTAGCTTTGTTCAGACACAAGGTAGCATGAGTATAAGACAAACAATACCCTTTCAGGCGTAGAGTGCCACATAAATTATGCAAAAAAGAAGCAGAGAACACTGGGACCTTCCCAGGTTTAGGTGGAGAGCAGATCCTGTATAGAGCACCCTACAACACCAGCGATACTCTGAATCTGCTCACCTCAAATGTCTGTTTTCTAGCAAAGTTTTTAAGCATAAGTTTAGCACAGTGCCATCCATGCCGAGTTAGAAAGGGACACAATCTTTTACCATTTCTACAGCAAAGTCTTTAAGCATAGAACTAGCACAGTGCTGTCCATGCCGAGCTGTAAATTGACAAAAGCCTTTTACCACTCCAGGCACAGTATTACAGCTTTGGATTGGAAAAATACTATCTAAGCCAACCTGGAATTAATAAAAGCAACCCCTGACATGTACCCTTCTAAACTTGGTTTGTGGTTTCCTTGTCATGTCTGATCCTATAACCAGATCACTCTTTACGGAATTCTAATGTGTCAGTATCAGTTAAGCAATCCTCTCACTGCTAGGTTCTGTTTTTGTGATAAATCTACAGGTCCTATCGTTTTTTCGTAGGTGTAGAATTTTCTATTTTGAAAAGGATCTGCTCTCTTTTATACTTGTATTGTACATTCTTTGCTGTAGGTATAAATATCATTAAACACAAATATGTTGTTGGTCAAACACCATTCAGTCATTTTCAGAACCATAATAGTGTGTTGATAAAATCTTGATGGTTCAGCTCTAATATAATGCGTAATTGCTATCAGACCGTCTTCATGTACTATAATCGCGTACAATGATAGTATATCTAATGTTATCATAATAGTCATTCTCCCAGCTGATATCAGAAATTTTCATTAGGGAGTCTGATGTGTCCGAAACAAAGGGTTTGAGGAAGTGGAATGAATGTGTCCGTCTGTGACGCAACTGGTTCTCATGTAAAGCGCTCTGATACCTTCGGGTCTAGTTTGCGCTATATAAAACAAAAAAACAAAAAAAAGTTGTCAATGTATTTGGTTGTGTTCTCAAAAAGGCTTCCTTGTGATGCTATAATAGGTCTTCTTGGTGGACTAGTAACATCCTGTGTATTATAGGATTTAAGTAAAATGCTAGTAACCTAGGATGATCAGTTTTCAGAAACCTGTACTCGTCCCAGCTCAAAATTCCCATTTCTCTCTACTGCACTAGTTCACAAAAATATTCTGTTTTACCTTCAAATATTCTGATTTATCAGTCTTAATGTATCATTGCTTCTACTTAAGCTGGTTGTATGCTGCTGCCATGTACATGGCCTTAGGCCGCAACACTACATTACCTCCCCTTTTCCGAGCACCTTACACACAATCCTTGTCACTTAATCTTGTTAATGTCTGTTTGTATTGGCTTAAGCCCACATGTTTCTGTGTGACCCTTTTACTATTTTTTCATCAAGTACTTTTGGTGTTCCTCGTTGATCTCGCAGTCTTTCTCTCTTGCTCTTCTTCTGCTCTTGTCTCCTTTTGTGTGTGTTTTCTTTGGCCTTTCCTTGGTCTGTGGCTTGTTTCCATGTCCAACCGTAAAAAACTGAAATTTTTCTAAAATTGATGTGTGTCCATATTTCTTGGCTTATTTTTTCCTACAATTTCTTCTTGGTCAAACTCCGGACTTATACCACTTATAGTAATATCCTACTCTTTCTCTGCAAATGGTATCATATCTTTTTACATGCGTATATATTTGTTCTTTCTCAGTCCATTCTATCTCTCTAGTATTTATGAACTTTTTTTTATTGTTTCCTCCTTTTTTTCAATTTTTCATCCTTCTCCACTACTTGATTCAGTTCCTTAATTTGGCCCATGATTTCCCCCCTGTCATTCATTGCATATTTTATCAAAATATGTGACATGTAAAGCAAACATTTTCATTATTCTCTGTCCATTCTTTCAACATCTCAGGATTTGAATTTTAGCAGCTAGGTGTAATTGAAATCCATAATCCTCTTGGTACTCACTCCAATGAAACATAGCTCTTTAAGGAAGCACTCTACCAGCACTTGTAAACTTTATTCCTGGACACTTTTTCCAATTTCTACAACTTTTTGTGGAGGCTCTCATCTTTTCAAGGCACTCCTTGATCATTCCTTACATTACTTGTTCCCTCCATGAGGCTTTCATTAGGAAATAGTTTTGCAGGCGACTGTTCTCTCACTCGAAAATTCTCCGCTCACATATTTATGCAGTTATTTTTATATCTCCCTCCGCCGTTATTATCTAATCGAAATGAAGTCAAAAACAGCTCTGGCACCCACTAATGCACTTATGTTTGTTCCTACTAACCCAGGGGAGTTTGTCGCAATGCGAATGGTCCTCAAACCCTCCGGTTACAATCCTCGACCAACAGGTTACTCTGTTCTGCCCGTCGACCTGTAAATTAATCTGAGGAAAAGGAAGTTCCTGGTACTGGCATTAACTATTGTCAGCGCCTTATATCCAACTCATTCTCACCCTTTGAAATTAAAGACTGTGACTCGGGAAGCTGATTGTGCAGTTTACGCAGATGTGCTACAGTACATACTCATCAACGCGTTTCAGCTAATGAATAGCCTTCGTCACAACAGATGCCATCTTAGTAGTGCAATATAACACTCTTTTGATCCCCATCACCATAAACATGTAGAAAATAGGTCAATACAGTTCAGTCATGCACATCACGTAATTACAGTATGTGTTAAAACTGAAACATATTATCAGCGATCCAGAAAATGAATACAGTTATAAATAGTATACAGAAGACATGCCTAGATAAAACAATTTACATATATAAATGAGAAATACACCTGTATTTCCAAAGGTAAGGCATGCTTACTCAGGGAAAAATGTTTTGTTCATCACAAAATGTTTTTTTAATTCTCTTTACCCGATACAACATAACATAAAATAGTCTTGGTCACATCTTGAGATCAAAAGTCACTCTGGTAAATTTTTGAGTTTATCCCACATGGCTTTTTTAACCGAGTCCGAATGTGAGTACTAATGCTGACAATCATGAGGCATGCAAGAAGAATGACACTTGTCCTTGTTCTGACAGATCATGCCTGTGTTGTGATTAGTCATATCAGTTCAACCTGTATTTATTGCAGGTGTCATCACAAAGTGACTGTAGACGGGTAGACAAAGTATTGCATTTACTCTTCTCCTCCCGTGGCATTTGGATAGAACAGCGAGGAGTGACTGTACTGGGCTAGAAAATGTTGAACTGCAGGACAGCTAACCTACAAGGAGATTCAGATAAATAAAGACTAGTGCTTTCTTACTCTATTGCAATATTCAAGCATTTTTTGTGGATTGCGAAAAACATGAAAGATTTTATTTCTAATAAAACTACATGTATTAATATATATATTTTAAAGTAGGCATATTGCATGTTCTTATTATTATTATTTATATTTATTAGGCGCAAAACGGATCATCCCGCGGGGATCTGTCGGCGCCACAATATCAGACAGAGCAGAGACAACTGATTAGTGACAGAACAGCCAGGTTTTGAGAAGTTTTTTAAACTGCCAGAGATTGGAGCATACACAGATGTTGTCTGGCAATTTGTTCCAATGGAAGGGAGCGAGATACGAGGAACGGCCACCCATTCTGATTCTATTAATTCTCATGGGGCACAACAACCGTCGATCACTTGATCTCAATTGGCGAGATGGGATATACGGTTTTAGCTTCTTTCTCAGGTAAGCTGGACCCTTCCCCTAGAGAGTTTTGACTACCAGACATAAAAGCTTAAACACTGCTCTTTTTCTGATGGGCAGCCAGTAAAGCAGTCGCAGGAGGGGTTCCGAAGGAGTTCGAGCAGGCCGATTAAGGGCTAGACGTGCAGCTGTGTTCTGCACAACCTGCAGCCTGGAAAGTAGATCTTCCCTGATCCCTACCAGTAAGGAGTTTCCATAATCTAGTCTGCTCACCAGAAGTGCCTGTATAAGGGTTTTTCTTGCTGAGAGAGGGATCCAGGGAAAGATCTTTCTAAGCATTCGCATCAGGCCAAAACATGTGCCCAAAATGCTTTTCACGTGTTCTTCCATGGAGAGTTTATCGTCCATTAGAACACCCAGATTTTTCACCCATTTATTTGGCGTAGGGGGTTCTCCCAGCATGGAAGGCCACCAATCTCAGGGACCAGAGCTCCCCCGCTTTCCCGAACAACAGAATCTCGGTTTTGTTGGTGTTAAGCTGTAAAAAATTTGCAGTCATCCATGCCGCCGTTTTTAACATGCAGTTTTTGAATTTGTCTCTGGTCGACGCGGGTTCCGTATCAATAGTAACTATCAATTGTGTATCGTCCGCGTACGAGATGGTATCAAACCCACAAGATCTAATAATGGTGGCCAGGGAAGACACATAGATGTTGAATAAAGTGGGACTTAAGATGGAACCCTGTGGGACCCCTTTGTCTACAGCTGTGGTCTGAGATATAAAGGAATCTAGTTGGACTCGCTGTGTTCTGTCAGCAAGGAAGCTTTCAAACCATTTTAATGCCGTTCCGCTGACACCAATCTCTCGTAGCCTAAACACTAGGATTCGATGAGAGATGGTGTCAAACGCTGCTGACAGGTCAAGGAGAATCAACATAGTTGGTGTCCCCTTGTCTAGGGCCAGCTTAATTGTATCCGTTAGTTCAGTAAGTGCGGATTCGGTACTATACGACGCGTGGAAGCCTGACTGGGAAGAATCAAGTGCGTTGTTCCGTTCAAGATATTCAGTTAACTGTTTGTTAATCAGAGCTTCCATAATTTTAAGAAAAAAAAGGAAGACGAGAAATGGGTCTATAATTTTGCAAATCCAATGGGTCGGCCAGGGTTTTTAGTTTTGTCCCACAGTAGAACTGGAACCTGCTGGCATAGTAGCCATGTTACATCCTTCTCCTCCTTTCAACATTCTGAGTGTATTCCTGTATAGTTGAACTGTTTTATGAGTTTGCTAGCAGGGTTTAATTTCCTTACATAGAAAATATCACTAGTGAATATATCCCTTCAGAACTACAAAAATGAGAATATCTCTATTTTCAGTGAACTGACTACAGTGCTAAATTTGCTAACCTTAAGACTAACCTTAAACACTTAAATACAATTGTACTCTAACCAAAAGCCTAAACCTTATCATAACCATACTCTTAACGGTACACTTAACCCTAAAACTCACTCCGACTCTAAGCCAAACCATAGGCTAAGCCTATCCAATACCATAAACCTAATCCAAACATTAATACTACCACTAATTCAAAAACTAAAACTAGTCTTTACCACTACTGTAAGAATAGGTACACATTTACCTTATCCCCTACCTATTCCAAACCTAAACACTAGCACTAATTCTAAATCGAAGACTAGTCCTTATCATAACTGTAAGAATATGGATAGGCACACACCTACCTTATCCCAACTCCTAATCCAGACTCATGCACTATCCCTTGCCCTAAACCTAAAACTATCTCTTATCCAACCTCTGATCTTAACCTAACAACAACTCTTACTCTCACCCTTACCCGGATAGCTATAATTGTTCTTCTTCATTAGTCTAAGTAGTTTTATTGTCAGCAGTGTATTTTAGATATGGTGGCATCTAGGGAATGGTAATGGTAGTTGTTAGACCTGGTCCTTTCTGCAGGGTCACCCCAGATTGTTGCCTTCCTCTGCCTTCCTTTGTTGAACCAGTTTTTCTTGGCTGTTACGACTTTGTGCACCTTTCCCTGCTAACCAATGATAAAGGTGCTTGTTCTCCCCCTTGAAAACATAATAACATTGACCATGATTGGTACATTAACATATCAATTACTTATAAGTCCCTAGTAAATGGTACTACATGTTCTCAGGGACTGTATATAAAATGCTGTTATTGGGCTGCGGCACTCATTCTGTCACCCTCTAAAGTAGGCCTTTAAAGCATGTCTCATGCCTGCCATTGCAGCCTGCAGTGCAGTACTAGTCTCCCTGCCACTGCTCAGATGATCAGCACCAACTGGACCTACCTGAGCCCTGCTGCTCGCCTCTGTGGAGTGAGTCCTGATCCACAAGAGGTGCCCCCTAGGTCCTGGACCCTTGGCTGGCATGACTGGGAACTCCTGAAGAAAAATGCAGTTACAGTAGTTTTGGACTCCTCGACATCGCAAACTGACCTCTTTGCGCTGAGAATCGACCACCCACAATAATCTCCAATGTGTAGCTCCAGTGCGACCTGCTCTTCAAGTCCACAGTGACCTTCTACAATGACTGGCAATGCAAATTCAGCACTTTGAGTCGACAGTGACACCCCTTGACGATTGCCAACGTAAAGCTCCAGCAACAACCAGCTCTTTGTGCTACAGCATCGACCATCTAAGGTTCATGACCTGCTCCTTGCCCTAAAGCCTCCTCCTCACAGTCCCTGTGATACGAACAGCACCCTTTGCAGCAGACTTGAGAAGGTAACTCTTCATCTGGACTAACCTGGTTCCTGTGTGCATCCCGCGGCCCATCGTGGTTGGCCTGAACTTGTGACTTTACCCCGGTCTTGTGCAACACGAGAATCACGAGTGGCACTTTCTGCTTCTTGGCACTATTTTCACATAAAAACTCCAAAAATTAATTTTACTGATTTTTCTATTTTATTAATTAAATGTACTCTATTTTTCTAAATTGGTTGGGGTTTTTTGTTGTGTTATGTTGTCACTTTAGTACTGTTGGAGTGCTGCAGTAGTACTTTTCACATTGCCTTTAAGTTAAGCCTGACAGCTTTGTGCAAAGCCACCGGACGGTTAAGCACAGGTTATTTTAGTGACTTTTGTGGTTCACCCTGACATGGATTGTGTTTATCATTTGAGTGGGCCTCCACCCCTCTTAATTAATAACCCAATTTCTTACACTATTGAATTCTCACTAGTGGGGGTGCGCTCTTGGAAGTTGTATTACGTTTTTTTATCTTGTTGCTCCCCAGCAGAGAATTAGACTCTGTGGGAATCTAGAAGTCTACTAAAAGTAGAACACCTTTTAACTTGGATGACTGCAATACCCATGGTCAGAGCATAACACAAATATTGGCTGGTGTCCTAAGAAAGGTAGTTACGGGATACATGCCATATTTCCTGCACCACTAATTTAGTCCAGTGGTTTATATCTTGGAGCTTATAAATCCATATAATTAATCATGACTGCTCGTCTCAGGCCCCCTGAATCTAAGATGCATGTGTGAGAACCTCTTGTATACTATTATTACAGGTTTCAAGACACCTCTGCAATGCCAGACATCCAATGGCTTTTAATCACCTCTAGCAACTAGCAAGGCCTTTGTCATCCACCTGAAAGCACACATGGTGACAGCTCAAGAGGACAGGAGATGGGGATGATAAAACACTTGCTATGACACAAGAGTGCAGTTGCTGGAGTCACATTCTTCTTGTAGAGCGCAGGTCATTGAAGTGTCTGGCTTACTTGTTCCACGGATAAAGATGAGTTTGTGATAAGTACCAAACATTAATCAAACCCCTTAATCTTAACCACCCAGGATTCCCTGACCATCATACATTAGAATCACACAAGTTTCAACTGCTGCTTAGGTCCATGTACTTTCTCTTATGGGTGATGCTGGCAGATCACATGCTGCTGTAATACTCTGCATGGAACCTCTGCTCAGTTTTTCATTTCTGGTCTCAGGCACACATTGTCCTTATGCTGCAAAGCCAGCATTGGGAGAGGCGTAAATATATCAGCCGAGCCCAGCGCAAAATGGTCACTATCATAATCTCATTAGAGGCGTGGCTTGGGCACCGAGCGTGATGGCCGCGCGTCGGTGACGCTCCTACCTTCCGTGGCCTAAACTAGCCTCATTATCCGTACATTGATCCATATAATACCCCCACATAAGTAGCGGAGAAACGACTCACCCCTCGCTGAAGATCCGGTATCGTGGTGAATGCCGGCGAAGAAGAAATTGGCTGTTAAAAAGCCCGCACTGATTAGGCACGAAAAGCCTCGGGCTCAAGTTTGATCTGGCCGACGGAGACTTCCAGAGGAGGCAACCGCTGGGCGCAGCAGGCCACGGAGCCCAATAAACCAGAGAGGCAGACAACCAGATTGGGACCCCGACTATCGACCCAGCTGAAAGGCGATCTCCCCCCCTGAGGTAGAGACGCGGGGGTCAAGTGGAGAGAAAACCGAACATGTCCGGGTCCGAGGTAGGCCGAGCCGGAGAGACGCAGCCCCGTGGAACGCCCTGGCGGTGCCTCGGAGAGACGACCCGACGGCAGAGGGATACTGAGCTTGCTTGGGACACCAAAGGCATGGATATAGGCGCCAAGTAAGCGCGGCCGGGCTGAGCGTGAGAGGCTCTAGGCGTGGGCTGATTACCATCGGGGGAGGTCCCGGCCCCTGGCAAGCGGTGGATCAACTGCAAGCACGGCAGCCAGATTGAAATAATACCCCAGCCGCCGCCCTGATTGTCGATGGGAAAGCAGAGGGTCTTCCCTCCTATGCCCAAACGCGAGATTTGCTAAGAGCGGCGACCGGGCTCATTCAAGTCCTGCGTGAGCCAGAACAACGAGGTTGGCGAGTGAGATACATAATCTCTGAGGTGCCCCCCATAGGACCTGGGAGTAGGCCCAGATAGCGCTGTGATTGCTGCACAAAGGCTGTGAAAACACTGGGGCCTGGTCCTGGGCTAGTGGAGGGAAGAGAGGCCTGTGCAGTGCTCTGGAGGGGGGAAAAACAAGGAAGAATCGTATGGGGACTGGTCAGTTCCCCTACCTGAAAGAGTATAAGAAGGTGTCCAGCACTAACCAAACTTGAACGGCAAGACCCTAATTTGACACTCAAGCCGTTGGTAAACGAACGAACAAGGCACCCAGAGAGACTAGACCCCTGAAAGCACAGTGGGAGAAAACGCACATGGCTAATAGTGGGGGCAACGTCCCAAGTGTCGGTAGCCCGCCCGATAAACATCAAGGAGTAGAGTGCAGTGCCCAGAAGTACCCCTCGGTGCATAAAATTAGAGCCCTTCGGACATACTCTGGCAGGCCGTCAAGGGGGGGAAACAACCCCAGGATTAGGCGGCGGGCAACACCCACGAGGGCTCTCCTCTGAACACAGGTAGAGGGTAACAATGTCTGGTGCCAAGGGGCAGAAGGGTACGCTCCAAACCAAACTGGATAAATATGCTACTCAAAGACCGGGAGAAACAGACACCACAAGTAAAGGAGACACAGATAAAACGACAGGGCCAGACAAGGGGGAACCGACACACAAGGATGTCATGGCGGCCATAGGGGGTGTACGTACCTTGCTGGAACAAAGAATGGACTCTATCTCAGTTGAAATGATACTGAAAGGAGCCGATTTGCAAATAACGAGTGAGAAAGTAAAAACCATGGAAGCTGTAACCACCGAGCTTAGTAGCGAAACCCACCATATGCGACAAGAGATCAAAGAACTTCAGGCTGCTCAGAAAATCGCAGAAAGTAAGCTGGATGATTACGAAGGCTGATCGCGACGCAATAACGTCAGAATCATAGGTGTTCCTGAGAGGGTGGAGGGGCCCGCCGCCGACCTGTTCTTAGAGGACCTAATTATGAACCACCTACGGCCCAAAAACCTATCTAAATATTTCACGGTCGAAAGAGCGCACCGAGTCCCAGGGGGCAGGCCCAAACCGGGAGCTCCCCCGTGTCCAATACTGGCAAAACTTCTAAATTTCAGAGATCAGGACATAATACTGCAAACGGCTCGATCGAACCCCCCAATCAGATACAAAAATAGTGAGTTGTCCTTCTTTCCGGATTTTACCGTCACAGTCCAAAGACAAAGAAGAACCTTTCTTAATGTAAAGAAACAACTAAGAGACAAAGACATCCAGTACTCTATGCTGTTTCCCGCGAAACCCCGAGTTGAGGTAGACGGACGGGCCTGGTTCTTTGATGCCCCAGAATCGGCGCAGGAATGGTTGGAGTGCTGGAGACCGCAAAAGACCATAACGCATGACGAGGGAGGGACCACTCTCCTACAAGACAATTATCCTCAGGTGATCGACCCGTAAGAACCACTGACTAGAAAGGGCCCAGACAGCGATATGATCTCTTTGGACGATGCCTTTGCTCAACGTAACCGGCGGATCACGAGGACTTTAACACACGCTAAGTGACTCTGTTTGACATTAAGTGTATTATAGTAAATAAAGAGGGGTATACAGATATAGGCTGGCGACCGTGGGGGAGGAGGGGCCACCCCCACAACTCTTCAATTCGTTTAGAAACAGGGCGACAGGCACTCTGCACGATTGGGGATTTGGGCAGTTTTAGGCCCAGAGTGCGTGGAAGCAGGGAGGGGGGAAGTTGGGGATTTAGAGTTAGTTCATTTGAGTTAAGCAACAGCAAAGTAAAATGCTCAGTCGGGTGTGGGAGTAATGGTGCATGTGGATCAATAACTGATGGCCCCAGGGTGCTGGTGATTAATGATGTAAGTGGTTTTGCGCATTCTGGAAGTGGGGCTAAAGATAGTCCCCAAAAAAGGAGTAATGGTTGCAAATATGGGTTCATCGGGTGAGAAGAAACTCAGACTCCTATCCTGGAACATAAACGGTCTGGGGGACAAATTGAAGAGGGGAATAGTGCTACAGTTTATCAAACGATGCTCCCCGGAGGTGGTCTTGCTTCAGGAGACACACCTGGTAGGAAATACATGAAAGGCTCTAGATAAATGGGGCTATCGATTGGTTGTGCTCTCTGGGTTTACCTCGGGATCAAGGGTGGTCGGCATCATGATGCGAAAATCCTTTCCTATGTCAATTGAACACACCTGGACCGATGAACTGGGCAGATATGCAGCAGTGTCCGGGAAATGGGTGGGCGGGTCTCTAACGCTGGCGTCAGCCTATGTCCCTTCGGGACTGCAGACAATGACATTTAGGGATTTGGGAAACACCATGATAGAATTTCCGGAGGGTGAGCTGCTGCTGTGAGGAGATTTTAACTCCGTGATATGTGGCAAATGCGATCGCTGTCCTCCCAGGGACCTGACACCCGCACAGATGGTTCTGCCCAACTTCCTTGACTCTTTCGGACTGGCGGACGCATGGCGGATCCACCATCCCACTGAGACCCAGTACACATTTCACTCCGGGGCACACAACAGCCTCTCTTGGATTGATTACATCCTCACGCCAGCAGACCAGGTGAGACACATTACAGAAGTCAGACATATGGCACGGGGTATATCCGACCATTCCCCGATATGGGTCCGGGTGGGGAGGGGCGAGGGTCAAGTAGGAAGAATAGCGCCTATAAACCCCTGGCATCTACGCAACCCCACTATAAAACAGAACATCACACAGACCATTGAGCACTATTTCCAGGACAATGAAGGGTCGGTGGGATCATCACGGATGCTCTGGGAGGCGTTTAAGACTGTGGTGCGGGGGCAGGCAATCTCTCAGATAGCTGGGGCAAAAAAAAAAATGCTGAAATGACTAATCTGGAAGAGGAGATCCTAAAGCTAGAAGGGGAATTGCTGACGTTGTGAGAGCCCGACACTACACATAAACTTAAACTCAAGAAGGAAGAGTATAAAAGTGTCGCGACAGAAAGAGCCAAAGCACTATACAGGGATAAGCTCGGCAGAATATATGAGCTGGGGGACAGAGCTGGCAAATAACTGGCGTGGCTTGACCGACGTGATCAGGCAAACCGACTGGTCACGGAACTTACAACGGAGACGGGGGAGACAATTACAGATACACAGTCCATAGCAGACAAGTTTGCCAAATATTATACCCGGGTATACAAATCTCAGACTGTTTTTCCAATGGAAGAATCGAGGGCTCTGCTAATTGACATAACGCTACCTACTCTATCGGAGGAAGACTGGGACATCCTCGAAAGCGAAATCACTGACGATGAGGTGGCGCAGGTTATCAGGGGACTACAGTCGGGGAAGGCGATGGGCCCTAACGGCCTTCCAATAGAACTCTATAAATTAAAGCCCGATAAAATAGCCCCCTACCTCAAATCGCTGTATGAGGAAAGCCGAGAGATTGGCCAACTTCCCCAGGACCAACGACTCGCCACAGTTGTAGTTATAAATAAGGAAGGTAAACCTAGGGACCAGTGCTCCTCATATAGACCCATCTCGCTTCTTAATGCCGATGCCAAGATACTAGCTAAACTGCTGGCGACACGCCTGATCGCAGTAATTTCTGGACTGGTCCACCTGGACCAATCCAGCTTCTTGCCGTCCAGGAATGACTCCCTAAACCTTCGCCGACTCCATGGAGTGCTGGGAAGGGTGGATACGTTAAGAGAAGACGCGGTGGTGGTGTCCCTGGAAGCCGCCATGGCATTTGATACAATTGAATGGCCCTATCTCTTCGCCGTGTTGGAGAAGATGGGGTTTGGCCCTGGATTTATTGGGTGGGTAAGACTCCTCTACTCGGAACCGTTGGCGCAGGTAGTGGTGAACAATAAAAAGTCTGAGAATTTTTCCTTCAGAAGGGGGATGAGACAGGGATTCCCTCTGTCCCCGTTACTTTTTGCCCTCACTCTGGAACCCTTGGCGAGCTGGATCCGCAGGGACCCTATCATAAGAGGGTTGAGATGGTCAGAGGAGTGGGAGGACCGTATCTCCCTGTATGCCGACAATATCCTGTTATATTTAGCATCACCGCGAGCATCGATAAATAGAGTCCTTAACATTTTTACCACCTTCGGCAGGTACTCTGTGTATATACCATCAATTGGACTAAGTCATTGATTTATGTACTAAGGGGGAGGTTCCCGCCCCTGCCCAGGGGGTGTAGCGTGAAAGAGGCAAAAGATAGTTTCATATACCTAGGCATCTACATTGCCAGAGACCCCAAATCGTATTACGATCACAATCTCCTGCCACCACTGCAACGCCTTAGGGGGGGATGTGGAGCACTGGAAGTCTCTCCCACTGTCCCTACTGGGCAGAGCCGCACTTTTTAAAATGATGTCCCTACCCCGATTCCTATACGTACTACACAACTCACCCGCTTTATCCCTGCGACATACTTTGCAGCAATAGAGAGAGAACAAAGAACTCTACTATGGGTAAAGAGCACACCACGAATATCATTTCCAAAACTGGTGCGGGGCTGGTATGATGGAGGGATTGGACTCCCAGATATTAAAAAATACTACTGGGTGGCGCAGCTGGCAGCTATCAACCAGGGTATGTACCGGCCATATGGCGATCTGGAATACCGAATGGACAGATGGCTCCTACCGGGTGGGTCCTATACTAGGGCACTTTACTCCAGACCCGCTAATTTACGACTGACGGGACCGACGCTGCATTCGGTCCGTACTTGGCATACCACTCACAAAAGTCTAGGCTGGGACAAGAAAATCACACAGACCACTCCCTTGTGGGACTTGTACCTGTTGGGAACCCTTCGGAATACTAAGGGATTTGACAGATGGGACCTAATTGGACTGTCTCAGGTGGGCGACATGGGGAAGGAGGGAAAAGTGATAGAATTCTCAGTGCTGCAATGAGAATATGAACTGGCAGATTCAGAAATGTTCAGATACTACCAGGTGAGACATGCCCTGTATACACGCATACCGTTGGGGGAGGCACTACCCGAAGCAATGCCACTTGAAGATAGGCTATTAGACGGCTACATACCTAAGAAATTAATATCCCTCACCTACCGAAAGCTCATTAATAATGCCCCCGATTCCCTTGTGCGGCTCCTGGAAAAATGGGTAGACGACCTGTCAGAAATGGATGATGAAGATTGGACGGAGGCGCTCGCCTCCCCCAAGGAAGTCGCAATCTCATCACGGCTTAAATTGCTGCAACTAAAAACTCTCCACAGGATATACTACTCAGGACCTGCCTTGGTCCGGATGGGATATAGGGAGGATTCCCGCTGTAGGAGAAATTGTGGCAAGGAAGGCACGTTTCTACATATTCTGTGGGAGTGCGCTAACATTAGCAAGTATTGGGCAGATGTTCTCAAATGTATGGAAGAAGTTCTCGGTCTGGACCTAAACCCAGAGGCTAAAAGGTGTCTGTTAAATGTGTGGGGACCGACGGATCTGAGCAGCAAAGAGAAAATATGGGCGAGCCTGGGGCACATGGTAGCCAAGCGTAATATTGCTAGAATGTGGGGGGCAAAGGAGGCCCCGGGCCTAAATTCATGGAAACAGACATGGACTGGTGCATGTTTCGAGAAAAAACAGTATGTGTTTCCAGGGGATGTCCAAAAAAATGGTCTCAAATATGGACTAAATGGAATATTTATCGTGGAAACATCTGTACTCCCCATCTTGTCCCTCCCCTTCCCCTCCTTGATGACCCTGTACATAATGATCACTGTGAAGACTGAACTTGTATAAGAATCCATGACGTGTAATGTCCACACTCGCTAAGACAAAACAAAAGTATGCTCCAAACACCTACTGAATGTATATGTAAATTTTGAAATGCTGTTTTTTCAATAAAAAGAGTTATAAAAAAAATATAATAATCTCATGAGACTTTGCAGACTTCACTCAGAAGATTGTGGATTGTTTGCAACATGCTGTGCCTAAATCTCCTGTCATGGGGTACTGACCTGGAGGTTCCACTGGTGATACTGGATGCCCTCGCCCTCTAGCTGCTGTGAGAAGGCACCAGGCTGTTGCAGCAGATTTGCACTGTGAGGATTTCTGGTGCAAACTTAGTTACAATCTGTACTCAAGTGGATGGACCTTTAGTCCTGGACTGAGGCATAAAACAACTGATCAAATACTTTTAAACAATGTGAAGCACATTTGTCCCCAAAAAACTGATGGAAAGTAGTAGATTTTTAAACCTTGAAGGGTTATTAGCAGATTAGTAAATTGCAAACTCAAATCATTCAATTCAGTAATCAGAACGAGTGCAATAGTCAATATGATTCAAATCAATTCAAAATTGCAAATACAAAGACAAACTAATTAAAGATATCATAAAGTAAATCAAGGCAGGCACAATTTCTTATGAAGGCGAATTACATTACTAGAAAAATAGGTTAAGTTGGAAAGAAGTCAGTCAGAAGGTGTCCGCATGAGAAGCCTCTACATGCAAAAACAAATGAATCAAATATTCAGTCAGGCGCGTGAGAAAGGGATTTGCCCAGGAGTCTAACTCTTTTGGGCGATATCAAGGAAAGAGTCTCCTCTAAGGAGAGTGGAAAGGCAATTTAAACTAACTTAACAATGCATAGTTTGAATCATACTCCCTATGAATCCCATGAAGAGAACCAATCAGAATCGAACATGTTGCAATAATAAAGGGTTCAATCTTCTTCTCTGACTACCACACAGTGGAGTCTCTTCTACATGTCCTTCAGCTGGATGTCCGTAGTGGGATGATACAATTTGATTAGGATGTTTGCATTTGCAGGTGCGGGCTCATTATTTCACTCCCCAAGGAACATACAGAGATAAACATTCAAATGGTACCTAAACAAGAAATGTTGACTGGTACAGCTTGGCTCCTGCAATACGGTTGAGGAAAAATACACAGCAGACAGAAAAGACGATAACATGAGAGTGAGACATTTTTTAAATTGAGCCTACATTACCATGTCAACTTTAAGTGAATATCACAAAATGTACATCTATGCGTGCTGCAGAATAATGTAAATAAAGGTGTGCAAAAGCATTTAGAAATAAAATCGCCATCAATCGGCTGTCAGGTGACCTTGAGAGTCATCACACATTACAGTCATAAATCCCATTGGGACTGTTTCACATACCTGTTATTGCCTTGAGCTGCTTACCTCTAGACTAATCTAAAACCCTGAGCTCATCATAAATGGGACTCTGCAACTCTTCAAGCTCCATCTCTTTTTTCCCATTCCCTTTTTGCCAATTGTTCCTCTCCCTTACATTTTGATCCACTCTTTGCAGTCATTAGTTTAATTCCCCTTATGAAAATAAATAAGCACATCACAGAAATTGCAAAGATTAGTAGAGGGGTTATTATCAGTGCTTAATTTGTAAAATATTAAGTGCCAGGGCTCTGACCAGGAGGCCACTGCAGCTTGCACCACCCATCGCCCTTTCCATTGCTGCCAAAACAACTACTAACCATCTGTCTCGCATGTAAATGCGACAGTTCAGATAATTCCAGGTTCCCAAAGCTAAAGGAATGGCTGGGGAGGCAGGTATTAGCAATTTTAATGTACATTGTATTCCTAAACAACCGTTGTTCTGCTCATCTCTAAATTAGATGAGCAGTGCCCCCATGTGGTAGACTGTTTTAAGTATGGTGTTGACAATTAGGTGCCGGTGCTGAGCACCGGAAACCAATTAAGTGCCGGTGCTGAGTACCGGAAAGCACCGGCTCACATTAAGCACTGGTTACTATGGTTCCCAAAAGTCGACTGCCAATGTCACTAAGCCATCTACCAAATCCAAAAAATCCTTTCCCTATTGCCTCCCAGGCACCTGTGGCTGCCAACTCCTTCAAATCTTTAGAAACATCTGATATATTAGTAATAAACTTATAAATCTCATGACTCTTGTCAAGCACGTAAGTGTAGCACTGCTGGACACGTAACATGCACTCATTCACTAATAAGATATCTAAAGCATGTCTATTTTGTAAAACTATTGCCTTAATTATCACAAGTTGGGTATTAATAGCGGTTAGCGCCTTTGTGGTATTGGTTGCAAGACGGTCAACCAATGTAGACAGCTTTCTAATCTCTAGATCAAAGTAGATCTGTATGTTGCAGATTATTGTAGATAAATGTGTGCAAACGCATTTAGAAATAAAATTGCAATCAGCTGCAAATATTGGTAAGTACAACAACACCTGCTTAAGACTCACTGCTCTTAAGCTGTATTGGTGAAGTACTTGTCCCAGTACTACTATGCTCTTTGTATGCAAGGCTGTCGCAAACTCAACATGGTCTCCTACGCCAACGACACCCAGGTGATCTTCTCCCATGAACCCATAGCCACCAGAAACAACTTTCACAACGGGATGAAAGCCATCACCACCTAGATGAGAGACAGCTGCCTCAAACTCAACAGGAGAAGACCAAAGTCCTCATCCTGGGACCCACCTCCTCAGCTTGGGAAATCTCATGGTGGCCCTCAGCTCTAAGAACTCCCCCCACACCCACAGACCACGGTCGAAACCTCAGCATCATACTGGACTCCTCGCTCACAATGAACTGCCAGATCAACGCTGTGTCCTCATCATGCTTCCACATGCTTCGCCTGCTTCGAAAGACCTTTAGATGACTTCCCACCGAACCCAGAAAGACGGTCACCCACGCACTCATCAGCAGCAGACTCGACTACGGCAACGCACTCTATACCAGCGTCAACCAAAAACTCCTCAGGAAACTGCAGAATGTTCAAAACACTACAGCCAGACTGGTCCTCAACACCCCCGCCGCAGCCACACCACGAGCACCTGCGAGAACTCCACTGGCTCCCAGTTAACAAAAGTCACTTTCAAGCTCCTCACTCACGCCTACAAAGCCCTCCTCGACACAGAACCAGCATATCTGAACCACCGCCTCTCATTCCACGTACCCACCAGACACCTCAGTTCCGTCCAATTGGCCTTGGCCACCATCCCATGGATCCGCAAGACCAGGACTGGAGGAAGATCCTTCTTCTACCTCGCCGCTAAGACCTGGAACACCCTGCCTCTCCACCTCAGGCAAGCCCCGTTGCTGGCCCAATTCAGGAAGGATCTCAAGCCCTGGCTCCTTGACTGAACCCCATTGCCCAGACAGATCAGCCGCCCACCCCCTTTAGCGCCTTGAGACCCTCTCGGGTGAGTAGTCGTGCTATACAAACCTTGATGGATTGATTGATGGCTCCAATGCAGGCACCCTTGCACCAAGGTGCAAGGGTGCCAGCGTTGCAGGGCTGATTGTTTTTGTGCAGGAAGGGATACCTTCCTGCACAAAAACCATCATTGATGGCATTTTCCTCCTTCTATGTGCTCTGCAGAATACAGCACACATAGAAAGAGCAACAAACGAGGAGAAATAAAGGTATATTATCCATGGGTGTTGCATGGGAACACCAACAGCAACACTCATGGAACGCCCCTTGCGCACAGAGTAATGCGTGAAAGGGGGCCATATTTACAAGGTCATGAAAAGCCACACAGGGTGGCTTTGCGTGGCCCTTTAAATTTGGCTCAGCATTGTGCGTCAAAAAAAGTGACACTCCAGTGGCACATGGACCTTGTAAATATGCCCCCTGGTTTCTCAGCTTTAAAGTCAGCAGCTCTGGCTGTTACGCCACATCCTCTCCATTTATCACTGTGCTACACCTGCACATTTAAAAGAGAAGAAATCAGGAACCACTACCATAAATCACTGTTTTTTGTGCTCCACTGTTCTATGACTTCCATCACAAAGGAGGCCCTTAGGCACCAATCACTGTAACTCTTCTCATCATCAGGCTTCCCCAGTCCGCACTGATTGCAAGTAACAGGAATCACCTGCCGTGTGTAGGAGATCCCTGCAATTAGACATATGCAAAAATCAAAAACAAGGCTCTTACTTTCCCCATAGACCTGACACACAGTGTACTTGCTGTAAATAATCACCAGAACCACCAGAATACTTACTGACTACAGAATCAGCGCAGGACTTGGGTGGAATCTTGAAACTATAAACGCCATCTTGAAAGTTATTGTTGATTTGTGAGAAAGGGCTATTGGCCACATCTACAAAGCGTTTTTGTGATCGCAAATGGCACGGTTCTGAGAATCAGCCCATTTGCAAATGCAAATAGGCTTTTTAAAATGTACAAATCCCTAATTGTAATTCGGTAACCTAATACCAAATCTCAAATTGAGTTTGTGATTTGGTATTAGGAAGGAGCATGTATAAAACGTCCCTTCCTAATACCAAATTGCAGTGGTATATGTGAATGTTTTGCGACCGAAATGCGGTCGCAAAACATTCACATTTTGCTGCCTAATTCAAGTAGGTGATAACCCATTAGCAAATGGAAAGGGGTCCCCAAGGGTCGCCTTCCCCATTGTGAATTTTTGTAAAACATTTTTTTAAGAGCAGGCAGTGGTCCCACGGAACTATTCTCTTTTTTTTTTTTCTTTTTTAATGCATCCCGTTTTCCTTTAAGGAAAACAGACTACATTTTAAAAAAAACATTGCTTTATTGAAAAATGGGTCACAAACCGAGACCTACCTCATTAATATTCACGAGGTAGGTCTATTTGAGAACCACAGGGAATCACAAAATGTGTAAAACACACATTTGTAAATTGGTGTTTGCGATTACGAAATAGCGAATCACAAAAATTCATTAACTGGTAATCGCAAACTATTACCTTTGTACATGTGGCCCTAGATGTACTAACGTGAGGAATACCGATTTCCTAATTGCGATTCTCTCCAAATCGCAATTAGTAAATCGGAATTCCTAATGTATGACACTCTTTTGAGTTTCATTAGCGATTCCTAGTGCGTCGCAAATAGACCTACCTCATGCATATTTATGAGGTAGGTCGCTATTTGCGACCCATTAGGAATTGCAGCCATAACAGGGATGGTGGCCTGCTGAGGTCAGCAGACTACCATGTCTGAGATTGCTTTTTGATAAAGCAATCTTTTTTTTTTAAATGCAGCCCGTTTTCCTTAAAGGAGAACGGTATGCATTTAAAAAAAAAATGAAACTTTGCAATTTCATTTTTTTGAAGTAGGCAATTGCCCTTAGACCACTGCCTGCTCAAATATTTTTATTTACATTCTCAAAGGGAAAAGAGTCCCCAGGGGACCCCTTCCCCTTTGCAAATTGGTTAACACCAGTTTTAAACTGGTGGTAAAGTATTACTGTTTTGAGACCGGAATTCGGTCACTAAGCAGTAATACATATCATACCCATTCTTATTTGGAAGGGATGCCCTAAACACGCCCCTCCAAAATACCGAATCACAAATGCAAAATGCATTTTGGTAACAAGTTACCGAAGCGCATTTTGTACATTGAAAAAAGCATTTTCCGGTCGCAATCGGCCCGATACTGCAAATTGGGCCATTTGCGACCTGAAAAATGCTTTGTACATTTAGCCCTTAGTTGTTAGTGCACCAGGGACAAGTGCAACGCACCATCTTGAATGTCCTTCTATATGCACAGACTAGTTGTTGTTGGTTGTTGCAGCAAGATAATATTTGCAATTCTGATAGCAGAACTTGGATGCTTTTCAATTGTCCAGTTGGCAGATTTCTGAAGACTTCAGTTTCAAGGAATAATGACAATTGAAATCCTGGGACAAATTTGTCTGGCTTCTGAAGACTGAAGTTTTAGGGTGTACCATAAATATTCCTGTTGGTGCTTTGGATAATTGCAGTGGAGACTCTCCCTTTTAGGATGACCTTGTAACATATTATTTGTTGGTTTGTGGATCATAATTCAGGATATTGTGCTTCTTCTGGAGTTGAACCCACACAAAACAGAACTTTCTGCCAGAGTTTTTCAGTGATATATATTGCACGTTCTCTGGAGTATTTGTCTAACTAGATACATTTATGGAAATCGTAGAAACATTTATTTTCTTGTGAAAACAATTTATGAGAGACAAAGGTGTGTATATTGTTGACCAAATTATTCATGTATATATTGTAACATGTGCATGGAAAGGACTGGCTTTAATCTTGTGATATGTTCTATCTCATTATCATACAGACAGCAAACAATCAAGGACCTGCTGGGAGGACATCAGGTTAGTTCTGTACGCCTTTTGAGTTAACTGAAATCGAGTTCCCACTTAACTAGCAATTATATGTATTTTCCCTTTCCAAGGGCCTGAAGCAATCACAGCTACTAGTAAACTGATTATTGTGCCTCTTCTACTTTCGATTTCCCCTAGGGTTGTTTGTCCTTCTGGTTTGTGATAAAAGGTTGGAGCATTAGGGAAATATGTGCAAATTATTTCTATGATATATCTTTAGTGGAGTTCAGGTATTTCTTTTCTTTTATGCAAATTGCTGCATGGCCCAATTGACCCCCAGTACCTAGACTCAGGAGAAGATTCTACAACATAGTGTCACCAGTAACAGATCAGGTGTCCAGATCTTAGAGCACACTAGATGGTAAACAATAAAGTTCAATAGGTTCACTGTCAAGCAACTGGTAAAAGGCAGAAAGCCTGCCATTTGATCAATATGAGTCATAGCTAGGATCAAAATCAGTTTAAAGCAGCCTACACTCTCTTAAGAGCTCACATATTCAGGTTCAGAAAGAATAGTTAGGGCTGAGCTGATGAAGTGATGGAGGTCCACCCTGTCACGTGAGAACTGACCCTGGTATAGCCACACTCATGATTTTTCATTGTGCATTGCAACCATAGACAGCACTAGGGTAGCATTTATAGTCTTGGAGGTAAACATGGAGCTGTGGAAGTCGAGGCAGGACAGAGATTGTGAGACCGAGAACCTTCAGATGGAAGAGCACAGACTTTCCAGTGAAATAGAAGCCAAAGAACAAGAATGAAAGGAAAGAAAAGGGATATAAAGGAATAAGTGAAAAAACAAGCATTGGCATAGCCAATAGGTCTCGCCTTTGGGAATTTATAAGTGTTTAGCCAGAGATATTGACTTTGCCTATGTCTTTAAGCTGTGCTGTACAGAAGTGTGCAGCATGCTGAAAAGTTATAATAAAGAAGTGTCAGAAGCATTTTTGTTACCTTATATATGACCAAGAAAGCATTATGTACAACTGAACGACCATATTAAAAAAGTATTAACAATAAATAATGTCTTGAGTTTTTTTTTGTCCTTGCAATGCTGGCAACTTCTATCTGCCTGTTCCAATGGTTGCTAGTTATGGTTTTTTTTGTTATGAGGGGGCATAAATAACGGGAGGGTGAAGGTTGGGCAATAGTACCTGTATAACAACACTAGCAGCGGACGGATGCTAAGGGAGAATCAACAGATGCCAGATTCCGAGGGCAGACTGAGGTGGTGCTGAGTGATGCTGAGGTGGTGGTGGTGTGGTGACTAGTGCGGAGTTGCAGAGGTGATGCTCAGGTGATGCTGAATGATACTCGGGTCTTGCTGAGTGATGCTGAGGTGGTGGTGTACTGGTGCAGAGGTGGTGGTGACCTGGTGCAGAGGCAATGCTGGGTGATACTGAGGTGGTGCTGAGTGATGCTTAGGTGGTGCTGACTGATGCTGTGGTGCTGAGTCATGCAGAGGTGGTGGTGTTGCACTGGTGCTCAGGGGGTGCAGAGCTGATGCTCAGGTGGTACTGAGTGATGCTGAGTTGGTGCTGTGCTGTGGTGATGCTGAGGTGGTGCTGCATTGATGCTAAGGTGGTGCTGTGCTGATGCTGAAGTGGTGCTGTGTTGGTGCTGAGGTGGGGCTGCGCTGGTGGTGGTGCACTGATGTGGAGATGGTGTTATGCTGATGCGGTGTTATGCTGAGGCAGAGATGGTGTCGCGCTGGTGCTGAGTTGGTGCTGTGTTGGTGCCGAGGTGGTGCTGCGCTGGTGCTGAGGTGGTGGTGCAATGATGAGGAGGTGGTGCTGTGCTGATGCTGAGATGGTGCTGTGTGGATGTGGTGCTGAGTGATGCTGATGTGGTGCTGAGTGATGCTGAGTGAAGGTTTGGTGTAGCTCAGATGATGCTGAGTTGGTGCTGCTCTGGTGCTGTTATGTGCTGGATTGAGGCCCTAACATAGGTGCGCTGTTTCAGAGGCTCAAATCCTTCGTGCCACAGAGACAGGCAGGACCTTTCACCTACATTGGCCCTCCCTTTACAAATAACGAGCAACAGAGTATGTCCCTTATCTGACGTGTGCTCTGGGTGCACAAGACGGTCCAAATCTCAATACGTCATATCCATGTCCAACAGTGACTAACCTATGTCACAACGAGTTCTTAGACAAAGACCCTTAGCTCTTGGGATTTTCCCTAGCACATTATTATTGATTTCTCAAAGAACTCATTAAATATGCATGAACCACTATTTCCTAAGGGTTCATTCCTGACGTCTTCCTCTGACCGACTGTACGTCAATGCTAACATTCCAAGGCATCTATCAGGTATAAATATACCTCCCTTTGCCCAAGCAAACTAGAGGGGACCGAGACTTTCCATGCCGACACTCTGACGTGAGACGCTGCAACCTGCATCATGCCACAGCTCCAGCTGGCAGAGGTCCATCCACCCATCCTGGGGTGTCCAGCTCAACACCAGGATGAAGTCCCACTGAGGTAATGGGGTTAGACTAAATCCTGGGGGATTCTTGGCTCTCTAAGACCTACACACATGCTAGGTACACTTAGGTACATCTAGTTAGGCATCATAGGGGTATAGGCTTTATCTTAATGCATTCTGCATTTCATGTATGTGTTCATTACTATTGCACAATGGTAAAACTGTACCATGCATTTTTATTTAACTGCACTGCTGGCCATATTTCTCTGCTACTGTCCAACAGTTGTCGCAGCACATATAACCAGTACTAGAACAACAACTGTGCAATAAATTTTATTGTAAACACACCCGACTGTTTCTTCTATGTACTTCTCTGAGATGAGTGACTGAATGAAAAGTAGTATATTGTTTCCACGATCCTGAGGGATCAGGGTTTTATGTTATGTGGTTGCCAGAAACTATTCCCTTCTTGTCTTCAAGAAGTTTCTAGTGGCCTCTGAGCTAGCTGGCACAGGTAATTAAGTTTAATATAATCGATAGGGACATACCGACCTTAGTCCTATGTCAAACCTATAGGTTATATTATTCCAATGCGCAGAGCCTATTAGGGAAATAGGAACTACACTACATGACGCCCAAACGTGAATTTGGCACTTATTTAACAGTAGAATCTGAGTAGTTCAGTCATGCTTATTCTCAGAGACCCCTACTCACAAAACGCCAGAGATGTCTGGAGTGGGTAGGCACAAAATTCCGCCACAGCTGAGTAGGCAATCTTCCTATGTATTGGCTGTAGGTTAATCAAGCTTGAAGGAAAAAGTTCCCGAACAATTGTGCCTTTTAAAACCTTATCTTAAAACCCTTTTTTAGGACATTTTGTTTTCAGAACACAATGTCTGTCGAGGCAGCTGCTCCTGTCACTGGGACACAGGTCTCAAACGACGAAGAGGAAGCAAATGCAATACATTTTGCACCCAAAATCAGGCATACACTCACACAAAAACCCCTCAGACATGGTTTAACAGACCGAGAGGGTACGATGATATTAATAGAGGCACACAAAGATTATCAAACAGATGTTTTCTATTCTTGGGATACATTCCCAGCAGGACCACAATTTCTGGTTTAAAGTAACCCTGGGCAAAGCACTACGCTACGCTTGCGTAGTTTGCGCTACTTCGCACAACGCGAATTGCACGTAGCACAGTGCAAACACGCGTAGCGGTCATTTTGCTTGCTCGCAGTCCTCAACGTCAAGTTGGCGACCGCGAGCAAGCAAAATGACATCCCGGCGAGACTTTTCCTCGTTCGCGATCAGCAACATCAAGTTGCCGATCGCGAGCGTGGAAAATAAACCTCCCGGCGAGATTCTCAACGCGGGGAGGTCAGGTTTCTCATTGCGAGTGGTCGCGTATGCTCGCGACCGCTCACGATGAGAAACTACCAGTCCGCGTTGAGAAAGCTGACGCTCCAGTAAAAATCTACTCGAGCGGCAGTAAAAGACAGCCCGCACTGTGCAAGATGCCGTTTTCAATGATTGCACAGTGCGGACAAGCATCCGGCACTGTGCAATCATTGCGAACAGTGCACTACGCAGTTCGCGTAGTGCTACGCGTAGCTCGCGTAGTGCGAACTGCACTTTGCGTAGCTTTGCGTAGCGCTACTTCGCGAACTACGCCCAGGCTTAGTTTAAAGGCGCCCTACAACAAATAAATAAAACCAGGTTCGGTCCACTAGGTAGACCAGGAGCTACAAGGCCGACATTAACCGGCTACACACCACATCCTGATATTGACATAATGCCACAAGATGCACTGCTCCTACAACACAAAGAGTTGGTAAAACTCTTACAGAGCCATGACGCAACTCGTCATGAGGACACTTGGTGTCCAGCCCACAGTAGCTACAAATAACACAGCTCCAACACAGAGCACCGCTACTAAAATCACTTCACAAACATTACACACAGTAATGGGCAAACTGCCCACAAAACGTGAACAGATTCCTTTCTGGGTAGCTCAGAAAATTACCCAGTTAGAAGCAGTATTTCCAAATACCACACCATTTGAAAGCATATAATGCTAACACTCTGCTTGCCCATGGGGATCACACCACAGTTAGAGGACTACACCACTTGGGGTACAGTCTTTGCTGCCATATATACCAGGACTCATGGTATTCCTTCCTTAGCGGTAATTCCAGATGTCTTACGATAAATACAGAACAAGTATGGAGCTGAACCAGCTCTGACCTTAGGTATGAAATTACTAGGTAACTACGACCAAGTATCAAAAATAATACTAGCTAACATTAAAGGGGAAGCAGCTTCAGTGGCGATCCGCCAAACACCTAAGAGAGGTCAGTCTTATAGACCAACCACAAGAACTTCCCAAAATAATTGAAACTGCATATGCAGAAAGGAAGGGACAGTTTGGGTGGGAAAGCTTTTAAAACCACAGCTAATGGGCAGTCCTGAGAAGGACAATTCTAAGCAGACACCTACTTCTTCTAAAAAGAAGTGGGATAATAATAAAAAACAAAATGTTTCAGAAAAGATTCTCAGTCCCGAGGTAGGTCTCCTCAACAGGAGCCCTCTGCAAAGAGGTATAACCTTAGGAATAGGGATAATATTAGGAAACCTGACAGGTATCAGGATACTGATACACATTCCTCTGGACAAACAACACAGGGAGAGAAGGAAAGTCAGCACACAAAGAAGAGCGCAAGCAGTCAAGGGACAAGCACGCTCAGGACTCTTCTAAAACAGAAGACAAGCCACAATCCAAACCTCAATTTAAAAAGAAGAAAGTTGCAGGTCTCAAAGTTAGACATGCACAGAATCCTAAGGACTCAACTTCTGAACGGGGAATGGGCTCAGACAATGCTAGACAGCGCGGCAGAAGTAACAATAGCTCGCCAGAACCTGAAGGAATTTCTGGACAGCAAAATTGAATGATTACATCACGGTGGAAACACCAGACAAAAGGGTGAGCGTCCCACACAAGTTATATGAAATAACACTCCGCATGGAGGAGGACGAACACAGGAAAGTAAAAGGTATCTTTGCGAAGAACCTATTGTCTGGTTTTGACATACTGTTAGCAGAACAAGATTAGCCGCCAGCATTCGTCAGGGAGCGCCCAAAGGGAGAAAGTATATTTTTCCTGCATTTTCCAACCATGTTCCAGTTCACCTTAAACATACATATGCACGGGAGTGGGCAGTAGCCCAAGCTCCAGCATTGTATAAAAATCACGCTGGATGGGATGATGCCTCAACCCACCATGTGATCCCATTAATAGTTTCACCACATGCTCAAAGACAATATCGTATTAAGCAAGAAGCTAAAAACACAGGTCAGGGAGATCTTAGATCAACTTGAATACCAGGAGATCATTGAAAAATGCACTTCACAAAAGAACAATCCCTTGTTTCACTTATCAAAACATGATAATACATTTCGTCTAGTTTTCATTTACAGACACTTGAACACTTGCACAAAGACATATGCTGTCCAACATGCAGATAGTGCAGCATTAATGAATAACATTATGCGGGGAAAAAATACAAAACAACACTTGTTGTCTCAAATGGATTTTTCTGTCAAACTATAGCATCTGAAAACAGGTACCTAACAGCATTTAGTATATTAGAGTCCCAGCGACAATTTTTTGTCATCTCCCCCGTGGGTATAAGAAGAGCTCAGGGGTATTTTCTGAAAGAGTTACTGAATGGCTAAAGCACTTTGATGAAGAAGCGTTGTCCTAAATGGATGATATTTATCTAACGGACGACCTATTGGGGAAACACTTGACCAGGTTGAGCACCATTATTATGGGATTCGCCTCTGAGGGCTACAAATTTAATTTTGAGAAATCAAAAATTGCCCACCTCTGTGTCCTATTTTTGGGATACTAGTTTTCAAGTGAAGGAAAAACCTGGCAGCTAACTTTTTAGAAAAGTGTGCGCTGCTCCAGCCTCCAAAGACATTAAAACAACTTCCAATCAGTACTGGGATTCCTAGATTTTGGCAGAACATACATTTTGGATTTCGCAGAGAGAGTAAAACCTTTCTACGACCTTTTTCAAATCCGACTTTTCAGTCAAACACTGGACACAAGAACACACCAATATTCTTTGTTCACTCCAGGAAGATATTAGTGCTTCCAAACACATACACACACGTGTAAACTTGCACCACTTGGTACTCAGTATCATTTATGGTCAATGCGGGTACACTTATTAAACCTTTAATGAAGGTGAAACTGTACCAATCACATACAAATCTCATCTGTACACAAACACAGAAATGAGTTTTAATTCAACAGGAAAAAATTCTGACAACCATTCAGACTGCTGTAGCAAAAGAAAGAGCACTGGCTCATGGGATGATGCATTATTGTCGTCACCCCAGTACCGGGGCTAGCATTCCTAATGCCAAAGCCTTACATCCAGAAGGGATACAAAGGGCTAATTCTTTTGCTGCATCATACTTTGAATCCAGATTTGATCCAAGTTTAAAAACACAGGCATTCCTGCAATATGAGAAAGAGCATCATCTACCAAATGAAATCTTGCCTCTAGATCAGTATGAATTTTTAAGATTTACACTGATGGGTCTGCACCACCGGCCGCCTTTGTTAAAGAACAGATGCTGGATGGCACATTCCGTCCTCATTGCACCAAAAAACTACCTCTAGGTAATAGCACGGCTCGGTTGGCAGCTTTAAAAGCCCTGATACTTGCACTTGTAAACACGGATCGCGAATTCCCCACACTTATAGTGTGCGATTCCTTTTACTGTGTGCAATCATGTAATAAATATTTACACCATTGGGAACAAAATGTGTTTAAAGATTAAAAAGGTGGCATAATTAAACACAAAAATTATGGGAACAGGTAGTGGAGTTGAAAAATACGACCTACCAAACAAAAACTCACGTGATTAACACACTGAGTCATCAACGTGATGGCGTGCACGTTGCAGGGAATTCATTGGCTGTAGAAGCCACACAGGGGGCTGTTCACACAGCTTCCATAGCTGCGCACACTCGTTCAACAACGAGAATAGACGGTTAGAATATGGTGGCTGTAATTGCTTCACGCAAAGGCAGCACAGCAGTGCCTAAGACATTTCCACTTATATACTCCTACAAGTTAGGTGCAAACAACATTCCATATGCTCAGATTCCTGGAGTGGGGGATAGAGTATTTCCAAGTATGGATAGTAGGCAGGAATTAATCATTTAAAGCACACAAGGGCTTGGGCTCCGCACATTCAGGGGTAATAGCTACTATTTCTTCATTGCAAACAGTGCTATTGGTGGCCAGGGTTCAGAAGTCAGACTATTGGCTTTGTCTTGAACTGCAAAATCTGCAAACAAATGCCAGGCTACACCATCGCAAGACCCGCGCAGGTCCCATTGCTAGACAGCATCAGACTGTCCACTTGATCGTGTCATGTAACAGGACCACTGTGGCCCCTCAAATTTTGAGGTGGCTTAAAAATATATCTTGGTGGCAGTGGATCCGTGCTCAAGTTTCCTATAGGTATGGCCTTAGCGCTCGGCTGATGCTCAAAACTGTTATATAAAGATTTGCGAGTCCATAACAGGAGATACGCAATCAACGTTACACCCTGACTGTGGCTCCACGCTTAGCTCTCGGGCTGACAAAGAGGCCATGGAAGGGATGGACGTAATATTGCGGTACTCCTCTCCAACGCCATCCTGAGGGAATTTAGGTAGAGGAGAGGAAGGACTGGGGCATAGAGCAATCCTTAACAGCTAGGGTATTAGGCGGGGCGCTAGTGAGGTCAAACACTTATATGGATTTAGGGGGCAATACACACCCAGCCAAGAAGCTCTCTAGGAGGTCTGACTCCATTTACGAATGTGGGAACCTGATCATAAATGTGAAGGCACAGTGGCGGATGAAAACCATTCTGTATCTATGATCGTTTGGCTGTTTTACAGGAACTTAAGGAAACAAAGAAACAAACAAAGATTCTGTCAAAGTGAAACAAGCCGCCACTGGGAAGTCGAGGTAATCACGGCAAGACCTGTCTGTATCCCAAAAGTCGGGGATCTGGGCAGAGAGAGATAAAGATCGCGGACACAAAGGAATATGGCCCCTCATACAGAAATACATGTGCCAGTCCTTGAAGTGAAAGGAACAAGAACTGTACTTTTGCCGCATCTTGCCGTGAAAAAGGAAAACAGATTCATTTCAAATGAAAGAATCAACCAAAACTATGTGGCCAATACTGAGCAGTGGGCCTCGTGAACTCCACAGTAGTAGACGTCCCTCTCACTACTATTCAAGAACTTCAAACTGAAAAGCTCATCACGTTTGAGAAATCAAATCCATGGAGTGGGGGACTATGCAACAATGCAATGGAACTAGTTCTCCTTGAACCAACCTTTCAAATTCAAAATAAAAGTCAAGACAACACTCAAGTTGCAATTTGGCCAAAAACAAATGTGTACACCAACGTCTTTCAACAAAAGCATCAAATAATAAAAGCTTCAATGTTTTTTCAACAAAAACATCAAATAATAAATGCTTCAACGTTTTTTAACAAAAGCATCAAATAATAAAAGCTTCCATGTTTTTTCAACAAAAACATCAAATAATAAATTCTTCAACGTTTTTCAACAAAAGCATCAAATAATAAAAGCTTCAACGTTTTTTCAACAAAAACATACAATATTAACTTCACCATCTGAACGTTTTTCAGCAAAGACATCAACTATTGACTTCAACATTTCAACGTTTTTCAACAAAAACAAGCAGAAATAACTTCAGCTAAACACGATGCAATTTCAACAATTGATCATACAGCTACTGGCTATTTCATTAACTATGATACGTTTTCCATGGCTCCACGGAACAGGAAACGAAGCCTGCCAAAAACAAACAACGAACATACAAGTATAAATTTTTGAACCTTTTCTTTTTCCGAAAGATACAGACCTGGTTTCACCATGGGTAGAACTATGGAGTATTTCTGGGTTCATCTTTTTCTGTTCTAGCTTTGCTTAGAGCTAGCTTTTAGTATGACTTTTAGTGGACACTTTTCTACAAAACAGACTCAACATAAAACTGAAGCCACATCCATTTTAAATTCAAATGCAAAAGAGACATAAATGTATTCGGCCTCAACAAGCCTTTGTATTCTGAATGATGTATTTAATTATCCGGTTTTTAATTCTGATTAATGTATTTTGAACTTTCATTCATTTTCATTTATTTTATCATTTATTCAGTGATGTCATGACCTGCAGTACATTTTTCTGAAAATTGGGTTACTGATACAGTGAATAATATGCTGTCTGTTTTAGGAATAATTGCTACATTTTCAGATCATGAAATGTTAGAGATTTATTCTTATTGTGACGCTTTATTCCTGTTACCTTCATTAAGGTTATCAACTCCTACACAATTGTAATGCATCTAGAAATGTGGTTGGTTAAACACCAGTAGGAACGTTGCCAAACACCACCAAACACCGTCGCACGGGGGTGGAATAGTTGACATACATCAGCAGGGGCAACATTAGATGCCATTTACAAAACAACAGGACAGACCCAGTTAGGAAAGTATGGGTGGTTTGGCCTTTGACACAAATACCTGTCACAAAAATGATTCCTGAACATCACCAAGGGACTCAGTATATATAAGCCAGACCTACGTTATGTACAGATAACATCCAGAGGTAGTGAAATCCTACAAGTGTATGGAGGTTGTGCCCTTTTTGACTAGAAGCCCCAACACTGAAAGTAGTGAAACAAAAGTTTCCTTTATAAAGTTCAAATGCTTTGAGCAATTTGAAAACCATGCTTGATCAGCACTTTTATTTTTCATTTCACATCAGCTAAAGAAATATTTTTTCTTTTTTGCAAAATAGCACTCTTAAATACAGACTGCCCCTCTTTCCTTTTTGATACATTTTTATCTTTCACACACAAGCAGTGTGATACACCTTGGTAATACCTTGCAAACAGGAACTATGGTTTCTAATATTTTAAAGACCAGTCTGAAAAGACTGCAACTGCAACATACCTGTTCTCAGATGCCTGTTTTTTGCTGTGAAGAATGCGTGGTCATCATCTGTCTGACACTTCCAAAGGAAACGCCAGCGGCATTTACCACCAGGCTGGAACTGCTGAAGTCCCATGCTTGGCTATGTCCCAAGCGTGTTCCCATCAAACCCAAGCATTCCTTGCAAATCCAAGGTATCGATTACAGCACTGGCTGCCTCAGAACCAGCAACTGGCAGCACTGCTCATTCTGTGCTCTGATTCTGCGAGGTATTTCAAAGGTCCGTCCCCTGCAGTAACTATCAACAGAAATGTTATGTCTCTCAGCCACTTGTTATCTCTCATTTTTCTAAAACATGTCCTGAAACACATTTTTTCTGTTATTGTTTCAACTCTGACCGAGTGCTTGGAGCATTCCCTCTAAAATGACCTTTCTTTTTTTTTTTTTTTTTTTCTAAAGAAAGCATGGTCTTCTGAACAGCTTGTAAGAGTTTTCAATTTTATAAACAGGAACTTTTATAAGTAACTCCTGACTCTAGGAGAGTATTTTTTAATGACACTATAGATTTTTCCTGTCTCCACAGAGTCTATAGTAATTTTACATATTTTAACAGCTGCTATTTTTTCAGCTCATAAACAACACTCTCATGCAACTACCTGCCAATCATACGCAAATGCCTATTTTAGTCACGTAGTTTGCTTTTAATGGGTTATTCACGATTGTCCATAGATAGGAGTGGGTGTTATGTGCTGGATTGAGGCCCTAACATAGGTGCGCTGTTTCAGAGGCTCAAATCCTTCGTGCCACAGAGACAGGCAGGACCTTTCACCTACATTGGCCCTCCCTTTACAAATAACGAGCAACAGAGTCTGTCCCTTATCTGACGTGTGCTCTGGGTGCACAAGACGGTCCAAATCTCAATACGTCATATCCATGTCCAACAGTGACTAACCTATGTCACAACGAGTTCTTAGACAAAGACCCTTAGCTCTTGGGATTTTCCCTAGCACATTATTATTGATTTCTCAAAGAACTCATTAAATATGCATGAACCACTATTTCCTAAGGGTTCATTCCTGACGTCTTCCTCTGACCGACTGTACGTCAATGCTTACATTCCAAGGCATCTATCAGGTATAAATATACCTCCCTTTGCCCAAGCAAACTAGAGGGGACCGAGACTTTCCATGCCGACACTCTGACGTGAGACGCTGCAACCTGCATCATGCCACAGCTCCAGCTGGCAGAGGTCCATCCACCCATCCTGGGGTGTCCAGCTCAACACCAGGATGAAGTCCCACTGAGGTAATGGGGTTAGACTAAATCCTGGGGGATTCTTGGCTCTCTAAGACCTACACACATGCTAGGTACACTTAGGTACATCTAGTTAGGCATCATAGGGGTATAGGCTTTATCTTAATGCATTCTGCATTTCATGTATGTGTTCATTACTATTGCACAATGGGAAAACTGTACCATGCATTTTTATTTAACTGCACTGCTGGCCATATTTCTCTGCTACTGTCCAACAGTTGTCGCAGCACATATAACCAGTACTAGAACAACAACTGTGCAATAAATTTTATTGTAAACACACCCGACTGTTTCTTCTATGTACTTCTCTGAGATGAGTGACTGAATGAAAAGTAGTATATTGTTTCCACGATCCTGAGGGATCAGGGTTTTATGTTATGTGGTTGCCAGAAACTATTCCCTTCTTGTCTTCAAGAAGTTTCTAGTGGCCTCTGAGCTAGCTGGCACAGGTAATTAAGTTTAATATAATCGATAGGGACATACCGACCTTAGTCCTATGTCAAACCTATAGGTTATATTATTCCAATGCGCAGAGCCTATTAGGGAAATAGGAACTACACTACAGTGCACTGATGCTGAAGTGGTGCTGTGCTGATAGTGAGGTGGTGCTGTGGTGGTGTTGAGTGATGCTATAAAGATGCTGTGCTGGTGCTGAGGGGGTGCTGACTGATGCTGTTGCGGCGGTGAGTGATGCTGTGGTAGTGCTGAGTGATGCTGTGGTGGTGCTGAGTGATGCTGTTGTGGCGCTGAGTGATGCTGAGGTGGCGCTGAGTGATACTGTGGTGGCGCTGAACAATGCTGATGTGGCGCTGAGATGGTGCTGAGTGATGCTGTGGTGGTGCTGAGTGATGCTGTGGTGGCACTGAGTAATGCTGAGGTTGCGCTGAGTGATGCTGTGGTGAAGCTGAGTGATGCTGTGGTGAAGCTGAGTGATGCTGTGGTGGCGCTGAGTGATGCTGTGGTGGCGCTGAGTGATGCTGTGGTAGCACTGATTGATGCTGTGGTAGCGCTGAGTGATGCTGTGGTCGCGCTGAGTGATGCTGTTGTGATGCTGAGATGGCGCTAAATTATACTGTGGTGTGCTGATGGGTGCTGAATTGGTGCTGAGGTGGCACTGAGTGATGCTGAGTTGGTGCTGAGTGAAGTTGTGGTGGAGCTGAATGATGCTGTTGTGGCGCTGAGTGATGCTAAGGTGGGGCTAAGTGATGCTGTGGTGCCACTGAATGATGCTGTGGTGGTGCTGAGTGATTCTGAGGTGGTGCTGAGGTGGCGCTGAGTGATGCTGAGGTGGCACTGAGTGATGCCATGGTGGCGCTGACTGATGCTGTGGTGACACTGAGTGATGCTGAGGTGGCGTAGAGGTGGCTCTGAGTGATGTTGAGGTGGCACTTAGTGATGCTGTGGTGGTGCTGAGAGATGCTGTGGTGGCATGGAGGGATGCTGAGGTGTCACTGAGTGATGCTGTGGTGGTGCTGAGTGATTCTGTGGTCAAGCTGAGTGATGCTGTGGTCAAGCTGAGTGATGCTGAGGTGGCGCTGAGGTGGCGCTCAGTGATGCAGAGGTGGCATTGACTGATGCTGTGGTGATGCTGAGTGATGCTGTGGTGGCGCTGAGTGATGCTGAGGGGGCGCTGAGTGATGCTGAGGTGGCGCTGAGTGATGCTGAGTGATGCTGTGGTAGCACTGAGTGATGCTGAGGTGGAGCTGAGTGATGCTGTGGTGGTGCTGAGTGATGCTGTAGTGGTGCCGAGTGATACTGGGGTGGCGCTGAGTGATGCTGAGGTGGCGCTGAGTGATGCTGTGGTGGCGCTGAGTGATGCTGAGGTGGCACTGAGTGATGCTGAGGTGGTACTGAGTGATGCTGTTGTGTCGCTGAGTGATGGTGTGGTGGCGCTGAGTGATACTGTGGTGGCGCTTAGTGATGCTGATGTGGCGCTGGGTGATGCTGAGGTGGCGCTGAGTGATCCTGAGGTGGCGCTGAGTGATGCTGCGGGGCGCTGAGTGATGCTGCGGTGGCACTGAGTGATGCTGCGGTGACGCTGAGTGATGCTGTGCTTACGCTGAGTGATGCTGAGGTGGCACTGAGTGCTGCTGTCGTGGCACTGAGTGATGCTGAGGTGGCACTGAGTGATGCTGTGACCTAAAAAGGAACTGAGAGGAAGAGATTGAATGTGGAGTGAAGAGATGGTGTGAGGGTTCACTCTGTAACCTGCATGTCAGAGCCTTCGATCCCAATCTATTATATCTTACAAATCTGGTGCTGCTCTCCTTTTTCACGCAGCACAGTGCATCTACACCACTAACTGCACTGTATTGCGTGAAATGTTAGTAAATATGCCCCTCAATGATGTGGCACAGGTGTAAAGACATACATGCTGTCTTGGACCTTGCACTCCGCTGCCTTTGGGCCAGGGTCGCTCCTGAAATAACATATACATTTCAACAGAGTATCACTGTTTGTTAAGAAAAGGCTCATTTTCAACGAATGATGGAGCAATCCATCCAAGGACGCAGTACCGAACATTTGTCTGGCAGGTCACAGTGCACTAGAGGATTCTGGGTTTAGTGCACACCGTAATGTAATTTTAATAGTTTCTTATTGTACTCTTCGTTCTCCATTAACTGGAAAAGGTGAAACGAAAACTTTATAGAAACGAGTTACAATAAAATGAACTCCCTCGGTTCATAGGCGATGCCTTCTTACCAGTTTGATCCACAATCAGCTCTTGAAGTGCTTCTGCCTCGGGGCCTTGGGCACCGCAGAGGTCGCAGGAATGACAGCAGCGCCTAGAGGTGGGCGAGCAGCACATGAACAGGGTGAGCGCAGCCAGAGCCGAGCCAAGGGCCTGCCAGAGCCGTGCACAAGCCGAGCCCTGGAAATGTCTGCCATGTAAATCATACAACAAACATCACGCAATATATGATGAAGTCTCTTCAGAGTTCAAAAAGTGTATTTGTTTAACATGTGGAAGCTTTTTCATGAATACCTCACATTACAGCAATGCACTGAGAATTACTTATTAAAAGTGATAGTTTTTCAAAATGAACTTAGGACGACTCCTGCCCCCGCCCCCACTCTCGTGACAGTGTCATTAGTGAACTAAGGGCAGGACAGTCGTCATGTGACCCCCACATGTGGCGCAGATTGTTATGGCAAGCCGCATTATAGTCAGTGCCACTGGAATTATGCGCTTGTGCGGCTGCGGAGTTTTTTTTGCATAATTACAGATTTGCTGCATTTCTCCCATAATCCACCATCCGCTGCATAATCTGCAGATTTTAACAAAAAAATGATGTTTCTAGCTCAAACAGTTCAAAAGTTACTAAGAATGCATGGCACGTGTAGCCCAGCTGTGGGAGTGACAAGCGAGGAGGGGGCCTTACCCTCGATGAGATGACAATTTAACAGTTTGCGTTTATACACAAGAAGAGATCGGTTGCTCACACGTTACAAGACTGGAATGACTGGAATGTCGGCTCCTCTTCAAAGCGCTTTGATTTTAAATTGACTTTAGATCTCAGGCCGAGGACCCCGCCCAGGATGAATTCGCCTTCTCGGTAATATCGGCCTGTGACCGGGGCTCTGGACGCGCACCTGCCGTCGGCCGTGTCTGGAAACCAGAGGACCTTGACAAGCTGCAGCAGCAGAGAGCTGAGGTGGAGGGGGGGCATCTTTGTGGTGGGAGCAGGGGTGCAGAGACGGTTCTCACTGGCAGAGACCTGTGAGGCACCAACAGATCTGGCGAGGGTCAAGCGGTGCTCTCCCCAAGCCCGAGTGTGTCGGCTCCGGAGTGCAAAAAGCTGCGCCCTGGACCCAAAGCACACGCAGGGACCCAGGCAACGACCGCAGGCAGAGGGTCTGCTTGTGACCCACCAACAGACACGGCTGAGGTCCACTCCGCCCTGCGCAAAGGTCCGCACTCAGACTGGTGGCCAGGGGTGGCACAGTGAGCCATGTGCCAGGGCTGCCTTGCTGATGGTGGCACAGGACACAGTGAGCCGCAGCCCAGGTCTTGCTGGCAGTGACCTAAGGTGGAACAGGACACAGCGAGCCGGGCCCCAGGGCTGCCTGGCAATCCCGAATGCAGGGGGTCTATTTATAGGAAGGTTTGGGTGAAGGGTTTGCCCAGCTGTCCCCTGCCTCCTATTACAGCATTCAGCTTCACTGAAGAAGAGGTCTCGTTTTGGGCCTGGCCGTTTTTAACTCTGCCCCTCAGAGGTCCGGCTCGCGGGATATCCGAGGAGCACAGGTGTGCTGCAGGCCTGGGCTCACGGTGCCAGTCTAACCTTGGAGGGTAGGACCCCACAGGCGCAACCTGTGAGCAAAACAAACACTTTTTACCAGCATTGGCCCCACACCTGGGGCCAGGGAGGAGGGGGGCAGTGATAGGGCCTCGGAGAAGTGCACAGGGGAACGGTGAAGGTGGCCACACATGGCCTGTGTACAACCATTTCCATCACCCTCAGGGTTTCGTGTGGAGGGGGCAGGAGCCCAGGGCATAGTAGTTTCACATTAAAATGCACTGCCAAACAAATGAAATTGATGTTATCCATTACACCGATTGGAACCAATTGTCAACTTTCACTGCGGTTGTATGTGTAACACGCATTTGCAATGCAATAGGACTCGCATTTACGCGAGACCTATTGCATTGCAAACGGGAGTGAGGGCGGGCAAGAAGGCACGAACGGGAGTGCGGGGGAGGCCAAGAAGGCACGGACTGCGGGAGGTGGGGAGGCACGGAAAGAAAATAGTGTTCACAATCAAAATAAAACATACTGTGCAACACTTGAAGTAAAGGCGCCAGTAGCCAATAAAGGATACATGGCCGTCATAAGGAGGGACTAACAAGCCTAAAACCAATCGGAAGGCAGCATTTAGGAACAACAAAGACACAAGCCAATGAAAAAGATGGGCGGAGAGTGGGCGGAGCTTCCACAGAGCTTCCACTCCATACTGAATACTGCATGCCTCGCAAAGCGAGCAGCGCATGCGCTCTGCCGCTATAGGCTCGACCTAAAAAGAAAGACCGGGCGTTGGAAGCATAGAAAGTTGTTAACACCAGAAGCAGAAGAATCTCAAATTAGAAACCTCAAAGGCAGACCTCTATCAATAGAGAGGCTGAGCCTTAAAGAAGTCCTCTACGCATCCCCATAACCGAAAAGCTTTAGGGCCAGATGTATCAACATTGCATTTTGCGAGTATATAATAGCGAATTTTATCGATTCGCTATTATAGAATCGCAAAATGCAATGTATGTAGGTTTCGCAAAATAAATAGCGATTCCTACATATTCCTTAATAGCGATTCCTACATATTCCTTAATAGCGAATCGCAATTTGCGATTCACTTCTAAGGAATGCTCTCCCATTCATTCCTATAGGCCTAGAGGCCCATAGGAATGAATGGGAAGGCATTCGCAATTTGCGATTACCAAATTGGTAGGCGCAAATTGCAAATGCAATTCAAGGGTGCAAGGGGGCCAAAAGGCCACCCTGATGCACCCCACAAAAATGTCATGTGTGCACATGTGGCGCACAAACATGCACTAAAGGCATGTGTATGCGCCACATGGCACTTGGAAAAATGCAATTTGGTGCATTTTTCTAAGGATTTGCAAATTACCACCAACTTGAAGTTGGTGGTAATTTGCGATCCCTTAAAGCAAGGTCGCAATTTTTAAAGGCTTCCTGCATTGCATTTAGGGAATCGCAAATTGCGATTCCCTAAATGCATTTGCAAAATAGGTAATCGCAAAAATTGCGATTCCCTATTTTGCAAATGCCTTTTGGGATGATACATCTGGCCCTTAGTTCCCAGCTTCACTCTTGAGGCTGATATGATTTTCTGGATGCATGGACTTGAGAAGTTGTGTAACGTGTATACATTCACTGAAGATGATAAAATGGCTGCTTTACTGGTCAACCGTTCCTGGGCAGGAAATAAGGGTGTTATGCTGAAGAATAACGACAAAAGAAAAAGAAATCTGACCCACGTCCAGTGCCACAGAATTTTAGCAGGTAGATTTCTTACTTGAGTGAATTAAAGACTGGACACAATATGACCTAAATCAAAATCCATTCACTTGGTTATCAGTGCGTTCATGCTCTTAATAAGGCCTTTTTGAACACTTGAAACTTTAATTAATTTATAGTGAGCAACATTATGCTCTTTTATTTCATTTTCTCGTAGGTCTCCTTGGATGTTTCCCACCATAAGTGTTCTGAAGATCATTACACTAATGTTGGTCCAGTTCTTATTTTGCTAATGCTTATTTTCAGCAGTCTACTGAGGCGAGGAGCAACCCAAAGTTTTTCTATGCCATGGTGGTTTAGTATTTCAGTTGAAGTGAACTTAATTAAATATTGGACTTCATCTTTTCTTGTAACTACTGCAAGAGAGTTTTACAGTCGAAAACAATATCCCCAAATACAATGGACCCTACACTCCTGCTGAGCGTATACAGCATTGCTTGCCTATGTATGTGCTGAGGAAATGTCATAATACACTGACTAACCTGAATTCCCATTCCAAAGGGAGCAAAAAAGTAAAAGTAAAAGAAATCATAGTGCTGAATAGAATATCATCACTTTGACTGGTCATTTTACTGGGTGCTGACGTCTACTCTGCTAGTGCTGACATCTGCTAGTTCGTGGTAAATAATTAAGACATAATTAATACCATGAATACAGTATCTCTGCATTGAGTTCGACATCCTAGGCATGGCAAATGCAACTCTCTGTTATAATAGATCTCAGGTGCTCCTAGAGCTTCTGTATCTGAGTTTGTAGGGTGTACCAAAGGTGGTTTTAAACTTAAATATAATATATAGATTGTGAAATTATCAACAGTCTTTAAGTTGATGAGGATTACTCTCGTTCTAGAATAAAATCCAAAGTGCAAGAAAAATATAGTGTTCGAGGCATATGAGCTGCAGATCTCACACTGAGCATTAGATCGCCATCTGGTGTTGGGCTCGGATGCTTGCACCTTGTTGTTGTCTTGGAAGAAGTCTTTGTAGTTAGGAGATAGGTGACTCCTCCCTTGGACGATAGTGCGCATGGGCATCGACTCCATCCTCAGATTGTTTTTTTCCGCCATTGGGTTCGGATGCAATTTTTGCGCACCGGTTCGAAACTTTAGTTTTGAAACTTTTCAACGCGCAAAACTTCCAACAAACTTTCCAATCGACATCGAAATCTCGACGCGCCTTTCATCGATTCCTTTTCAGTCGTCGACGCGTGCCGCTGGGCCCATCGACGCCGTGAGGCCTACGGCTCATGGAAAGGACGCCCTTCAGAAATGCCCCCAGTGTGGAGCAAAATTCCCACACAGTGACCATCACGAGGTCTGTAACCTGTGCCTTTCGCCCGACCACAACGAGTCCAGCTGCCCAGCCTGCGCCTCCTTTCGATCAAAGAAAACTATTCGAGATCGTCGAGCTCGAAGGCACGTCATGGCGCAGAGATCAGCTCCGGAACCGGTGGACATCTTCGACGAAGGCCCAGATGTCCCTGAAGAAGATTCTGAGGATCTCCAAATCGTGTCAGAGGCAGAAGACCCAGACGACCCCATCACTCCTGGGCAACGAGTGAGTACTACTGCCCCTACCCCAACCCCCCCACCAAAGCACAATGCACCGGTCAAGACTTCGCCCGTTGGCCCCAGTCGCGACCGAAAACACACTTCAGAAGCCCCGCCTTCGAGCCCGGCTCCGAAGAAAAAATTCAGCACCGAGCAAACCGCATGTGCTAGTCCCACCGGCACCTTCGGCACCGAAAGAACATTCGGCTCCGAAATCGGCACTGATTCCTTCCACCTCTAAACACAAACCTGCCTTGAACACATCGAAGCATGTGGATAAGCCGGCGTCGAAACCTAAACATCACGCCACAGCCCCTAAGCCAAAGCCTTCGGAACCGACAACCAAGCCTAACGATTCTTCCACGCCTCCTAAGGCCAAAGAGCATAAAACTCAGCCACCACCCCGCTCGGAACCGAAAAAATTGGCGCCGAAACCGGTTATCCAAGAGGAGGAGCTTTTTCATCCGGATCCTGTTGATCCTAAGCAAACAAAAATCCACATCAACCCTAAAACAGGACATCTCACAGCTGTACCACTCCACAAGCCAGTACCTGTGGAAAAGGACTGTGCCACTTCACCTATGCCTCCTTCTTCCCCTGTCCTTCCATCTAACACCCCTCCTCTCCACAAACCTGTTACACCGCCTCAGCCTGTAACATCTCCACCACATACACCACCTACACATGATTATCAAGATGACATAGGGGACGGTGGTGACCCTGATAACCCATTCACCGATCCAGATGACCCACCACAAGATGATTGGGATTACAATGATCAAATAGATCCCCCAGACCTCCCAAGCCCTCTACCATACACAACAAAACCCTCTCCTCCGGATGATAATATTGGGTTTGGACAACTCATCAATAGGGCTGCTGTATTTCATGGGGTACACATGCACACAAACGCACCAGAGGAGGATTTTCTGTTAGACACATTTGAACAGTCCCAAAAAACTGTACAAATATTGCCAATGATTAAAGGGGTTATTAAGCATGCTCTCGACATTTTTAAAGATCCTGTGCGTGCCAGGATTCTTAATCCCAGGATCGATAAAAAATATAGGCCTGCCCCTGACGATCCGGCGTACATTAAAGGCCAGCTGCCTCTAGACTCGTTAGTAGTCTCCAATGCTAGAAAACGAGCTAATTCACAAACCTCAGGGGACGCACCGCCCCCTGATAAAGAATCTAAATTACTAGTCGCATCTGGCAAAAGAGTAGCTGCGCAGGCCGCCAATCACTGGCGCATAGCCAACAATCAAGCACTGCTGGCCAGATATGATAGGGCCCACTATGACCAGTTGGAAACCCTGTTACAGCACTTGCCTGACCAGTATAAAACTCAAGCAAATGACCTAATTCAAGAGGGCAAACTAATCACCAACGCGTCAATTAAGTGTGCCCTTGATGCAGCTGACACTGCCGCTAGGTCTGTAAATACTAGCGTACTGCTCAGAAGACATGCATGGTTGCGCATTTCAGGCTTCAAGCAGGAGGTCCAAACCACTATTCTAAATCAGCCGTTCAATTAAAACCAACTTTTTGGACCGGCTGTGGAGACTGCTCTTGAAAAAATGAAAAAAGATACAGAAACTGCCAAGTCAATGGGAGCGTTGCAGTCTCCGCAACCGCGTGACTCCTTTCGTCGCTCCTTTTACAGAGGAGCCTCCAGGAACATCAGCACAGATAGTTCATCTTCCTTTAAAAACACCACCCAAACATCCCCCAATAGAGGATATTTTAGAGGAGGTTACAGAGGGAACAACAGTAAAGGGAGAGGCCGAGGTAGCACCAACACCCGTACCTCCCCTGCTGCTAAACAGTGACTTCCCTCCACTTCCCCCGACCATTCCACTCCTGTCGGGGGAAGATTAGCACAGTTCCTACCTGTCTGGAACTCCATTACAACAGACAGGTGGGTGAGACAAATTATCCAATATGGTTACTGCCTGGAACTTACAGCTACCCCCCCAAACATACCACCCAAGCAGCGTCCAATGTCCACAGACCATCTTACACTTTTAAAGCAAGAAGTTCTCTCACTGCTTCAAAAGCACGCCATAGAGCCAGTCCCTTTACTACACCAGGGAACAGGGGTTTACTCCCTGTATTTCCTAAACCCTAAAAAGGATGGGACCCTAAGGCCAATTCTAGACCTCAGACCCCTCAATCAGTATATACATTCGGATCATTTTCACATGATCACTCTCCAACAAGTGCTTCCCCTACTACAACAGGAAGACTTCCTTGCCACACTAGATCTCAAGGACGCCTACTTCCACATTCCCATACATCCTGCTCACAGGAAGTATCTAAGGTTCGTACTCGATGGACAACACTACCAGTTCAAAGTCCTTCCATTCGGGGTCACCACTGCTCCAAGAGTGTTTACCAAATGCCTTGCAGTAGTAGCAGCGCACCTACAAAGACAACAAATACATGTCTTCCCGTATCTGGACGACTGGCTCATAAAAGCCAGATCATTCAACCAGTGTATCCAACACACTCATCACACCATTCAAACACTACTCAACTTGGGGTTCACAATCAACTATACCAAGTCGCACCTCCAGCCCTCCCATGTACATCAATATCTGGGGGCCACAATAAACACTTCCACAGCTCTAGCGTATCCCAGCCCAGCCAGGATAGCCAGTATACAAGCTCTCATCACCAAGTTTCAAATCCAACACTCTCTCCCAGCCAGAGTGTTCATGCAACTGATAGGCATGATGGCATCTTGCATTTTCATCGTACCTCACGCAAAGCTTCAAATGCGTCCCTTACAAGAATGTCTAGCACACCAATGGAATCAGGCTCATGGACAACTTACAGATCTGGTGTTGGTGGACAGCCGCACACATCGCTCTCTGCAGTGGTGGAACACAAACAACTTGTCCAAAGGGCGGCCGTTCCTCGAGCCTGTTCCACAAATAGTACTAACAACAGACGCATCACTCACAGGATGGGGAGCACACCTGTTAGATCACACAACACAGGGCAAATAGACCACTCAACAAAGACTGCTCCACATCAATCATCTAGAACTACTAGCAATATTCCTAGCTCTCAAATCATTTTAACTCCAGGTACAAAACAAAGCCGTCCTGATCCGAACAGACAACATCACGGCCATGTATTATATACAAAAACAGGGGGGGACACACTCTACAACTGTCCCAACTTGCACAGAACATTTGGAGGTGGGCCATCCCACAAAACATATACCTTCTCGCCGAACACCTACCAGGAGTTCACAATCAGATTGCCGATCTGTTAAGTCAACAGACACAACAGATTCACGAATGGGAACTACATCCACAAGTTCTTCTACCTTTTTTCCAGATGTGGGGCCAACCAGACATAGATCTATTTGCCACACACCAAAACGCAAAATGCCCAACCTTCGCCGCCAGGTTTCCACACCCACAGTCCAAGGGCAATGCGATATGGATGAATTGGTCAGGCAGATTTGCGTACGCTTTTCCGCCACTCCCACTCATTCCGCTAGTAGTACGCAAGCTCCGACAACAGTCTCTAATAATGATCCTAGTGGCTCCCACATGGGCACGCCAACCGTGGTTCACAACACTGCTGGAACTATCAATAGTCCCACACCAAAAACTACACCTCTCCCCATCACTACTAACGCAGAACCATGGAGAGATAAGGCACCCCGATCCAACTCAACTGAATCTTGCAATCTGGCTCCCGAGGTCCTAGAGTTCGGATACCTTAACCTACCACCGGACTGTATGAACATCATTAAAGAGGCCAGACGCCCTACCACCAGAGCTTGCTACGCAGCAAAGTGGAAAAGATTCGCCATTTACGGCAATAACAATAATATCCAGCCACTACATGCCTCCATACAAAACATAATTTGCTACTTACTACATTTGCAAAGATGTAATTTGGCATACTCATCCATACGTCTTCATCTAGCAGCACTTGCCGCTTACTTACAAAACAGACAACACTTATCACTTTTTAGGGTCCCAGCAATTAAAGCCTTTATGGAAGGCCTTAAACCGATCATACCTCCCAGATTACCACCTTCTCCAGTGTGGAATCTTAACATCGTGCTTACTAGGCTCATGGGACCCCCATTTGAACCTCTGCATAAATGTGAACTTCAATTCCTCACATGGAAAGTAGCTTTCCTTATTGCAATCACCTCTCTCAGGAGGGTGAGTGAGATCCAGGCTTTAATCATACAAGAGCCATTTTTACAAATACATCGTAACAAAATAGTTCTCAGGACAAACCCAAAATTCCTTCCTAAAGTAATTTCTCCTTTCCACCTTAATCAATCTGTGGAGCTACCCGTGTTTTTTCAAAACCCGGACTCCGTAGCAGAAACAGCTCTCCACACCCTAGACGTCAAAAGAGCTCTAATGTTTAACATTGACAGGACCAAGTCATTTTGCAAAACAAAACAATTGTTTGTAGCTTTCTCTCCACCGCATAAAGGTAATCCCATCTCAAAAGCTGGGATTGCGAGGTGGATCGTTAAATGTATCCAAATATGCTACCAAAAAGCCAAGCGCACATTATCAATTCCCCCTAGAGCGCACTCAACATGCAAACTAGGGGCTTCCATGGCATTCTTAGGGAACATTCCCCTAGAAGACATCTGTAAGGCAGCCACATGGTCTACAACACACACCTTCACTAAACACTATTGTGTTGATGTGAAAGCCAAGCAACAAGCTTCTGTGGGCCAAGCTGTTCTTAAAACACTTTTTCAAACTACTGCAACACATACAGGTGACCACCGCTAGGGGAGATACTGCTGTACAGTCTATGCTCAGTGTGAGATCTGCAGCTCATATGCCTCGAACGGAAAATGCTACTTACCAGTATGCATCTGTTCTTGGCATGTAGAGCTGCAGATCCTCACACGCTCACCCACCTCTTACTTAGATATACACACATGGACATCTCTTTCTTTTCTACTAACTCCATCATTTCCCATTATGGCGAAAAACAATCTGAGGATGGAGTCGATGCCCATGCGCACTATCGTCCAAGGGAGGAGTCACCTATCTCCTAACTACAAAGACTTCTTCCAAGACAACAACAAGGTGCAAGCATCCGAGCCCAACACCAGATGGCGATCTAATGCTCAGTGTGAGGATCTGCAGCTCTGCATGCCAAGAACAGATGTATACTGGTAAGTAGCATTTTCCTTATACTTTCTTAAGGTTTATCTCTGAAACAGTACCATAAACTGTTCAAGTTCATTCCCAAAGCACAATTGATTCCTTAGCTTCTATATATTCATTTCTGACTCAAAACACTTCTCCGAAAGAAAACAGTCTCAAGTTTTCACAATGTCTGGCAACAAGGTTGACTAAAGTGGTTCTCCCACTTCCTCTGGGGATACCATCTTCTAGTGGAAATTGTAGAGTGCGAACTGCCAAAACTGAAAACTACCATTTTCACATATTGAGGAAAATAATCTGCCTAATCCACCCTGATCAACTGACGTCAGTCGTACACGCTCCTATCATCTCAACATTAGACTTCACAAACACCTTACTAGCCAGGATCACACTTTCACTTGACCTAAATCAAAGAGGTGTTACACTGAGCTGCTAGATTGGCTCGCCAAGCAAGGAAATTTGACTACATCACTCCTTTATGGCCTTCATTCTTCAAGCCAGGATTTGCCTCAAACTCTGCATCCTCACTTATAAAGCCCTAGAGTCCACTGTTCATAGCCAAACACTGGACCATATTAGGTGGAGACAAAAGCCTAAAAAGCAAGGACTCTTTACTCCTCAAAATCCCCAATTCTATACCTCTCTAAAAAGAAAGCCATCCTTCACAGTAGCACGAGTACGGCATGGAACTCCCTCACAGGTACTCTTAAAAAGACCCTTTCTGGCATTTAGACCACAATTCGAAATGAATTTATTTAAACAATTCCTTCCCCAATCCTTTGTTTGCATAAAGGCAACTTTCATGGATCCCTCTCATTGCTCTTATCTATGGACCTTTCCCCCCTTTCTCGATGTATCCCTTCTCCTAGTTTTTTGTGTTCCAGATGAAGCATCCTCATGCCTCTTTTGTTCCAGGCTGCACTAGACACATTTCTAAATAAATACACAAAGATCTTGGCTTGTTGCTTGATTGCATAGCAGGAAATCTCTGAACCACAAGGAAACTTGTACTTCAAAATGACTTCTGCCATTTCCAAAATCAGCAGAGTTCAGTGGATGCTCAGGAAATCTAGCTTTGCATCCAGGCACCAATGCTCAGCGAGTCTTCCAGAGAAGGGTAGTCTTTCACCAAGCGGTGCTTATGTTCCCAGAGCAATGCCAGTCTTTCCTTTCCTGGAATGAACTTAGCACAAATGAGTGTAGAGTGTTATGCTCATACACCCCCCACATTCAAGATTGTGTGTCTATGCCACAGGTCATGAACAGAAATACCCAGCCATAGTCAGGGTCCATGCACAGCTCATGAATGAAGCCTTCATAAAAGAAACCTGTGGTTGCATGGACAAATGGACATTACCAATATGATTGGTCAGTCCTCTAAGATGTTAGGTGAAGCTGGTAAAAGCCCTGTGTAGCGCTCACCCTTCAATCAATCAATCAATCACAGAATTTGTAGAGCGCACTACCTACCCGCGAGGGTCTCAAGGCACTGGGGAGAGAAAAGGGGGGGGGTGCTGCTACTGGTCGAACAGCCAGGTCTTGAGTAGCCTCCTGAAGGTCAGCAGGTCTTGGGTCTGTCGTAGGCTTAGTGGAAGGGTGTTCCAGGTCTTGGCGGCGAGGTGTGAGAAGGATCTGCCGCCGGTGGTTGTTCTTCGAATGCGAGGGACGGTGGCGAGGGAGAGTTCGGCGGAGCGGAGCTGGCGGTTGGGGACGTAGAAGAAGAGTCGTCTGTTGAGGTAGGCTGGGCCAGTCTTGTGGAGTGCCTTGTGTGCGTGGATGAGGAGTTTGAAGGAGATCCTCCTGTCGACGGGGAGCCAGTGCAGGTTCCTCAGGTGGGGGGTGATGTGGCTGTGGCGTGGTATGTCGAGGATCAGGCGTGCGGAGGCGTTTTGTATGCGTTGCAGTCGCTTGATGAGCTTGGCCGGGGCTCCCGCGTAGAGGGCGTTCCCATAGTCAAGTCTGCTACTGACGAGGGCCTGGGTGACTGTCCTTCTTGTGTCTGTCGGGATCCACCTGTAGATCTTGCGAAGCATGCGGAGGATGTTGAAGCAGGAGGAGGAGACTGCGTTGACTTGCTTGGCCATGGAGAGCGTTGAGTCGAGGATGACTCCCAGGTTGCGTGCGTGGTCGGTGGTTGTCGGGGCTGCTCCCAGCGTCGTTGGCCACCAGGAGTCGTCCCATGCTGAGGGGTTGGAGCCGAGGATGAGGACCTCTGTCTTGTCCGTGTTCAGCTTTAGTCGGCTGATCTTCATCCAATCGGCGACCGCCTTCATTCCTTCATGGAGATTGGATTTGGCGGCGAGGGGGTCCTTGGTGAGGGAGAGGATCAGTTGAGTGTCGTCGGCGTAGGAGATAATGTTGAGGTCGTGCTGTCTGGCGATGCGTGCGAGCGGGGCCATGTAGATGTTGAACAGTGTTGGGCTGAGGGAAGATCCCTGGGGTACGCCGCAGATGATCTCGGAGGCTTCGGATCGGAAAGGTGGGAGGCGGACTCTCTGGGTTCTGCCGTCGAGGAAGGAGGTGGTCCATTCCAGGGCCTTGTCTCGGATCCCTGCGTCGTGGAGGCGTGCGCGTAGAGTGCGGTGGCAGACAGTGTCGAAGGCGGCGGAGAGGTCCAGCAGGATGAGGGCTGCGGTCTCACCGTTGTCCAGCAGGGTCCTGATGTCGTCGGTGGCGGCGATGAGGGCAGTCTCAGTGCTGTGGTTGCTGCGGAACCCCGATTGGGATGGGTCCTTGTACTTGTTTTGCAGCTGTTGGACTTTAGGTACACAATACACATCTGGACAGTCAAAAATATACAGTTTGATCTTTTTCCCTCCAAACACTTAGGAAAAATGCTCTTCCACTACTGCCAGACAATTCAAATTTTGAAACAAGGATGACTTAATTGGAGGTTAAACCCCATACCGCACCTTCACCTTTTGAATACGTGTGGAGCCCTTCCAGCTACTACTTCAAACACTCTAGACTCAAGGATACTCTTTATGGGGTTGCTGGTTCCCTTAGACTTGGAGACTTCTTGGTCTTTTTAGTGGTCTGTTACTCCCCTACCCTGGAAGAGCCTTTTTCACCATCCTGGAAAGTGTTAAAAGCCTGTAGAAACTCATGTGCAAAATAATATTTTAATTATGATGTTTATTCTTTTGGTAGCCAACTAAGAATTTTACCCAGTAGGACTTGCCAAATGCCACGGACACACCAGTATCCCTAGAACTCTGAAACATCAATCAATCAGGATTTATAAAGCGCTGCTAATCACCCGATAGGTTATCCAGGTGCTTCAGTATATATACACACATCAGAATATACTAACTGTGGCAAGCTTGCTTGAGATATTAAGATCCGGTATCATGAAGGCACAAGAGAACACAAAGAGGTCTGACCAATTTAAAGATACATGCCGCTGGCATTATTTGGAAGCCACGTATAATTCTTGTGTGGCGACAGAATCTAAATGCAGCAACACACGAAAAAGACAGATTTGAAGTTATCTTGCTGTTTGTAACTGTTCTACTTGAGGAACACGAGTATGCTTTTCCCTAAAGCTTTGTGGTAGGACTTTTAGTCCACTCCTCTGCCTTAACAAGCATCAAGGTTATAGTTCGCGTTTACAATGTAGTCCTTCTTGACAGGTTAAGTGGCTACAGATACTACACACCATCAACCCACCGAGTGCTTTTTTCAGGGAGCTGAAGCCCAGTCATAATTTTATATTGATTGTGATCATCTGCACTTAGAAAAATATTGTCCTAGGAAAATGTTGGGTATTACAGCTTCAGCTTTTAAAGCTCTATAATTCTCCATGGAGTCATAGCACTGCCACAGTAAATGCTACAGGCTTCAATTTATTTGTAACTATCTGTAAATGCTGAAACCCTCTAATTGTGAAACTAAAGTTACATTTCTTGTTAAAGAAAGGCACCTTTAGCGTGTGCTATTCTTTGTCATACAGTTCTCAGACTTGAACGCCTGTCACCTGGCTTAAACCTTTACTTCACACTAACAGCTACTACTGCAAATCAAAGGGCACGAAAGTAAGCACATGGCCATCTATTTGCAATCAGCTTAGCCATAGGCCTTGAGTGGCAAGAGACATTAATCATTAGTGATGCAAAATTAAGTGATTATGCCAGCTTTAGCAATTAAAAGTAATTTGGGGCCAAAACCTTACAGAAGGAGCACAGAACAACAAACTAAGTCCAAAACTGCGCTGCACGTTTGCTTTTGAACACTCCCAAACGCCTATCAGCCAAGCCGGCACTGGCATCACTCCATTGGCTGCCCATACAGGAAAGAGTCCAGTTTAAGGCTCTATGTATTATGCATAAAGCATTTTTAGGCAAAGGCCCTCCCACTATCAGAGGTATTATCCAACCTTACCGCCCCAAGAGATCTTTAAGATCAGACAATAAACAACTGGCAGTAGTCCCAAAAATAAAAAGAACTCGAATCGGAGGACGTCGTTTTTCATTTAATGCCGCAAAGTTGTGGAATCATCTACCTACCGTTATCCGCCTGCAATCCAACCATTCGATTTTCCGAAAGCAACTTAAAATGTATCTGTTTCCTTAGGACTGCTTGTAGTGGGAACCGCAACGCTACTAGCGCTGGGATGCTCTCGAGTAGCCATGCGCTTTAGAAATGCCTTTCCATTCCATTCCATTATTACGATGTCGGGCGGTTCGCCACCGCCGGTGGAGACCGCTCCGGCATCGTAACGCGATAAACCCCCCGCCATATTACGATGGTGGTGGGTACCGCGGCGGACGGAAAGACCGTCCGCCGCTTTTCTGCCGGTAGCAATCGAAACGATTGTCTGGCGGAACGTTCATCGGGCTTATAATGGCGGCGGTGACTAGCAGGCTCCGCCGGCACGATTATGATGCCGGCGGTAGCCAGCCTTTCCGCGGCAGATGAACCGCCTTTGAAAGGCAGGCGGTGAATGTCTCCGGGGGCCCGTTGCGGGCCCCCCTTGTGTTGGGGTGGGGGTGCACTGGGTGGGTACCCTAGGTACCCCCCTACATTTCACTGCACCAAGTGGCAGGCACAGTGTAGTGCCTGCCACGTAGTGCAGTGAAATGCACAACATGCTCCTTTATGCATCGCGGCGGTGCAGCTGTCAGCACCGCCCGCCACAATGATAAAGGTGCGGAATCCGACCCCACTGGTAGCGGTCACATCCTAATTGCATTGACGCGACCGCCGCACGCATGGCGGTTGGACCCAATCACCGCTACGGTGGCGGCCGGATCAAATCCGACCGCTATCGTAATAAGCCCCATAGAGAGAGTCAGTGGTTTCTGGCTACTGCTGTTTGTGTCCTGCAGCAATTGGAGTTATTTTCTTAGCGTAAAATGCATCCTTGGGCCCATTTTGGACGCCAGGGTGCATGTTGCACTAAGAAAATAGCGCTAAATGCTGGATTACATTTCTCACGCAATTACACATAATTACAAGTAATTTTGCTGTAATTACGCTAGAGAGAATTACGCCAGTTACACCCACCACTCCTAGTTAGAATGTACGGTTCTTGTGGAATAAGGTGACAGACTGGGAGGCTTTCTCACATTGGGACAATATCCATGTTTATGGGATCCCAGAGAAGGTGGCAGTAATGGAGCTTTCTTGAAGCTCTTCCCCTAGGATTATTGATCTTGAAGTTCACAGAAGTTCATAGAACTAATGGGCTTTCAGAGGGCCCATCTTATTTGATCCCGAGCACATCCATTGACCAACAAAGCACAACTTATATTTTCCTCCTTTTTAAGGCACCAACATGCACTAGCTATCCTTGAAACAGAAAATGAAGGATGGCCTGTCCCACTTCAGAACTGGGCTATGCATATCTACTAACATGACACAAACATCAAGCGGAAAAGGGACCACAAATGAAGACATGAGATGCAAAGTATAGACTTTAGAGCCAGTGGTCATGCACTTCATTTGCTCTTGTTCGGAAACAAACTACACTCATCCTCTTTTAATCTATTGATCATCCCTAAATTTAACAAAAAACGGATGGGTGGCCCTAGGTTTTCTTTACAAGTTCCTAAAATCTGGATTTCCTTGCCCCCAACAGTACGTCTCCTAGATGATTATTCGAAGTCCAGGAAAGAACTTAAGACTTGCTGTTCAGGAATGCATTATACTCATCATGATCTGCGATTTAACATCTTAGTCTGGCCTTGTGACTTTTTTACTGTTCCCTAGCACCAAGAAACCGTATGGTGTACATGCACTCTATAAGTGCTTGATAACATAATATAGCATAACATAACATAACATAACATAACACAGATGGCAAAAAGAATAATTATAACAATCCTTATTGGTGCTTTCTGGGCTTTCTTAACATCAGTGGACATAGAGGAAGAGAACCCCAAAGGAGAGCAATATCAAACTCAGTGAGCCCCACCCCGTCATCACCATTCTGAGATGTCATACACCCAGGTCTTCATTAAGAGGCTCCATCAAAGAAGGAATATGTCAAATCAGTGAAACTCTGATTAAGACAGATAAAAATTGTTACCTTTGGAATATGCCCCCACGGCAACCCGATACCCTTATAGCCCTGCATCAGAAACTTCATGATATTCTTTACCGGTTTTGATATATTACATGTGTCCTCATGGTGCTCGTCGATTTGCAGAATGCAGCACACATGGAAAGAGGAAAAAACAAGGAGAAATAAACATATTTCTCCTCGTTACGCCTCACCTCAGGAGGCTTACAGATTTGATGCTTCCTCAGGTTAACATCACTTTGTAAATCTGGGGCAGCATCAAATTCCATGAGAGTTGCATGGGAAATCCCACAGCAACGCCCATGGAATGCCGCCCGGGTGCAGAGTAAGGCGATGCAGCGCTACGTTGCCTTACTCATGGAATGTGAGGCCACTCAAAGCCACAAAGGCTGCTTTTACGTTGCTTCATAAATCTTTATGAGATCCTTGCATCATCCATGTACAACTTTACGTGGTGCAAAAGTGACACAGGGTTCTCGTAAATAAGCCCCTCATACAGCAAAAGCCCATGAGGTCTTGGTGGACTATATGCTTGTAAACATCTGGTGACTGACATATTCCCAGGAAATGGAATTTACTTCATTCATGTGTATATGGCACATCCTTGTGTATAGATTTCTTCCTCTTACATGATTTCTCATATCTCAAGTTTCATCTAGTGCATCCTGGATGGTGGCCTTCGCTAATTCATATCTGCTTCGAATTATGTCGCTTATCACCGCCTCCTCCCTTATGGATAATGCAGGTTAGTAAATACAGACTTCAGGAGAAGGAGCTCTTCAGATATCATGTCTGAACACAGGGAAGAAAATTAGATATTTGTCTCCTCAGCTCACTTTCTTCGGATGTAGAAAATGGAGAGAGGTCCGAACAACTGAGTTCTGAAAACTTCGTTATATCTTTCACTATTGCATATAATGCCGACACAGTGCAAAAATGTTCTCTCTTAACTCTTTAAAAGCTGAGAAAGTTGAAAAAGCACTAGTGAAACTTAAATGGAGTAATTACAAAAGGGATAAGGGGCCAGCAGACTCTTGGCACTAGAGCTGCAGCACAGGGAATCACAGCTAGCTATTGCTGCAGTGCATGACAAGGAAGGCCTGTTAATGTCTCCTCCTTTAGATATCACCTAAACATTTGCCTCCAACCATGAGAAGTTATACAACTTGGATCCACCTCTAAGAAACATTTCTTGAAGGTCCTAAACTTGCCCTCTCTAAAACCGGAGGAACAGGATCTCCTGGGCAGCAAAATTACAAACTAGGAGATTGCAGACACTGTATCTGTCTAACCACATGTAAATCATCTGCATAATATGATATCCAGGCTAAATTCCATAAAATAAACATGACATAGATAGTGTCTTAGAGGCATGCTATGCTCAGACAGGAGGCATACAAGACTATCGGATCTCTATACCCCTTTTCAAATAGTGCTATGGTATCTCTTATTCAAAGATGACAAAGATCTTCTAGAGTGTGGCACCTACTACGCAATCTCTCTAATTACATTTGAAAATACTGGCGAACATCCCACCCACAGCACTACATAAAGTAATCTGATTTCTTAATTTCTTATTCATGATTTATAGGTGTGTTTCGTACCGGACCACTACTCCCGTAACCATCTAAAACTATTATCACAGTTGCTGTGGGACTGCAGATCTGTCCCAGAGGAGTTGCTAGCAATTTTACTTGATGCTGAGAAGGCACTCAACCACATTGAATGTGGTTAACTCTTCTGGATTCTAGATAGAATGGGCCTGGGTCAGAAATTTATTTCTAAAATATTTTGACTTTATACAGCCTCCGTAGGTCAAATAAACTTCACCAGCTTCCTTTTGAGGCCTTTAACCATGGGTACAGGAACCCATCAAGAATGTCTCCTATCTCCCTTCCTACATCTATTTGTATTAGAAACCTGGTCAGCAGGAATCAGTGCCTCGGCGGATATCTGTGGCTGGACCATTTAAATCTTTTCTCTATGCGGATGACATATTATCTAAGATTACATTTCCTGCCTCCTCCTTACCAGCAGTAATATCTGCAATAGAGTCGTCAAGCCTTCAAATCAATTAGAGAAAATGTAAAGCTCTACCCATGTTGCTTGCTACTATCTAAACTATTGTGAGTGGGTATAAGTTGAGATGGAGATCTACTTCCATGAAATATCTTGCCATTTAAATCAATAGAGGTCTCATAGCCTAGATGGGTGATAATTCCACAACTCTGGTGTTGAAAACTCAAATTGACTTTGCTGGTCTCATCTTAACCTTTCCCTTTGAGGCAGAGTTCAGACAGTGAAGATGGTCTTAATCTCCAGGTAAAACTATATCTTTGATGTGCTCCCACGCTTGGTGCACAGATATAGTCTATCAAAAATCAACACAGATATTAAACCAATTATATGTGAAGGGCAGATTCTGAGACTAAAACCATGCAAATTACAGGCACATACCATGGTCGGGATGCATTCACTTGTCCCAAAAAGACTCGTACTACCTGGCTCAGCATTTGCAATAGCTGTCATATTTTATGCCGTACATTACAAGTTCTCCACAGCAGGCCATCATAGAAAGAATTCTTCTGCTTAGGACATGGGGAGTATCCTTCACATATAAACTCAAGTTTCTGCCTCCAGCTTAGGTTAATCCTATTTCGACTGTCTGGAAGTTTGCCCATAAAGCACTCAGAATTGGTCCCTTCCCCCATTTCTCAATACTACTCTTGGATAATGCCGGAGTTTTGACTGGAAATAAAACTATTCACTGGGAATGGTGGGTCTCCAGAGGATCACAAGCTTACACCAAATGCTTCCAGAAGGATCCCTTAAATTCCAATACCCATGTGTTAAATTTTGATTGAACAACAGTTAGTTCAGGGACATCTTAAGGATTTTGGGGGCCGTGGGCCAACTGTATTAAAGGGCCCTTGTTCAGAACAGCTTTGAATATATGTTTCAATTTCAACTCTTTCATGCCCTCTTTGGCCAGGTCAATCAATCAATCAATCAATCACAGAATTTGTAGAGCGCACTACTTACCCGCGAGGGTCTCAAGGCGCTAGGGAAAAAGGGGGGGGTGCCGCTACTGGTCGAACAGCCAGGTCTTGAGTAGCCTCCTGAAGGTCAGCAGGTCTTGGGTCTGTCGTAGGCTGAGTGGAAGGGTGTTCCAGGTCTTGGCGGCGAGGTGGGAGAAGGATCTGCCACCGGTGGTTGTTCTTCGAATGCGAGGGACGGTGGCGAGGGAGAGGTCGGCGGAGCGGAGCTGGCGGTTGGGGACGTAGAAGAAGAGTCGTCTGTTGAGGTAGGCTGGGCCAGTCTTGTGGAGTGCCTTGTGAGCGTGGATGAGGAGTTTGAAGGAGATTCTCCTGTCGACGGGGAGCCAGTGCAGGTTCCTCAGGTGGGGGGTGATGTGGCTGTGGCGTGGTACGTCGAGGATCAGGCGTGCGGAGGCGTTTTGTATGCGTTGCAGTCGCTTGATGAGCTTGGCCGGGGCTCCCGCGTAGAGGGCGTTCCCATAGTCGAGTCTGCTACTGACGAGGGCCTGGGTGACTGTTCTTCTTGTATCTGTCGGGATCCACCTGTAGATCTTGCAGAGCATGCGGAGGGTGCTGAAGCAGGAGGAGGAGACCGCGTTGACTTGTTTGGCCATGGAGAGCGTTGAGTCGAGGATGACTCCCAGGTTGCGTGCGTGGTCGGTGGGTGTCGGGGCTGCCCCCAGTGTCGTTGGCCACCAGGAGTCGTCCCAGGCTGAGGGGTTGGAGCCGAGGATGAGGACCTCCTTCTTGTCCGTGTTCAGCTTTAGTCGGTTGTTCTTCATCCAGTCGGCAGCGGCCTTCATTCCTTCGTGGAGGTTGGATTTGGCGGTGAGGGGGTCCTTGGTGAGGGAGAGGATCAGTTGAGTGTCATCGGCGTTGGAGATTATGTTGAGGTCATGCTGTCTGGTGATGCGTGCGAGCGGGGCCATGTAGATGTTGAACAGTGTCGGGCTGAGGGATGATCCCTGGGGTACGCCGCAGATGATCTCGGAGGCTTCGGATTGGAATGGTGGGAGGCGGACTCTCTGGGTTCTGCCGGCGAGGAAGGAGGTGGTCCATTCCAGGGCCTTGTCTCGGATCCCTGCGTCGTGGAGGCGTGCGCGTAGAGTGCGGTGGCAGACAGTGTCGAAGGCGGCGGAGAGGTCCAGCAGGATGAGGGCTGCGGTCTCACCGTTGTCCAGCAGGGTCCTGATGTCGTCGGTGGTGGCGATGAGGGCAGTCTCAGTGCTGTGGTTGCTGCGGAACCCTGACTGGGATGGGTCCAGGATGCTGTTTTCTTCGAGGTATCGGGTTAGCTGTCTGTTGACGATCTTCTCGATGACCTTGGCTGGGAACGGGAGCAGGGAGATGGGCCGGAAGTTCTTGAGGTCTCTTGGGTCCACCTTGGGTTTTTTGAGTAGGGCGTTGATCTCGGCGTGTTTCCAGCTCTCTGGGAAGGTCGCGGTCTCGAAGGAGAGATTGATGACGTTGCGCAGGTGGGGTGCGATGGAGCTGCTGGCTTTGTTGAAGATGTGGTGCGGGAAAGGGTCTGACGGGGAGCCGGAGTGTATCGTGCTCATGGTCTTGATGGTGTCAATGATGTTCACGCTGGCCCTGGCTGGCAGGGGGTCGTGGTCGATGGTGTGCGGCGGGTCTGGTGCATCGGTCTCAGTTGGGGATGTCTGGGTGTTGAAGCTGTCGTGGATGTCGGCGATCTTGCGGTGGAAGAAGGTGGCGAGGGAGTCGCACAGGGCTTGCGACGGCGGGATGTCGTTGGTGTTGGAGCTGGGGTTGGAGAGTTCCTTCACGATGTTGAAGAGCTCCTTGCTGTTGTGTGCGTTGTTGTCGAGGCGGTCTTTGAAGGAGATCCTCTTGGCGGACCTGATGAGGTGGTGGTGGTTACGGATGGCGTCTTTGTGGGCTGCGTGGCTGTCCGGTGTCTTTTCACTGTGCCATTTCTTCTCTAGTTTCCGGCAGGTACGCTTGGAAGCTAGGAGTTCTGGGGTGAACCAGCTGGCTCTTTTGGTGGTGTCACTTTAGGTGATTTTTTTCAGCGGGGCAAGGGTGTTGGCACAGTTGTCTATCCATCGTCTGAGGTTGCAGGCAGCGTCGTTGGTGTCGGATGGGTCGGGGGGTGGGCTGAGAGCGAGGTTTGCCCGTAGTTGGTCTTCAGTGACTTTGCTCCAGCAGCGGCTTGGGATCTGTTGGGTGCGGTGGTGTGTGGTGGGTATCTGGAAGGTGAAGTGGATGCAGCGGTGGTCGGTCCAGAGGAGTTCGGTGGTGTGGCTGAAGGAGACGTGGGAGCTTGAGGAGAAGATGGGGTCGAGCGTCTGGCCGGCGGAATGGGTCGGTTTTGTGACGAGCTGTCTCAGTCCAAGGTTGGCGAGGTTGTCGATCAGGGTGGTGGAGTTGCTGTCGTTGTTGTTCTCCAGGTGAAAGGTCAGGTCACTGACAGTGCACAGGTAGACGCATCCAAATTGTAACTGTGTTTACATCTAATACTCAGGGATAGTGATGTGTGTTTTCAATTTTGTAACACAGCAGCAACTCACTCATTCACCCTCCCATTTCTCATATGTGAGGTCCTGTTTTGATCTAAAAGTACCTTTTTTGATGGGTGTTGCATGAAACTTAAAAACAACATTTCTCTGCAAAATGTCTGTAATAGATTCTGACACCTCACCCACATAAAAAATAAATTAAAGGAAAACAGTATTTAAAACAATCTGTTTAAGAATTATTCAGGGTCATCAGGGCAAGACTTCGCAGAATAGAGCTGGCTATATGAGGGGGCCCCCTGAAAGGCTGGGGCCCTGGGCCAGAGCTCACTTTGCCCATGCCTTAAAACGTCTCTGAGTTAGTTGTGGTAGTATTGACAACTATCAAACTGCTTGGTGGATGGCGTGTGTCCACTTCATGTTGTGAAGCAGGATTCAAATGGGCAAATAGAATATTCTGAAGATGAATGGACCGCTTCACTTTCTGCTCATCACGTATACATTCCAGAAGTGCTTCTCAAATCTTTATACTTGAAGGTGTTGCACAGCTGGACCTGGTTGCCCCTTAGATTGGACAAATCTGGGCTGCTTCCTCATTGGGAATGTTGGTGGTGGCTCTAGCCGAGCTGTGTCCTACTCCATCTAGTCTGGGAATGCAATTTTATGGGTCAGGCATTTGGGACAAGTCATGCGCGACCAGCGGTCTAGTGCTCACACCATCTGCACATCTTGAGCTACTTCACAACATGACAGATGTCACTGGCCTATCCATTCATAGTGATGGTGGTTAGCTACAGCTGTGGCGGTGGCTCAAGTGTGTATTGTGAGACATTGGAGAAAGGCTTTCCTTTCACTGTGTACAATTTAAATGCTCCCTGGTTGCTCCTTTCCCCTTCTGATTAAAAGTAATTTCAGCTAATTGCCACATGGAGGGTGCAAGATGCACCCACCACAAAAGTTGTGTCTACTACATGTTTTTTTCCTACACTGTGCCACGGCTATCATGTAGACAATGATGAAGCGTTGGCGGACAGGAAATAGGCTAGTTAGTCCCTATTCAGAGGAATCACTGCAGCTTTATTTGATTGATACATTTCTGCCCCCACTGCAAGTTCCCACCTCACTTCCCTCTGTTGTTTCACCGGGATAAATGTTTAGGCATAAAGGCATTGCAAGTTGGTATATTGTATATAGTCCATATAGACTTCACTTACCACTCGTTATGACTTTAATATATCAATATAAAAATGTTAGGAAATGTAATTTGTTTGATAAAAGTGATCTGCATAACAAGCTCCAAAAACTGCAAGGATGACAACACACATATTGTTCTTTTAGTTGAAGGTATTTTTGTGAGAGTCTTTTTGTTGTTGCAGAGAGCTGATTCTTTTTAACATTTGAAAACATTGAAAAGCTGTGCGTGGGTGGGTGCTTTGCATAACTTGTCCAGCAGCACGACGACTAGCACAGTAGTCCCCCTGGTTTCTCAATGCTCCTTGATTCGGCTACCCGGAATATCAGCAGCGCATTGATTCCCTCAACAAAGAGGACTTTTGAATTGATGGCGCTTTGCTAATCTCCCTGTATTGAATTAAGGGCTTTTTGTGTCTGAAATGGCTCATTTCTATTTTAACAAGCAGTCTGAAACAATATGCAGCTCGTAATTATGCTCCACTGCAATTTAGAAAGCACTCAGGAAGGCTGCCTGGGGATGGACCGGCGGCTGTGCAGAGAGCAGCCAAGCAGAACACCCAGAGCTGGGGTCTGCAGCCAGGGACTCTGGCTTGTGCAGGAACTTTTAGATGTTCCCAGAGAAACACTGTAGAGGTATGTATAGAAATGCTTCAGTACTATATAATGCAGATCAGCATAGATCTAAAGAGCTGGTTATTAAAGACGCCTTCAGTGTAAGGCAATAAAGTGACCAGAGATGTAAGGATGCGTAGCGGGTTGACGCAGGACAGGCAAAATGACACTGACCTGCAGTCTAGCAGAGCATCACATTATGGGGCAGATTTTCAAAGAAGTCGCACAGCAGCCAAAAATGCTGTGCTGCGTTGGTGACAGGGAGGGAGCAGGAGAGCGCCATATCTACAGAGATATGGATCTCTCCGCCCCTCAGCATCGATGCTGATTTTAGCTGCCCTGCGCCAGGCACACACCTTATCTCTATATCACTAAGATGCGTGCCTGAGTCTACCATAGGTTGTGGACAAGAAGGGTATCCTTCCTGTACAAAATATTATGCCTAGACAAGTTCAAACACTTTTCCCACTTTGTATGTGTGCTGCATAGTGCAGCACGCATGCAAAGTATGAAAATAAAAATAAAAACATTACCCCTCTTAACGCCGTCTTTCAAATGGCGTTAACTTTTGGTGCAAAACCCTGTCCACAAATGTTTGTAGTTAGGGTTTTGCATCAAAAGGCGTGGGTGGTTGCATGGCATTGCCTGAGATGAATTTCAAATGATATTGTATATGTTGAATTTATTGTATGTGATTTATAATATATCTATATTTAAAATATAAAAAAAAGAGAGATAATATTTTTACCATTTGATAATAAAAAATTAAAAAATTAACTGCTCCTCTGTGGGACATGTTTATTAATTAATGTAAGATGTTAATAATTAGGTAAGGGGTTGAGTGTTGTATATTTTATTGCCCATATACCATCCATGTAACGTCCCCTTGGACCTAAGTAATGCAAAGGAATGCTTCATGCTGCTTTGCGTTATTTGTCGGGGACTTTCCAACGCAAAAAACTTTTGTCCTGGAAAGTAAATTGGTAAAAAAAACTTTTGTGCTGGTTAGCGTCACTTTAGTGACACTAACCCAGCGCAAAATGTTTGTACATCTACCCCATTGGAGTTCCAGGTGCTTTATCCTTTGAATGCTGTGTGTTCCAGTTGCTCTTATGTGGAGGAACCACCTTTACTACACAGATGCAGCATGGTTTGTCCCCCTTAGGTGTACTATCAACGCAGGAATGGTTTTGCCCCCAAGATGACTTTTGCCAGCGTGTTGTCCTGGGACAAGCATGTCTCATAGAAGGGCCAGGCTATGGTTTGCTTTAGTGGATTCATGTCTGCATGTGCCAGCTTGTCTGCACTTTGACTCAGAATGGGGCCAAGCTCCTACTTAGAAGTGATCTTGATTGGGCTATCCTGATTTCCTTTTATTTGTGTTTGCTAGCATAGCCATAGATTAGCTGATGGATTCTGGTGGTGGAAGGAGTGTGCTGCCAGGCAGTGATTAATGGGACAAAGAAATCCTGCCCATTGACCTCAATGTGGCTTTCAGATGGATTCAAGAGTTTGAGGGCTACACGCCATCTATTTATTCATTTGAAAAGTTTTATAAAGCGCAAACATGACCAGACAGGGTATCAGAGTGCTGTACATATAAGCAGACAAGAGAAGCAGGTGAAGGTGTAAAATACTTTCATAAAAGAAGTTAAACAAACATAATGCAATCATATTAGATATAAAGAATCAAATCATTGCATAGTTGAAAGATAGACCCGTGCTGTAAACATGAAATAAATCTTAGTTTGGGTGACTTCAGGTCCATTGTTGCAGGTAGCTATTCTGGAACAACCCTTTGACTTCTTTTTTAAATGAGATGGTCGAAGGGTTAGCTCTGATTTCAGGAGGAAGAGCGTTCCATATTCTTGGAGCAAGACCCGAGAAGGCACGGTGATAAGTTTTCTTCTTTTTGAATTTTTGGGGTTTCAACAGTAGTGTGTTTGAGCTTCTTAGGGTCCGATTCAAACCAGATAGTTTGAGTTTTTTTGCCAGTTAAACTGGAGTGTTATAATGAAGCGCATTGTGTGTCAAGCAGGCTATCTAGAACCAGATCCCTGCTTCGAGTGAGAGCCAATTGATTTGAGTTAGATTTGGTGTGAGGTGATCATGTTTTCTTGATCCCGTGATGAGTCTAGCCACAGAGTTCAGAGTAGTAATTAGAGGGGCCAGTCTAGCTCTGGGTAACCCTGCCAGGGTCACAATTCCGTAATCTAAACGTGAAATAAATAGGGATTGGTCTGCTAGCTGCATGTCATCAGGAGGCAGGAACTGTTTGATTTTCCTTAATGTACTGAGTTGGTGATTGGCTCCTCTAGTTGGGGCAGTGATGTTCTCTTGCATATTTAGGTGTTTGTCTAGAGTTTTGCCTAGTTATTTAGTGGAGTCAACAACTTATGGATCACAGTTGAGCTAGTCTTGAATGGGGGCAGAGTGATTTTGGGGGGCAATCAGGAGGAATTCCGCTGAGTGTATTTAGCATAAGGTTATTGTGAGTTAGCCAATGTTGAGTTTTCAGAAGAGCAGAGCTAAGAGTTGCACAGGCAGGGATGTCCTTGAGGAGGCAATAGCTTTACCAAGTATCTGGTGGCATAAGTCTTTGTAGGTCATGCATTAAGCACAGTATGCCGTCTCCAGCACAGATGGAAAGAGCAGGTATGTAGTGCTTTTGTATTATGTCTGTCTCTGTGCAAGTACATTGGCAGGTTTTAATTTTGTGAGTCATACAGTGACCCGATCACCTCTCAGGAGTGAGAAGCTGAGGGTGGTTTGAGGGGTTATTTAAACTGCATTTGCCCTTTCTCTGGGGAAGAATTAAACTATGAAGCATCAAGGAATCCATTTCCCTCTGCATCCTCTGGCAACACAGGTGATGACAGTAACAAGAGGGGTAGCTTGTTGCAAGCTGCAAGGACTTCTGTTCTGTCAGAGGTCCAGATGTAAGCACCAGCCACAAAGTTTTGAAATTCCTACATTGCTTAAGGGTGTGTGCCTTCCTCTCCCTCCTTAATCTCTTCTAATTGGATCGATTCATCTGTGTCCCCCTGGCTTTCCCCTCAGTATGATGATGATGATATTGAGAGTGAATGACGTGTTCTTGCCAACTGTGCTCGAATATTTAGGATGCAATCTGGATCTTCAGTTTAACAAAGAACAACTGGGCACCCGTTCATCAATTATGGATCAATTTCAGAATTCCACATGGACCCAAAGTCCCCATAGATAAGGACACCCGGAATCTTTTTATCTGAATGTTGGTACCCAGACTGAGCTTCTTTCCCCCAGTTCTTGATAAAATAATATCCATTGCCAAGGGCAATTTGGATATTTTTGAGTTTTAGCATCTAGATCCTCGATCTCTAATTTTTTCGAGCACCTAGTCTTGATGTTAGCATATATTGCCATTTTGGACAAGAAATACCCTTTACAAATGCCTACTCAAGCTTCTTCTTGGCATGGTGGCAGTAACATACGCAATGTTTTTTTTATGGATGGCTGCACTGTGGGCTTGCTTTCTTGTCTGCCTGGCTACCTGGTTCCAGCCTTACTTCCCTCCAAGTGGTGATTAGGTGATCCAGGGTAGTCCAAATGTCTGTGTTTTTTACTATGTGGGTGTGACACTGTTCACAGTTTATCTGCTCTAGAGACTGCATTCTTGAATGATTGATTTACTGAAGCCAGCCCATGAAAATTCTAGTGATTTAGTTGTTTGTGTAAAAGAGAACTACCCCCCAAATTCAATCTTGGAGTAGTGCAATTGTGTTTATTCCAGGGTTTTTCTTGTGCAGAAGCCCCCTGACAGTTTATATCTCATTATCATCCTGGAGAGGGTCCACTATCATGTTGCAAATATTTTTAAGATCAAAATTGTTTAGAAGTCCTTATTAAGTTATTAAGTAGTTATAAATACAGGTAACTTCCTGAAATCTCTGAATTTACACAATGCTCACTTTCATGTTCTTGACAGACCCTCATATCAAAATTACTGAGTGTCTCTGTTTTGGGGTTCAAGGACATATCCGTTGGGCTCTGTTCCTCCCCTTCACTATTATGAAGATCCTGGCACTACTACTGGTGAGGGTTCTCCACAGTAGCCGGAAATGGTTCACCCTTATATGGATGACTGATTCTTCACTGCCCATCTAGAAAACAAAATCTGTATGACAGGGGCACAGTTTATCCGATGCAGCATCTGCATTAACTCTTCCTCACTGGAGAGAAGTCTCAGCTTAGGCTGCTCAAGATCTGAACTACATCGAACTCTCTTTGGTGCCATGTTCCTGCATTCTCTCAGGGCTGTCAAATTGTTGTCTTGACTTTCCACTCTCCTGCCCGGGATCTACCTCAACCTTACAGTGCTCCATGTCTAGGGGGTGTGGTACATGTGGGGCCTCCGGAAGATAAGTCTCCATGAGAGCTGTTGAATTGGAACTGGGGTGATGTATGGTCTCATTTTAGGTCTTACAGCTGATAATTTTGCCCTAGGCAATGATTCGCAGTTTTTCCTGCATTACTCAGATCCATGGTTCAAGGACTTTGAGAGCCTTTTAAAATTATGGCTCGCCATCAAGGATGCCATGAAGTGGTGGATCTTTCCCAGGAATTCCACTGGAAAAGTGTCTGTCTGACTCCATGCCCTGACTATGTAGTACTGCTGCCAGCAGTTTGGGCTTGGTTGACCCTGGGACAGAAGTAAACTCAGGGCATGTGGAGAAGCTTAGACCTTAATGAATCCTCAAATTGGATGGAGCTAGCAGTCAGTCAGATACCCCTCTTGTTGTTTATGCCCAGGCTCACCAGTTTGGTGTCTTGGTCTGTTGGGAAACACAGTGGCAAAAGCTTTTGTCAATATTATACGAAGGACAAGTTTACCAGCCTTGGCCTCAGTGCTGATATAAACATTCTTGGGACAGTCAGACCTGAACTTAAAAGTTGAATTCCAAATCAGTTGGGTGTACAATGGGTGGCCAGATGTCAAGAATATTGCCATCTTACCAGGACTTTTGTGTGGCCCTGTGGGTCTTCTATGCTACCTGTCAGATGTCGGCATCACCAGTGGACAAATTTGAGACTTCGCCAACTCCATGCTGAGTTGCTTCATGCCCAGGTTGTGGAAGGAGAAGAGGACTGGGTGAATATCCTGATATCACCATGGTCACCCTGCCTCTAGTGTGCCTGCCCTCCGTATACTTTGCTTATTCCGCTCCTCTCTTGCCTTTGCTAGAACATATTATCTCCTGTGCTGTTGGTTCCTGTCTATACGAGGATGGATAGGCTCCCACGTTTTGTGAGCTTGCAGTAGAACCAGAATGGATTCTACCTATTCCCTGACCTTGCTTCATAGTCCCCTCCTGGCTGTTAACCCCTTCGGTGCTTATGACGAGCTGGACTCGTCATGGCACAAAGTGCTCGTGTGCTCATGACGAGTCCAGCTCGTCATAAGACCAACCACGGGGGAAGCGCTGGCGCTCCCCCCGTGGGAATCCGATCGTCGGGTTTTTTTGGGGGAAGGCAGGGGAAGGACTTCCCCTGCCTCCCCCCCCCATCAATGACGTCAGCACGCGAGGCGCGCTGACGTCATTGAGGGTTTCCCTTTGTTCCCCGACGCGCTGGAAGCCATTTGCTTCCAGCGCGTCGCGGAAATAAGGTGAGTTTTGGCTCGGGGAGGGGGGGTTTGATTGGAAAAGAGACATTGAGGGAAAGGAAAGGGTTTTCCTTTCCCCCGATGCCTCTTTGTGCATTCCTGCTGCACGATCATGTGATCGTGCAGCAGGAATGCCCACGAGGGTGTTTTACGCAGCTGTAGTGTAGGAAAGGCACTATACAATTCCCCAACGAGGTAGCATTTACTGATTAGCCGGTAGAAAGTACTCCAGTTGAGTAGAGGTATTGCACAAAACGGTGGCATCTTCGTGGATAAATATGCAGGGCAGGTGTCTGCCTTCTTCCCATTTCCAGCCTGAAAAGTGAGCTGTAATCCTCGATAGAGGTCTCTGCATCCTTGATTTTCTCGAGCGCAATCATCATGTAGAATTCGTGAGCGTGGTTAAGCAGATGTGCCTTCTCTCCATTTCCACCCTGAAAAGTGAGCTGTAATCCTCGATGGAGGTCTCTGCATCCTTGATTTTCTCGAGTGCAATCCTCGTGTAGTTCCTGTGACCAGGAGGTTCCCTCTCCTCGTCTGCCGGTGAGATCCTGCTCTGACCCTTTATAAACAAGAGGCATGTGAACGGGCCTAGAAGCCCCGCTCGTTTGGCCCTGCCACACATTCGTGAGCGTGGTTAAGCAGATGTGCCTTCTCTCCATTTCCACCCTGAAAAGTGAGCTGTAATCCTCGATGGAGGTCTGTGCATCCTTGATTTTCTCGAGTGCAATCCTCGTGTAGTTCCTGTGACCAGGAGGTTCCCTCTCCTCGTCTGTCGGTGAGATCCTGCTCTGACCCTTTATAAACAAGAGGCATGTGAACGGGCCTAGAAGCCCCGCTCGTTTGGCCCCGCCACACATTCGTGAGCGTGGTTAAGCAGATGTGCCTTCTCTCCATTTCCACCCTGAAAAGTGAGCTGTAATCCTCGATGGAGGTCTCTGCATCCTTGATTTTCTCGAGTGCAATCCTCGTGTAGTTCCTGTGACCAGGAGGTTCCCTCTCCTCGTCTGCCGGTGAGATCCTGCTCTGACCCTTTATAAACAAGAGGCATGTGAACGGGCCTAGAAGCCCCGCTCGTTTGGCCCCGCCACACATTCGTGAGCGTGGTTAAGCAGATGTGCCTTCTCTCCATTTCCACCCTGAAAAGTGAGCTGTAATCCTCGATGGAGGTCTCTGCATCCTTGATTTTCTCGAGTGCAATCCTCGTGTAGTTCCTGTGACCAGGAGGTTCCCTCTCCTCGTCTGCCGATGAGATCCTGCTCTGACCCTTTATAAACAAGAGGCATGTGAACGGGCCTAGAAGCCCCGCTCGTTTGGCCCCGCCACACATTCGTGAGCGTGGTTAAGCAGATGTGCCTTCTCTCCATTTCCACCCTGAAAAGTGAGCTGTAATCCTCGATGGAGGTCTCTGCATCCTTGATTTTCTCGAGTGCAATCCTCGTGTAGTTCCTGTGACCAGGAGGTTCCCTCTCCTCGTCTGCCGGTGAGATCCTGCTCTGACCCTTTATAAACAAGAGGCATGTGAACGGGCCTAGAAGCCCCGCTCGTTTGGCCCCGCCACACATTCGTGAGCGTGGTTAAGCAGATGTGCCTTCTCTCCATTTCCACCCTGAAAAGTGAGCTGTAATCCTCGATGGAGGTCTCTGCATCCTTGATTTTCTCGAGTGCAATCCTCGTGTAGTTCCTGTGACCAGGAGGTTCCCTCTCCTCGTCTGCCGGTGAGATCCTGCTCTGACCCTTTATAAACAAGAGGCATGTGAACGGGCCTAGAAGCCCCGCTCGTTTGGCCCCGCCACACATACTCTCGGTATGCTACGTCTTCCCGCCCTTTCCCCACTATGATGGACAGCTTACTCAAAGGACCCCGGCGCTTTCGGCGCGGTGGCAAAGTTACAGACACACAGGTCACTGGAGACAATTCTTCTGGTCCTTTACGCAGCTGTAGTGTAGGAAAGGCACTATACATTTACCCAACGAGGTAGCACTTACTGATTAGCCAGTAGAAAGTACTCCAGTTGAGTAGAGGTATTGCACAAAACGGTGGCATATTCGTGGATAAATATGCAGGGCAGATGTGGCTTCTCTCCATTTACACCCTGAAAAGGTAGCTGTAATCCTTGATGGAGGTCTTTGCATCCTTGATTTTCTCGAGCGCAATGCTCGTGTAGTTCCTGTGACCAGGAGGTTCCTTCTCCTCGTCTGCCGCTGAGATCGTGCTCTGACCCTTTATAAACAAGAGGCATGTGAACGGGCCTAGAAGCCCCGCTCGTTTGGCCCCGCCACACATACACTAGCGGTATGCAACGTCTGCCCGCCCTTTCCCCACTATGATGGACAGCTTACTCAAAGGACCCCGGCGCTTTCGGCGCGGTGGCAAAGTTACAGACACACAGGTCACTGGAGACAATTCTTCTGGTCCTTTACGCAGCTGTAGTGTAGGAAAGGCACTATACATTTACCCAATGAGGTAACATTTACTGATTAGCCAGTAGACAGTACTCCAGTTGAGTAGAGGTATTGCACAAAACGGTGGCATCTTCTTGGATAAATATGCAGGGCAGGTGTGCAGAATTCGTGAGCGTGGTTAAGCAGATGTGCCTTCTCTCCATTTCCAACGTGAAAAGTTAGCTGTAATCGTTGATGGAGGTCTTTGCATCCTTCATTTTCTCGAGCGCAATTCTCATGTAGAATTCGTGAGCGTGGTTAAGCAGATGTGGCTTCTCTCCATTTACACCCTGAAAAGTTAGCTGTAATCCTTGATGGAGGTCTTTGCATCCTTGAATTTCTCGAGCGCAATGCTCGTGTAGTTCCTGTGACCAGGAGGTTCCTTCTCCTCGTCTGCCGCTGAGATCCTGCTCTGACCCTTTATCCCCTTCGGTGCTTATGACGAGCTGGACTCGTCATGGCACACAGTGCTCGTGTGCTCATGACGAGTCCAGCTCGTCATAAGACCACCCACGGGGGAAGCGCTGGCGCTCCCCCCGTGGGAATCCGATCGTTAGGTTTTTTTTTGGGGAGGCAGGGGAAGGGCTTCCCCTGCCTCCCCCGCCCCATCAATGACGTCAGCGCGCTGACATCATTGAGGGTTTCCTTTCTTCCCCGACGCGCTGGAAGCCATTTGCTTCCAGCGCGTCGGGGAAATCAGGTGAGGTTTGGCTCGGGGAGGGGGGGGTGTTTAGTATCAAAAGAGGCATCGAGGGAAAGGAAAGGGTTTTCCTTTCCCCGATGCCTCTTTAGTGCATTCCTGCTGCACGATCATGTGATCGTGCAGCAGGAATGCCCACTAGGCACCAGGGTTTTTTTTAATTTTTGTGTTGGGGAGTGGCCAAAAGGGCAAGGGTTGCTCCCCTTTTACGGGGGTGAATATTTTATTTATACTGTTAGGCCCACCTACCCCTTAGCTTGGCTGGTGGATTGTGTGTGGACTGGTGCATTATTTGCATATGTGATTGTAATGTTTTTTTTTCTCCTTTTTATTCTAGTGTAAAGCTTTTGATTCCTGTTTGCGGTTTCGGCAGTGGTGGTTCTGCAGTTTTGCGTAATTGCATTTATTTGGTAAGAAAAATATTTTTGTTGTGTGTACTCCAAATGAGTATTATTGTCATGCATGAATGAATTTTTTTGTAAGTGGTGCCATAATGGCAGCATATTTGTTAGTGTTCAGAGCATGAAATTCTTTGCGATGTTTTGCATTGTCTTATGTGTAATTTTTTTTCTTCTTCTTTTTAGTGGGATATTGTTGATCCTTACTGTGTCTGTGCAGAGTAGGTGGTGGTGAGTCTAGCTGCTTCTGTCACGTGAGTGGTATAGTGTTGGAGTATATAGGTCTTTGTGATAAAGCTACATTTTGTTTATTTCTTTTTTGTTTACAAAGGGTTTGTTGTTGTTGACTTGTTTGACAAGTAACCTTTATTAGTAAGCATTATGGCTAGCCGTAGAATTACTGCTCAGCAGGTGGTTGGTTTGCTTCTTGAATCTTCCTCTGAGCAGGATTATGAGACTGACAGTGCGTCTGAGGGAGAGGAGGGAGGGGAAGATCCACATGGAATCATCGGATGATGAAGGTACTCTCAGAGCAGATGAAGTGCCTGATTTAGAGGAGGATACTACTGTGCCGATGGTGCAAGAGGCATCTGGATTGCAGCCTGGGGCTGCTAGGCTTCCTACTGGAAGTGCTGGACTCTGGGTTGATCCAAACATGGTGCAGCCGGTGTTGCCTGCCTTTAGTGGTTATGCAGGGTGTAGAGTGGATTGTGAACATTATTTGCCTATACAGTATTTTCAGTTGTTTATGGATGATGTATTTTTGGGTGAGATTGTTGAGCAGACTAATTTGTATGCTGAACAGTTTTTGAGGGACAACAGTGCCAGACTTAGGCCCCATTCTAGAGCTACCCGGTGGAGTCCCACAAATCTGGATGAGATGAAGAAGTTTTTGGGCTTGACTTTTTTGATGGGTTTGATAAGGAAGCCGTCCATGGGTTCATATTGGTCTACCAGTCCCTTGATGGCAACGGCCATATTTCCTGCAGTTATGACTCGTGATCGGTATTTACTTTTGCTTCGGATGCTGCATTTTGTTGATAATGGTTTGGCGTTGCCACGAGATCACCCTGAATGTGACCGTCTTTTTAAGATTCGGCCTGTTCTTGATCACTTTGTAGATCGATTTTCAGAGATCTATACTCCAGGGAAGGAAATATCTATTGATGAGTCTTTGGTGCTGTTCAAGGGCCGTTTGGTTTTTAGGCAGTACATTCCTAGCAAGAGGGCACGCTATGGAATTAAGCTGTATATGTTGTCTGAGAGTAGGACAGGATATGTTTTTAATTTGCGTGTGTACACTGGTAGGGATTCCACTATTGACCCCCTGGTTGTCCGTCCACTTTAGTAGGAGTTTCAGAGAAAATTGTGTGGGAACTTGCTAGAGGACTGTTTAACAGAGGCCACCATTTGTACCTTGATAACTTCTACACTGCTGTGCAATTGTTTAAGGAATTGTTCAAAGTGGACACTTTTGCTTGTGGCACAATCCGCTCTAACCGTAAAGGTTATCCAAAAGAGCTTGTTTGCAAAAACTTCAGAGGGGACAGTGCAGTGCCTTGCGTAGTGAGGAACTGCTAGCTGTGAAATTTGTGGACAGGAGGGATGTGTACATGCTGACTACCATCCATGATGAGAGTACTTCACCTGTGGCTGTTTGGGGTCAGATTGCTGAAGTGCGCAAACCTGTGTGCATTTTAGACTACAATAAGCACATGGGTGGTGTTGATAGAGTAGATCAGAGGTTGGAACCTTACACTGCTATTCGTAAGTCTTACATTTGGTATAAGAAGTTGGCCATCCATCTCTTCAATTTAGCAACTTTCAATGCTTTGGTTGTGTTCAAGGAGTGTTCTCCTGCGTCAAAGTTGACTTTTGTTCAGTTTCAGGAGTCTGTCATAGGCAGCCTTGTTGTTGTGGAACAGGCAAGTGTTCCTAGAGTTGGAGTGGTGGAGGATGTGGCTCGATTGAAAGAGCGCCACTTTCCTGATCACATTCCTCCTACACTCTCAAAAGACTTTCCCACTAGGAGATGTAGAGTCTGTTGGCGAAGAGGTACGCGGAAGGAGACTCGTATGTACTGCCCTGAGTGTCCTTCTAACCCTGGGCTGTGTGTGCCTGCTTGTTATAGAGCGTACCACAAGCAAAATAATTATTGGGAGCAACCATGAGTGGTAAAGTGAACTGCCTGGTCTGTAATGTTTAAGAATTGTTGTTCTGTTTCAAGGTTGGCATTAGTGCAATGTTTCTGATTTTGTGTTAGTAGATTTGTATCTATTTGCAATTTGTTTGTGTTTTCTTTTTTGTATAAAAAAATCCTAAATGTGATGGTGGTGTGTGTAGGCTGGTGCTTGGCTGGCGGTATGCGTGGAGTGGCGCTTGGCTGGCGGTGTGCGGGGAGTGGCTCTTGGCTGGCGGTGTGCGTGGAGTGGCGCTAGGCTGGCGGTGTGCGTGGAGTGGCGCTAGGCTGGCGGTGTGCATGGAGTGGCGCTAGGCTGGCGGTGTGCGTGGAGTGGCGCTAGGCTGGCGGTGTGCGTGGAGTGGCGCTAGGCTGGCGGTGTGCGTGGAGTGGCGCTTGGCTGGCGGTGTGCGTGGAGTGGCGCTTGGCTGGCGGTGTGCGTGGACTGGCGCTCGGCTGGCAGTGTGTGAGTAGTGACTTGCTGCTGGTCACTACACACACTGCTAGCCGAGCGACACTCCACGCAATCCATCAGCTTGTGTGGTTGCTGTGTTAGGAATGTGGGCGTGTGAAAGTGATGGGCCCTTGAATGGCGCTGTCTGCTGGTGTGAGTGTTGTAATGTGATGGGCCCGCGGCTGGTGGTGTGAATGGTGTTGTATTTGTCACACGTATGAAAGGTGTATGAATGGCCTGTAAAGAGGTTGGTGCCTTGTCGTGGCTTTACAGCTCACGAGCTGTGAGTCAATGGTTCAGTTTCTCGTCCTTTCAATTATTAACAGTGCATTTTATTTTTGTGAAATCACTTGTTAATACAATTGTATATACTGAACCATCACTCACCCTCGTGCCAAATCCAACCAGTATGTGTGTGTGTGCTTGAGGATTAGATGGCTGTGCAGTAATATTTTTTTTTGTCTTTCTCAAGCAGGGTGTACCTTGTCCCTTTTTGTGAATGTTGTAATGTGTTTGTTTCGTGCCTTGGGGTGTGAATGGTCTTGTGTGTATCACGTATGAAAGGTGTGTGAATGGCCTGTAAAGCGGTTGGGGCCTTGACGTGGCTTTACAGCTCACGAGCTGCGAGTCACTGGTTCCGTTTTTTGTCCTTTCAATTATTGACAGTGCATTTCATTTTTGTGAAATCTCTTGTTAATAAAATTGTATATACTGAACCATCACTTGCCCTCGTGCCAAATCCAACCAGTATGTGTGTGTGCTTGAGGAATAGATGGCTGTGCAGTAATCTTTGTCTTTTTAGTCTGTCTGCCAAGGTGTACATTCCGTCTAAGAATAACCTACCAACTGTAGATATTGTCGTAAACGAAACACCCATGGGAGTACATGGTGATATCTCTCTTGTGGATCCCAACAAGTTATGGTACCCACAATGTCCTGCAAACCTCAAAATGTCTGTCACATTTTCCTTGCAATATTGTGCCAAAATTTTCACGCTGCAGAAATAAACAACACATTATCTCATTATGACCTGGTTTTGCAAGGGGGTCACCTGGGTTTTTGGCCCGGGGCTCGGCGGCCACATAGGGAAACCTACCAAACCCACACATTTCTGAAAAGTAGACACCCGGGGGCTTCCAGGGAGGTATGGCTTGCGTGGATCCCCCAACGTTTCCTTACCCAGAATCCCCTGCAAACCTCACTTTTAGCTGAAAAAATCACTTTTTTCACACATTTTTGTGTGGGAAAGTGTGGCATCACTGGCCGCACACAAATTTCCTACCACCCAGCGTTCCCCCAGGTCTCCCGATAAAAATGGTGCCTCACTTGTGTGGGAGGCCCAAGTACCCGCGACAGGCAAGGGCCCACAACGTAGTGAGGCGACCTCAAAATGGCCTTTCACAAAACCACCTGGTTTTGCAAGGGGGTCACCTGGGTTTTTGGCCCTGTGCTCGGCGGCCATCTAGGGAAACCTACCAAACCCACACATTTCTGAAAAGTAGACACCCGGGGGCTTCCAGGGAGGTATGGCTTGCGTGGATCCCCCAACGTTTCCTTACCCAGAATCCCCTGCAAACCTCACTTTTAGCTGAAAAAATCACTTTTTTCACACATTTTTGTGTGGGAAAGTGTGGCATCACTGGCCTCACACAAATTTCCTACCACCCAGCGTTGCCCCAGGTCTCCCGATAAAAATGGTGCCTCACTTGTGTGGGAGGCCCAAGTACCCGCGACAGGCAAGGGCCCACAACGTAGTGAGGCGACCTCAAAATGGCCTTTCACAAAACCACCTGGTTTTGCAAGGGGGGTCACCTGGGTTTTTGGCCCTGTGCTCGGCGGCCATCTAGGGAAACCTACCAAACCCACACATTTCTGAAAAGTAGACACCCGGGGGCTTCCAGGGAGGTATGGCTTGCGTGGATCCCCCAACGTTTCCTTACCCAGAATCCCCTGCAAACCTCACTTTTACATGAAAAAATCACTTTTTTCACACATTTTTGTGTGGGAAAGTGTGGCATCACTGGCCTCACACAAATTTCCTACCACCCAGCGTTCCCCCAGGTCTCCCGATAAAAATGGTGCCTCACTTGTGGGGGAGGCCCAAGTACCCGCGTCAGGCAAGGGCCCACAACGTAGTGAGGCGACCTCAAAATGGCCTTTCACAAAACCACCTGGTTTTGCAAGGGGAGTCACCTGGGTTTTTGGCTCTGTGCTCGGCGGCCATCTAGGGAAACCTACCAAACCCACACATTTCTGAAAAGTAGACACCCGGGGCTTCCAGGGAGGTATGGCTTGCATGGATCCCCCAACGTTTCCTTACCCAGAATCCCCTGCAAACCTCACTTTTAGCTGAAAAAATCACTTTTTCACACATTTTTGTGTGGTAAAGTGTGGCATCACTGGCCTCACACAAATTTCCTACCACCCAGCGTTCCCCCAGGTCTCCCGATAAAAATGGGGCCTCACTTGTGTGGGAGGCCCAAGTACCCGCGACAGGCAAGGGCCCACAACGTAGTGAGGCGACCTCAAAATGGCCTTTCACAAAACCACCTGGTTTTGCAAGGGGGTCACCTGGGTTTTTGGCCCTGTGCTCGGCGGCCATCTAGGAAACCTACCAAACCCACACATTTCTGAAAAGTAGACACCCGGGGGCTTCCAGGGAGGTATGGCTTGCGTGGATCCCCCAACGTTTCCTTACCCAGAATCCCCTGCAAACCTCACTTTTAGCTGAAAAAATCACTTTTTTCACACATTTTTGTGTGGGAAAGTGTGGCATCACTGGCCGCACACAAATTTCCTACCACCCAGCGTTCCCCAGGTCTCCCGATAAAAATGGTGCCTCACTTGTGTGGGAGGCCCAAGTACTCACGACAGGCAAGGGCCCACAATGTAGTGAGGCGACCTCAAAATGGCCTTTCACAAAACCACCTGGTTTTGCAAGGGAGTCACCTGGGTTTTGGCCCTGTGCTCGGCGGCCATCTAGGGAAACCTACCAAACCCACACATTTCTGAAAAGTAGACACCTGGGGGCTTCCAGGGAGGTATGGCTTGCGTGGATCCCCCAACGTTTCCTTACCCAGAATCCCCTGCAAACCTCACTTTTAGCTGAAAAAATCACTTTTTTCACACATTTTGTGTGGGAAAGTGTGGCATCACTGGCCTCACACAAATTTCCTACCACCCAGCGTTCCCCCAGGTCTCCCGATAAAAATGGTGCCTCACTTGTGGGGAGGCCCAAGTACTCGCGTCAGGCAAGGGCCCACAACGTAGTGAGGCGACCTCAAAATGGCCTTCACAAAACCACCTGGTTTTGCAAGGGGTCACCTGGGTTTTTGGCTCTGTGCTCGGCGGCCATCTAGGGAAACCTACCAAACCCACACATTTCTGAAAAGTAGACACCCGGGGGCTTCCAGGGAGGTATGGCTTGCGTGGATCCCCCAACGTTTCCTTACCCAGAATCCCCTGCAAACCTCACTTTTAGCTGAAAAAATCACTTTTTCACACATTTTGTGTGGGAAAGTGTGGCATCACTGGCCTCACACAAATTTCCTACCACCCAGCGTTCCCCCAGGTCTCCCGATAAAATGGTGCCTCACTTGTGTGGGAGGCCCAAGTACTCGCGACAGGCAAGGGCCCACAACGTAGTGAGGCGACCTCAAAATGGCCTTTCACAAAACCACCTGGTTTTGCAAGGAGTCACCTGGGTTTTGGCCCTGTGCTCGGCGGCCATCTAGGAAACCTACCAAACCCACACATTTCTGAAAAGTAGACACCCGGGGCTTCCAGGGAGGTATGGCTTGCGTGGATCCCCAACGTTTCCTTACCCAGAATCCCTGCAAACCTCACTTTTAGCTGAAAAAATCACTTTTTTCACACATTTTGTGTGGGAAAGTGTGGCATCACTGGCCTCACACAAATTTCCTACCACCCAGCGTTCCCCCAGGTCTCCCGATAAAAATGGTGCCTCACTTGTGTGGGAGGCCCAAGTACCAGCGACAGGCAAGGGCCCAAAACATTTTTTGATAGGCAATGTTGATGTTGCCTCAAAACGTTTTGTGTCCTTGCCTGTCGCAGGTACTTGGGCCTCCCACACAAGTGAGGCACCATTTTATCGGGAGACCTGGGGAACGCTGGGTGGTAGGAAATTTGTGTGAGGCCAGTGATGCCACACTTTCCCACACAAAAATGTGTGAAAAAAGTGATTTTTTCAGCTAAAATTGAGGTTTGCAAGGGATTCTGGGTAAGGAAACGTTGGGGGATCCACGCAAGCCATACCTCCCTGGAAGCCCCCGGGTGTCTACTTTTCAGAAATGTGTGGGTTTGGTAGGTTTACCTAGATGGCCGCCGAGCACGGGGCCAAAACCCAGGTGACTCCCTTGCAAAACCAGGTGGTTTTGAGATAGGCAATTTTGAGGTCGCCTCACTACGTTGTGGGCCCTTGCCTGTCGCGGGTACTTGGGCCTCCCACACAAGTGAGGCACCATTTTTATCGGGAGACCTGGGGGAACGCTGGGTGGTAGTAAATTTGTGTGAGGCCAGTGATGCCACACTTTCCCACACACAAATGTGTGAAAAAGTGATTTTTTCAGCTAAAATTGAGGTTTGCAAGGGATTCTGGGTAAGGAAACGTTGGGGGATCCACGCAAGCCATACCTCCCTGGAAGCCCCGGTGTCTACTTTTCAGAAATGTGTGGGTTTGGTAGGTTTCCCTAGATGGCCGCAGAGCACAGGGCCAAAAACCCAGGTGACTCCCTTGCAAAACCAGGTGGTTTTGTGAAAGGCCATTTTGAGGTCGCCTCACTACGTTGTGGGCCCTTGCCTGTCGCGGGTACTTGGGCCTCCCACACAAGTGAGGCACCATTTTTATCGGGAGACCTGGGGAACGCTGGGTGGTAGGAAATTTGTGTGAGGCCAGTGATGCCACACTTTCCCACACAGAAATGTGTGAAAAAAGTGATTTTTTCAGCTAAAATTGAGGTTTGCAAGGGATTCTGGGTAAGGAAACGTTGGGGGATCCACGCAAGCCATACCTCCCTGGAAGCCCCCGGGTGTCTACTTTTCAGAAATGTGTGGGTTTGGTAGGTTTCCCTAGATGGCCGCCGAGCACAGGGCCAAAACCCAGGTGACCCCTTGCAAAACCAGGTGGTTTTGTGAAAGGCCATTTTGAGGTCGCCTCACTACGTTGTGGGCCCTTGCCTGTCGCGGGTACTTGGGCCTCCCACACAAGTGAGGCACCATTTTTATCGGGAGACCTGGGGGAACGCTGGGTGGTAGGAAATTGTGTGAGGCCAGTGATGCCACACTTTCCCACACACAAATGTGTGAAAAAGTGATTTTTTCAGCTAAAATTGAGGTTTGCAAGGGATTCTGGGTAAGGAAACGTTGGGGGATCCACGCAAGCCATACCTCCTGGAAGCCCCTGGGTGTCTACTTTTCAGAAATGTGTGGGTTTGGTAGGTTTCCCTAGATGGCCGGCGAGCTACGGGGTCAAAACCCAGGTGGCACTTCTGCAAAACCAGGTGGTTTTGAGATAGGCAATTTTGAGGTGCGCCTCACTACGTTGTGGGCCCTTGCCTGTCGCAGGCACTTGGGCCTCCCACACAAGTGAGGCACCATTTTTATCGGGAGACCTTGGGGAACGCTGGGTGGTAGGAAATTTGTGTGAGGCCAGTGATGCCACACTTTCCCACACACAAATGTGTGAGAAAAGTGATTTTTTCAGCTAAAATTGAGGTTTGCAAGGGATTCTGGGTAACGGAAACGTTGGGGGATCCACGCAAGCCATACCTCCCTGGAAGCCCCTGGGTGTCTACTTTTCAGAAATGTGTGTGTTTGCTAGGTTTCCCTAGGTGCCGGCAGAGGTAGGGTTCAAAAACTACAGCTAGGCACTTTGCCAAAAAAGGGTCATTTTTCACTGCAAAATTGAGGTGTGACCGCGTTGCGTTTTGCACCGTTTCCTGTCGCAGGCACTAGGCCGACCCACACAAGTGAGGTACCATTTTTCTCGTAAGACTTTGGGGAATGCGGGGTGGGTGGAAATTTGTGGATCCACGCAGATTCCAGAACTTTCCACCACAGAAATGTGGGGAAAATGTGTTTTTTTGACAATTTTTTATGTTTGCAAGGGATTCTGGGTAACAGAACCTGGTGGGAGGCAGTCAAGTCACCCCATCCTGGATTCCCCTGGGTGTCTAGTTTTCAAAAATGTATAGGTTTGCTAGGTTTCCCTAGGTGCCGGCAGAGCTAGGGTTCAAAAACTACAGCTAGGCACTTTGCCAAAAAAGGGTCATTTTTCACTGCGAAATTGAGGTGTGACCGCGTTGCGTTTTGCGCCGTTTCCTGTCGCAGGCACTAGGCCGACCCACACAAGTGAGGTACCATTTTTCTCGTAAGACTTTGGGGAACGCGGGGTGGGTGGAAATTTGTGGATCCACGCAGATTCCAGAACTTTCCACCACAGAAATGTGTGGAAAATTTGTTTTTTTGGACAATTTTTTATGTTTGCAAGGGATTCTGGGTAACAGAACCTGGTGGGAGGCAGTCAAGTCACCCCATACTGGATTTCCCTGGGTGTCTAGTTTTCAAAAATGTATAGGTTTGCTAGGTTTCCCTAGGGGCCGGCAGAGGTAGGGTTCAAAAACTACAGCAAGGCACTTTGCCAAAAAAGGGTCATTTTTCACTGCGAAATTGAGGTGTGACCACGTTGCGTTTTGCGCCGTTTCCTGTCGCAGGCACTAGGCCGACCCACACAAGTGAGGTACCATTTTTCTCGTAAGACTTTGGGGAACGCGGGGTGGGTGGAAATTTGTGGATCCACGCAGATTCCAGAACTTTCCACCACAGAAATGTGGGGAAAATGTGTTTTTTTGGACAATTTTTTATGTTTGCAAGGGATTCTGGGTAACAGAACCTGGTGGGAGGCAGTCAAGTCACCTCATCCTGGATTCCCCTGGGTGTCTAGTTTTCAAAAATGTATAGGTTTGCTAGGTTTCCCTAGGTGCCGGCAGAGCTAGGGTTCAAAAACTACAGCTAGGCACTTTGCCAAAAAAGGGTCATTTTTCACTGCGAAATTGAGGTGTGACCACGTTGCGTTTTGCGCCGTTTCCTGTCGCAGGCACTAGGCCGACCCACACAAGTGAGGTACCATTTTTCTCGTAAGACTTTGGGGAACGCGGGGTGGGTGGAAATTTGTGGATCCACGCAGATTCCAGAACTTTCCACCACAGAAATGTGGGGAAAATGTGTTTTTTTGGACAATTTTTTATGTTTGCAAGGGATTCTGGGTAACAGAACCTGGTGGGAGGCAGTCACGTCACCCCATCCTGGATTCCCCTGGGTGTCTAGTTTTCAAAAATGTATAGGTTTGCTAGGTTTCCCTAGGTGCCGGCAGAGCTAGGGTTCAAAAACTACAGCTAGGCACTTTGCCAAAAAAGGGTCATTTTTCACTGCGAAATTGAGGTGTGACCACGTTGTGTTTTGCGCCGTTTCCTGTCGTAGGCACTAGGCCGACCCACACAAGTGAGGTACCATTTTTCTCGTAAGACTTTGGGGAACGCTGGGTTGGTGGAAATTTGTGGATCCACGCAGATTTCAGAACTTTCCACTACAGAAATGTGGGGAAAATGTGTTTTTTTTGACAATTTTTTATGTTTGCAAGGGATTCTGGGTAACAGAACCTGGTGGGAGGCAGTCAAGTCACCCCATCCTGGATTCCCCTGGGTGTCTAGTTTTCAAAAATGTATAGGTTTGCTAGGTTTCCCTAGGTGCCGGCAGAGCTAGGGTTCAAAAACTACAGCTAGGCACTTTGCCAAAAAAGGGTCATTTTTCACTGCGAAATTGAGGTGTGACCACGTTGCGTTTTGCGCCGTTTCCTGTCGCAGGCACTAGGCCGACCCACACAAGTGAGGTACCATTTTTCTCGTAAGACTTTGGGGAACGCGGGGTGGGTGGAAATTTGTGGATCCACGCAGATTCCAGAACTTTCCACCACAGAAATGTGTGGAAAATGTGTTTTTTTGGACAATTTTTTATGTTTGCAAGGAATTCTGGGTAACAGAACCTGGTGGGAGGCAGTCAAGTCACCCCATCCTGGATTACCCTGGGTGTCTAGTTTTCAAAAATGTATAGGTTTGCTAGGTTTCCCTAGGTGCCGGCAGAGGTAGGGTTCAAAAACTACAGCTAGGCACTTTGCCAAAAAAGGGTCATTTTTCACTGCGAAATTGAGGTGTGACCGCGTTGCGTTTTGCGCCGTTTCCTGTCGCAGGCACTAGGCTGACCCACACAAGTGAGGTACCATTTTTCTCGTAAGACTTTGGGGAACGCGGGGTGGGTGGAAATTTGTGGATCCACGCAGATTCCAGAACTTTCCACCACAGAAATGTGTGGCAAATTTGTTTTTTTGGACAATTTTTTATGTTTGCAAGGGATTCTGGGTAACAGAACCTGGTGGGAGGCAGTCAAGTCACCCCATCCTGGATTCCCCTGGGTGTCTAGTTTTCAAAAATGTATAGGTTTGCTAGGTTTCCCTAGGTGCCGGCAGAGGTAGGGTTCAAAAACTACAGCTAGGCACTTTGCCAAAAAAGGGTCATTTTTCACTGCGAAATTGAGGTGTGACCACGTTGCGTTTTGCGCCGTTTCCTGTCGAAGGCACTAGGCCGACCCACACAAGTGAGGTACCATTTTTCTCGTAAGACTTTGGGGAACGCGGGGTGGGTGGAAATTTGTGGATCCACGCAGATTCCAGAACTTTCCACCACAGAAATATGGGGAAAATGTGTTTTTTTTGACAATTTTTTATGTTTGCAAGGGATTCTGGGTAACAGAACCTGGTGGGAGGCAGTCAAGCCACCCCATCCTGGATTCCCCTGGGTGTCTAGTTTTCAAAAATGTATAGGTTTGCTAGGTTTCCCTAGGTGCCGGCAGAGGTAGGGTTCAAAAACTACAGCTAGGCACTTTGCCAAAAAAGGGTCATTTTTCACTGCGAAATTGAGGTGTGACCGCGTTGCGTTTTGCGCCGTTTCCTGTCGCAGGCACTAGGCCGACCCACACTAGTGAGGTACCATTTTTCTCGTAAGACTTTGGGGAACGCGGGGCGGGTGGAAATTTGTGGATCCACGCAGATTCCAGAACTTTCCACCACAGAAATGTGTGGAAAATGTGTTTTTTGGGACACTTTTTTATGTTTGCAAGGGATTCTGGGTAACAGAACCTAGTGGGAGGCAGTCAAGTCACCCCATACTGGATTCCCCTGGGTGTCTAGTTTTCAAAAATGTATAGGTTTGCTAGGTTTCCCTAGGTGCCGGCAGAGGTAGGGTTCAAAAACTACAGCAAGGCACTTAGCCAAAAAAGGGTCATTTTTCACTGCGAAATTGAGGTGTGATCACGTTGCGTTTTGCGCCGTTTCCTGTCGCAGGCACTAGGCCGACCCACACAAGTGAGGTACCATTTTTCTCGTAAGACTTTGGGGAACGCGGGGTGGGTGGAAATTTGTGGATCCACGCAGATTCCAGAACTTTCCACCACAGAAATGTGGGGAAAATGTGTTTTTTTGGACAATTTTTTATGTTTGCAAGGGATTCTGGGTAACAGAACCTGGTGGGAGGCAGTCAAGTCACCTCATCCTGGATTCCCGTGGGTGTCTAGTTTTCAAAAATGTATAGGTTTGCTAGGTTTCCCTAGGTGCCGGCAGAGCTAGGGTTCAAAAACTACAGCTAGGCACTTTGCCAAAAAAGGGTCATTTTTCACTGCGAAATTGAGGTGTGACCACGTTGCGTTTTGCGCCGTTTCCTGTCGCAGGCACTAGGCCGACCCACACAAGTGAGGTACCATTTTTCTCGTAAGACTTTGGGGAACGCGGGGTGGGTGGAAATTTGTGGATCCACGCAGATTCCAGAACTTTCCACCACAGAAATGTGGGGAAAATGTGTTTTTTTGGACAATTTTTTATGTTTGCAAGGGATTCTGGGTAACAGAACCTGGTGGGAGGCAGTCACGTCACCCCATCCTGGATTCCCCTGGGTGTCTAGTTTTCAAAAATGTATAGGTTTGCTAGGTTTCCCTAGGTGCCGGCAGAGCTAGGGTTCAAAAACTACAGCTAGGCACTTTGCCAAAAAAGGGTCATTTTTCACTGCGAAATTGAGGTGTGACCACGTTGTGTTTTGCGCCGTTTCCTGTCGTAGGCACTAGGCCGACCCACACAAGTGAGGTACCATTTTTCTCGTAAGACTTTGGGGAACGCGGGGTGGGTGGAAATTTGTGGATCCACGCAGATTCCAGAACTTTCCACCACAGAAATGTGTGGAAAATGTTTTTTTTTGGACAATTTTTTATGTTTGCAAGGAATTCTGGGTAACAGAACCTGGTGGGAGGCAGTCAAGTCACCCCATCCTGGATTACCCTGGGTGTCTAGTTTTCAAAAATGTATAGGTTTGCTAGGTTTCCCTAGGTGCCGGCAGAGGTAGGGTTCAAAAACTACAGCTAGGCACTTTGCCAAAAAAGGGTCATTTTTCACTGCGAAATTGAGGTGTGACTGCGTCGCGTTTTGCGCCGTTTCCTGTCGCAGGCACTAGGCCGACCCACACAAGTGAGGTACCATTTTTCTCGTAAGACTTTGGGGAACGCGGGGTGGGTGGAAATTTGTGGATCCACGCATATTCCAGAACTTTCCACCACAGAAATATGGGGAAAATGTGTTTTTTTTGACAATTTTTTATGTTTGCAAGGGATTCTGGGTAACAGAACCTGGTGGGAGGCAGTCAAGTCACCCCATCCTGGATTCCCCTGGGTGTCTAGTTTTCAAAAATGTATAGGTTTGCTAGGTTTCCCTAGGTGCCGGCAGAGGTAGGGTTCAAAAACTACAGCAAGGCACTTTGCCAAAAAAGGGTCATTTTTCACTGCGAAATTGAGGTGTGACCACGTTGCGTTTTGCGCCGTTTCCTGTCGCAGGCACTAGGCCGACCCTACAAGTGAGGTACCATTTTTCTCGTAAGACTTTGGGGAACGCGGGGTGGGTGGAAATTTGTGGATCCACGCAGATTCCAGAACTTTCCACCACAGAAATGTGGGGAAAATGTGTTTTTTTGGACAATTTTTTATGTTTGCAAGGGATTCTGGGTAACAGAACCTGGTGGGAGGCAGTCAAGTCACCTCATCCTGGATTCCCGTGGGTGTCTAGTTTTCAAAAATGTATAGGTTTGCTAGGTTTCCCTAGGTGCCGGCAGAGCTAGGGTTCAAAAACTACAGCTAGGCACTTTGCCAAAAAGGGTCATTTTTCACTGCGAAATTGAGGTGTGACCACGTTGCGTTTTGCGCCGTTTCCTGTCGCAGGCACTAGGCCGACCCACACAAGTGAGGTACCATTTTTCTCGTAAGACTTTGGGGAACGCGGGGTGGGTAGAAATTTGTGGATCCACGCAGATTCCAGAACTTTCCACCACAGAAATGTGGGGAAAATGTGTTTTTTGGACAATTTTTTATGTTTGCAAGGGATTCTGGGTAACAGAACCTGGTGGGAGGCAGTCACGTCACCCCATCCTGGATTCCCCTGGGTGTCTAGTTTTCAAAAATGTATAGGTTTGCTAGGTTTCCCTAGGTGCCGGCAGAGCTAGGGTTCAAAAACTACAGCTAGGCACTTTGCCAAAAAAGGGTCATTTTTCACTGCGAAATTGAGGTGTGACCACGTTGTGTTTTGCGCCGTTTCCTGTCGTAGGCACTAGGCCGACCCACACAAGTGAGGTACCATTTTTCTCGTAAGACTTTGGGGAACGCGGGGTGGGTGGAAATTTGTGGATCCACGCAGATTCCAGAACTTTCCACCACAGAAATGTGTGGAAAATGTGTTTTTTTGGACAATTTTTTATGTTTGCAAGGAATTCTGGGTAACAGAACCTGGTGGGAGGCAGTCAAGTCACCCCATCCTGGATTACCCTGGGTGTCTAGTTTTCAAAAATGTATAGGTTTGCTAGGTTTCCCTAGGTGCCGGCAGAGGTAGGGTTCAAAAACTACAGCTAGGCACTTTGCCAAAAAAGGGTCATTTTTCACTGCGAAATTGAGGTGTGACTGCGTCGCGTTTTGCGCCGTTTCCTGTCGCAGGCACTAGGCCGACCCACACAAGTGAGGTACCATTTTTCTCGTAAGACTTTGGGGAACGCGGGGTGGGTGGAAATTTGTGGATCCACGCATATTCCAGAACTTTCCACCACAGAAATATGGGGAAAATGTGTTTTTTTTGACAATTTTTTATGTTTGCAAGGGATTCTGGGTAACAGAACCTGGTGGGAGGCAGTCAAGTCACCCCATCCTGGATTCCCCTGGGTGTCTAGTTTTCAAAAATGTATAGGTTTGCTAGGTTTCTCTAGGTGCCGGCAGAGGTAGGGTTCAAAAACTACAGCTAGGCACTTTGCCAAAAAAGGGTCATTTTTCACTGCTAAATTGAGGTGTGACCGTGTTGCGTTTTGTGCCGTTTCCTGTCGCAGGCACTAGGCCGACCCACACAAGTGAGGTACCATTTTTCTCGTAAGACTTTGGGGAACGCGGGGTGGGTGGAAATTTGTGGATCCACGCAGATTCCAGAACTTTCCACCACAGAAATATGGGGAAAATGTGTTTTTTTGGACAATTTTTTATGTTTTCAAGGGATTCTGGGTAACAGAACCTGGTGGGAGGCAGTCAAGTCACCCCACCCTGGATTCCCCTGGGTGTCTAGTTTTCAAAAATGTATAGGTTTGCTAGGTTTCCCTAGGTGCCGGCAGAGGTAGGGTTAAAAAACTACAGCTAGGCACTTTGCCAAAAAAGGGTCATTTTTCACTGCGAAATTGAGGTGTGACCGCGTTGCGTTTTGCGCCGTTTCCTGTCGCAGGCACTAGGCCGACCCACACAAGTGAGGTACCATTTTTCTCGTAAGACTTTGGGGAACGCGGGGTGGGTGGAAATTTGTGGATCCACACAGATTCCAGAACTTTCCACCACAGAAATGTGTGGAAAATGTGTTTTTTTGGACAATTTTTTATGTTTGCAAGGGATTCTGGGTAACAGAACCTGGTGGGAGGCAGTCAAGTCACCCCATACTGGATTCCCCTGGGTGTCTAGTTTTCAAAAATGTATAGGTTTGCTAGGTTTCCCTAGGTGCCGGCAGAGGTAGGGTTCAAAAACTACAGCAAGGCACTTTGCCAAAAAAGGGTCATTTTTCACTGCGAAATTGAGGTGTGACCACGTTGCGTTTTGCGCCGTTTCCTGTTGCAGGCACTAGGCCGACCCACACAAGTGAGGTACCATTTTTCTCGTAAGACTTTGGGGAACGCGGGGTGGGTGGAAATTTGTGGATCCACGCAGATTCCAGAACTTTCCACCACAGAAATGTGGGGAAAATGTGTTTTTTGGACACTTTTTTATGTTTGCAAGGGATTCTGGGTAACAGAACCTGGTGGGAGGCAGTCAAGTCACCCCATCCTGGATTCCCCTGGGTGTCTAGTTTTCAAAAATGTATAGGTTTGCTAGGTTTCCCTAGGTGCCGGCAGAGCTAGGGTTCGAAAACTACAGCTAGGCCCTTTGCCAAAAAAGGGTCATTTTTCACTGCGAAATTGAGGTGTGACCACGTTGCGTTTTGCGCCGTTTTATGTCGCAGGCACTAGGCCGACCCACACAAGTGAGGTACCATTTTTCTCGTAAGACTTTGGGGAACGCGGGGTGGGTGGAAATTTGTGGATCCACGCAGATTCCAGAACTTTCCACCACAGAAATGTGGGGAAAATTTGTTTTTTTGGACAATTGTTTATGTTTGCAAGGGATTCTGGGTAACAGAACCTGGTGGGAGGCAGTCACGTCACCCCATCCTGGATTCCCCTGGGTGTCTAGTTTTCAAAAATGTATAGGTTTGCTAGGTTTCCCTAGGTGCCGGCAGAGCTAGGGTTCAAAAACTACAGCTAGGCACTTTGCCAAAAAAGGGTCATTTTTCACTGCGAAATTGAGGTGTGACCACGTTGCGTTTTGCGCCGTTTCCTGTCGCAGGCACTAGGCCGACCCACACAAGTGAGGTACCATTTTTCTCGTAAGACTTTGGGGGACGCGGGGTGGGTGGAAATTTGTGGATCCACACAGATTCCAGAACTTTCCACCACAGAAATGTGGGGAAAATGTGTTTTTTTTGACAATGTTTTATGTTTGCAAGGGATTCTGGGTAACATAACCTGGTGGGAGGCAGTCAAGTCACCCCATCCTGGATTCCCCTGGGCGTCTAGTTTTCAAAAATGTATAGGTTTGCTAGGTTTCCCTAGGTGCCGGCAGAGGTAGGGTTCAAAAACTACAGCTAGGCCACTTTGCCAAAAAAGGGTCATTTTTCACTGCGAAATTGAGGTGTGACCGCGTTGCGTTTTGCGCCGTTTCCTGTCGCAGGCACTAGGCCTACCCACACAAGTGAGGTACCATTTTTCTCGTAAGACTTTGGGGAACGCGGGGTGGGTGGAAATTTGTGGATCCATGCAGATTCCAGAACTTTCCACCACAGAAATGTGGGGAAAATGTGTTTTTTTTGACATATTTTTAGGTTTGCAAGGGTTTCTGGGTAACAGAACCTGGTGGGAGGCAGTCAAGTCACCCCATCCTGGATTCCCCTGGGTGTCTAGTTTTCAAAAATGTATAGGTTTGCTAGGTTTCCCTAGGTGCCGGCAGAGCTAGGGTTCAAAAACTACAGCTAGGCACTTTGCCAAAAAAGGGTCATTTTTCACTGCGAAATTGAGGTGTGACCACGTTGCGTTTTGCGCCGTTTCCTGTCGCAGGCACTAGGCCGACCCACACAAGTGAGGTACCATTTTTCTCGTAAGACTTTGGGGAACGCGGGGTGGGTGGAAATTTGTGGATCCACGCAGATTCCAGAACTTTCCACCACAGAAATGTGGGGAAAATGTGTTTTTTTTGACAATTTTTTATGTTTGCAAGGGATTCTGGGTAACAGAACCTGGTGGGAGGCAGTCAAGTCACCCCATCCTGGATTCCCCTGGGTGTCTAGATTTCAAAAATGTATAGGTTTGCTAGGTTTCCCTAGGTGCCGGCAGAGGTAGGGTTCAAAAACTACAGCTAGGCACTTTGCCAAAAAAGGGTCATTTTTCACTGCGAAATTGAGGTGTGACCGCGTCGCGTTTTGCGCCGTTTCCTGTCGCAGGCACTAGGCCGACCCACACAAGTGAGGTACCATTTTTCTCGTAAGACTTTGGGGAACGCGGGGTGGGTGGAAATTTGTGGATCCACGCAGATTCCAGAACTTTCCACCACAGAAATGTGGGGAAAATGTGGTTTTTTTGACAATTTTTTATGTTTGCAAGGGATTCTGGGTAACAGAACCTGGTGGGAGGCAGTCAAGTCACCCCATCCTGGATTCCCCTGGGTGTCTAGTTTTCAAAAATGTATAGGTTTGCTAGGTTTCCCTAGGTGCCGGCAGAGCTAGGGTTCAAAAACTACAGCTAGGCACTTTGCCAAAAAAGGGTCATTTTTCACTGCGAAATTGAGGTGTGACCACGTTGCGTTTTGCGCCGTTTCGTGTCGCAGGCACTAGGCCGACCCACACAAGTGAGGTACCATTTTTCTCGTAAGACTTTGGGGAACGCGGGGTGGGTGGAAATTTGTGGATCCACGCAGATTCCAGAACTTTCCACAACAGAAATGTGGGGAAAATGTGGTTTTTTTGACAATTTTTTATGTTTGCAAGGGATTCTGGGTAACAGAACCTGGTGGGAGGCAGTCAAGTCACCCCATCCTGGATTCCCCTGGGTGTCTAGTTTTCAAAAATGTATAGGTTTGCTAGGTTTCCCTAGGTGCCGGCAGAGCTAGGGTTCAAAAACTACACCTAGGCACTTTGCAAAAAAAGGGTAATTTTTCATTGTGAAAATGTGGTACGTCCACGTTGCATTTTGAGCCATTTCCTGTTGTGGGCACAAGGGCTACCCACACAAGTGAGGTACCATTTTTATCGGGAGACTTAGGGTAACACAGAATTGTAGAGCAACTGTTATTACCTATTGACTTTTGATGCATTTCTGCCTTCCAAATGAAAGACAATGTGTAAAAAATAAGTCATTTTGAAAAATGACCTATAATTCTCATGCTAGTATGGGTACTCCCAATTTCGGAAATGTGCAAATATCTACTGTTTCTAAAATCTACATTTTGTTCCCATTTCAGAAATACATAGGTGTCTTTCATAACAATTTTTCCATGTATACATTTTCCCAAAATAATTGCTATATACCCGGTACTTAAAAAAAAATCATTGCAAGATGTTGCTCAATTATTGGCTCTGGGTTCGTCGGGTTCTTGGTGAACCTACAAGTCCTATATATCCCCACAACCAGAAAGGTCCAGCGGATATAACGGTATATTGCCTTCAAATAGCTGTCATAATTAGAAGAAGTTACAGGTGAAAACGTTGACACAAATGGCTGTTTTTTTCAACTAATTTTCAATTTTTCCTTTATTTAACTGTTAGTTTCTATAAGGAAAACTTTAAGGATCTACACAAATGACCCCTTGCTGAATTCAGAATTTTGTCTACTTTTCATAAATGTATGGCTTTCCAGGATCCATTATTGGTTTCATACCCATTTCTACCATTAACTGGAAGGAGGTTGAAAGCACAAAAAATAGCAAAAATAGGCTATGTCCCAGAAAAATGCCACAACTGTGTAAAGAAAGTTGGTTTTCTGACAAAAGTCTGCTTGTCCCTGAAAGCTGGGAAGATGGTGATTTCATCCCCACAACCCCTTTTTTGATGCCATTTGCAGGGAAAAATCAAGATGCTTTCATCTGTAGCCCTTTTTTTGCTTTTTTCCCCAAAAAAACAAAATTTAGCTGTATTTTGACTAATTTCTGGGTCCCCTCCAGGGGAATCCACAAACCCTGGGTACCTTTACAATCCCCATGATGTTAGAAAAAAAGGACGCAAATTTGGCATGGATACCTTATGTGGTCAAAAAGTTACAGGGGCCTAAGCGCGCACTACCCCAAATAGCCAAAAAAAGGCTTAGCACAGGTGGGGAAAAGGCCTAGCAGCGAAGGGGTTAAGATAAACTACCAGCTGCATCTCTTGTTTTGGCAGTAAAGCAGGCTATTCTTCACCATGTATGCTCATCCGGAATGTAGCACCTTTATTGCAAGCATCCCGTAGTGCTTTAACTCTAAAGTTCTATTTTCAATTATATTAAATTATTTATATTCATTGTTTTTCTTTTAGTCATATGTCAGGGAAAGGAACTACCCCAGGGTTTTGTCTAGGTCACACCTTAATGGCAATTGTGATCCTGGTTTCTCTTTTTTCCACTTTGAGGGTCCTGTGAGCTGTAGGAAACCTTTTCAGGGGGTATTGGAGGACAGTGGAGGTTTCAAGCTCTTAAGTTGTAGACTTCATAAGGAATTGTCTCAGGTTTGCCCTTGACTGAAGCCTCTTGCCCTGTCTTCAACTCCATTACTTTTTAAGCCTTTTAGGGCAGCAACTTGGATTAGAGATTGGCAATGCTTGGGTTCTTTCTCATTGATCTCCCCATTCTCTGACAGGTATGACTATGTTTAGGACCTGGGTTTATCCCTAAAGTTAGGGTATTTATTTCACAGAGACAACAGCATTGTTTTGCTATTGTTGTGCACATAAACAATCTGAGATTGCATCTCATCTCCTCAGAATGGATTTGAGAAATACAATCCACATTTACCTGCCCAGCTTCACTTCCTTTCACAAAAAGCGGGCTACATTTTGTAGAAGCTAGAAGATGACTGAAGTCTCCAGCTTCTACCTGGAGCACAATGGTATGTTTGATTTAGTGTGTTCGTTTCACTTGCAGAAATGGGGGGTGGACTCTCCTTCCAGCATTCAGGGGTGTACCTTTGTGGGAGCTGAACACTAATATTTTCTTGAACCCCAATATAAAAAAAAACAATATTTGCTTCAGGCAGTTCAGCTCCGCAACCCTTCTCATCCATCTTGCAGTAAAAGACCACCCTCCCCTTCAGTCAGACAAATTAGCAAAGTAAAACCATTTTAGAAAGTGGGACCACTGAGGAACTGAGTTCTAGATAAAGTTACATTTTAAAGGTTTAATACAGATTTATTATTAGAACATTACAAAAGAATTCAAAAGGTTTTGTAATGAAGTCTCATTAATACAGAAATACAGAATCATAAATCATAACAAAACCCTAGTCAATTAATAAAAAGCCATCTAAATTCTAAATGTCACATTCATGAAGAGTGCTGACAAATCTTAGTAAAAAAGAAATATCTCAGAACACTCAGACAGGATCTCGGAAGGAAAATGAGAAGTCGCCCCCGCTCTTTCAAAACCGGGGGCTTTATACACATTCTAAACATATTAATAATAAAACTGCAAATTCAGGATGGTATTATCATGGTTAGTGCACACTGGCAAATCACAAACAATTACTTAAACTAACACAACCCATTTCTTAAAGTAAAAGAAATCTTCTGCTTACTTCCTCAGCAACTAGACTCCAGAGATGTTCAATCCAATAAGAAACATTTATTAAACAATAGCCCATAAAGTTGTGTTCTTTTGCACACTCACATCAGAACTTCCAGTGGAAATCCATCAAAATTATACTTTAGGTACACAATGGAAAGTTTCATTCATAATACACACTTTCTATTCTTTCTATTACTTCAATATGTTGATATCATTGCCAGATTCCACAGAAAATATTGGAAGAGAAGACTTTCAGAGGGCTACTGATTGGGAGGGGGAAAAGAGCAGGAGTAAGATATACAGAACTCGAGAAACTACATCCAATTAAATTAATCAGCATCTCACATTGTAAATATAGCACAACTTTACTACAATATTTGCCATACTCCTAAATAACATAATCATCTTGTTCCATGTGCAAAATCATTGATTGATCGGTTACTCTCATATGTATCTTTTAACTAATTCACTGAAATTATTTGTCACCTAAAATTTGCACATCTGAAAAATCTTACACAAGCTCCCCTTCGGGCTATTTTGTAATAATCACAAAAACCTTCTAAAATAATTTTAGTGGTCAGCAATTACTTAATTATTTCATTGAAATTTTCATCTTCTTAACTAATCGTACATTTTCTTCCAGTTGTTTTCACTCAATTCTTGTAATCGCCCAGTTCCACATTCATCAACATTTTTCTTTTTCTCAATTTATTATAGCATCTAGTTCTACTATTATATTTATTATTCATCACTCTATCAATTTTAGTAGCAGCAACAGTGTAATTGCACAAATCAGTCTAATTATTATGGATGTTAAAATTGTCTGAAGAACACCACCACCAATACTATCTCACCATTCACCTACTTCGCTAAAGCTATTCCCTGAATCCCTTACCAAGAATCCTACACTTTCCCATAATCCTGGTTCTGGTAATGTCTAAATTTCATAAGTCAAGTTAGTCATGTTAGTAATAAAATAATTAATTGCTCTGCTATAATCAGGTATGTAGTTACAACCTTCTTGCCTGAATTACTGCACAAGCTCTACTTTTCTTCGCCAGGATAATTTCCAAGGCAAGACGGTTCTGCATAACCATTGCTCTAATTGCTACCATTTCCACATTTACTAGCTTAACAGATCCTGCTGTATTTATAGCAAGCCTATCTACTATTGTAGACAATCGTCAAATTTTTACATCATTCATGGCCACACCCATTGCCTCACCCATTGAAGGAATCATTGCTCCTAAAATATCTAAAACCACTTTTCCAAAACTTTGTCGTACTCTTTTCTTGTCATGTTATTTATGTTCATATATATGACACATTTTAGAAAGAAACTAAAGCCAGATAACATGAACCCACCCAATTTCTTAGTAGGTCCTTCAGCAAACATAATACATTTCTCTCATAATAGGTTCTCCTCCAGAAAACAAATCTCCACTTACTTCATAAGATTTGTCATACACACTCTCTCCTTCAAACTCTTCTTTTCCCTTTTCTCTAGGATTTTGCCTTTCCATACACATCTCACCTTTCCTTTCCTGCTCTCCATTCAACCTAGGATATATACCTGAGAGACTAAATTCTTCTTCCTCTTTCATTTCTGTCACAGCAATCTTTTGATCTTCTAAATTTCTCAATAATTTCACTTCTCCCTCATTATATTCCCTAATAAAATCATGCTCCTCATTATTCAATGAACATAAACAATCTTTATTCAGGTTATATTTGATTCTTTTATCCTTCTCATCAATACAGAATTTCTCTGAAGACACCGACTGGAACCAGCTGCCTAACGGTATGTCTCCATTTAACTTCACTGATATGTGGAACAAGAGGGTTGTAGTGATAAATGCCCCACAAATTCGATAACGTAGGACACTAGACATCCAACTTTGCATGTTTTTTGCTGTTTGTTCTTGGATTAAGTTCTTTCATATGTCTAACAATTCATGTTATGTAATGTTTTTGGTCTGAAGACACATTAAAGTCTGTCAAATGAGGAGAAAAGAACTCCTTGTGATTAAAAATAGCCACCAAACTGTTACAGGACAGCACATATGACATTTCTAAACACACATACATTACTCCTTCCCCAGCTGAAGCAGAAAAGTAAGTACCCACATAGCAATGATTGATCTTCATGATATCCACATCCTACCTAATCATTTTAGTATACACATTATCCTATTAAACCAGTAGCTAAATGTTCTTCATGTATTGATGTCATTTCTCTAACCTTTTCATAATTATTTTCAATGTATTATCATTATTATTTATCATATAATTTGAAACATTTCCCACATGAATCGGTAAGCAAACCAAAAAGCCAACTAATACTAATAAGGTTTTAATTAGCAGTGTCATCCCTACAATTTTACAGCATCTGCTGTATCTCATCCTCTCAATTTGAGACCAAAACAAAAAAGCAATATTTTGATGGCAAAATTCTCTTTCTTATGTTCTTTTTGTTTCTTTAAAACAATAATGAAACAAGTAAAAGAGAAAAAAAGTTTCAGCTTTTCAGTCTTTGTATGAGGATTTAGGTGTATTATAGGGAAGGCTGTGCAGCCTTACCGTGTAATTCACTCGCAAAAACTGTCTTGGGTCCAGTCAAGCTCATTTGTAAAACCTTAAGCTGATCCCTGGGTAGCTATATGTTCGAAGGTGGTTTATTAGTAGGTAAACGTATGTAACTACAGGTAGTAACAACACCACAATAACAAATAATGTCCAGTCAAGTCTCAGTAAATTAATCCTTGACAGCATGATGATGAGCAGTCAGGCTTAACTTAGAAGACAGGTGTGCAAAGCATTTAATATCACCAAAACAGTAAATAAGTAAAAAACACAACACAATAAAAATCCATCACCAATTTAAAAATAGAGAATATTTTTATCTTTGAAATGGTCAGCTGGAGTTGTCCTTGAAGTGGATGTTGCAGGTGGCTTCTTCCAGCACTTGTCTACCTGTTGCTGCTCCGTTACACTCCTTATCTTTCAAGACAGGCAAAGTCCTTCTGTTGGTTAGCCTTTAGAGTGCAGCAGGCTCAGCCCTTCTGAGTGCAGTCCAAGGGTCCAGCAGTGCAGTCCTTCTTTAGATGTTTTCAGTCAGGGATCTGAGGTGCTCTTGAAGCTCTCCCATATTTATTTCACATTCTGGGCTGGCCGGAGGGGGACACCCCAACCAATGGGGTTCAAATTGCCACCTTCTGTCATGACAAATTCCTGGGAAGTTGTGCATGTTTTTGTCCTAGAATGCACATATCAGCAAAATCAAAATGGAGAAAATCTCTCCTTGGAGTTCAGGTCTGGCTAACCCAACCCATAGGTTTGGTTAACGTTTCCCTACACTCCCCTTTTTAGCCCTCTCTTAATCTAATTAGAGAGTCTCTCATCTGGCTGGGTATCAAGGAAGTGGGGGCTGGCCTGGGTCCTGTGACATCTAGACTTCTCCCTTTGAAGACCAGTTTATCTCCTCAGCCCCCTTCTTGTCCCTGGCTTATCCAGGCACCAAATCTCCTCCCACCAAATGGCTGTATTGTTTCAGCACCCAACCTCTTCACATCTAATCAGGGAGCAGCTTGGTTCAGGCAGTCAAAGGCTGGCCAATAAGAAGAGGCTGCTACAGGGCTGCTTTAAGTAACTTCAGGAAATTATGCGTAAAACTCCTTTCCTGCAATAGTTATAATAGATCTGACCTTGGAAAGTTGTTGGATTTATTGTAACTATTATTTTGATAATTTGAATTATGTTCCTGGCCCACTACTGTCAAAGGTTAGACTGTATTCAAGTTTAATAAAGTCTTCCCATGTTAGCCTATGGAGCTAGCAGCACTACAGTGGGGAAAAACGACTTTGGCTGTTGTTCCCTCACCAGTGCATATAAAACATCTTTTACAATACCCCTGTAGTTTATAACAAGCCGCCCTCCCTTTGGGGCATCCAGGGCACACCTTCGGGGTGACATATGTAATAAAAAGGTAGTATTAGACTTTGGAAGTACTTTTATTCCAAAGTCAAACTTGAACAGTTTTATTTTGAAACAAGCCTGCCAGGGATGGCTGGCTTTAAAATGACACCAGACACCACAGCAGTGCACACTTAAGTGCATTAAGTCCACTGGGGTCCCTAACCCTACATGCCCTACCATATACTAGGTACTTACAGGTAGGTTGTCTGAACCAATTGTAATCATGCTAATTACCATATACCTTTAAACAGAGCACTGGCCCTGGGCCTGGTTAGCAGAGCCCTGGGAACATTCAGAGTCAGTAACCACCAGTATCAGTCAAAAAATGGAGTGATCAAGGCAAAAAGGATGACTTTAATACACGACCCCTCCCCCCCCAGACGAAAGGTGATGGGTAAATAACCTACACACTGCCAGTCCTGTTCAGCTAAGTGAAAAAACTGGAAAGTCCACCTGCATTGACATGGGCAGTCCCAGGTCTGTGTTCCACTGTAAAGTCCATCCCCAGTAGGGTAATGGACCACCTCAACAGTTTTATATTCTCCCCCCTCATCTGCATGAGCCATCTGAGAGGTCTGTTGTCAGTTTGAACACGGAAGAGAGTACCAAACAGGTATGGTCTGAGCTTCTTCAGGGACCCGACAGTAGCAAAAGCTTCCCTCTCAATGGCACTCCATCTTTGCTCCCAGCGGAGTAGTCGCTTGCTAATAAAGGCTGCTAGATCCTGACCCTCTTCATTCACTTGTGCCAACACTACCCATTCCCTTGTTCTGATGCATCTGTCTGAACCACAAACTCCTTTGTGTATTCAGGGGCCAGCAAGACTGATGCTGAATATATAGCCTCCTTCAGCGTGTCAAATGCCTTCTGACACTCTGGGGTCCAAATTACCTTTTCAGGCTGCTGTTTAGAGGTGAGTTCTGTCAGGGGAACCACAATAGTCCCATAGTTCTGGACAAACCTCCTACAGTACCCAGTCAGGCCAAGAAAGGCCCTGACCTGTGTCTGGGGTTTTAGGAGCTTCCCAATCCAGGATGGTCTGGATCTTGGGCTGGAGAGGTTGTACATGGCCTTTACCAACAAGGTGGCCAAGTACCCCATTGAACTCTGCCCTATCTGACATTTGCTTGCCTTGATAGTCAGGCCAGCCTGCTACAAGGCCTGAAGCACTTCCTTCAGGTGGACCAGGTGCTACTCCCAGGTGGAAATGAATACAGCTATATTATCAAGATAATGTCAGACAACCTGTACAGCTTGTTTTTAAGAGGTAGGCTGTCACCAGTGTCAACATCATGGACACACCAAGTGGTGATCTCAGGGGCCAAGGAGAGCAGCCGAGTAAACTGCTCCAACACTTGTTTGCAGTCTTTGTACTGCTGGTCTGTCAGCTTGGGAAAGAGTACAGCTCCCTCCACTGACCCATCTTGCACATTGGTAGAGAGGAGGTCTGGCAGAGGCTCACTCTCCTGCTCCTCTCCTCCTTCATCTGTGACCATCAGAATGGTCATGTCTGCCATGTCTTGGTGAGGTTTCAGTTGGTTGACATGGAGTAACCAGTGGGGATTCTTGGGGGTGCCAGGGTCCACCAACTAGGTGGCCTCACCCTTTTTCTCCATAATTGGACAGGGCCCAGTCCACTTGTCCTGGAGGGCCCCTGGGGCCACAGGCTCCAACACCCACAAGGACTGTCCTGCATGGTTCTCAGGCATAGTAGCCTTCTGGTCATACCAGAGCTTCATGAGCTCTTAGCTTGCCTCCAGGTGGCTGCTTGCTCTGCTTATGTACTCTGCCATGCAGAACTACAGGCCTAGCACACAGTCCAGCACATTCTGTTTGGGTTTCTTGAGAGGCTTTTCCCAAGCTTCTCCCATCAAACATAATGTGTCTCTTACAGGGAGCCGGCAAACAGTAACTCAAAGGGGCTAAAACCAACCCCTTTCTGTGGCACCTCTCTGTAAGCAAACAGCGAAATGGGAGGCGAAAATCCCATATCCTCCTGAGCTTGACAGATAAGCCCATAGTCATGCCCGTCAGGGTGTTATCAAATCTCTTCACCAGTCCATTGGTCTGGGGATGATATGGGGTGGTAAACTTGTAGGTAACACCACATTTATCCCACCTCGCCTTCAGATAGGCAGACATAAAGTTAGTCCCCCTGTCTGAGACCACCTCTGTTGGAAAACCCACTCTGGTGCAGACACCAAGTAGGGCTCTGGCCACTGTGGGAGTGATGACAGTTCTGAGGGGCATTGTCTCTGGATATCTGGTGGCATGGTCCACTACCACCAAGATATGTCTATTCTCTGATGCAGTTGGTGGTTCTAGGGACCAACAATGTCAATCCCCACCCGCTCAAAGTGGGTCACAGCCACTGGCATTGGTATCAAGGGAGCCTTTGATTTGCCCCCTGTCTTTCCACTGGCCTAACAGGTGGCACAGGAGCTACAGAACCCCTTCACTTTGTCAGACATGTTGGGCAATTAGAAATGGTTAATCAGCCTGTTTCAGGTCTTCGTCTGACCCAAATGTCCTGCCAAGGGGGTGTCATGGCCCAAGGTGAGGAGAAATTATCTATACCTCTGGGGACCACGACTCTCCTGATAGGCCATATTTTTGAGTCCCTTGCCTCACTATAGCGGACTCCAACCTCCTAGTAGACCGTGTGGAATCCACTGACATCACCCTGCTCTTGCCTGAAGGCAGCCTGACTCAGGCCATCAAGAGTGGGACGATCTCTTTGTCCCTGTCACAGCTCCTCTCTGGTGGGGCCACTGGTTTTTTGCAATTCTTCCAAGTCAGGTGGATCTTGCATGTGTGGAGGCCAGATTCTCCCCCCAGAGTTGAGCTCCTCCTGATCCTCTTGAACTCTTTGGGCTGGCTCAGCAGACCCTGTGCCCTCTCTCTTGTTTCCGGAGGTTTGGCTCATTGTGCCCAGCATTCCCCTTATGTGGAGTCTGTGACCTAGTCACAGCACATACCTCTCAGGGAGGTCCAGCATCTGTGCATGGATCTTCCTTTCCACCCCTGACCATTCAGAAGCTTCAAGGTCATTTCCCAGTAGACACTCTACTGGGAGGACAGGAGACACAACTACCTTCTTAGCCAGTCATACCTCCCCATTCCAGGCTCACATTTCGCATGGAATGGAGAATGGCTCTGCTGTCTGCATAGGTCACCTGGTGGAATGCTGCAGGTAGGATCTGCTCTGGGGAAACCAGTTTGTCCTCCACCATGGTAACACTGGCTCCTGTATCCCACAGAGCATCAACATCAGTCTTGTTGAGTTTAGGCCTCTGCCTGTACTTCTCCATGCTTGGAGGTAAGGCTGCCAGGGCTGCAACTCCAACCCTACACACAGAAACTATGGTCACCTCTGTATACCCCTTCCCCATCTCTGGGCCAACTTCCACCGCCACACCTATACCAGCAACCCCCTGGGACCGCCCACCAGTGGGGAGCTTCTTTGACCAAACTGCATCTCCCCTTTTGTGTCCTAGTTGCAAGCAGTCAAAATACTTCCCTGCTTATGTAGTGTCAACTTCCCTTGATACCCCTTGCCCTTGAAAATGGAATGGCGCAGGGAACCCCCTCTTTGCGCAGGTGTTTGGTGACCTTTATAGGGCTCTTCTTGTTTTTTTGTCTGAGTTACCTAGTGCTTTCCACTGGCAGGGGACCTGTTCTCCTTTCATCTGATTACCTCCCTGGTTCTTCTTGGTCACCCTGGTGCGAACCCACTCATCTGCTATCTCACCTAGTTCCCTGGGACTAGACAGATTAGAGTCAACTAGATACTGTTGTAACTTTTCAGAGGGACAATTAGTCAATATGTGCTCCTTCATGAACAAATTGCAGAGCCCCTCATAGGTACTTACCTTGTTACCCTGTATCCAACCCTCTAGTGCCTTCAAAGAGATGTCTACAAAGTCCACCCAAGACTGGGTACTGACTTTCTGGGTGTCCCTAAATGTAATTCTATACTGCTCAAGAGTGAGACCAAATCTCCTGATTAGGCATTGTTTCACGAAGGAGTAGGACACAGTTTCCCCCCTTCTAAGGTCAAGAGCCTGTCTCTCCCAGCTCTAGGCAGGGCCCTGGTTACTGTAAAAGTGGACAGGCATTCTGCTTCCAGATCACTGAGGTCGGAGGGGTCCTCCTTCCCCTCCCCTTCTACCTCTGGAACCTCCTTTGTTTCAGAGGTTATATGTACTAGGTGGACCTCTGCCCAGTTTGTAAAGGTCATTATCAGCTCTCACTTCCCAGTATTGGAAAGTGCTGGTAGTTTTCTAATCCTACACTCCCCCCTAAACTCTGCAACTGTGGGAGTGGGTAGGCTAGCCAGATCAAGCACCATTCTTTCCCTCAGTTTTGAGTCACACACAAAACAATCCGTGGCAAAATTTGAGATAGAACAATTTAGAAATTGTTTTAAAATTACCTAATTAAAATTATTTTAAAATAAAAATCAAAAACAATTTTTGCACTAGGTCAATTTAGAGGATTTTGAATTGCCTCACTTAAATGATGAATGGTGTTAATAAACACAAGTTCTGGATCCCACCACTGCGCACCCAGGGGCAGATTTACAAGCCCCTTGCGCTGCTAGTACGTCCCTTTTTGTGACGCACTGGCAGCGCATTTCTCTGCCCCATATTTACAAGGACAGGAAAATCCACCCTGCGTGACTTTTCCTGTCCTTGTAAATATGGCCCCTTTACACGCAGCACTTTGCGTGAAAGGGGCGTTCCATGGGTGTTGCTGTGGGTGTTGCCACGCAACACCCATGGAACCAGACACATTTCCAGATTTACGAGAAATCGTAAACCTGGAAATGCGTCAGTTTGCTACGCCACCCTAGGGGTTGCGTAGCAAGGCGCAACGAGGAGAAATGTTTTCATTTCTCCTCGTTTTTTCCTCTTTCAATGCGTGCTGCATTCTACAGCACGCATTGAAAGAGGAAAATGCCTGTATTGGTTGTTTTTGTGCAGGAAGGTGCCCCTTCCTGCACAAAAACAATCTCCCCATGGCGCAGGCATCCTTGCACCATGGTGCAAGGGTGCCTGCGCCGGCGCATGGCAGCTGTTTGTGCGCCAGCACAGGGGAGAGCATTGGAATGCGACAAATCATTGTAAATATGTTGCATTCCTGTGCTCTGAAAGTGCCGCAGCGTGGCGCAGCCAAAGGGCTTGCGGTGCCGCGCAGCGGCACTTTCTTGTAGATCTGCCCCCAAATGTTTAAAGGAGGTATATTAGTAGGTGCCGGTAGGTACCTACAACTAGTAACAACACCACATTCACATATAAAATCTAGTCAAGTCTCAATAAATTAGTCCTTGATAGCTTGACTTGCGAGCAATCAGGCTTAACTTAGGAGACGGGTGTGTAAAGCATTTATTATAAGCAAAACAGTAAATAAGTAAAAGACACAACACAACTAAAACCCAACACCAATTTATAAAAATAAAGACTATTTTATCTTTTAAATGACTCAAAAATGACAAAAATCCAATGTAGGAAAATCGAAGATATGAATTTTTTGAGTTTCAATTAAAAAATGTGCTTTCTAGCACCTAAAAGTGTAAAGCGCCAAGGGCACATTCAGAGTCAGTAACCACCAGTATCAGCAAAAAAGGGGGTGATCAGGGCAAAAAGGATGACTTCCATACACAATGGCTTTGAGCAGCAAGGCTTAAACAATGGTACTAGTGTAAAGCATTTAACAGTACCAAACAATGGAATATGAAAGCCACACAACACGAAAGAAGTCCAAAACAAATTTATAAAAATAGAATATATTTTATTATTCTTTAGAGACCAAGATTAGCAGAATTCACCAGAGAGTTCCAGAGATAGATTTTTCAAGAAAACTTAAATCTTAGTTTAACCGCAAACAATCAATGGTAACCGTAAAGTTTGTAAACAATTGAAAAGTTTGTAACAGATGAGTTAGAATTCTCCAGCCTGGCATGGGCGGCCAAATCCAACAGGGTGAAGGTCTCTGGGGACAGTAAGGGTTATATGGACAGTGACCTGACCACCAAAATGTTTTCACTCCAGTTCCAAACTTTATAGCTCAACCGCCGTAGACTTCAATGGAGTGTTCTTGATGCTGCGGATGCAGGAGATGGAAGATGCTCAAGGATGCTCTGGGTGCTTTGGGGTTGTTAGGGGTGCTTTTGCAGTTATTCCTCAGTTCATGGGCCAGATGGGTAGACTTTGGCCACAGATGTCAGGATCCCTCGAAGTCCTCTTTGAGACAGTAGAATACCTGGGCTACCGGTTTCCATCCACAGTGGTCCAAGTGATGGAGGCTGATGTCCCTCTTGGGTGACCAATCTGTACTCCTACGACACTCCCAGGTCCGTCTGACTCGGGTTAAACTTTTGGCCAACAAGGAGCAGTCACTTGGGGTGCCCAGCAGCTGTCAGCTGCAATTCTTATGAAAGGGCTAGTGACTTGCCAGAGTGAGCTACTTCAGCTTTGATGCCCTGGTGCTGGTTCCAGAGGGTCACCCAACTGACTCTTGAAGTCACTTCTTTGGTCTGGGGCTGGGGAGCAACTTTTCCCTGAGCCAGGAGCCACAGGCACAGTAGCAGGCTGCTATTGTAACTGAGTCTGGGAGTCGTTCACATGATTCCCCAGGAGGGCAGAAAGCTGTCTGGTGGCCAGTGACTGTGTGAGCCCACTGGACAAACTGGGTTACAGAGTGACAACTTTCTAAAAGTTGCATTTTTTAAATAGTGACATTATATTCGACTTAGGCATCAAGTCAGGTTTAAGGCCACAATTCATTTGATACCTTAAAGTACGCATCTAAGTAGTCCCATTCAGAAGTTAGCCAGGCTGAGGATTCATCCGGTAACCTTGTGTTAGCCAAGGGGTCTACTAACTCACTACTCCCACAGCCAAAGGACAATTTGGAAGTGTTGCTATTAGCACATGTAAAATACAATTCTTAATAATATACAGCTATCTGCCTTAGAGCTTGAGAGGCCTTCCTTAGTGGAGACTTACATATATTGTTAAGGGGAGTGGTGGCTTTGCCATTGGTTTGAATGGCAAAGTCAAACTAGCAGGGTTACCACTGCCCTTCCAGTCTGCAGTAGCAGGCTTGGAGCCATTTTGTACTTTGTCACACGCAGGGTGGCACAATCAGTGCTGCAGCCTTGGGTGGACATGATCTGGGTACTATATACTAGGGACTTATAATTAAGTCAGTCTCTGCTAATTGGTGGCAGCTAATTCGACATACACTTTGTTAGTTTGTTAGACCACTGGTACTGAGGTCTGGTTAACAGGCCTCAGTGCATTCTCAGAGTAGATAAACCAGCAGCATCAGTCCAAACATTTGGGGGTAAACATGCAAAAAGAGGCATTTCCGTACAGTAAGAGAACAGTTTTATCAGTTATCACCCATTTCTAGATCAGTCTCTTAAACAAAAAAATAATTTTCATTCTTTTATGGATCTTCTTCATTGATACTGAATAATTCTCAATTTGTCCCATTTTCTGGGATGTTCTCCTTCTTTTTCAGTCTCTGAACTACTCTCAAAACAATATTGGCTTTCTGTCAACCGGATGTCGTCTTCCTCAGTTTTATCTACTTCCTCTTCTTCAGATACTGTAGCTAGATACACCCACTAAGGCAAAGCATATTTTCAAATTGAAATTCTTCTTCCTGTTGGTCTTTTAGCAACTGGCAATTTACTCTCACTAGTTTATGGAAAGAATTGTCTCTCAAAGTCTCTTAAGTCTCTTTCTGGCTCACAGTGCTTCCGTTGACAGGTTCTCTTTATTGGTACCTTTTCAGCTCTTTCTTTCTTGGTTGCAGTTTACATGCTTTTGTCTTCTTCGTGGCTTTGACTTGAACCCAACCCTGAGCTCGAACTCGAGCTGGGTCCTTGATCAAAATTTATCAATATTGTCTTTCTCCACAATGAATCTCTTTCTTCCAAGAATGGTCTTTTAAACCTTCATTTTCAACTGCAACTTGTCACTGCTTTGATCAGAGACTATTTCTTGCTGCAAATCATGCTTTGCTTTTTTGCATGGTAGTAGCTCTTAACTCTGATCACTCTGTAACTGGACTTCAGTTCTTCATCTGAACTTTCAATCACCTGAAATTTTTGTTAATTTCTTTTTTTGCTTTTTGCTTTAACTTCACCAGTTTCAGAGAAATCTTCACCAGGTTCAGAAAAATCTTCACCCCACCCCCAGAGTCACGCTACGAACGAAGTTTGGCTCTGAGCTAGTTGATAAGGCTCTTCAACCATTCACTTCATCCACTATTCTTACTTTCTTCGTGCGGCCTGCATGGATCCACTGGATCCACTAAGGCACCCTTGCGCACTTGACCACACTATTTGTCGCAAGGATGCTTTGGAAAGGAGCTTTCCACCTTTCGTCCAAGCATCCCTTGTGAACATGCTTCCGAATGACCACCTAATCACCTGCATTCAGAAAGTAGCATGGTGTATCCTTGTAGTCTTCAGTTTACACATTCACCTCATGAGAGACAGATTTCACCATATCAGCCAGACCTTTGCAGTAATCCAGAACGAGTTAATCAGTTATCAAAACTAATGCTACTGAAGGTACAAATGCAAGTCTCATTGCCCTGCCTATCGAAATTTCGTGAGGAGTCAAGCCTGTCTTTCTGTCTGGAGTACTTCTCATATTCATCATAATAAGAGGAAGAGCATCATACCATTTTAAACCAATTGAGGTACAGACTGTCACCAGTTTGATCTTCAATGTGCTATTGGTACGTTCCTCCAAACCTGAGTATTGTAGGCTATAACTACAATGAAATTTCCGCTTGATCTCATAAACTGTACAGATTATTTGCAAAACTCCATTCTTGAAGTATGCACCACAATCAATCTCAATAAAGGTTGAGAGGCCACATCTTTCTCAACAACAATTTGGAAACTGTAAAGCTATCTGCTCTTCTTGTGGGAAATGCCTCCACCCATTTGGAGACTAGGCAGACTATTACCAAGACATACTTTAAGCCCTTACATTGTAGCATCTCAATAAACTCTGCCAGTAATCTCGTAAATGGAACTTCTGATTTGCCAATGTGATTCATAACTGAATTTTATTTCCCTGTTAGACAATGGCTACACACATCTTCAGCCACATATCGAATACCTGTGTTCTCCCAATATTTTAAAAATATTCTACCAGGCTATCTCTTCCTGCATGAGTCTGATTATGCAAAACAAATTTCTGTTCTGAATTTACATACAAATCCTGATAATTCTTTTTATAGTCCAGCTTTTCCCATTTTCTTTTTTCATTCTCAGGAGCATCCTCCTGCAAGTCTCTCAATTAACTTAGAGCAATATTTGGCCATCTGGTTCGCTTATTTATTTCCCAGAGCGACTATATCCTTGCCAGCCTTACGGACTATGCACATCACTACTGCCACTTCCTTAGGTTTCTGTGTTACCTTCAACAAATCCAGAATATACAGTCCATTTTTGATTGGGGCTACTGAAGATGTCATGAATCCCCTCTGTGACCAGAGCTTCCCATAATCATGAACAACACCAAAACCATCCTGGCTATCTGTATAGATTGTCACACTCAAATGTGATGACAAGCAACAAGCTCTTATTAAAGCAATTAATTCTGTCACTTGTTTTCATGTCACCTTGAGTAAGGAGGATGCTACAAAAGCGCCCTCGTGATTGAGCATACTGCATAAGCATCTCTTAATTCTCCATATTATTCTCTCAAACAAGAACATTCAACAAATAATGCCATATCTGCCAATTCAAATGTAACTTCCTTTATGTTTCATCTTGGTTTTGTGCACAGTTCGGTAACTTCCTTACAATCATGATCCTACTCACAATCAGTTTCATCTTCTTTGTCTTCTTAAATTCTGTCTGGAATTGGAAGGCATGTTGCTGGATTTAGAACATTACATCTCCATATTGAAATATTCTCCACTGCTAAAATGATTTGCTCATAACGGGTCAATCTACTATTCGTTATGTGTAGTGTTCTTGTCCTTGTCAAAAGGATCCATACTGAATGGGGGACATAGACAATTAACATATGACCTATCAGAATTCCTTCACTGTGCTCAATTGCCAAACAAACTGCTGCAAGCAATTTCAAACAACCTGGAAGACTTACAGGTATTGGATCCAGTACACATGAAAGATATGCAACTGATGTGCATAAGTCCTCCATGTTTCTGGGTGAGAATTGAAAGTGCACATTCACCTTTTTCATTAAAGATAGAAAAAGATCATATTGTACTCAGGCATCCCGAGTGCGGGCGCATGACACAAAATTTCCTTCAATTTCTTGAATGCAATAAGGTACTGATCATCAAATGACACAAGATCATGTACATCATTACAGGACAACCTTACTTTGTAATCAAGGACAAATTCAGAATCCACTGACAACAGTAATTAACAATTCCCAAATAAATCTGAACCTCAATTTCAGAATTGCAGAAACACATTCTATAATGACAATATGGTGTACGAGATAAATGACTTCTTTTTCACAATACTGCATTTTAGTTGGAGAGACCTTATGCCCATTTTCAGCAAGATGGTTTAACAAGGCAATGGTATCCAATTTACAGTCTGCCTTTGTCTTAGATGCTATCAACAAGTCATTTATTTATTAAACTAGGACTAGATTATATGGCAGTTTTAGACTCTATAAATTTTGCTTCAGTATCTGGGAGAAAATAGAAGGACTCTGTTCTTAGGCACATTATCGACATTGCTAAGTTAGCATGAGCTTCGCTGCCATGATGCTGCTTTTGCGCACGCTACTACATGACTTTGTTTTTGCAAGACTTTGTTTGTGCCTTTCACATGAGAATGGGTTGCTTCTCGCGTTCTCTGCCTTTCCTGGAGTTTAGTCTGAACACGATGTGCAAGGTCGATAAACAATGCTACTTGTTATTCTGTTCTGGTCAGCCCCTAGCCCCTAGCACCTAGACCTAACATGCTACACAGCTGCAGTACTGAAGACTCGTGCTTTGATATTACGTTGTTGCATGTTGTTTTAACACACTTGGAGAAAGCCGTTCCATGGAGAAGAGCTCTGCTGTTCCTATGATGTAAACCTTACATCCAGGCTTTACGGTATGGGGTCTGCTGTCAAAGCCCAGAGGTCGTCCTTTTTATAAAATAAACTTCTTCTAGTCAAGGGGAGGGTGGTCAGGCCTATAGGCCCTTATTTCCACAGTCTTTATAAAATGACTTCTCCCTTTGTATTCTATGGAATTGTAACAATGCTAACTGTACTGAGTCTATGCATTTTGCTGCTAGTAGTGGCACGTATACTGTATTGTAGAGCACGATAGTTAAAATAAAAATTTTGAACTATTTCAGTGACTCTGCCTATTCTCATTGTGGACAAGTACGAGTGAGTGAGCGAAAGAGTATGTCTTGCTCCCACGATTCCTGAGAGAGTCGGGAGTGTCGTGTTCTGGGTTGTCTAATCATTTGTAGCTCCGTGATATTTGGAGGAGAACGAATGAGACACTATAGCTAGTCGATTTGGGATTTTGGGAACTGATGTGGTAGGTTGGTACACCCCTATTCACTGAGGTCCTGTTTCCCTGTGCATAGTTCTGTGTATGTGCAGAATCCCTGCAACATGGCGCCGTCAACGTTTGGTCTGGTTCTTATCTGCGAGACGCTTGAGTAGTGCTTGTGCTTGTCCACAATCCCCTCACTTCTGTTTCCGGAGACAGCTGTGATGGTGTAACCTCCTATATTGATGTTTTTATAGGTTCTATCAAGCTTGAAGTTTTAAAAGGTTTATCTCTTTATTCTTAACCCATTATTGCGCTGCCGCACTTTAAGTTGTTGTTCCTTAAATATCATAATGGCAACTGCTATTCCGGCTCATAGCCGCGCCGCACTCAAAGCATATTTGGTTACATATGGAGTGCCTAATGCGGGTGTTGAGCTTATCTTTGTAGTGGAAGCGAATCCTGCTTACCACTTTGAGGTGTTTTATTCTTGGGTCACTTTTCCGCGGTGGATGGAACAGATGATTTGTTTCATGAATACACTGCCACGGCCCTTCCTCACGCTTATTTGCCTTATAGGGCTCTGGAAGTTCCGCTTACAGGTTGGCAACACTAATTTGGTTTAATGGCACCCTTCCTCACCCAGTATCGCCGGTCCGTTTAGGCCCTTTATCGATAGATGGGGCCACTTGGCCCGTTTTGGCTGGCTACACCCACGTTATTTAACTGTTGCGATTGCAGACCTCCGCGTATTGCATACTTCTTTGATACGCGTACATAGGGCTGTTATACAGTACATCACGCGCAACGTCCAGGTGGGACCACCTGGCGTTGCTGCACAACCTGCGGGACCTGGTGGTGTAACCATCAGTCCCCTTATGGTCAATTCAGTAATAGGGAAGCAACTACAGAATAAGGATGAATTACCTTATTGGCTTGCTGAGAAATTAGAGGCAGTTTTTCCAAACACCTCTCCTGTGGATAAACACAGGATTTTGACTATTAGTTTGCCTAAAGACTTACTTCCCGAGTTAGCGGATTGTAACACCTGGGGCAAGGTGTTTGCAGCGGTATATTCGAAGTGTTTCCGCACTCCTTCCATGACCGTACTCCCTTCCGTGATTAAGCATGTTCAAGATGAACATGGAGCCGAAGCGGCTGTGGAGCTAGGGATGAGATTGGTGGGGGTGTTTGACGTGGTTGCTGATATGATCCTTGCCAACGTCAAGGGCGATGCAGTTAGCTTTCAAGTGGCAAACCGCTTGGAGGCTGTCTCTGATGTGGACAAGCCACGCGAATTACCAAAGATTATTGCACAGGCTTATAAGACCATAGGCCGCAATAGTTTGGGAGTTGAGCCTTTTACTCAAACGCAAACTCAATCTCAAACTCAACAAAAAGCCCAGACTGATAAAGATGGGCGTCCGGTCTTTCCTAAAAAGAACTGGAAAACCAAGAAACAGGGGCAGCAGAAGCAAGGTTTGCGTGCTGGTTCACTGACACCTGAGTCTTCTGAGCGTACTTATGACTTGCGCGATCGCGTGAAAATGAAGTCTCCCGATAGATTTCAAGTCCCTGATCAGCGTTCTCCTCGTTCTTCACAGGACACGTCTGGCTCTCACGTCAGAGGAGGGGAACGCCAAGATCGTGGCAAAAGTCAACCTGCGCCACAGGGACGAGATCAGCCTCGACAGTTTGAAGTCAAAGGAAAACAAGAGGATCTACCTCGTTTTAGACCCCCGTTTCAGAAGAAAAAAGTTGCAGCTCTAACAGCGAGGTATGCCTCAGACGGTGAGAACACGACTCCTGGATTGGACATGGGCAGTGACTCTGCTCGACAGCGCAGCGGAAGTTACCATAGTGCGGGAGGCTCTGCGTCCCTGTCTGGAGGCGACAGCAACTGATACATTCATTACAGTGGAGACAGCTGACACCCGGGTTGCCCCCCCGGATAGGCTCTATGAAATAATTTTCCAAATTGAAGGTGATATACCTCGTCCAATCAAGGCGGTTTTCTGGGAGAATCTAACCTCCTCGTATGACATTTTGTTAGCGGATGCAGATTGGCCTCCACCCTTTGTGTTGGCCGCATTTAAAGGGGAAGACGTGATCCTTCCGAGTTTTTCGTGTCATGTCCCTGAGGAACATGCACAGGCTTTCGCAGCAGGGTGGGCTCCAGTCCTAGCCCCGGCAGTGTATCGTAATCAGGTGGGTTGGGATGTTGATTCACCGGCTCATGAAATACCTTTACGCTCTATGCCTCAGCCACAACCGCAATATCCAATCAGACGTGAAGCAAAAGCTTCCGTTTGTGATATTCTAACACAGTTGGAGTATCAAGGAGTGATTGAATCATGTACATCACCAATGAATAATCCTCTCTTTACGGTATCAAAACCTGATGGTTCTTATCGGATTGTATTGGATTACCGAGAATTGAACAGTCATTGTCGCACTTTTGCAGTGCAGAATACTCGCAGCTCTGCACTGGTGAACAATCTTGTTTGTAAGAAATACAAAACTACACTTGATATTTCTAATGGTTTCTATAGTCACAATCTCGCTCCTGAGAGCCGTGATTTGACAGCATTCACTGCCATTGGGAATCAGAACAATTTTACACGATTGCCTATGGGGTATAAGAATAGCCCCGGGGCATTTGCGGCATGAATTGTGTCTTTGTTGCACGACATAGATCCAGATGCGTTCTCGTACGTTGATGACATTTATCTGACAGACGATGAACTTATGCCGCATCTAGTCCGACTCGACAATATTATTTTGTCCTTGCCGACTATGGATACAAATTCAATTTTGCAAAGTCACATATCGCCCATTTGGCGGTGCTCTTTTTGGGCTATGAGCTCAATAATGAGGGAAAAGGCTTAGCCCCTCACTTCCTAGAGAAATGTGCACAATTGCAACCCCCTTCTACACTGAAGAAACTTCAGTCCTTGCTGGTATTTTAAAATTTCGGGAGGACATACATTCCCGATTACGCCCAGCGTATCAAACCGCTCTATGCATTGATACAACCAACTTTTTCTTCTGCCAGCTGGCTTCCGGAACATACTTCTATTCTGAATTCTTTGCAAACTGACTTGCTTGCAACTAACTACTTGTTGAGGCGTGACAACACCACAAACCTGGTAATACGTATTGTTTCTGGACAGTGGGTTTCACTTACTTGACGTTCAATGAGGAAGACACAATACCTATTGCATACAAATCACATGTATACACTGCTGCTGAAATGCGCTTTTCAACTGTTGAAAAAATCTTAACGGCAGTACAGATGGCGATTCTATAAGAACGCTCACTAGCGCAAGGCAAGCGCATTCTTATGGTCACGCCCTTCCCTGCTTTGGAAGCCGTGACTAAGGCGAGTGTACCTAACTTGGAGGTATTACATCCCTGTTGGATACAATGGGCTACTTCCTTGACATCGGCAGATGTCACGTTTATCTTTGATCCTTCCTTACAGACACAGGAATTTTTACAGTATGAACACGTTCATCCTCCACCCTTGTATCTGCTTCCTTTACATGAGTACAAATGCATCATTTACACCGATGGCTCGGCTCAACTGGCCACGGGTTCTAAACATGCTTATTCAGCCGCTTGCGCAATTGTTGCTGGCTCAATTGTTAATGGTGAGTTTAAGTCTTCCGTTGTGCACACTCAGGCACTTGGAGACTCTACGGCGCAATTGGCGGAGCTGCGTGCTCTTGTACTTGCTCTCGAGTTTGCTGATCCAAATGTGAATACTCTTATTGTGTGCGATTCTTATTATTGTGTCCAGTCTTTTAATGACAACTTATTCTTTTGGTCTCGGAATGACTATCGAGATTCCAAAGGCAGCGTAATCAAGCATAAACGCTTTGGGTTCGAGTGGCAGATCTTAAACGTCTGCCCCTCATTCATGTTATACATACTCTTGGCCATCAGCGTGTGGGAGCACATGCTCTAGGTAATTCTTTGGCTGATGAAGCGGCCAAGTCTGCAGTAGCCACGTGTTCCTTAGCAGCAGTTACAAGATCCATGACTAAAATAGATAATGAGATTTTGGCAGCGGTAGCTGCTACAAGGGAGGGAACTGCTTATCCTCAGGGTTTCCCTTCGAAATACTCTTATCATATAACTCCCGAACAAGTTCCTTATGCTTTGATTCCTTCTGTTGGGGAGCGGATGATCCCCAACATGGACCGCAGACCTACATTGATCTAAGCTGCACACGAAGGCATAGCATCTGCGCATGCCGGTGTGTCGTCGACAGTCTCTATTTTACAGCAACGTTACTGGTGGCGTGGTTTATATAAACAGACCCGTAATTATGTGCTTTCATGTGACATTTGTCAGCAAATCAAGCCGTCTACGGTCACCCGCCCACCACAAACACAGCTGTGTATTTCTAATCAACCTTTTGGCTGTATCTATCTTGATCACTGCGGTCCTCTTTCTTCTGATACTGCGTATAAATATATATTTGTTGCAGTTGATTCGTGCACTAGATTCCTTTGGGTTTGGCCACAACGCAGTGCTGACGCTCAAAATGTCATCAGAGATTTTTGTGTCTTTGTAGGGATGTTTGCCTGTGGCACCTTCCATTCTGACCAAGGTCCAGCGTTCGCCTCTAAGGCGTACAAGGATGCGATGAAGTCTATGGGGGTGCTGGTGCTGTTTTCGTCTCCATACAGGCCTGAGGGCAATTCAATTGTGGAGGATATGAACTGTGGCTTCAAGCAATCCTTGACAGCTAGAGTCTTAGGTACTGGAAGGAACTGGCTGGCCCACTTGTATGGGGTTCAACCTGCACTTAATAACCTCCCTAGACAATCTCTCGGTCGGTGGACCCCATACGAAATGCTCTTTGGCATTAAAATGTTTGTGCCAGACCTTGATGGTCTAGACGTTGTGGCGGCTGCTGCAACCTTTGACGTAGATAATCATTCTACTGTGTTACAGGATCTACAAAAGACACATGACAGCTATGCAACTGAACATTTACCCTCATCCACTGATGCAGCACTACTGATTTCAGTTGCCGGTTGGCTTCCTAAAATCGGAGATCTAGTACGAGAAAGGCTGGTGAACAAAAAAGAATTTGGTCCCCCTTATTTCATAAGGTGTTTTCCCATCAGCACGTAATATAAAGATCGCCATGATTATCATGACAACTTAATGACGGTTCCAGTGCTTGGACTGAAGGGTACTCGTACAGTTATTTTACCTCCTTTACCTGGTCGCGAAGACAACAGATATATTTCAGTGGACAATGTCAAGCTACACCATGTGGCCGATTCTGAATAGTGTCACACTTGCGGTTTCGTGCAACGCAATTTAATTGGATCCACTGCCTTCATCATCTTCTACCGCTCCTCGTAGGGTTAAAGAAGTGTTGGACACTATCATTGATCTTTCACCTGTCCGACCTCTATCTTCTACCATGGATGTCCAGTATGTGTATCATCCGGATGAGTCCGTCAGTGAAGTGCCGAACAGACCTGGAAAACATCAAGCGGACCCAACACTTCCACCCTCTGATAAATCAACCTACGAATGGCTGCTATGGACATCATGCCAGTCTCTCTTCCGGCTCTTCTTCCTCGACATCCCGTTTGGCAGACACACCGACTAAATTAAGTATTTTTTTCTCTTGGTTCAAAAAGACTTATCTGGTCCCTCCTTGGACCTACATTTGGTTGCTGCTTGTCCTAATTTTTCTCTTCATGTCAATTGGTTTTGTGACAGTGTTCTTTTTGCTCATCAATGGTCATTATTTGCCAGAACGCTCTGCAGTAAACTTGGTCGATGGAGTTCTGGCCCCTCACACATCGTCCCATATTATGAAACGTGATCAGTCTCATGTTAATATTTCAGCATTCCCGATTCCAGATGGCATCGTTTGGGACAAAGTAGCTTACGAAGTCCACGGCCCGACCGAGGTACTTCACGTACCATACGTGTTTCGCGTCTCTCTAGGAGATGTGGTAACACGGGACATACATTCGGATGATTGGGATGTACAAGCAGTACATGCACTGTTTTCTGATTTAAAGTATTATGCTGCTTTTGATGCTGAAGATTTGTCTTTAAATTCTGCCAATTATGGAGATTTATTTTGTTATCAGCATTATGGGCATCATTTTTTACACAAAACAAACACGTTTAGACCTGTTTTTAATCATACACAATGGGAGCATTGTCCTACTCCCGTACAGGGGAGTTCTAAAACGTTTAGGGATAAATTCACTTATTTTACATATTATGACATATCTAATCCGGAATCCTACTTTTTTAAACTTCGATCATCTACTCAGTCTAAATTTATGTTGACCCACAAAATTGATTTACGCCAACTTGTTTAGAAATGAATTGGCTACGCAGGGTTATGATCATTGGAAAGATACTGTTGATTTAAAATCGATCTGGGGCACAAAACCTTGGCAGGTTCAGGGAACTGAAGCTTTACATTGTGCCTGCCTGATCCCAGCTCAGATACTGTTTTTAAATAATACAGTGTACCAAACATCTTGTTTTGGCCTGGCAACTGTCAAGAATTTAAATACTCTTTCCATTCCGTCTTTAGCGGAATATGATGATTGGCGCACACACACAAATTATACCATTGAGGCATTGCAAGCTTTGCTTCGAAATGACTCTTTCAATGTCTCTGAAGTTGATTCTTCTGGGTGGTTAGTGTGGCAATCTAATACAAATGCGTGTCAAATGCGTTTTTATAATGTAACACCTTGTTTCACACAGACTAGAACGGACCCATTCGGTTGCCACATATTCGGTGGGTAAGTTATGCCAACAATGGTTGGAACATTCTACGCTGACATCAGTGAAGCAACATCTTTCTCTGCTGTCACATGACATTAATTTGGCTGATTTTCTCTTGGGACCCAGGGCTCCGAGAGCAAAAAGATTCATGTATGCCGCTTACAGTGAAATTTGGAAACTTTCGCAGATGGAAGCTGCTTTTCGTCTGCGCCAAATTGATCAGGCCAATTTAGAAAAGGTTCTTGCCGTGGTAGACAATAGCATAAACACACTTTCCTCACGCATTTATACGTTAGATCATATTGTTTCATCTGTGATAGATATTGTTCAAAGTGATGTATCTGTGTTATATCATGGTCAGAATCAGTTACGATCTGTTATGCAATTTGTTTGGACATTGCAAACTCTTAAAATGGGAAAAGTGCCTTGGGATTATTTGAATGCCACTGCTTTATTCTTGCCATTTAATCTGACTGATAAACAAAGGTTTATGTCCATGAAAGATGCTACATACACACTATTGCATATTAAACAATTAGAGCCCTTGCCATTTTCTGTAGCGGAAACAGACTCTGCTGTTTGGTTAATTCATGGGGTTATCTCTCTCCCTTTTTCGCTATTTCAATTTAAATCATGCATGCAACATTTTCCGATTGGCCGTTATGAACCACTGGGTAGTGCTTTTCTACATGAATTGTGGTCCCTACCTTTCACTTATAGCTGTCAGAGGGAGGGTAAGGAAGTTTTCCTAACAGGGGAGGACTGCGATTCCACGGTAGGACATTTCCTTGTTTGTAAACACGTTAAGTTGCATGGCGCTTGTAACGTTTCCGCGCCTAATCTGGCATGTTTTTTAAAAGGGACTCCAGTGCCATCTATAATTCCCGCTTTTTCATTGCTTACCAATGGCAGTTATCTTATTTTGAACAACCAAGACTGCTGTGGTTTATGGGCAGGAGTCCCGTATTTAGTAACGGTTTCCCAGCGCGTAACTTGTTGTAGCAATGTGCTTTTTCCGCCCCGCATGGGAGTTTAGATAGCTCAATTTGGCCTTCCATTCCAACTATGAAAACAGATTTCAACAAGTTGAGCAGGCTCAAAGCGTTATTATTCCAACAAGAGGTGGCTCTCACTTCCGCCCGCAAGACCTTCCAATTACAGGTGGCTAGGACTTCTGGAGAGATACAGTCCCTTCTGAACACCAACCTCCCACTGCATTTTGGACAACTAATACACCAAATATTTAATGCGTCTGACACCGCAGGCCTTGCACATTTTTTTAAATGTGTGGGATCTGGCCTTGTGTCTTCTTTTCAGACTATATTTGGAGTAATACCGGGTTTTATTCATTCTATTTTTTCCAGCGACTTCGGAGGGTTTCCCTTGATTTTGACATTAGGCGCTGGAATCCTGCTTCTCCTGCTGCGCAATGGCTGCTCAACTTGTGGTAATGCACAGACCAGACCAGTTGCAGCTGTACCGTGATCGCATGCAACAAGTTTTTGGATGATTGCCATTAGCCACGCTTGGAGTCAGTTATGGATTGACTTTTCGCTTTGCGTATTTCACTTGCGTGCAACCAGTCCTTTACTGTCAGCGATGTCCCTTCTATTGGGCACTGGATATATGCCTCTCCAATACGTCACGTCCCATCCCGGATTTTGACCAGTTGATGGGTCCCATAGAGGCCCATGACCAGGCTTGTTCTGGGGATGGCAGTATGGCGCGTGCGGCTGCACTTGGAGTTTTGGCGGAATGGGATGTCTGTGCAGCTGCGCAGACCGTCCTGCAACGAAGTTTCATCGAATATCACGCAAGTTGCCCACTCATGCTTTTAGAGGCGTCTGATTATGAGGAGCACGTTTATTCCTTCGACTTACTTAATTGGATGGCATCTCTCTTTTTTACCAACGATAAGGATGATCTTTTGGAGGGAATTGCATTCCTCGGTTGGCAAACCTTGAAGGACTTACCTCCTCCTTCATAATAACTAATAATTTTTTTTTCAAACGCTTTGAACTCTGCTTGACTGGTGAACTCTGTTTTGGTCCTTTGTCTATGTCCTATGACCTTGCCAGGGGGAGGGTGTTATATGGTTCTTAGGCACATTATCGACATTGCTAAGTTAGCATGAGCTTCGCTGCCATGATGCTGCTTTTGCGCACGCTACTACATGACTTTGTTTTTGCAAGACTTTGTTTGTGCCTTTCACATGAGAACGGGTTGCTTTTCGCGTTCTCTGCCTTTCCTGGAGTTTAGTCTGAACACGATGTGGAAGGTCGATAAACAATGCTACTTGTTATTCTGTTCTGGTCAGCCCCTAGCACCTAGACATAACATGCTACACAGCTGCAGTACTGAAGACTCGTGCTTTGATATTACGTTGTTGCATGTTGTTTTAACACACTTGGAGAAAGCCGTTCCATGGAGAAGAGCTCTGCTGTTCCTATGATGTAAACCTTACATCCAGGCTTTAAGGTATGGGGTCTGCTGTCAAAGCCCAGAGGTCGTCCTTTTTATAAAATAAACTTCTTCTAGTCAAGGGGAGGGTGGTCAGGCCTATAGGCCCTTATTTCCACAGTCTTTATAAAATGACTTCTCCCTTTGTATTCTATGGAATTGTAACAATGCTAACTGTGCTGAGTTTATGCATTTTGCTGCTAGTAGTGGCACGTATACTGTATTGTAGAGCACGATAGTTAAAATAAACATTTTGAACTATTTCAGTGACTCTGCCTATTCTCATTGTGGACAAGTATGAGTGAGTGAGCGAAAGAGTATGTCTTGCTCCCGCGATTCCTGAGAGAGTCGGGAGTGTCGTGTTCTGGGTTGTCTAATCATTTGTAGCTCCGTGATATTTGGAGGAGAACGAATGAGACACTATAGCTAGTCGGTTTGGGATTTTGGGTACTGATGTGGTAGGTTGTCACACCCCTATTCACTGAGGTCCTGTTTCCCTGCGCATAGTTCTGTGTATGTGCAGAATCCCTGCAACAACTCTCTGTATACCCCCTGTGGGATTCTACACCACACAAGAACTTTACTCAAAAATTGAAATGCAAAAAAGAACTGTGAACCCTCATTTAATGGGATTGAGAAGAACGCTTGGCATAAGTCACTGACTGTATACCGTTCTGCTTCTGATAGAATCTGGAATTATATTACTGCTTGATTCAGTATCACCAGACAACAAGGAACAACAATTTTATTTATTTTATTTTAATTAAATTTTATTTATTTATTTCTTTTTCGAAGGTCTTATACGATCCTCCATTAGGCATTCGGCTTTTTGCTTCCCATCACTGGAGATTTGCAAGGACTACCAAGAACTTCTTGAAGAATTCCCTGCTCAATAGTTTTTTCAATAACTGGCTTCATCCCTTCCTCAGCCTCTTTAGTAAATCTGTATTGTCTAGTTCTAGGGAATAATGCATCTTAGTTGATCTTTATTTTCACTGGTTCTGCTCTTTAATTCAGCCTGATTCCTTTGCCAGTGTAATCCCACACCTCTTGTTTGACAGTATGTCTTATATCCAGAGGTAAGTCGTCTTTTGTCAAAACTGGGTACAACTTCATTCTGAATTAATTTTGAAAACTGATTCTTCATCTTGCATTTTATTTGCAACACTATCCGGGTACAATATATTACGCAATTCATTTTGCAAAGAAGATCCCTATAAAGCAAGTTCACAAGACTTGAATCACATAATATAAACTGATGCTTTTTCTTCAGTGTTCCTATTTTTACTGGAACATCTGCCATAACCTGATTCACAGTTTGTTCATTACCGATCCCTACAACTTGGACAGCTTTTCCAGAGAGGAGTAGGTTTGTTACTTGTACAGAACAAACTGTAGAACGAGTAGCTCCTGTATCACTAAAAAATGATCTGGGGTGGCCATTGACATTTCTGTCAATATATGGGCCACTCTGATCTAAATCTAGGACTGCATTATATGGCATTTCATTTCTCATGTTCTGTTGCATTTCCAGTGCAGTTGGCTTAGACATTTGAAATGATATCTGAATCTGCATACTGCGCTCTGCAGTTTGCATATTCAGCATCATGTTTCCTCTCTTATTTTGCTGAGGTTGTTCTGAACTCACCTGCATCCTATTATAATTCTGTCTACATTCCCTTTTCCAGTGTCTAATCTTCCCAAAAATATGACATGCCATGTTCTTCTTGAAGATTTCAACATTCATATTCTTTCCATCACCTCTACCTTGCATTCCTTGATTCTTCCCATTCTGTACAAAATTCATATTTGAACACATTTAATTCCACAATCCTTTTTCAAATTGTTTTGTCCAAGCAATCATAATTTTCTCTTAGTTTCTTTTGCCTTGTTTCAAAATAGTCAGTAGTATTTTTTGCCCAAGTTAAGGCCTCGTCAATGCTCTTCATCTACCAACACAATTAACTTTGTGGAATATGATTACTAATTTTCGATCTCAGTCCATTCACAAAAGTAGAAACAAAATAACTGGCTCAATATTTTTTGTGTTCTCAACTCTATGTTTTTTGAAAACATACATTAACTAGAGGTGAGCGATAAACTCCTCTCCGCCAGCAGAGTTCACAGAGTTTTGCCCACTTAGAGGTCCGCTTTCAGCGCGCAATTCTGGAAAAACTCCACTAGCCGCTCATAGCAGAGGTTTTTCTTGTGTGCGGCTCACCAATGTTAAGTTGGCTAGCAAGAAAATTGAGCACTAAAACACCTCCCACTGAGATTTATCAACATGGACGGTCACAGCAGGTCGCTACGGTTTGGGTTGAGAAAGCTACTGCTCGAGTAGAAAATCTGCTTGAGCGGCAGGAGGAAGCAGCACTCTCTGGCATGCCATGTGGTGCCATTCATGCTGATTTTACAGTGCAGAACATGCTTCCGACACAAAAAATCAGTGCAAACAGTGCAATGTGCCAAATTCCGCCACTTGCGGAGTTTTTATGTAACTCCGTGGAATTCTGCGGTGTGACACTCTGTGAGTTCCATGCACCCCTAGCATTAACCTCTCATAATAAAAATGCACTGATTCTTTAGGTTCCTGCGTCATTCCATAAATCTTTTCCCAATTTATAGCCTACTCGGGGACTCGCTTTTTTAAGTACTCAATCACAGTTTTGCATTTGTCTGCTACCTTAGATGCTGGCCCACTATTAGGACCTAGTCTACCTGGTTCTTGTGTTGGCCATCCAGTAACTCCTTTATATTCCAACCACAAATTTCCAGGAACCACAGTCTCAAACAACTTATTCAAATCAGCCCATAACATTGGAGAAATGTGTATCAATCAATGTGTTTCCTCAAACCACCTTGCTGGGTTCTCTCAATTTCAGAAAATTATTTGTAAAAACATGCAAATCTGCACTTGTCCATGGGGCATGCACTAAATTTCCTCAATGGGCTTCTTTTAAATGGAATTCCACTTCTGTGGCTGTCTCGTTTGAATCACTTGCAATACTTCTTGCCTTTTCCTCTGCCCTCTTCATTTTCAATTTATTTGCTGTCCCTGTCTTCTATTAATTTTTGATATTTCTTCAAATCATTCCAATCTCTTGTTTTCTCAAATTGATCCTTAATATGAGCTCTTATGGTAATCAAACCTCTTTAATTTCATCAGGAGTTAAGCCCATTTTATAATTTCATTTTACATTTTTGATTTTACCAATGTCAACTTCCAGCTCATCAGCCAATTCTTCTAATTTATTGGCACACCTAGCTTCCTCTTCTATCCAACATCTCATTTCATCAGCATTTCCATTGTATTCAATAGCCTGTTGAAATCCACATTTCTATAAAGCTTTTTACCAAGTTCAATGTTCAGTATTACAATACAAATTTGTTTAGTTAATGGCTCCACTACTCTTACGGGGGAAGCCTGTGTTTGATCCTCTGGTACTCCGTTTCCACTAGTACTAGGCATGCCGTTATGGCTGTTGCCTCTGTTGGGGAACTTGGTATAATCCAAGTAGGGGCTTATGCCATTCCTGTATCTCCCCCAGCATCCTTATCAACAGACTGGGCTGCCTCCGTCAATCTGTCTATGTGCGGGGGAGGTCTGGAATTCATTAGTACACTTATAATTAACCCTGGGCGTAAAACTCCGCTCCACTCGTGGAGTTTGCGGATTTCTGGCAACTCCGCATTCCACGTAGAACGAGGAGTTGCCGGAAAACTCCGCACTCCGCAACAGAGTGGAGTTTTTTTTGTGTTCGCGCGCCCAAAATGCGTTTTCGCACGCGCGGGAGCGATTTACGGGTGCCTGCGATCGGCAACGAGTTTTTCCGTTCGCGAGCGCCACGAGATTTGCTAGCCGGCCGCATGGTCCCGCGAGAGTTTGTGATCGCGAACGCGTCATTCGGGCACGCCATCGGACTTCTGGCGGAAGTTTTGTGAAGAATGCGATCCCGAACACGCAGAATATGCAATCTGGAGCAGGTTCTCTCCTGAGCAGCATCAAAACCTTCTCGAAATGACAATTTGGATTAAAAAAACTCCTCAGATTGACATTTGGCTGTACTTTTTTGTTCAAGGAGTCCTTTTTCTTTTTTTACTTTCTTTTTAAGAGGAAGGAAGTGCCCCAGAGTCTCCAACTTCCTATTCCTGTCCAGCAGGCTCCTCCCAGTGCTTTGTCCATCTCCTGTTCACTTTTCATTTGGATTTGGAGCTGGAAGGATCACTCTTTGTGTCTGCTGCAACATATATCATTAGATTTGAGGACTTTTGAATCTGAGATTTCACAAGTAAGTTTGAAAATTAGTGTTGTTTGTTTGATTGGGGCATTGCACCTACATTTTTTGTACTTTTCATCTTTTTTTTTAAATTTATTGTGATGGGTGGCCTGTAGTTTCAGTAGGGGCCTAGTTGTTTCTTTGTAAGTAATTTTTCTTCTTTATAAAGGAAACATGTTGCACAGTTCACTACACTTTCTCCAACTTTTGAAATCAATTTGCAATATTTATTTAATTCACTAGCCCAGTAGTCTGCCAATAGGCCTTTCAGACAGTAGACCCAGAGCTACTCATGGGTGCATGAAACAACTGTTTCGGTGGTGTCTGTTGAATTTAAACATCATTTAGGGCATGGATGGCATTAGATTGAAATGCAAAATGTGTTTTTTTTGGTATTTCACTTTTTTTCATGTTTGTTAAATAAATGCCTTTGTTGGATGTGTGTGGTTGTTGTGTAGCTTGCAATCCTTTTTTAGCCCTGTGGATTTTCGTTTTTGGCATTGTTGCAATAAAGCTGTTGTTTAGCTTGCCTCCTTTGCCTAGCCAGTGTGTGAGTGTGTTTGTAATAGTGGCCAGCATTTGCCTTGGCTGAGCCTCCCCGTGTGGCCAGGGGCCATTTTGTAAAGTCTGTGTCCATATAGGCCTGCTTGAGTTAATTGTTTTCCAGGCCTCCTGCTTGTTGTTGTTGTGAGTGACCATGTGGCTGGTGGCCATTTTGTGGTGGTAGTTAGTGTGCTTTTGCCATAGGCCTACATGTCTTCTCTCCTTTGTTCCTCTTGGCTCATTGTTTCTTGTTGTGTTAGCCTGGCCATGTGGCTGGTGGCCATTTTGTGAAGGCAGCCATTGTGCTTTTGCTGTAGGGCTGCATTGTCTGTCTTCCCTCTCTTGTTGTTGTGGCCTGGCCATGTGGCTGTCGGCCATTTTGTGAAGAGAGCCAGTGTGCTTTTGCCTTAGGGCTGCATTGTCTATCTTCCCTTTCTTGTTGTTGTGGCCTAGTCATGTGGCTGGCGGCCATTTTGTGAAGTGGCAGCCAGTGTGCTTCTGCATTAGGCCTGCAAGCCTTCTTTGTGGTGGCCATGCCTTCTTGCTGGTTGTTGTTTTGCATGCAATTTTTTCTTCTATTATCCAGCAAAAAATTTAGCACAGTTCACTACATTTTCTAATAAATTTGCAATATTATTGATTTGAATTGATTCACTATGTGGCCCAGTCTGCCAATGGGTTTTCCAACCAATAGGCCCAGATCTACTCATGGGTGCATGAAACAACTGTTTCTGTGGTGTCTCTTGAATTTAAACATCATTTAGGGCATGGATGGCACTGGATTAAAATGCAAAATGTTTTTTTTTTTTGTATTTCACTTTTTTTCATGTGTGTTAAATAAATGCCTTTGTTGGATGTGTGTGGTTGTAACTTGCACATCTTTTTTAGCCCTGTGGAGTTTCGTTGTTGGCATTGTTGCATTAAAGCTGTGTTGTTTAGCATGCCTCCTTTGTCTGGCCAGTGTGTGAGTGTGTTTGTTATAGTGGGCAAGCATTTGCCTTGGCTGAGCCTCCCCATGTGGCATGGGGCCATTTTGTAATATATGCCTGCTTGAGTTCATTGTTTTCCAGGCTTCCTGCTTGTTGCTGTTGTGAGTGACCATGTGGCTGGTGGCCATTTTGTGCTGGTAGTTAGTGTGCTTTTGCTATAGGCCTGCATGTTTTTGCTTTGTTCTTTTTGGCTTATTGCTTCCATCCATTGTCAGCTGCAGCTCCCTGAATGCTGCATCCCACGTGATGCACAATGCCAAACTGTGTCCGTTACATTTATATTTTTGCTGTTGTTCCCCCTTCTTTCCTATTGTTCCGGAGTGTACTGTACAGTACACCAAACATGAAAGCCCTTGTTGTTGTCAAAGTCTCACTAATGACTACACTGTATTGTTATGTATTTTCAATAACAGAGGTAATACATTTAATAATATTAATAACACTAACAAGTGTGACCACACACTAAGTTATATATTATATTTTTTTGTTTGTACTAGTAGTAATTGAACCACAACGATGAATGCCACGTTTCACTGATGTTCTTCTTCTTTGCTTTTAGTTGCACAAAAGAGGAGGAGACAACATCACCCATTGTACTGCCAGACAGAAGTCCTACTGCACACAACGTCATGTGACGTGTGACCACAGACATCTCTTCAACTTGTGCCACTGCATGCTGCTGACATCTTCAAGATGGCCCCAAAGAAAGGTACCAGGTCAGGTACCAAGAAAGTTGCCAGTGAGAAGAAGACACTGCCACTTACCAAGACCGGTATGTCGCCCCAGACCTTTTTTGGGAAACCAAAAATTGTGCCTGCAGTAGCGGTGTCCTGGGAGCAAGCTGGGAGCAGCACTCCTGCATTAGTGGACCCACCCCACCAACCTAGGCCCTAGCCCTAGCCCATGTTTGTCGCAGAGGCAGCCTGTCTAATCACGAGTCCAACACCGACGAGCAGTGATGTTGAAATTGACTTATTGTTATCGCAAAGTAGTACCCAATCAATGCACGAAACTCAGATAAGTGGGCAACAACATTCGCAACCACCCCCAATAGTAGTTGTTCCTCCCGAAGTAGGGGCAGTTCAGGAGATCGAGCTTCCTGCAGAGGAAGAAGAAGATCAAGCCACTCTTTCAGGAGAGCCATTGTCTTCCAGATCCCCAGCAAGGAAAAGGAGGGTTAGTACATAAACTTCTTCTGCAAGCCCCCCTTCTGATGATCTAGACGCTATTTGGAAGCCATCTCAGTCTGAGAGTGAGACATGGCACGAGACAAGGCTAGGGAAAAGGACGGTTTCAGAAAGCCTTGGAGTTATGGAGGTAGATGTAGAAGAGGAGGATGATGATGAGCCAGTCATCATGGACATTAGTCCCGCCCCAGTTGAGACCGACATTACCCCATCCCAAATTGCTGTGAGGGATGTGGCACGGATACCACCAACACGGATGATACCACCAACACTACCTCCAACTTCCATATTTCTCCAGTAGCGACCTACATCCACCACAACCACCTCAGTAGAAGTAGGTACTGCAGAGAGTCAAACGTCAAGCCCGCCTACCAGTTCATCCGATATTGCAAGTGGCACCAGCAGCGCCAGAAAATTGACCTCCCCAGTTTGGGACTTTTTTTCGGTTAGCAAGAAGGAGGTGAACATTGCTATATGCTCCATTTGTGGACAAGGTGTTAGTCGGGGTAAGCTTGGTACAAACTATGGTACCGGAGGCCAAACAACCTATCTGAGAAAACACCACTTGATACAGTGGGAGGTGCACCTTAGCGAACAAAAAACTGCATGTGTTGGTGGAGGGGATGAAGAAGAAGAAGAATCGATCACGGTGGAAGGTGAACAAGTGGGACACATTTTCTCTGTTACACAAAGCAGCCGTGTCCCCAGCAGTGCTGTGGTACCGCCCACATCATCATCAACAAAATCGCAATGGCACAAGAGTCAGGCTGGGACACCAAGGGGTCCAAGGCAAGAAAGTGCCACAGTGAAAAAACGTACATTGAGCCTAATATCTGGCGTCAAGAAGTCACCTGCATCAGTGGCACCAGAAAAGAAAAAAATCCAGACTACCATTCTGAGCATGTTTAGGTCGGAGGCGCAGTATGAAAGCAACCACCCTACGGCACGTTTGTACAACTTGAAGCTGGCTAAAATATTAGCGCTGGACCTCCTCCCTTTTTCTTTTGTGGAAGGGGTGGGTTTTCTTGAATTTGTGGCAACCATCTGCCCGAAACTGAAGGTTCCCAGCCGGTCCTATTTTGCCAGAGCTGCTGTTCCAGCACTACATCACGGTGTGCTGGAATTGCTTGAATAAGCTTTCCAGCAGAGTGCTGTTCACACTATCCACCTAACATAGGCCTACTTTGATCAAAATCCATTGCTGTATTGGTATGGGAAAAGGCGCCAATGCCAATGCCTAGTGCTCAGCAGGCTGATGATAAACTATCTGGCTTGCCCTGTCGCAAGTGTCTCTTCTGAGCGTGTTTTCAGTGAAGCTGCAGCTGCCGCCTCCTCCTCCGCCAGGACAACCAGCTGGCGAAATTTGGCCCGGATGGCTTCTAGCTTCCGTTGCCGTGTCCTAGCTGCTAACTCCTGGCTGATGGCTGGTTGGGAAGGAGTAGGTATATCAAGAAAGAAAAAAGACAATTGTAACCAATACTCTTAGCAAAACAGTAACACAAAATTATACACATAAAATTATAGGTGCACAGTAGCACTAGCAATACATAACATTTGTGGTATCCTCACTTCCTCAGCCCCTAAGATTTGGATGTGATGATGATTAGACTTTCCGGCATTAGGCACTATGGAGTAGACAAGTATTCTTCTTCTCTCTCTTGTTTAGCTAAATTAATCTTGTAGGCATGCCAGCTCAGTCAGCTTGTGCCCTAGACAGACATACTCGTGTTGCAGGCTCACGTTACTTTACTACTGTCTACAGGTGAAGCAGCTGTACTACACAATTATCTATTTTTCCATTACGATTAAATCAATGGCAAATGCTCAATTTCAATTTCACCCTGACTACTACAACAAGGCACATGATATGCTTACTAATATGAATGATGATGATATATGGCACAACGTCACGTGATGATGACATGACATACTACTATTGTTTGATTGTAAGTTACCCATGCAGCTGATTATTTTATTCTTCACTCTCGGTTTAATTTTCTTTTACATTCTCTTCATCCAGTCTGACTCTTCACCTATGATACCATCCAGGCATCCATCCATCCAAACATGGCTATCATTCTCAATCTCAACAAACCTTTCACCAACAACATACATTTGTCATTTAACCACCACCCATGTGTCCTTGCTTGCCTTTGAGTTTGACCCATCAAACCCCCAGAGGATTCCTTTCACCCATACAGTTTCAGCCACCCAGGCAGGCATCCTTTCACCTTTCACCCATCCTTCAACCACCCATGCATCCTATCAGCCACCTATATGCATTCCAGGCCCCCTTCCTTCACCCATGCATCCTTCTCTGCCAGTCATTTATTACATGTCGTCTGACTCTTTGTCATAAAACTTTCTCGGCTGAGTTGAAGATAGAATAGAAGAGGCCATTAGTTACTCAACTCCCGCTAATGCTAATGTTAAGTAAAGGGTGTCTTCTTCAACTGTTCACATCAACTGAGTCTCAGTAGCAGTACAGTGTTCTGTACACCCTTGCAGCGAGTATATTCATCATTGTCAATAAGTAAGGAATATGACTTACCACCGCCCGCCACTGCTGCTGGCTCACCTCCTGCAGCTGCGGCATCCGCTCCCTCCGGAGTGGCGACGCCTTCGCTGCTGGCCCCGGCACTGGTGGTCGGTACGCCTGTAAAATACATTTCACATTTTTTAGATGCCATATACTCCTCCCCTATTTATTTTTTTCATTAGCAAGATTGAAAATACAATACATACACCACACACATCACTACAATTTGGATACTAGAGTAGAGTAGACAGTATGTCCTATCAAAAATAACAAAATATCCAGTTGGGCATTTTGTTGGTCGCAATGTTTGAAAAGCCTCTCAAGAAGAGGACAACCCAAAGGACTGGACTCGGTGGCTAGAGCTATTGGTGCATCTGATTTTTTTTAAAAGAAGAAAAGGAGTGGCAAAAAGAGCGGACAATCTGACATGAGGTCTCTCTTGGTTGGAAAATAATGGTGCGGTCCTCCTTCTAATATTTCCTTCCAGCCATGGTGCACGGTAATCAGTTGTTCAGTGTTCACCATCAACTGCTGCTAATAAAAAAAGTACAAGGCCTAGATGAGAAAAAGTAAAATACTCCACTTTGGGTTGTCCAACGTGAGTGACCTTCTTTTACTGATGAGCATGAGACAGTAAAAGAAAGCCTTCTCATCTCAACAAACATGCATAGAATACCTTACTTGGGCATGCAATCTGCACAGCAGATTAGTACTACTAGTACCAGTAGTAGTAAGGAGTCCTTACTACTACTGGTACTAGTAGTAGGACCAATGGGTTCTCTGAGTCTTACAGTACCACCACTAGGCAATCCACAAAATATATGAGGGGAGAGGTAAAGCTGAGTGGAAAACCAGAAGAAAGCAAGCTACAGACAGACTAATACAGAGTCAGAGGCAGTTTGTTTTAATGTAAAAAAAAAACAGACACTAGAAAAATAAATAACAATGTTAGTAGGTAATGGAGCAATAACAGGAATTCAGAAACAGATAGATCGAAGAGGATTTGGGAAAAAATAAAATTAGGAAACGGAAATAATAGAGCGGTAAAAGTTAGGGAAATATATATTAAGATTAACAACAGGAGGACTTACTGGGGCCAGCAGAGCCATCTGCATCTGAGGCCGCTCCTTGCCCCTGGGAGGCCCCGCCGGCTCCCGCCTCAGAAGACCCAGTCTTCTTCTTGCCCCTGGATGCTGATCATGTAAGACGTAATTTTAGAGACAAAAAATGATTGGTGTTAAATAAATAAATATTAAATAATCACTCCAAAAAGATTTTTAGACCGGAAACGGCAATTGCAATAACATCGACCTATCCTAAATCAGATCGACTAGTAGTAGACTAGTATCGCGGTCGCGGACCGTTTTATCTTTATTATTCCACAGTTCCACAGTCCCTCGAGCCATTTGAGCTGACGAGCTCATGGAGAGGCACCTGCGCACCTTGAGAGGTACTGTGAACCGAGAATATTTTGGCAGCCTACTCAGCAACCCCCAATATTTGAAATGCCTAATCTCTACTGACGACGGATAAAAATCCAGAAACACGTGTATAGAGATGGCCAGCACTAATCTGCACCTACCTGGTGAAACACTCGAGAAACTTTGAAAGTACACACACTTGGCGAACTGCATTCACCATAATGCCTAGGGGCGAACCTGCTGGGAGGTGAAGCAGTGTGATCCCACATTTGTTTCTTACTTATAAATATGTCCTGCTCAAGGGAAACTTCAGGAGGAGTTTGACTAATTCCCCACCTCAAACTTTGCTTACATTTATGACAGCCAATGTTACATTTTTCTTTTGGGCTTTATCTTTTCACTGTGCTATGCACACTTAATTCACTTGGGCACTGCACTGCCACATTATGCACAATTATGCACCTTTCTGTTGCTGAATAATAATTTTAAAATATAATATGATAATGATTTGAATATGGATCTTTGATCTGTCCCTTTGGTATGTCCTGTGTGCATTGTATATTCCCCACTACTTGAAATCTGTCCCTTTGGTATGTCCTTTGTGCTTTGTTATATTTCACACTACTTGAAATCTGTCCTTTTGGTATGTCCTTTGTGCTTTGTTATATTTACCACTACTTGAAATCTGTTCTTTCATACGTCTTTTGTGCTTTGTTATATTTATCACTACTTGAAATCTGTCCCTTTAGTATGCCCTTTGTGCTTTGTTATATTTACCACTGCTTGAAATCTATGTAATTTAATAGGAACATCTGGCACAATTTGTTTATTCCTAAATAGTGACAAGTCTGGAACCAATGAACCCCCCCAAAAAACCTCTGTGTCTTCCTATATCTATAGTACCCAGTTGGGTAGCCCCGTTTTGTCTCTATGGAAAAGGGACACAGTTGCACAAGAAGCTTCATGGATTGATATATTTTACTTCTTCTGTTTCTGGGACGAAGACCAAGAAGGGGCTGATGGCTCATTCATTTTCTTTAAGGGGACCCTATTGTATCTCCAGGGAGACCCCAATAAGCTTTCGAGACCATGAAGAGAGCCCATACCAGGTGTGGGAGGGGACAGGGAGTCAGTGCACGCAACACGAGAGGGGGTTGTATGGCTGCACCCAGCGAGCAAAAGGGGGCTGTGCGACTGCACCCAGGGGGCTAAGAGAGCTGTGTAACTGCACCCAGGGAGCAAAGGGGGGCTGTGTGACCTCACCCAGGGAGCGAAGGGGGCTGTGTGACTGCACCCGGGTGGTGAAGGGGGCTGTGTGACTGAAACCAGGGAGCGAAGGGGTCTGTGTGACTGAAACCAGGGCGCGAAGGGGGCTGGGTGACTAAACCCAGGAAGTGAATGGGGCAGTGTGACTGAAACCAGAGAGTGAATGAAGCTGTGTGACTGAAACCAGGGAGTGGTGAAAGTGGTGCCCCGGCAGGGATGCATACATGGGCATTAGAACATCCCAGGGAGAAATATGGCTCCCTCCCATAAGGTTAGGATTGAAGCTAAGCATGCCTATTTCAAAGTGAAATACTCTGCTAAAACAGGTGCCATTGATTTAAGGCTGAAAAGGAATGATTACGAGTAAAATAAAGTGCCACAATAATGTGCAGAGTTTTCATTTTTGTGCCAGTAAATTTAAATGTTTGTGCCACAAAATTTGCAAATCTATGCCGTAATATCCTAGGGGGTCTGTTTAAGCAGTTCAGCTCTGCAACCCTTCTTAGCAATCTTGCAATAATAGACCACCGTGCCCTTCAGTCAGAGAAATTAGCAGATAAAACCATTTTAGAAGCTGAGACCACTCAAGAACTGAGTTATAGATCCAAATTAAGTTTTAAAGGATTAATGCAGAATTATTAATAGAACGTTACAAAACAATGTCAAAGTTTTAATCACGAAGACTCAATAATGCAGAAATACTAAATCATAAATCATAACGAAACCCTAGTCAAATATTAATTACCCCACTAACTTCTAAATGTCACACTCATTATGAGTACTGACAACACTTGGGGCCCTATTAGGATGTCGGTCGGACGAGCGTCCAACCGACACCATAGCGGAAAGGGACTGCCCGACACGGAGTCGGCGGTCCAGCTTCCATGATTATGATGCGACTGCCTTCTCGGCGGTCGGAAAGTGTATATTTTCTATTGTGGGTTGTGCTGGAAGCTGCAGCACAAGTTGCAATAGAAAAATACACTTGTAATACATCCATCCCCCTTGTGCCACACAGGGCATGAATGTTTGGGGGGGTAGCACAGATGCCCCCTAGTCCTCATAGCGGAGGCCACGGGGGCCTGCTAGGGGCCCCCAAAGTCACTCTCCTACAGCCTTTCCATGTTAGAAAGGTCGACATGGAAAGGCTGTCAGAAACAGACATTATAATCCTGATAGCGGTGCCTGAGCAGGCACTGCCGCCATTTGTATATTATCTGTCCGACCAATGCCCAGACGGGATCTCCGATCCTGTCAGAGGCGTTGATCTTTCCCCCAGCCGGCAGCAGTGTGACTGCTGCTTCCGATGACAGCCTGTCAGTGGCGATCTGCCCCACATTGTAATGGGCCCCTTAGTGAAAAAGAAAAACCTCAGAAAACTCGGCCAGAGTCTTGGGATAAAAATGAGAAGTCATCCCTGATCTTTCAAAGCCCGCGGGTTTTATACACATTCTATGCATATTAATTGATAATACTGCAAATTCAGCATGGTATGATCATGGTTTGATTGCATTTGGTAAATCACAAACAATTAAGAGTGAAATCTTCTGCTTGCTTCTTTAGTAACTGCCCTCTGGAGATGTTCAATCCAATATGAAACATTTATAAAACAATAGCCCATAGAGTTATGTTCTTTTGGTCGCTCACATCGGAACTTCCAGTGGAAATCCTTCAAAATTATACTTTAGGTACATGATGGAAAGTTTCATTTACAATACACACTTTCTATTCTTTTTATTACTTCAATCTGTTGATCTCATTGCCATGTTCTTCAGAAACTGTGGGGAGAGAAGACTTGCAGTGGGCTACTGATTGGGAAGGGAGAATGAGATGAGCAGAACTTCAGTGACTACATTCAATTCGGTTACATTGTATCTCACATTGTAAATATAGCACCACATTACTAAATTATTGTTCACACTCCTAAATAACATAGTCATCTTGTTTCATGTGCAAAATCATTTATTCATCATTTATGGTCATATGCGTCATCAAAATTACTAATTTACACAAATTATTTGTCACCCAAAATTTGCTCATCTGAAAAATCTTTAATACCTTCATGGGGCATTGTGACATCTTTCACAGAAGCTGATAGAGTTTTGATGCAACTTGTACAAGGCTACCAGTAGGCTTCTCCTTTGACATTTGTGAATCCACATAAACTTGAACAGGAGGAAAAAGGACTGTTTTCTTTTTTTTAGAAGACAGGTCTATCCATGAGGAGAAACATCCTTTACCCCCCAGTCTTAACAATGACCTGAGTTTACAATACAGTCACTACCCCGGCTGCAACGGTACTATGTGTTCCTTTACCCCCCAAGTCGTTACAACTACTTGCATTAATGGGCACATTGTTGGACTGGTGCTGGATTTTAGGTCCAACACCTCCCCTACTGTTGCGTAGACTGGAGTTGGAATAGTAATTTCAGTGCCCCCCTAAGGCAAGTCATAGTAACGACTCGCGTGGTAAAGTAATGCATGATGATGTCACAGTCTGGGTACTGACTGCGTTGTAAATACATGCGGGGTTCCATCATACAAACATCCATGAGGATGTTGGATTACTTCTGATTCCATTAGTGGTATTATGATATTAAATATTTGTGAAGCATGCTGAAGTCAGTTGGCCTTTTTTAACCAGGTTGCACTGTCCTGCTTGGGTATATCCCCCAAGTTATGCTCCGGGATGAGAAAAGGAATGAGAAGATATTGCTATGATGTTTTACTGGTAATCCTCTTTACTCAGAGGGATTATTCACTAAGCACTGCTTGGGTACTCATGCGGCACCCCACAATTTTGCATTGATCCCACAAATTAACACAGTACTTTACGTCTCTTTGATTCAGCTTGCACAGCACAAGCGTACTTATAAATAACCCTTCCTCGTTCTAGTCTTCACAGCCTCTAATTTGTGTGGTTTCATGCAAAGATTTGGCAAAGATTTCAGGATGCATTGAGGGTGCACTTTTCCTTTAAGACTTGGATGAGGGGAAGGGGTTGAGAGGATCATGTGATGTGTGGATATTTTCTGTCTCTATGTAGCAACAATGTTATACAGCTTAGTGCAGGAGCAGCCATTGCTAGAGGTGAACTAGGCAGCACTTTAGAGGGTTAGATGGAGCACTAAATTGAAGGAGATTTTTTTATATTACAATGCAAAGACGCAGGGGTGCTGCTTGTACGGTTTGCCCATGGTGCCATTTGCTGTCAGCTACAATATTTGTAAGTTCCCTAGACACAAAAAATGCCATTGTAACAATAGGTGCATGTAACAACCAGTTTTCTGATTTATCAAAGCCAGGTAAAAATAGTAGTATCTTAGCACACACTCTTGTCAAAAAGTAGTTTGAAGAAATACACCTTGAAAAATGTCAAAAAAGTTACTTTCATTCAAAGCAGTGTCAGAACAAATCAGTCACAATGACAAATGCTGCAGATACCTAGGCTTCTTCAGAGTAATTAAAGGCTTCTCTTTCAACAGAAAGATCCAATTACTTTCATATGTAGCTGCAGAATGCAAACAGGCTGTTAAAATTATGCAGTTTTTAGTATGCCAGAGAACATACTCTGCAGTGGCGTAACATTAGCCCCTGCATTCCCCTCGGTGTCGGGGGACCCTGAGCTCCAGGGAGGGCCCACTCCAGCACTGTTTACAGGCGGAATGCTCCTCCTGCCCTGAGAGCCCCTGTGTGGGTCCTCCATGTACTTTGCAGGGGCGTAGTGTTACTCCAAACTTTGGTGCAACAATACAGTCAACACTGAGGGGAGTGGAAATTGTGGACTGCATGTACCAAGATGCAAAGGAGCAAACTTTTCTGGGATGTGATGTATTGTCTAGCTACACGCTTTCCCCTGCCCAAACTGATTTGTATGACCTGGTCTACCATTTATCTCATGTTCCTAATGTTCCTTTTGGTAAAAATTGCATTCAGGCCCATTGATTACACTTCATCTGGCCCGAGCCAGAGATTCCGCCCGGGGTGTGGAGATTCCAGCCAGAGCCAGAGATTCCGGCCCGGCTGTGGAGATTCCAGCCTGACTGCGGACGTAGATACGAATCGTAAATGACCTCTGTGAATATCAAAAGTCGTAAAGTTAGACTTTTGTCTCAGATTGCCTTTGTGAATCGGGCCCTATATATTTATCTCTTCCTCTATTTTGGCCCTGACAATGGACACCAATATCTCCAAACAGAATTTTTGCAATTATGAGTTAGACCATTTGGAATGGGGAATAACCCTGCAATCCTATAATTACTGGGCCGAAACCAACACAAAATTCCCCTTTCATGTGGGTTTAACACAGTTATTTGCCACCTGCTCTAAGCAGATAGTAAAGGTCTGAAATTACTCCTGTGTGGAAAGAAGTGGGGAGGAAAGAAGGGCATGGGACAGGAAAGGGAAGAATGTTGTTCAGCAAGAGAAGCATTACAAGCTCCCCTTATGCATTGAATGTGGACCAGGTGGAGACTGAAGAATGTAATGCAATGCAGCCTTTTGCCAAAGCTCCAAAACTGAGCCCAATGTTCCACAATCCAGAAAATACAGGTGCAAGAATGCCAACCAACTTCTAATTCCACCCAGGAATTCTGCTTCACCTTTACTTGTAGGCTGGGCCTAATAAGAGAATGATGCTGAAAATAATGGCTGGATGAATGAGACACAGTATAAGCACAGAACATTTATATAGTGTAATGCATAGTCAATGCTCCCACTTGGTCAGCTCTGTAATTGGATTTTTCAATGGTATCCATTAATAACAGAAGCAATGTAAAGCTTGCATTTATGTGCCTAGTGAAATATGCTCCATGTCCTGCATGCAATTTCCCAAACTGAATATAATACAAATATTGCACATCTCATCCTACTATTCCCTTCCCAGTGCATATCTGAAGGTTCACATCCAATGAGCATGAGCCAGTTGAATCATTCTTGAGTTCTAATAATTTTACTCATAATGCACACACAAGGGAACTAAATTGCTTCTAGGTGATTGTCAAGGAAGCATTGCAACTGGAGAGATATAGGAACACAGAGAGGCATAGGAAGACATTCATATCAATATAGGGGTCTAAGATTATGAGGTGAGGGGCATAATGACGGGAAGCTTTGACGGGGCGCCGGGCCATCTTGCCATGCGGGTGGCGGATGGAAGGACGGCACCGCCTTCCTTCCGCCTCTCCTGCATCTGCTGTGAGAATTAGTGTGAATTGCAGGACACATTGATCATCAACACTTCGAACGCACCTGGCAGCCCCGGGTTCCACCAGGGCAATGACTGTCTGAGGGTAGCTCGTTCATCAATCGCCCTGGGGCTTCCAAGGGGTGCAGCTGGGACCGTCGCAGAGTATCTCTGCTCCTTTCTTCCCCCCATAAGGTTAGACCCCGGATTGCCCCTTTCAGGATCCCTACACCTGGTCCTGTCACAGAGGTATTCCGCCCGCACGCCTAGCCTTCCCTCCCACCTTGGTGGGGTGGAGGCTGGTCTGCCCTAGGCTTGACACGGGGTGCCTGGCTTAGTGTCACGTGTGGCTGTCTGCGGTGTCCCATGGCTGCCCGTGCACTCTGCCTCTAGTGCCCATCTCTGTGTCAGGGTTCCAGTGGGGGACACCCCCCTGCCAGGCCTGCGGGTGCTCCCCTGTCCCTGCCACTGCTCTGCCGTGACTTCGACCCTGCAGCCCCAGGGCCGGTGTTCCCCGACTCCCCCACATTTTGGCACCCAACTACGACCTCAGATCAAATGTGGTGACCTGCTGAATTTAAGCATATTCCTAATCAGAAGAAAAGAAACTAACCAGGATTCCCTCAGTAATGATGAGTGAAGAGCCCAGTGCCGAATCCCTGGCCCAGCAGCGGGCACAGGAAATGTGGCGTACAGAAGACGACTCCCTGGCGTCCGGTTGCTTAGGAATGTAGGCCAAAGTGGGTGGTAAATTCCATGTAAGGCTAAATACAGGCTCAAGACCGATAGCCAACAAGTACCATAAGGGAAAGGTGAAAAGAACTTTGAAGAGAGAGTTCAAGAGGACATGAAACCATCAAGAGATAATCGGGTGGGGTCTGTGCAGTCTGGCCGGAAGATTCTACATGACGGGAAGGTCGGTCACCCGGGAGGGCAGATCCCCTCCATGGGACCGCCGCCCGGGCTCACCCGGCTTCTGCAAGGGCGCATTTCCTCCCCAGTGGTGTGCCTTGACTGACCTCAAGTTGGCTGGTAAGCCTTCAAGTTGGCATGTGGCTCTCCGCTCCGGCAGAGAGTGTTACAGCACCCCTAGCAGCAGCCTTGCCATTTCTGCGAGGCAGAGGATGATTCTACAACCTGCGCTCCCTTCCCTAGCAACTGCTCCTGGCCACCTCTTGGGGTGCGCCAGGGTGGGGAAGGAAGATGGGGCCTCTTGCTCCTAGCGTGACTGCTGACTGGAGTGGACTATGCTCAGTGCGCCACGACCGCATCGTACTGCTGGGCGGGGATGTCCACGCTGGGCTCTAGGGGTCTGCAGCGATGTCAGTTGCCCACCTGACCCGTCTTCAAACATGGACCAAGGAGTCTAACACGTGCACGAATCGGAGTGCCGAGGGAAACTCTGAGGTTCAATGAAGGTGAGGGACAGCGTGTGCCGTCTGAGGTGGAATCCTACCACGAAGCCAGCAGCGGGCACTCCACCGGCCCATCTTGCCCACTCCGTTGGGGAGGTGGAGCATGAGCATGCGTGATAAGACCCAAAAAATGGTGAACTATGCCTGGGCAGGGTGAAGCCAGAGAACACTCTGGTGGAGGTCGGTAGTGGTCCTGATGTGCAAATTGGTCGTACGACCTGGGTATAGGGGCAAAAGACTAATCGAACCATCTAGTAGCTGGTTCCCTCCGAAGTTTCCCACAGGATAGCTAGCACTTGGAACCCCCAGTTTTATCTGGTAATGCAAGTGATTAGAGGCCTTGGGGCCGAAATGATCGCACCGGGGTGGCGGAGACTCTAGACCTGAGCCAGGCCCTTACTGTGGATCGCCCCAGCTGCAGTGGTCGCCTCTCCCCTTGCCCCTCCCCGGGGCGCGGGACTGGCGTTCTCCCTCGGCCGGTGCCTAGCAGATGATTTAGAACTGGTGTGGACCAGGGCAATCTGTTTAATTAAAACAAAGCATTGCGAAGTCCCAAGGTGGGTGTTGACGCAATGTGATTTCTGCCCAGTGCTCTGAATGTTAAAGTGAAGAAATTCAATGAATCACGGGTAAATGATCGGAGTAACTATGACTCTCTTAACCTCTTCTCAGTCGAAGTGACCTTTACCTCCAAGTGGTCTCGCTGGTTACTGTCTCTATATCACAAACTCTTTGAGGAGAAGTCTATAGAGATAGGACAAACAAGGTTTTATCATGGCCGTGAGTAAGATAGTGAGAAATGGCAAAACTAACTATCACAATTCCAGATGGGGTAGTTCATGGAGATTAAAAATCCCATTAAGATGACGGAAGGAGGTGCTGTCTTTTCCACAAATCATTAACCTCCTTACCGATTTTGTCAATTCAACACCCAATTCTAACAAACACAATAAATAACAACTAATAAAATCCAGTAGCGGCCCGTATTTGGGACGAGTGGCAGGGCGATCCGGAGGTGGAGTGAGGGGGACATAGGGGTTGCGATGGGGGGAATACAAAATAATAATTTTAAAAAACTTACCTTCAGCAGGCCGCGTCCCGCTCCTTTGCTTCAGGCACAGGCTCTCAGAATGCCCTGCGGCAAATCCTGAAGCTGCTCTCACATGAAATCAGCTTCAGGATTGGCCTGAGTGTCCTCGATTGGCACTCCAGGACAGACTGAGAGTCTGTGCCTGCTCTCTCCAACCCCAGCAATGCAGCTGGGGTTGGAGAGAGATACAGGGCCTGATTCACAGAACTAACTTACGACAAAATCCTAAACTTACTACCATTTTGGTATTCACAGAATGAACTTACTCATTTTGGTATTCACAGAATGAACTTACTCATTTTGGCATTCACAGAATGAACTTACTCATTTTGGTATTCACAGAATGAACTTACTACTATTTTGGTATTCACAGAATGAACTTACTCATTTTGGTATTCACAGAATGAACTTACTCATTTTGGTATTCACAGAATGAACTTACTACCATTTTGGTATTCACAGAATGAACTTACTACCATTTTGGTATTCACAGAATGAATTTACTACCATTTTGGTATTCCCAGAATGAACTTACTCATTTTGGTATTCACAGAAGGCACTTACTCATCAATGAGTAAGTGCCTTCTGTGAATACCAAAATGTGTAAGTTACACAAAATGAGTAAGATACACAAAATGTGTAAGTTACACAAAATGAGTAAGTTACACAAAATGTGTAAGTTTACACAAAATGTGTAAGTGCCTTCTGTGAATACCAAAATGAGTAAGTTCATTCTGTGAATACTAAAATGAGTAAGTTCATTCTGTGAATACCAAAATGAGTAAGTTCATTCTGTGAATACCAAAATGGTAGTAAGTTTAGGATTTTGTCGTAAGTTAGTTCTGTGAATCGGGCCCTCAGTGTACATGATGGTTTGGCCGGCCAAACCATCATGCACAGTGAAGGGAGTACACTACTACTCCCCTCAGTGCCGTCACCCCCCAGGCCCTGCCTCCAAGACTCAGCAGGAAAGGGGAAATAAAACGAGTGTGTTTTTTTTCTCCTTTCCTGACGTTTTTGGAAGGGGGCGACGCTCCTCCACCATAGCGAAGGAGCCGCCGCTGATCAAATCATGCTGTTTCACCCTGTTCACTTCCGTACTAACAGAAGATGAGGAAATTATAGATCTCAGTGAAAGTATTGAATTTGTGGCCTCTTCAGCTAATATTGACACTGTTTAATCAAGACTCGAGAATTTACTTGATGTTTATGAGGTCAACGATAGACTCAATAATAAAAAAGTGATTTCACCCAAAAAGTCACGTATTGGAAATATCCCAATTATAAATACAACTGTGATTTATGTGGAGACATAGGGGCCGATTCCGATCTCGGTCGGAGGCGCACCCAATACCATTCGGTCGGGAAAAAAGCCATGCGAATGCCTGTTTCCCGACCGATCCGTACATCATCCCGAACGAGTAAGTACGATGCGCACAACAGCATAGAATCCGGCCGAGTCGTACTCACCCAATCCAGGTCCTGTTCTCCGACCGAGGCGAATCCGGAAACGCCGAATCGAGTCGCACGGAAGGGAAAATGCAGCCCCGTCCGGCCGGACAAGTACGAAGTGCTTTCCGTACGCGCCGAACTCGTCGCTACGCACGGCACGTCAAAGCATCCGGGAGAGGCGCACATAAGCTCCGATTCGCGCCACAACACGATCCACGGCTACGAGGCGAACACGCCAGCGACGAGGACGACGCAAAGCAATGAGAAAGACGAACGAGGCGAACCAACCATGAATCCCTTCGTTCCGATCCTACCAATATTCTACATTTACTACCGGAACAGGCACGGACGCGTACGGCGCAGAAGGTAAGTCAGACACCAACCACAAAAACATACAACACGTACACGACACATCACACACACACAGAGGGATGCAGAATTTACTTACACCAGCAACAGCAGCACCATAGGGGCGGGATGCCCATCACCAATGCCACATATGCACACAGGGGCCTGGATGCGCACCACCACTACCACCCCTACCCAGGGGAGCTGGATGCCTACCACTACAACCACCCTTAGCCAGGGGGTGCCAGATGCCCACCACTACTACCACCCTTACCCAGGGGGCTGGATGCCTACCACTACTACCACCCTTAGCCTGTGGGGCTGGATGCCTACCACTACTACCACCCTTAGCCATGGGGGTGCCAGATGCCCACCACTACTACCACCCTTACCCAGTGGGTGCCACATGCCCCCCACCACCACTACCACCCTTAGCCAGGGGGGTGCCAGATGCCCACCACTACTACCACCCTTAGCCAGGGGGGCTGGATGCCTACCACTACTACCACCCTTAGCCAGGGGGCTGGATGCCCACCACTACTACCACCCTTAGCCAGGGGTGCCAGATGCCCACCACTACTACCACCCTTAGCCAGGGGGCTGGATGCCTACCACAACTACCACCCTTACCCAGGGGGCTGGATGCCTACCACTACTACCACCCTTAGCCATGGGGGTGCCAGATGCCCACCACTACTACCACCCTTACCCAGGGGTGCCACATGCCCACCACCACTACCACCCTTAGCCAGGGGGTGCCAGATGCCCACCACTACTACCACCCTTAGCCAGGGGGGCTGGATGCCTACCACTACTACCACCCTTTGCCAGGGGGCTGGATGCCCACCACTACTACCACCCTTAGCCATGGGGGTGCCAGATGCCCACCACTACTACCACCCTTACCCAGGGGTGCCACATGCCCACCACCACTACCACCCTTAGCCAGGGGGGTGCCAGATGCCCACCACTACTACCACCCTTAGCCAGGGTGGTGCCAGATGCCCACCACTACTACCACCCTTAGCCAGGGGGGCTGGATGCCTACCACAACTACCACCCTTACCCAGGGGGGGCTGGATGCCTACCACTACTACCACCCTTAGCCATGGGGGTGCCAGATGCCCACCACTACTACCACCCTTACCCAGGGGTGCCACATGCCCACCACCACTACCACCCTTAGCCAGGGGGCTGGATGCCTACCACTACTACCACCCTTAGCCAGGGGGCTGGATGCCTACCACTACTACCACCCTTACCCAGGGGGCTGGATGCCTACCACTACTACCACCCTTAGCCAGGGGGTGCCAGATGCCCACCACTACTACCACCCTTACCCAGGGGTGCCACATGCCCACCACCACTACCACCCTTACCCAGGGGGCTGGATGCCTACCACTACTACCACCCTTAGCCATGGGGGTGCCAGATGCCTACCACAACTACCACCCTTACCCAGGGGGCTGGATGCTCTACCACTACTACCACCCTTAGCCATGGGGGTGCCAGATGCCTACCACTACTACCACCCTTAGCCAGGGGGCTGGATGCCTACCACTACTACCACCCTTAGCCAGGGGGGCTGGGTGCCTACCACAACTACCACCCTTACCCAGGGGTGCCAGATGCCTACCACTACTACCACCTCTACCCATGGGGGCTGGATGCCTGTCACTACTACCATCTCTACCCATGGGGAGCTGGATGCCTACCACCAACACCACCCCCACTCATAGGATGGACAATGCATGACACAACCAGCACACCACAACCTAGGGAATGCAAGAAAAAGACATCCCCCAACACCATGACAAGCGTGTGTAGACTGTGTCAAATGCCTACAACACTGAACATGACTTTGAACATACAATGTGACCCCCTATCACATGTGCCACACATATATGTGTGTGGCCCCACAATGCAAGCAGGCCATGACCATTGTGGCAATGGGGTCCAAAACCCCATCATCACAGTGACCAAAATGTAAGTGTGGGGTCCATACCTGAAGCACATTTTGAACATTGTGGCAATGGGGTCCAAACCCCCATCATCACAGTGACCAAAAGGTAAGTGTGGGGTCCATAGCTGAAGCACATTTTGAACATTGTGGCAATGGGGTCCAAACCCCATCATCACAGTGACCAAAAGGTAAGTGTGGGGTCCATAGCTGAAGCACATTTTGAACATTGTGGCAATGGGGTCCAAACCCCCATCATCACAGTGACCAAAAGGTAAGTGTGGGGTCCATAGCTGAAGCACATTTTGAACATTGTGGCAATGGGGTCCAAACCCCCATCATCACTGTGACCAAAATGCAAGTGTTGACAAAGAAAAACCTGCAACTGCCAAACTGCATGGATGATTCCTGGTCACAGAACATAAAACACATCAGTGGCAAAGTAGTGCATGTGTCCCATTGCAACATAGATTGGGGAGGCAAATACTGCAGTGCAAATAAGACATACCTTTGGCCATGTGCAGACAAACAACACCCATGGGGGCTGACACTGTCAACATTCATCAATGACACAATGACAGAAGTGACCATCAGAATGCAGACCCACATATTTGCACCAATGGGCACACAAATGCAGATACCCTGTGGAGACTGTAGATGTGAGGTGAACAGATACCATACCATGGCAGCAATGGGACACACAAACCATGATCATTGTGCTGACCGATGACCTAGGAGTCCCAGGGACAGCAGGGGAAACCCACCAAACAACATACAGCCAATGGCACACCTAAGATATGCCAATGCAGTGGTGCAGATGCACAAACACAAACAGGCAGACCCACACTGCACATCAAACACAACAGGTGAGGGGGTGCCAGTATCCCCAGGCAACCACACAACACATGAGGAGGCCTGAATACCAATTACACAGATGTGCATACAGTGCCACACAAAGGTAACTCATGGATCCAAATCCCCTATGTGGGCAATCAGGCATTGTCAGATGAGAGGGAGCACAAATCACACATGTCACACAAGCATGTAGGAACAGCAACTGACACAGCAAGACACAGACACACCACAGCACTACCCCCAGGGCCCCCACAATGTGGTGACCCTGGGCTGCATTACAATCCCACTGTGATGACAAAGCTAAATGTCGTTCACACTGTGAACCACAGTCATGTGTCCTGAGCAACAAACTACCATCACACCTACACAAGCACAAATCAATCAGCACGGCCAGTAAGCCAAGGCCAACATGGAGGCAGGGGTCTAGCCGGGCAACAACTCTCATCTGCACACACTCAACACCACACACCTTGACCTCCAACAATGTGCAGCAGTGAAGCACACATGCACTAGTGACATTGCACATGCACCCATGACAATCCCAGGGTGGTGGGTGGGAACCAAGGTGCAGAAACACATCACACATGCCCACTCAACAAGACTCCTGAATGTCTGACACACTGTATACTACGCTGTACATGGACATGACGGCAATACCACACCAACCAATGGGATCCCAGCCACAGTCACACACCAATGAAGAAGCCAAGGTCACCCACAAAGAACACACATAGACAACAACCAACATTGCAGCCCGGACCCTGAGGAGTGCCAGCAGTCACACACACAACGTGTCACAATCACTGAAAGATAACACAAACTGGAAATCACATGACAGGTGTAAACAACAAGTGCCAAGGGGAAACCTGACTGTGACCCATCTGCACACAAACTCAGCCCTGACAGCAAACACACCTATGGGTGACACCCTGATGACCAGTAATGTGCCATGCACCCACATCACAGAGAACCCAGGGAGAAGACTTTGGGGGAACATAGGTCAACTCAGCAAGCATCACAAACAGGTACAACACTAGGGATCCCAGCATGCACAGCAAAACGGAAGTGAACACACAGACATGCTCATACAACACACACCTTGGGCGCAGGCAATGTCACAGGAGTACACACTGCCATGAGGGGACTCCACTCCTGTGTGAGGAAAGCTGTGCCATATGTTGCCTCAGTAGGGCCCCATCATGTCAGCTGAGCACTTGGTCACACAATCAACAATTAGCACCAAATGAAGGCTCCCGTCACATCAGCCTGGTCATGGGAGTGCCAACGAAATCATCAGCACAGATCCAACACACTTGTATAGCAATGTTGCACTGACAACACAGATGAGTCCTTCCCCATTGATGCCCAAACCTGCATGTCCAGTGGAGATGGCCACACGGTCAGGGAAGTAGACAAATTGAACAATGGCAGGCACAACAGATGTGCAGGGGTGGAAGCCACAGATGTGAAATTGCTAATGTAAGTAGGAAATCCCATTGCCAAATACTGAACACATGACACCCTCAGATGCTGCTAAGGATGACATGGATACACCACAGGATAGGACACATTCCCCCTGGACCACATGTGTTCCTGCACAGTAACACTTCATTATCATGAGACCAAATATCACCATCACTGCAGCAAGGGCATGGTTAGCATCATCAACAACATGTACATCAGAAGCACAAATCCCATTGCCAAATACTGAACACATGACACCCTCAGATGCTGCTAAGGATGACATGGATACACCACAGGATAGGACACATTCCCCCTGGACCACATGTGTTCCTGCACAGTAACACTTCATTATCATGAGACCAAATATCACCATCACTGCAGCAAGGGCATGGTTAGCATCATCAACAACATGTACATCAGAAGCACAAGCACTAGAGAACAGAAAGTTGCTTTATTCAGCATATGTGTGTCCAAAAACTCAGAGAACAGTAATGCTCCAACAAAGGCCAATGGCCAGTCCATCAAGTAAGTCAATACAGGGTGACAGTGGCAGATGTCACCCTACGCATGCCTGCACTGCACAAAACCAGGGACAATCCACTAGGAGGGGCAACCGGGGGCAGGCCAGGCACCGCAGGGACAGGATCAGGGCTCACCAGGAGGAGGCAGGGAAGGGGTGGTGGGTGCTGGAGAGCCACTGACAACTGCAGTGGAGGTGTCTGACATGGTGTGTGCCGGCACAACTGGGGGGCATGACTCAGATGTTGTGGGTGCCAGCACGACTGCAGTGGACCCTGCAGATGGAGTGGACAGGTCCACCACTGCAGTGCCCACGTCAGACAGGGTGGTAGTGGACTCCACTGCAGTGCCTACCTCCAGGGGAGGAGAATGGGGAACAGGCAAGGTGGGCTGGACAGAGGGGGAGGACACCCTCACCACATCAGTGGCACAGACAAGCGCAGCGGGGGGTTTGGTGCCGGGAGAGCAAGTGGCAGGGGCAGAAGGCCGGATCCTCTTGGGGATGGTATATCTGTGGGTGGGGGAACCTGGGGCAGGGTGTGGTGGGGGCACCTGTGGAGTGGGGGCCTGAGGGATGGAGGAAGGAGACCTGGTGCCTGAGCTGCAGGGCGGCGGCGGGGTCTTGCTCTTATGACTCCGGGGGGACTTGCGGGTGCGGGCCTCAGTCTGTCTGCGCCTGGGGGAGGGTGTCCGGGGGCGAGGGGCACTCTGCTCCGTGTGGGTGGGCTTCCTCTTCCCCCTGGATGCTGGAGCAGCTGGATTGTAGGGGATGAGGCCGAGGTCACAGAGGAAGAGCCGCTGTGACTTTGGGGTTGCAGGTGAGGCAAGGGAGGGTGCTTTGGAGGGAGAGGCAACTGAGGACTGCGCAGTGCTTGTGGATGCGTGTGTGTGTTCCAGGGCCCCATCCCCTGTGAGTCTGGTTTCAGTCCCCTGACTGTGCATGCGTGTGCGTTTTGTTTGTGGCGTGTGTGTCTGTGTGCTGGACGTGTGTGTGCTGGTGTGTGCCTGTGCTGGTGTGTGTGTGCTTGGGACGGGTAAGGTGCTGGGGAGTGTGGATGGAACAGAGGCAGGAGGGGTGAGGGACTGTCTGAGGAGGGACACTGCTGCCGTCAGGGAGGAGTCCATGGACCTATTGCCCCTCTGTAGGTCAGACATGCCCGATGAGATGCCCTCCATGAACGACACCAGCTGAGTCAACAGAGCGGTGTGCGCATGGAGGACACTCAGCATGGCTGTCTGCCCTACATGGAGCTGGCAAAGGAGGTACACAGACTCCTCACTCAGGGCAGCAGGGGACACAGGGGCAGGGGGTGCGGTGCCTGGCCCGAAGGAGACACGCTCCCGAACATGGGAGCCTCCACGGACCTGGGGAATGGGAGCCGATGGGAGGGCGGTGGTGGTGCTGGTGGTGGCGGGGACAGCAACACTAGCTGGGGTGTGGTGGCTGCTGACACCCGCCTCCATAAGGGAGTCATCCTCCGAGCCTCTGTGGTCCTCAGCTGAGGTGGATGCTGCTGAGGACTCCTCGGTGTGGCTCCCTCGCCCTCCGTGCCACTGGGTCCCTCCGACCACTCCTCGGCTGCTGACCCAGTCTGGCTCTCCGGCTCCTCCTGGTCCGTGGAGCGGTCCCCTTCCGTGGCCGTGGATGTATCTGCAAACAATGGGGAAACAGACAGACATCAGTCACCTGCACCAAACGCACACACCACTGTGAGCACAGCACATTACAGAGCAAGCCCTGGCATCATTAGTTGAACATTGCTAAAAGTGCCCTAAATGAACAGGAGAAGCCAATTGTCAGTCTGATGCCAACCATGGCACTCACATCCCACATGGCCTTGCACCCATCTGTCTGGTGTCTGTTGGATAGCAACACCCCAGTGTGGACACATGCACCACCTACACAGTAGTTGGACAGTGCAGAGGACACGGTGTAGCATGTGGACATGCACACATCACAACTCCTGCCACTGAGTCAGTACAGGTTTCCGGATGAAAGGGATGCCCAGAGTCAAATAGGAAATGCATGTGATGCATACCAGCGACATACACCATGATGCACCCATGTCCTGATAGCCATCGCCACAATGGTGTGCATGTAGCACATGTCACTCCCCTGCAGGATCACCAATAAGTAGACACATGCCATGGCGGAGGCATGACTGCTAAGTCATACATCACTGTCTCAGTGATGTATGACTTGGCAGCCAGACAACAACACTCTGCACTGTGTCACAATAGTAGGTCATGGGGAATGCAAGTCCTGGAGCTGCACAAGTGCACATGTACATCCCCCACACAACACATCATCTTAACCCTCATCTGTCCAGGTCATACCGATTGGACATATGGGAGACCTGTGACACTACCCTCTGAACCTGAGCCCCTCACAATCTGCTGTGAATGGGAAACAGCTGCCTGAACTTCACATTCGCATACCCCAGTCTGCACGGGCAGCTGATCAAACACCTATGTGACACACAAGTATCGTCTCCTATGGTCACATCTCCAGTGGCATGCTGAGCCCCTACCGAGAAACACCCCAGCAGTCCTGGCAACAAATCCACAGCACACTGACACATAGGCAGACACCTGAGGGGTCAAATCACTGCGCACAACGTGTCAGCTGATACACGGGAGTGGGAGTACAGGTATATTGGATGGGCTGGAGTAGGCATGACTGTCCTGCCCCACATGAATGAGGGATGAGCCCTGGACAGTGGATAGCTGGCTATGTATGTGTGACACATGTAATGTGCACACTCCTGGGGTCCAAACATTGTTCCCACCCACTGCATGGGTGTGTGCCAGATACCCCAGGCACATGTGGTGGCTCAGCTCAGCAAGTGGACCGCATATCAAAGCAACACGCAGATTACATGTCCGAACACAGGCATTGTGTGAACAATGGACCCACCCATGATGCCCACAACAGAGTTAGGGAAACAGATGCTGTCCCCCACCTTGAGTGAAGCAAACTGCAAGGACACAGTCCCAAGTGACACAATTCCCTGAATGTAAGGGCCACACCTGGGTATCAGATGAGGAGTGGGCAGTGCACAATAGAGGGACATGGCTCCTGGACAACATGACTGCTGTACTGTGGCAGTTTAACCAGGCCAGAGGAGGGCACATAGCATGTAATACAGAGTTCACAGTGCAGTCTTTGACTCACCCCCTCCTTGCTGCTGTCTGGCCTTCAGCTGCCCATCCAGGTCTGGAAACACCACCGCCAGGATCTGGAGCATGTGGGGGTCAGGGTCCGTGTTCCGCCCCTCCTGCGAGGAGGCGACAGCTTCAGCTGGACCCGTGCAATCCTCCGGGTCCAGCCCCGACGCTCCTGCCACCTCTTCTGGCAGTTGCGGATCCGGCGCTTGTAGACCCCCACGGACCGGACAGCCCGGACGATGTCCTTCCAGATCTCCTGCTTCCGATGGGCATTAACCTGTGAGGATGACAAAGTGAAAAGGCCAATACTACACATGCAACATATCCGTGCATGACACAGTTGTATATACATGTCTCAATCACAGGGGCACATGATGTACACAGGCAGGGCAACGCTGCCCATGGACAGTTTGCCAGAAGTCACTACATGGTATCATTGCATGGGAAGTTAAACCTTGTTCAAATGCACTGTCACTGCACCATACCTGTCCAGTGCATGTCACTACACACTATGGGGGGTGACAACTACTCAGTGAGCCTGCTAGCCAGTGGCATGCAGACTTTCAGCCTTGCTAGTCAGACAAAATGCACATTCAGAAAGGCAGTGCACAGAACACTCACCTGCTCCCCTGGTGTCCCATACAGCTTGCTGTACTGTGGAAGTAGGCTGTCCGGCAGGGCCTGGTTCTCCTCAAGGCTGAAGGCTGGGGCTCTCTCCACAGTACGTGCCATTGCAGGGTCCAGAGGGGGCAGAGACAGCAGCGGTGCAGTGGCAGATGTCGTCCTGGAGCATGTAGTGCAGGCAAGTGAGCTCTCAGGGGAACAGCCAGCAATATATATGTGCTGCAGAGGCAGATTCTGTCCCATGTGTCCAAAGTGATAGGTCCAAGTCATTTGCATCTTCTGAATCTGGCCAATCCATGGAATATCAGCACCAATACACGCCCACAGCATCCTTCAAATCTTCAACTTCATGACATACATGATTTTGCAACATTGTTGTGGGTGACCAACTGAATTTCCAGCAACCGACTCGTTCGAATTTCGAAAACGCGTCCATTGCCAGGCTAGGCCATTGACAATGGGTGCGCACCGATCGGTCCATTGCTGTTCAACGCGTACAGGGGTACAACGCGAACCCGCACACATTGAATGCAATGGGCCGGCCGGGCGCACCGATCGGTCCATTGCTGTTCAACGCGTACAGGGGTACAACGCGTACCCGCACACATTGAATGCAATGGGCCGGCCGGGTGCACCGATCGGTCCTTTGCTGTTCAACGCGTACAGGGGTACAACGCGTACCCGCACACATTGAATGAAATGGGCCGGCCGGGTGCACCGATCGGTCCATTGCTGTTCAACGCGTACAGGGGTACAACGCGTACCCGCACACATTGAATGCAATGGGCCGGCCAGGTGCACCGATCGGTCCATTGTGGTACAACGCGTACAGGGGTACAACGCGTACCCGCACACATTGAATGCAATGGGCCGGCCTGGTGCACCGATCGGTCCATTGCGGTACAACGCGTACAGGGGTACAACGCGTACCCGCACACATTGAATGCAATGGGCCGGCCGGGTGCACCGATCGGTCCATTGCTGTTCAACGCGTACAGGGGTACAATGCGTAGCCGCACACATTGAATGCAATGGGCCGGCCGGTTGCACTGATCGGTCCATTTCGGTACAACGCGTACAGGGGTACAACGCGTACCCGCACACATTGAATACAATGGGCCGGCCGGGTGCACCGATCGGTCCATTGCTGTACAACACGTACAGGGGTACAACGCGTACCCGCACACATTGAATGCAATGGGCCGGCCGGGTGCACCGATCGGTCCATTGCTGTTCAACGCGTACAGGGGTACAACGCGTACCCGCACACATTGAATGCAATGGGCCGGCCAGGTGCACCGATCGGTCCATTGTGGTACAACGCATACAGGGGTACAACGCGTACCCGCACACATTGAATGCAATGGGCCGGCCTGGTGCACCGATCGGTCCATTGCGGTACAACGCGTACAGGGGTACAACGCGTACCCGCACACATTGAATGAAATGGGCCGGCCGGGTGCACCGATCGGTCCATTGCTGTTCAACGCGTACAGGGGTACAACGCGTAGCCGCACACATTGAATGCAATGGGCCGGCCGGGTGCACCGATCGGTCCATTGCGGTACAACGCGTACAGGGGTACAACGCGTACCCGCAGACATTGAATACAATGGGCCGGCCGGGTGCACCGATCGGTCCATTGCTGTACAACGCGTACAGGGGTACAACGCGTACCCGCACACATTGAATGCAATGGGCCGGCCGGGCACACCGATCGGTCCATTGCTTTTCAACGCGTACAGGGGTACAACGCGTACCCGCACACATTGAATGCAATGGGCCGGCCAGGTGCACCGATCGGTCCATTGTGGTACAACGCGTACAGGGGTACAACGCGTACCCGCACACATTGAATGCAATGGGCCGGCCTGGTGCACCGATCGGTCCATTGCGGTACAACGCGTACAGGGGTACAACGCGTACCCGCACACATTGAATGCAATGGGCCGGCCGGGTGCACCGATCGGTCCATTGCTGTTCAACGCGTACAGGGGTACAACGCGTACCCGCACACATTGAATGCAATGGGCTGGCCGGGCACACCGATCGGTCCATTGCTGTTCAACGCATCCCTGTACAAGTGACTGGCATATGTCACCATGCCTGTCTCAGATGAACATATGCCAGCCACAAATAGCTCCCAGGGAGTGAGGGGCACACCTACAACACCACAGCCTGTCCAAACTGTATCATAAGGCATGTAAGGCTGCATTTCCTATTGTGTGTATGTTGGTGTACATGTTGTCCTGTGGGTGTCACCTGGGGGCAGCCACCCCCAGGCTGTGCACGTGTTCATGGGGAAAGGATCCTGGGTGTTACGTGTACATGACCACTGTGATGTGCAACTGTTCATATCTGAGCATGTTCCATGGTCACATTTCACGGTGGTGTATGTGTATGTCATGTCACATACCCCGTGAGTCCCATGTGGGACGGTATGTTTGAGCCAGGGTGACCCAGTGGCACAATAGTGATGGTCCTCCACAGTCTGTGTGCATGTAGTGTTTACAATGTCTCTGATTTCATGTGCACAATGGGAGACAGTCTCCACATCCACGTTGTGTGTGCATGGACTTTGATGTTGTGCGTGTGTGTGTCACAGATGTCCATGTCTGTCCTGCAGAGGCAAGTGGAACCACTACCTGTGGGGGTCATGGTTGTTTTGCTGTGGTGTATACATGATATTCCATGTAATGCCAGTGTCCATGTGGCAATACAGGGTCCCTGGGAATGTACCTGTCGTTGAGCTGTGATGCCTGGGGCACATCTGTCCTCACATGTCACTGTGGGGGGTGATTGTGACATGGCAGCAGGAGATGGGAACTGTGACACGGCCTCATGATATCCAATGGGCCAACCTGGGACTTATTGATGCCACTTGTTGAACCGTGATGACAGATGTTGGCCATGCATGTACCAAACATGTCCTTACGGAACTGCACACTTCATGTAGTTGTGCCTCATAATGATGTATGATGTGATATTGAGTGTGTTCAATGCCGCATATGTGGGGTGACTGACAATCTTGCTTTCTTCTCCTCTGCACTGCAGGGCTCCTGCTGTCCATAGACCATTCCCAGACCTGGCAACGATGGTGGAACAGGACAGCATCCGACGGTACCGCTTCACCAGGCAGCTGATTGAGGATTTGGCAGTGCAGTTGGCCCCACATTTGCAGCCGGCCCGGCCGTATCCTACAGCACTGACCCCCAAGGTGAAGGTGATGGCAGCCCTACACTTCTTTGCCACCGGTACCTTCCAACATACTGTGGCGACTGCTGGTGAGATGTCACAGACCATGTTCAGCCGTGTGCTCCGCGATGTTTTGGAGGCAATGTTGCTATACCTGAACCGGTACATCTATTTCCCTAGACTGCAACGACTCACTGACGTGAAGAGTGACTTCTATGCCCTGGGGAGGATGCCGCATGTCATTGGCTCCATTGATGGGACACATGTGGCTTTGGTACCACCACAGCCCCAGGAGCAGGCCTACCGTAACCGCAAGCACTACCACTCGGTCAATGCACTGGTGGTGTGTCTTGCAGATATGACCATCTCACACGTGTGTGCCCATTTCCCTGGTTCAGCACACGATGCCTTTGTGATGAGGAGTAGTCGCATCCCCAGGATGATGGCACAGATGCAGAACCAGCGTGCCTGGCTTGTCGGTGTGTACTGACTTTGTGCCATTGTGTGTGATCTGATCTGTAGTATTCCGCCCACTTTTCCAAGTCAGCTAATGTGCACTTGTCTGTCCGTAGGTGACTCGGGATACCCCAACATGCCGTGGTTGCTGACACCCCTCAGGAACCCTGTGACACCAGCCCAGATGCGCTACAATGAGGCACATGGTCGGACCAGGAGAGTGATTGAGCGGACATTTGGTCTCCTGAACAGCCGCTTCCGCTGCCTCGACAAGACAGGAGAGTCCCTCCCATATGCCCCAGTGAAGTTGTGCAAGATTATCATCGTCTGCTGCATGCTCCACAACCTGGCAGTGCGGAAGGAGTTGCCTCTCATCCAGGATGACAATGACCAACAGCCGCCACCTGTGGAGGATCCTGGCCTGGACCACGATGCCAGTGATGACGATGATGATGGTGATGTCCGCACACAGCTCATCACCAACTTCTTTAGCTGAATGAGAGTATCCTGAGGTGTCATGTCAATGATGTGAGTTGGCATGATATGTGTAGGTGGTGCTCTGGTGCTGTTGGAGTGTGTCCATGGGCTACTTGACTGGATGTGTGTAGCGATGTGTGCTTACAGGTGGTCTGTACTCCCCAACAGTGTTGACATGCTAACTTGGTTCTGGGTGGGTATCTTGTAACATGTATTGTGCATGAGTTTTGCTGTTCTGTCCTGTTCTCCATTGCTTTTGACTGTGTGTCATTTCTGTCCTTCACAGGGTACTTTCAGATTCGTTTGGTCAACTGTGTCCACCGACGACGTCATTGTACTTCCAGGGTGGTAGCTGTTGTGTCCCTACAGGTGATGTGCGCCACACCCATGGACTTCCTTCCTTCTACAGTTGTTGACTGTGTGCCCGCTGCCAGGTGGGATTACCTTGCATCTGTAGTGGTTACGACATGTTGCAACTGTGTAATAAACCTGTGCTTCACTTTGTGATGTGCGTTGTCTGTGGTCACACATTTGACTGCCATTTGCTTACAGCACCTGTGGGCTACTTGACTACAACTGGGAATAGGTGTGGTGTCTGTGCATTGCACCGTCTTTCCTGGCAACATCAGTGTAGGCAATGAGTCAGATGGCCTAGGTGTGTATGTGTTGTGTAGCCCTGGTGGTGTGTCTCCCTCATATGTGTCACGTTGCCATTACTCACATGCCTGTGTTGTACTTGCTGTTGCAGTTCGCATACACAGTGTAATTTTGCAGTTCATCATCCCCATGACAGCACCCACGTTGGAATCACAACAGAGGCAAGTATGGTGTATTAGTGTGTTTATTGTGATACATTTGTGTGAATAGTGCATAGGATGGTTAGTGCTGTACATTTATATTGCAATAAGAAGTTCCTAGATGAATTGAAAGTCCTGGTAGACAAAATCCCCAGTATCGGGGCCACAGTTGTCTGAGACATTGGTCCAACTTGTACTCCCCATGTCATGTGTGGGAGTTGTGTTGCCATCAACAGGGTGAACAGTTCGCGCACAAAGGTGAACATCCAGAACAGGTTCAGGCTTCCTGGGGGTTGCACTTGGCCATTGGCCTCTCACTTGCCCCTCCTCGGACGACCCCTCTTCTTTGGGGGGGGCCCCTCAAGTACAGGCTGCTGCGGTGCAGGGGACTCTCCGCCAGAGTCATCCTCCCTCCCTGTGGCAGTTGCAGTTGTTTCGGCACCAGATGTTGTTGGCACACAGGGAGGTGTAGACTGGTTGCTGTTCATCTGGCGGAGGCATTGTAATATGTTCCTATGCACCGCCGTCATCTCTTGCAGTGTGTCCCACTTGGACTCCACGCGGGACATGTGTGAGTCCAAGCGGGCATGATGGGCAGCCTGCTGCTGTTTCATGTCCCTGAGGAGCCCCACTACCTGGCTGAGATCTCCGGTGCTGGACTGGTATGCATCGGCTATGCGTGCCAGTTGTGGGTCATCATGCACACCAGACACCTCTGCAAGCAGCGACCTCTGTCTCCCACCCCTCCCACCACCCCTGCCGACATGTGCAGTGCATGCAGTGGCACGCACAGATGACCCTGGTCCCCCTTGGGGGTTGGTGGTGGTGGTGGTGTCCATGGCCCCACGTTGGTCCAGGGTCCCTGTGCTGGTGGTGCTCCTTGTTCTGTCCATGTTGGCAGGGATGGTATTTGTGGTGACAGTCGTTGGAGGGGTGGGTGCAGGGGGTGCAGTTGGTGGTCCTGCTGGTGCTGCAGCTGGTGGTCCTGCTGGTGCTGCATGTTGACTTGCACCGGAGGTGCCAGGTTGGTCTTCTTCATCCGAGGAGGGCAGAGGCTGTTAGACACCAGTGAGCTCCGTATCCTCTTGAGCCTGGGACTGGGACTCCTCAGCGTCTGCTGCTGTGTCCCCATCATCACCTGTTTTTGGGAGACACACACAATGTATGTTATGTTTCTGCAGGCATCAATGGTTGACACACCTGACAGTTGTGACTGTGCCTCTGGGTGCGGGCCTGTACATTGCATTGTCCTAAGTTGTCACAGTCAGGGGTTGATATTGGTGTAGCACATTGTCCTGCATTATTTGGGCATTTCTAGGTATTTGTTGGGGTGTGAACATGGTCTGCATTGGTTGTATTTTGTTGACAGCCGGCCCTCCTTCCCACCCAGCCAGTCAGTTATCCCACCATGAACAGTGCTTGCATTGCAGGGAGTGAAAGTTGTCTTTCAAGATGTCAGTCAGTGGTGTCCTGCTGTTGGTTGTTGCACAGTTGCCAGCGGGGCCTTGTGCTCCCCACAGCAGTTGCCAGTGTCAGCCATCTTGTCAGTTGTTTTCCACTCCCTGTGATGTGAGCATGGTTCAGGGTGGTGTTGATGGGACAGTTGTGGGGGTGAGCTATGTCTGTGACTATGACTCCCATCATGCTATTGCCTCCACCCCACTTCCCAGCATTCCCATACTTACTTGCTTTTGTGGGGAGTTCAGTGTGTGTGGGTGTGAGAGCAATGGCAAGCTGGCTGACAGTGGTGTCCTGCTGTTGGTTGGTGTGCAGTTCCCAGCATGCCCTTGTACTCCCCACAACACAGCACCAGTGTCAGACATCTTTGATGCGCCTTTCCACTCTCTGTGGGATGTGCATGCGTGAGTGTGAGCTTGCTGGGCCATGTGGTGGGGGATGTTGAGATGTGACTACGACTCCCATCATGCTATTGCCTCCACCCCCCTTCCAAGCATGCCCATGCTTCCTTCCTTTTGACTCTGCTTCCCTGTGGGGTGGGCTGCCTGTGCTGACAGGATGGCTGGGAGTGTTGTCCTGGCAGTTGTTTGGCTCAAAGTCCCAAGAGTGTCCCTGTGCTTCACACAACATAACCCAGGGTGGTGGTTCTTTGTGGGATCTTGAGTTAGGATGTGAGGCATTGCATTCTCCCAGGTGGGTTATGTGGAGTTTGTGTTGAGGGGGTGTGTGAGGGGAGGTGCTTGTGACTGTGGTCAGTGCTGCAAGTCCTCCTTCCCACCCAGCCAGATATCCCACCATGGAACGTGCTTGCATTGCAGGGAGTGGAAGTTGTCTTTCAAGATGTCAGTCAGTGGTGTCCTGCTGTTGGTTGTTGCACAGTTGCCAGCAGGGCCTTGTGCTCCCCACAGCAGTAGCCAGTGTCAGCCATCTTGTGAGTCCTTTTCCACTCCCTGTGATGTGAGCATGGTTGTGAGTGGTGTTGATGGGCCAGTTGTGAGGCTGAGCAATATCTGTGCCTACTACTCCCATCATGCTATTGCCTCCACCCCCTTCCCAGCATGCCCATGCTTCCTTCCTTTTGACTCTGCTTCCCTGTGGGGTGGGCTGCCTGTGCTGACAGGATGGCTGGGAGTGTTGTCCTGGCAGTTGTTGGGCTCAAAGTCCCAAGAGTGTCCCTGTGCTTCACACAACATAACCCAGGGTGGTGGTTCTTTGTGGGATCTTGAGTTAGGATGTGAGGCATTGCATTCTCCCAGGTGGGTTATGTGGAGTTTGTGTTGAGGAGGTGTGTGAGGGGAGGTGCTTGTGACTATGGTCAGTGCTGCAAGTCCTCCTTCCCACCCAGCCAGATATCCCACCATGGAACGTGCTTGCATTGCAGGGAATGCAAGTTGGCTTTCAGGATGTCAGGCAGTGGTGTCCTGCTGTTGGTTGTTGCACAGTTGCCAGCAGGGCCTTGTCCTCCCCACAGCAGTAGCCAGTGTCAGCCATCTTGTGAGTCCTTTTCCACTCCCTGTGATGTGCGCATGGTTCATGGTGGTGTTGATGGGACAGTTGTGGGGGTGAGCAATATCTGTGACTACGACTCCCATGATACTATTGGCTACACTGACTTGCCCAGCATACACAGAATTCCTTTCTTTCAGTGGTCTTCACTGTGTGTTGGTGTTGTAGTGGTGGCTACATGTCTGGATGTGTTTGTTAGTTATATTTGTGCCACTGCCTAGCTGTAGTTGTAGTTGTGTTTGTACATGTGATGACATGGTTAAATGTAACTTTGAGATGGCATGTGTTGTGTTTATCTGACTGACATACACATTTTGGGATGATTCTGTTATGGTTGCTGTGTAATTGCTAAGAGTGCATAGTTTGACTCTCCCCTTGACAGTGATGTGTGTGTGTATTGTGGCAGAATATTGTGTACATTTGTTGTATACTCACCAGGCTCTGGGATGTTTTCTAGTCCATAGACGCTCACTGGCGGAAGGATGGCCCGCACCTTCTCCTCCCAGGGCCTGAGGTTTACTGGCTTGGCAGGAGGGCCACTGCCGGTGTATTGGCTCAGGAGGTAGTCCTTCTTCAGCAGCTCCCGTACCCTCCTGCGCACGTCATACCACCTGTTCTGGATGTCAGTCTTTGTGCGCGGACATGGTGATTGTGCGATCACCCTGTTGATGATCCTCTCCCACATCTTTGTTTTCTGGGAGATGGGTGTCTGTTGGACCAGTGCGCCAAACAGCTGTGGCTCTACCCTGAGTATCTCGTCTACCAGGACTTCCAATTCACAATCTAGGAACTTGTGATTCTTCTTTGGGGGCATGGTGATGGGTGATGATGGTGAGTGATGTGTGTGTTGGTGTGCAGGTGAAGGTGTGTGAGTGTGTGTTTTGCTGGGTGTATGTGAGGTAGCTATTTGTTGGTGTGCTGATGGTGTGTGGCTTGTGTGAGGGATGAGCTGTGGGTGTGTGGTTGCTGTCTGTTGAGTGCTGGCAGGTGAATAGCATTTGCAAAGGATCATGGTTGGGATTTGTGTCCTTTATATGGGTGGAGTTGTGGGTGTGTCTTTGTTCTCTGTCCCCACCCCCCAGTATTTATTGGCTTTGTAATTGCTTGTTTGGCCTTTTTTTTGTGTATTTTCCCTTAGTACTTTCTGTGCATGTTGGAAACGTTCTTGTGACCGAGTCGGACCCTGCAGTTGTCTCGTACGGTCTTCTCCGTTTCGTTCACGCTGTGTTTGTGCAATTTTCTATGCTGCGTACGCGTCGGTTGCGGTGTTTTGTGTTACTTCGGCTCGCAGTTTTGTATGCATGTCGGTCGTACGGCTTGTCCTCCGTACGACTCAGTCGTGGTTTTCGCGCCTTGCATCGTACTTTGCGGTTTGGAGTTCGCGGGTACGTTTCGGTCGGATTTGTTCCGGGTGCGTGTCGGTCGGTTCGATTCGCGTGTTTTTCCGGCCGGATTGCTGTTTTCCGTGCGGCTCGGTCGTTCGGCTTGGGTTCAGTACGTGTCGGTCGGATTTTGCAAGCTTTGCATCGTACTTGGCGTGTCGGGCGCCACAGGTACGTGTCGGTCGGAATTAATTCCGGCTCCGAGTCGGTTGGTGCTTTTTCCGGCCCGAATCGGAATCGACCCCATAATGGGACCTTTCAAAGAGCTCAGAAAGCATGTCTCCAATAAACATTGAGGATTTTACCTGAAAACATATTGTTCAAAATGTGTCAAGAAAGCCGAATTCCACACCATTGCATGCCACTACGCAAAATGGAAAGGGAGAACAAAAAAAGGAGAGCTACAATTCCTCTGTAGCTTCTGTGACCTCGGATTCAGAACAAAAATTTGAATTTCACAACATGTTTGGCATGCACATCAAAAAATGCAAAATGATGCTAGACTCGCAGCTATAGAAGCAGCAAACCAACCAAATTGTCGTCAGAAGAAGAACTATTGCTGCTAACTGAATTGGAAAAAGTATACAAAAACAAATAAATATAAATGTGCTCATGGTCTGCAGTTTGACAATAAAAACAGGAAATAAATTGCAGAAATAAGAAGGGATAGAAGAGATAAAATAAAAAAAAGGCAAAGGATGCACTGCAAACATCCAACAACACTGAAAGTGACTCCAACAATGAACCTGAAATATCTGTGGAAATAGCAAGAGAAAGGCGTAAGGACTTTATCAACAGAAAGCTTGCGCCAAAAATCACAAACTTTGATGATCTGAATGACAGTTTCAGAAGTTCAGAAAAACTCCCAAAATCCAATGCAACTGTGACTTATATTTCAGAAAACACCAGCGATATAAATCCTATGCCAGTCAATCGCGATGAACTTCCAAGTGAACCCAGTAATGAGCCTATGAATACTGCTCAAAAGGAGCATCAGAATGCTCCAGTCCAAAACAACATACCAAACAAAGACAAGAAAAATGGAAGGCTCAATAGAACGCATAAGAAAATATATGCAAAAGTAATAGGCAGCTATAAGAAATACCAGGCAAAGTTTAAGAAAGACAAAAAGAAAATTGCCTGGATAATCACTGATGGCACAGAAGATGCCACTTGCCAAATATCTTTCAAAACTCCGCAGATATTATAGAAAAAGAGAGAACAAGAAAAACCCAAAATTCATTCCTATTGATAGGCTACCAGAAAAATGGGATGTTGAAAGACTATGCAAATAAATTACACTGCTTAAAATAACTACACCTTTTAAAGAATCAAACTTAAATGAAGCAGTGGGGCCTGACAATATTGACTTCAATGATCTTAACAATGTTCACAATAAACAACCAAGGCTGCTGCCCAAAATATTATTGACTTGGCTTACTATGAGAAGAGTACCAGAATGTATAAAGAAAAAACATTCAATACTAATCCCAAAGAATATACGGATCAGTGAACTGAACAAAATAAGCAACTGGAGACAAATCACAATTGGTACGGCATTCATGAAGGTATTTACAAAATTCTTGACTAAAAAACTTACTTAATTCGTCAATCCGAATACGAGACAAAAAGGCTTCATGAAAGTGAAAGGTTGTCTCGAAAATCTGACTCTTCTTCAGAATATTATAAAAGTGGCACAAAAGAATAAACACTCACATGCAGTGGTGTTCACAAACATCTCCAAAGCTTTTGACTCTGTCAGCCATGGTCACATTTTACGGAGTCTCGAAAGCGATAGAGTTACTTCATACATCAGGGATGTAATAAAAGACTTGTACACAGTCTCAACAACAACTTTCAAGGGCAAAAATAATGAATCTACATCAGAAATAACAATGAAATCTGGAGTAAAACAAGGTGATTCATTATCCACACTGTTATTTAACATTGCCATGGATCCCCTAATATGTGATCTTCAGAAAATTGACAAGGGCTTCACGTTCAGCTCAGATGGTCTTATTGAGCAGATCACTGCTCTAGCCTTTGCCGATGATAAAGCATTACTCAGCAACAGCTGGGAAGGAATGAGTACTAATCTGAAAATCATTGAAAAATGTAGTAAAACAACAGGTTTAAAACTAAATATGAAAAAGACACACATTTTTTTTCATAAGTCACCATAAAGACTAAGGGGCCGATTCCGATCTCGGTCGGAGGCGCACCCAATACCATTCGGTCGGGAAAAAAGCCATGCGAAAGCCTGATTCCCGACCGAACCGTACGCGTGGTCCGGCCGAGCGAGTACGATGCGAATTCCCCGACCGACTCGTCCGGGCGTCCCGACAACTCCGACCGACTCGCTCGGACTCGAACCGCTCCGACCGACTCGGTCGGACCCGGCTCGCACCGCGCAATGGAGACGTTTCCCGGCCGGGTAAGTACGATGCGCGCCGCGAGCAGTCCGACCGAGCCGCGCACTCCGGCTCGTAGGAGCTGTCGGAGCCGTACTTTGGGGTCCGTGTCGGACCCCCTGTACGCGTACCCGTGCGAGGCGCACACAGGGGGACCCAAGGGTCCCCCTACCTGTGCGTGTACGCCGCGAGCGCTTCGCGGCGTACTCGCTGTAGGGGCGCCCTTGTCCGCCTCGCACCCATTGAGTCAATGGGAGCCCGCACACGCGTTGTACGACCGGCTCCCATTGACTTCAATGGGAGTCCGACCGACTCGTGTCCGATAACATACGGCCGCATCGTACTCGTTCGGTCGGACTGCACGGGTCCGATTCGGTCGGAAATCTCTCCGGGTCCGGCTCGGTCGGAGAAATTTCCGGCCCGAATCGGAATCGACCCCTAAGGGGCCGATTCCGATCTCGGCCGGTAGGGCTCCGAATCGGATTTGGCCTAACCGGATCCGATTCGGAGCCCTATTTCCCGACCGATTCGTACACGTGTCTGGACGAGCGAGTACGATGCGAAATCGCCGACCGACTCGTTCGGGCGTCCCAACTGCTCCGACCGACTCGTTCCCGGGTCGAACCGCACCGACCGACTCGCTCAGACACGACTTGCACCGCGCAATGGAGACGTTCCCCGGCCGGGTAAGTACGATGCGCGCCGCGAGCAGTCCGACCGACACGCGCCGCCCGGCTCGAAAGAGCAGTCGGAGCCGTACTTCGGGGGTCCGTGTCGGACCCCCTGTACGCGTAGCCACGCGAGTCGCACACAGGGGGGACCCTGTGCATGTACGGCGCGAGTCGCTTCACCGCGTACCCGCTGTAGGGGGCGCCCTTGTTCGCCTCGCACCCATTGAGGCAATGGGAGCCCGCGTACGCGTTGTACAACCGGGTCCCATTGACTTCAATGGGAGTCCGAAGCCAAAAAGTTGGAGTGGTGCACTACTTTGGAGCCAAAGTTTGTCTTTTCAATAAATCAGTTACTCTTGTAGAATTGTCTCAAAAACATCCTTTATTTTTCATAAATATCCAACAGTGATAAACACCAGCCAACGCGTTTCGTTCATATACGATGAACTTCTTCAGGGCTCTAGCAGTGGATGGGAGGGTCCGAGTTGTCGGAAAGGTACAAGGGTGCGGAAACATTCAACGGTGTGGGGATCCGCCATGCTGGGAGAGTCCACAGGTTCAACACCCGAACTGGGAGGCAAAGCGATGGGTACGCGAGCACAAAGTTGTTGAAAATAACACTCGTTTACAATCTGTGCATGGCGGCCCATTAAGCAGGCGCCATGGTCATTAAAAACAAGCACTGAAACACAAGTGCGGCCAATGGGAGTCCGACCGACTCGAGTCCGATAGCATACGGACGCATCGTACTCGTTCGGTCGGGCTGCACGGGTCCGATTCGGTCGGAAATCTCTCCGGGTCCGGCTCGGTCAAAGAGATTTCCGGCCCGAATCGGAAAAGGCCCCAAAATCGGTAAGTGGTCATAATATCAAGTTTTTAATATCGATATACCATAATATCGTGTTTAGTATATCGACAGTATAAATATCGATGTTAAAAATATCGATTATAAGTGTTGTTAAAAATATCGAAGTTTGAAATATCAAATGTTAAAATATCGTAAAGGCAAAATATCGTTATAGTATTTTATTCTTATGTTTTATGTTTGTTTTTGGTATTATATTAGTTGATTAATGTTATAAAAAATATAAATTGAATTTTAATTTTTAGAAGCGGGATGTTGGGTTTATAGGGGATACGGGTGGGGAGTGTTTTAAAAAATTGATTAGAAATTTTAAATAAATGTTAAATTTATAAAATAATTTTTTATAAATTTGTTTTAGGAGCGGGATGATGGGTTTATAGGGGATAAGGGTGGGGAGTGTTTTAAAAACATTGAATTAAATTTTTTTTTTTATTAAAATTTATAAATTTATAATTACAATGTTGCTTTAGGAGCAGGATGTTGGGTTTATAGGGAATAAGGGTGTGTTTTAAAAAATTAGAAATGTAATTTAAAAAAAAATTTAATTAAAAATTTAAATTTAAAATGTTTTAGTAGCGGGATGTTGGGTTTATAGGGGAGAAGGGTGGGGAGTGTTTTAAAAAATTTGAAATTAAATTTGAAATAATTTAGAAATTTTTAATTTAGAATTTAAAATTTAGTTTTATGAGTGGGATGTTGTGTTTATAGGGGAGAGGGGTGGGGAGTGTTTCAAAATAATTTTAAAAAATGTAATAAAATTTAACAATTAAATTTAATTTATCAATTTCTATTTAGGAGTGGGATGTTGAGTTTATAGGGGATAAGAGTGGGTAGTGTATTAAAATAATTTTAATATTTATAAAAAAATAAGTAATAATTTTAACAAATTGATTATGAATTAATAATATTTCTTTTTGTTTTTTTAATTTAGAATGAAGGTGTGTAATTTGATATAATTTATATATTGTTATTAAAATATTTAAAAATGAATTTTGAGTGAAATTATAATTTTGTTTTAATAGTGGATAATTTCAAATATATAAATATTATAAATTATAGTTTATGAATATTTCACAATATTTGATATTTCACATGTTAATAATTAATAATTCGTTTTATGGCACATATATTAAAAATTAATATTTATAATATAATTTATAGAAATTAATAATGAAGTAGAAATTAATCATTATTTACTAAAATCATTTAGGAAAAAATACATTATTATGTATAATGTAAATAAAATTAAATAATTTATGTGTGAAATATAGGGTCCGATTAGGATGGCGGAAGGCCCGCCACCGCCGGCCCGGCGGTGGCGGTCCTTCCGCCATCACACCGTGAATTATCCACCGCGCAATTAGGAAGTCGGTGGGTACCGCGGCGGACGCAAAGTCCGTCCGCCGTTTACCGCCAAAGGCAACCGTACCGATTGCCTAGCGGATGGTGCAGGGTGCCTAAAATGGTGGCAGTGCCTAACAGGCACCGTCCACCAAATTAGGATGTGGGTAAAAAAAGGCCTTCCTTCGATGCCGCCATGGAAAGGCTGGCGGGGATTGGGTTTGGGGGCTCGTTGCGGGCCCCCCCTTGTTTGGGTGGGGTGTTGCTGCACTGGGGGGTACCTATGGTACCCCTGCATTTCCCTGCACTGCGTGGCAGGCACTGCGAGGTGCTTGCCATGTAGTGCAGGGAAATGCACAGCATCACATTTTAACATTGCGTACGGTGCTGCAGCCAGCAGCACCGTCCGCAATGTTAAATGCCCTGGATGCGCCCGCCAGTATGGTGGACGCATCCTAAGTTCAGTGGTGGGACCGCCGCATGTCTGGCGGGCGGTCCCAAACACCGCAACGATGGCGGGCGGACTCAGGTCCGCCCGCCATCGTAATGAGCCCCATAGTCATTTTTAATGTATATTGTTATATTTACTGTTTTGTGAAATCAAAAATTATTATTATTATCTTTTTTAAATATTGAGAGTTATTTAAATATTGTAAATATTTGTAAATGTTATTATTAAAGGAAATTAGTTTAATGTACAGTTTATTTACACATGTAATTTTAATTTTAGGGGGAATAGTACATTATATATGTTTGTTATTTATTATTTTTAATAACTTAAGACTAATTGGTGTGGAAATAGTAAATTATATATGTTTAATGTCCAGCACCTTCCCTGAGTTAATAGTAAATGGAGTGGGAATAGTAAATTATATAGGTTTAGTGTCCAGCACCTTCGATTCCGATTCAGGCCGGAAAACGTACCGACCGACTCGGTACGGGAATTTAGTCTGACCGACACGTACCGGCGCAGTCCGATCCGCATAGTACGATGCTATGCATGTGAATTACGACCGACTCGTACGGAACACAAGCCGAACGACCGAACCGCACGGAAAGCAGCCATCCGGCCGGAAAATCTACGCGAATCGAACCGACCGACACGCACCAGGAATGAACCAGACAGATACGTACCCGCGAACTCCGACCCGCGCAGTACGATGCAATGCGTGTAAAACCAGACCGAGTCGCACGGAGCTCAAGCCGTACGACCGACACGCATAGAAAACAGGGAGCCGAAGCAACCCAATACTCTGCGACCGACGCGTACGCTGCACATGAAACCCAGCAGAAAGACAACGTGAAAGACTCGGAGAAGCTCGCACGAGACAACTGCAGCGTCTGACTCGGTCAGAAGAACGTCTTCTACATGCCCAAAAAATACAAAGGAATAAATACAAAAAAAAGGGCCAAACAAGCAATGACAAAGTCAATAAATAGTGGGGAAAAAAAACATGGAACAAAGACACACCCACAACTCCACCCATATAAAGGCCACAAATCCCTACCATGATCCTTTGCAAATTCAACTGACCTGCCAGCACAGAACACCATCAGACAGCAACCACAGACACACTCACAACTCATCCATCACACAAGCCACACACCATTAGCACTTCCCTAATAGCCCCCTCACATACACCCAGCAAAACTGACACTCACCCACCCTCACTTGCACACTTACACACACATCAATCCCCACCACCACCCATCACCATACCCCCAAAGAAGAATCCAAAGTTCCTAGACAGTGAATTGGAAGTCCTGGTAGATGAAATCCTAAGAGTAGAGCCACAGTTGTTTGGTACATTGGTCCAACAGACCCCCATGTCGCAGAAAACCAAGATGTGGGAGAGGATCGTTGACAGGGTGAACGCACAATCACCATGTTTGCGCACAAAGGAAGACATCCAGAACAGGTGGTATGACATGCGCCGGAGGGTCAAGGACCTACTCAAGAAGGAATATGCCTTGAGTCATCGCACCGGCAGTGGCCCTCCTGCCAAACCAGTATACCTCAGGTCCTGGGAGGAGAAGGTGCGGGCCATCCTACCACCAGAGAGCATATATGGACTATCAGACATCCCAGAGCCTGGTGAGTACACAACCAATATACCCAATATTGTGTGACAATACACACACATCACTGTCAAGGGGATAGTGAAACCATGCACCGTTAGCAAAGCCACAGTAACCAAAAGATAATCATCCCAAGATGTGTATGCTAGTCAGACAAACACAATACCTGCCATCTCATAGTGATATGTAACTGTGTCATGACATGTACAAACCTAACAACAAATAGAGCAAGGCAGTGGCACAAATCTAACCAACAAACACTGTCAGACATTTTGCCACCACTAGAACACCACCTCACAGGGAAGCTGACTGAAAGAAAGGAATTGTGTGTATGCTGGTGAAGTGAGTGTAGCCAATAGCATGATGGGAGTTGTAGTCACAGATATTGGTCACCCTCACAATTGGCCCATCAACACCACTCTGAACCATGCTCACATCACAGGGAGTGGAAAAGAACTGACAAGATGGCTGACACTGGGTACTGCTGTGGGGAGAACAAGCCCCTGCTGGGGGTTGTGCTCAAAACAACAGCAGGACACCACTGCCTGACATCCTGAAAGCCAACTTGCACTCCCTGCAATGGAAGCACGTTCCATGGTGGGATATCTGGCTGGGTGGGAAGGAGGACTGACAGCTCTGACCATAGTTACCAGCAGCTTTTCTCACACACCCCCTTAACACAAACTCCACACAACTCTCCTGGGAGAATGCATTGCCTCACACTCTAATTAAATATCCCACAAAGAACTACCACACTGGGTTATGCTGTGTGAAGCACAGGGACACTTTTGGGACTTGTAGCCAAACAAACGCCAGGACAACACTGTCAGCCATCCTGTCAGCACAGGCACACTACCCCACAGGGAAGCAGAGTCAAAAGGAAGTAAGTATGCACATGCTGGGAAGGGTGTAGGCAATAGCATGATGGGAGTGGTAGTCACAGCTCAACATCCCCCACCCGCATGGCTCGGCAAGCTCACACTGAAGCATGCACACCTCACAGGGAGTGAAAAGCCACTTCAAAGATGTCTGACAATGGTGCTCTGTTGTGGGGAGCACAAGGCCCTGCTGGGAACTGTGCACCAACCAACAGCAGGACACCACTGACTGACATCCTGACAACCAACTTGCACTCTCTGCAATGGAAGCACGTTTCATGGTGGGATGTCTGGCCTGGGGGAGGAGGAGTGCCAGCTCCGACTACAGCTACCAGCAGGCCCTTACACACACACCACTTCCACTAACTCCAAACAACACACCTGGGACCGTGCTCCACAAGAGAGTGAGTGAAAAGCCACTTCCAAGATGTCTGACACTGGCCTCAGCTGTGGGGAGCACAAGGCCCTGCTGTGAACTGTGCACCAACAAACAACAGGACCACACTGTCAGCCATCTTGCCATTGCTGTCACACTCACACACAGTGAAGTCGACTCAAAAGGAAGGAAGTATGGGCATGCTGGGAAGGGGGGTGTAGGCAATAGCATGATGGGAGTGGTAGTCACAGCTCAACATCCCCCACCCGCATGACCCGGCAAGCTCACACTGAAGCATGCGCACCTCACAGGGAGTGAAAAGCCACTTCAAAGATGTCTGACAATGGTGCTCTGTTGTGGGGAGCACAAGGCCCTGCTGGGAACTGTGCACCAACAAACAACAGGACCACACTGTCAGCCATCTTGCCATTGCTGTCACACTCACACACAGTGAAGTTGACTCAAAAGGAAGGAAGTATGGGCATGCTGGGAAGGGGGGTGTAGGCAATAGCATGATGGGAGTGGTAGTCACAGCTCAACATCCCCCACCTGCATGGCCCGGCAAGCTCACACTGAAGCATGCACACCTCACAGGGAGTGAAAAGCCACTTCAAAGATGTCTGACAATGGTGCTCTGTTGTGGGGAGCACAAGGCCCTGCTGGGAACTGTGCACCAACCAACAACAGGACACCACTGACTGACATCCTGAGAGTTAACCTGCACCCACTGCAAGGGTGGCATGCTTCATGGTGGGATAACTGGGCTGGGGGAGAAGGAGGTCTGGATGTCAACCAAATACCACCAATGCTGGCCATACACACACCTACTCTGCAAAAACACATTGCACACGTGGGACCAGTCACTCCCAAAGTAAAAGCCCTGGCAAGATGGCTGACACATGGGCATGAGAAATGATGTGCCTGCAATTCACACCCATGCACTGGCCAACCCAAACACGTACACACTCACAGCCATTGCAACTCTATGTTTACACACACTGTCAGGGGATGCAGTGTCCATGGGTGCCCCCTGGCCTGGCTGTGAAGGTGTGACTTGCAGATGACAACTGTGGAGAATCAGACAAACTACATAGCACAAAACACACAGGAAGTCACAGAGACATCATTGACAGGGGACACCTGACAGTGAATGCAATGGACACACCAATATACCGGACACTGTACCATGGTGTCAGTCACACAAGTTGCGGTTGTGATCTGCATTCCACTCCCACATCGTTCGGCAACATATGCATCCTTCACACAACACACCACTCACTGTCATAGACACTGTAGACACAAGCACCAAGCTGGACTGCATTTGAGGAGACATGCTACTCACAGCAGCAGAACTGCAACACACACCACTGGCCATCACTGTCATGACAATGGAAAAGCCAGAGAGCTGCCGTGCCCAGTCCTTATCACCATGGAGGACATTGACAAGATTAATCACGTTTGCATGTACAAAACTCAGAAACAACATCATTAGCTACGTTAATAACATCACTTGTATGAAATGAGACGTGAACTAGGAACCCAGACAACAACACAGATACTCCCAAGAGATCCCAGGCAAACCCGGCTGTGATCATGTTGTCCAGACACACCAATGTGACGCACAAAGAGTGGCAAAAACTGCCATCACACATGTCCCAATCTTGAAAGATATCCTAAGTGGAATTGCACGTATGTCCCTGTTAAAGGACAAATGTGGACAAGGATGACACACCTGTGTCAGGCACGTGATGGCCCTTGAGTAGCAATGGCCATGTACAGCCAATGTATACATGAGCTGGTCATGCACACACCTCAACATTCACATTGAAATGCTTCAGGTTGGCAGGAGAATGTGCTACAACAATATCAACCTCTGACTGTGACAACTTAGCACAATGCAATGTACAGGCACGCATCCAGATGTACAGTCACAACTGTCATATGTTTGAACCATTGATGCCTGTAGAAACATAACATACATTGTGTGTCTCTTCCAAACACAGGTGATGATGGGGACACAGCAGCAGATGATGAGGAGTCCCTGTCCCAGGCTCCGGTGGCCCCTGAGCTCTCTGGTGTGGAACAGCCTCTGCCCTCCTCGGATGGTGAAGACCTACCTGGCCCCTCCGGTGTGAGTCATCATGCAGCACCAGCAGGACCACCATCTGCACCCCCTGCACCCACTCCTCCAACATCTGCCAACACACAGACCACCCCCGCCGACATGGACAGACCAAGGACACTGAATGACAACAGCACAGGGACCCCGGCCCCCCGGGAAGCAACGGACAACAACCCCAGTACCAACCCCCAAGGGGGCCTAGGATCACCTGTGCGTGCCACCACAGGTCCCGCACGTGTGGCCAGGGGTGGTGGGAGGGGTGGTAGGCAGAGGTCGCTGTTTGCAGAGGGGTCTGGACTGCATGATGACCCACAACTGGTACGCATTGCAGATGCGTACCAGAATAGCACCGGAGAGGTCAGCCAGGTAGTGGGGATCCTCAAGGACATTCAACAGCAGAAGGCTGCCCATCATGCCCGCTTGGACTCCCACATGTCCCGTGTGGAGACACACATGTCTGGCATGGAGTCCAAGTGGGACACATTGGAAGAACTGACAGCGGTGCAGAGGGACATATTGACATGCCTCCGCCAGATTAGCACCAACATGTCCACACCTCCCTGTGTGCCCACAACATCTGGTGCCGCAACAACTGCAACTGCCACAGGGAGGGAGGATGACTCTGGTGGAGAGTCCTCTGCACCGCAGCGGCCTGCACGTGAGTGTCCCCCCAGAAAGAAGAGGGGTCGTCCGAGGAAGGACAACTGAGAGGCAGATGGCCATGTACATCCCCCAGGAACCCAACACCTGTTCTGGAAATTCTCCTTTGTGTGCAAACTGTTCACCCTGTTGAATGCAACCCACCTCTCCCACATGACATGGGGAGTTTAAGTTGGACTAATGTATTAGATGACTGTGGACTTTACTCAGGACATTTCTGCTACCAACACTTCCAACTCATCTGGGAACTTTGGATTCCAATCCCAATGTACAGCACCCACCATCCTGTGCACTATCCTCACACATGTATGTAAATAAACTCACTAATACACCATACTTGCCTCTGTTGTGATTCCAACGTGGTATTTTGTCATGGAGATGATGATCTGCTAAATGACACTGTGCATGCTAACTGCTACAGCAATTCCAACACCGTCATGTGAGTCATGGCGACGTGACACATATGAGGGAGACACACCACTAGGGCAACACAACACATACACACCAGGGTCATCTGACTCATCGCCTACACTGATGTTGCCAGGAAATACAGTGGAATGCACAGACACCACACCTATTCAGAGTCTGTGTTAACTAGCCCACAGGTGCAGTAAGCAAATGTCAGTCAGATGTGTGAACACAGACAATGCACATCCCAAAGTGAAGCACAGGTTTATCACACATTTGCAACATGTTGTTTCCACTACAGATGCAAGGTAATCCCACGTGGCAGTGGCCACACAGTCAACAAGTGTTGAAGAAATAAAGTCCAGGGGTATGTGGCACATCACCTGTAGGGAAACAACTGCTTCCACCCTGGAAGTTGAATCATGGTGTCGGGGGATCACAGTTGACCAAACAACTCTGAAAGTACCCTGTGAAGGACAGACATGACACACAGTCAAAAGCACTGAAGAACAGGACAGAGCTGCAATACTCATGCCCAATACATGTCACAAGATACCTACACAAAACCAAGTTAGCATGTCAACACTGTTGGGGAGTACAGACTACCTGTAAGGACACATCGCTGCACGCATCCAGTCAAGTAGCACATGGCCACACTCAAACAGCAACAGAGCACCACCAACACATATCATGCAAACTCAAATCATTGACATAACATCTCTGTATACTCACATTCAGCTGAAGAAGTTGGTGATGAGCTGTGTGCGGACATCACCCTCATCATCATCATCATCACTGGCATCGTGGCCCAGGCAGGATCCTCCACAGGTGGCGGATGTTGGTCATCGTCATCCAGGATGAGAGGCAACTCCTTCCGCACTGCCAGGTTGTGTAGCATGCAGCAGACGATGAAAATCTTGCACACCTTTGCAGGGGCATATGGGAGGGCCCCTCCTGTCTTGTCCAGGCAGCGAAAGCGGCTCTTCAGGAGACCAAATGTCCGCTCGATCACTCTCCTGGTCCAACCATGTGCCTCATTGTAGCGCATCTGGGCTGGTGTTACAGGGTTCCTGAGGGGTGTCAGCAACCACGGCATGTTGGGGTATCCGGAGTCACCTACATACAGACAATTGCACAATAGCTGAGTTGGAAAAGAGGGTGGAATACAACATTGCAGAACACACACAATGGTACAAAGTCAGTACACACCGACAAGCCAGGCACGCTGGTTCTGCATCTGTGACATCATCCTCGGGATGCGACTACTCCTCATCACGTAGGCATCGTGTGCAGAACCGGGGAAACGTGCACACACATGTGAGATGCTCATATCTGCAAGACAAACCACCAGAGCATTGATAGAATGGAACTTTTTCCTGTTCCTGTATGCCTGCTCATGTGCCTGTGGTGGTACCAAAGCCACATGTGTCCCATCAATGGAGCCGATGACATGTGGCATCCTCCCCAGGGCATAGAAGTCACTCTTGACGTCAGTGAGTTGTTGACGTTTAGGGAAATAGATGTACTGGTTCAAGTATGTTAACATTGCCTCCAAAACATCGCGTAGCACACGGCTGAACATGGTCTGTGACATCCCACCAGCAGACGCCACAGTGTGTTGAAAGGTACCGGTGGCAAAGAAGTGTAGGGCTGCCATCACCTTCACCTTGGGGGTCAGCGCTGTAGGGTATGGCCGGCCAGGTAGCAAATGTGGGGCCAACCGCCCCGCCAATTCCTCAATCAGCGGCCTGTTGAAGCGGTACCGTCGGATGCAGTCACGTTCCACCATGGTTGCAAGGTCAGGGAATGGTCTATGGACAGCTGGTGCCCTGCAGTACATAGGTGAACAAAGAAAGATTGTCAGTCACCCCACATATGTGGCATTGACCATACTAAATATCACATGATACATCATTATGAGACACAAGTACTTGATGTGTGTGCCGTTCTGTATGGACATATATGGCACCTACGGAAATCATTAGGCTGTGTCACAGTACCCATGTACTGCTGTCACGTTCCAAACACACACCACAGTGACAAGTGAGGACAGATGTGACCCAGGCATCACAGCTCTTTGACAGGTAGATTCCCAGGGACCCTGTATTGCCACATGGACACTGGCATGACATGGCGTATCATGTACACGCCAGCAAAACAACCATGACTCCCACAGGTAGTGGCCCGTTGCCTCTGCAGGACAGACATGGACGTCTGTGACACACACACGCACAACATCAAAGTCGATGCACAAACAACGTGGATGTGGAGACTGTCTCCCATTGTGCACATGGAACCAGAGACATCTGGAACACAACATGCACACAGACTGTGGAGGGCCATCACAATTGTGGCAATGGGTCACCCTGTGATTTACATACCATCCCACATGGGACTCAGGGTGTATGTGACATAACATACACATATACAACCTGGAAATGTGACCATGTCACATGCTCTGAACTGAACAGTTGCACATCACAGTGGTCATGTGCACAACACACAAAGGATTCTGTCCCCATGAACACGTGCACAGCCTGGGAGTGGCTGCCCCCAAGTGCCACCCAACAAACCACATGTTGACCCCCATACACACACAGGTAATGCAGCCTTACATGCCTTAGGATACAGTGTGGACAGGCTGTGGTGTTGAAGGTGTGCCCCTGAGCCCCTGGCAAGTAATTGTGGCTGGCATACGTTCACCTGTGACAACCATGGTGACATATGCGAGTGACTTGTACAGGGACGCGTCGTACAGCAATGGACCGATCCGTGCGCACGCATTGGCCATTGCATATGATGTTGACGGATGCGTGTTGTGTTTTGAAATACGTGTCGTACATTAATGGACCGATCGGTGCGCACGCATTGGCCATTGCATATGATGTTGACGGATGCGTGTTGTGTTTCGAAATACGCGTCGTACAGCAATGGACCGATCGGTGCGCACGCATTGGCCATTGCATATGATGTTGACGGATGCGTGTTGTGTTTCGAAATACGCGTCGTACAGCAATGGACCGATCGGTGCGCACGCATTGGCCATTGCATATGATGTTGACGGATGCGTGTTGTGTTTCAAAATACGCGTCGTACAGCAATGGACCGATCGGTGCGCACGCATTGGCCATTGCATATGATGTTGACGGATGCGTGTTGTGTGACGTAATACACGTCGTACGGCAATGGTCCGATCGGTGCGCATGCATTGGCCATTGCATATGATGTTGACCGATGCGTGTTGTGTGACGTAATACGCGTCGTACAGCAATGGAACGATCCGTGCGTACGCATTGGCTATGGACTGACATGGTAACGGACGCGTATTCGAAGCTTTGGCGAGTCGGATGCAGTGAATTCAGTTGGCCCCCCACAACAATGTTGCAAATTCATGGGTGTCATCAAGTTGAAATTTTGAAGGATGCTGTAGGCGTGTATTAGTGGTGCAATTCCATGGATTGGCCAGATTCAGAAGATGCAAACGACTTGGACCTATCACATTGGACACATGGGACAGTATCTGCCTCTGCAGCACACATATAATGCTGGCTGTTCCCCTGAGAGCTCACTTGCCTGCACTACATGCTCCAGAACGACATCTGCCACCACCACTGCTGCTGTCTCTGCATCCTCTGGCTACTGCAATGGCACGTACTGTGGAGAGAGCCCCAGCCTTCAGCACTGAGGAGAACCAGGCCCTGCTGGACAGCCTCCTTCCACAGTACAGCAAGCTGTATGGGAAACCAGGGGAGCAGGGGAGCAGGTGAGTGTGCTGTCCACTGCCTTACTAATTGTGCATGTTGTCTGACTAGCAAGACTTACAGTGTGTACACCAGTGGCTAGCATGCTCACTGAGTAGTTGTCACCCCCCAAAGTGTGTAGTTACATGCACTGAACAGGTATAGTGCAGTAACAGTGCATTCCAACAAGGTTTTACTTCCCAGGCAATGATACCATTTAGTAACTGCTGGACAACTGTTCATAGCCATAGTTGCACTACATGTGTACATCATATGCCCCTGTGATTGAGACATGTATATCCAACTGTGTGATGCACAGATACGTTGCATGTGTAGTAATGGCCTTTTCACTTTGTCATCCTCACAGGTTGATGCCCACCAGAAGCAGGAGATCTGGCTGACCATCGCCCGGGCAGTACGATCTGTGGGGGTCTACAGACGCAGGATCCGCAACTACCAGAAGAGGTGGCAGGACCTTCGTGGCTGGACCCGGAGGATCGCAAGGGTCCAGCTGAAGCTGTCGCCTCCTCGCAGGAGGGGCGGACACCAGACCCTGACCCCCCACATGCTCCAGATTCTGGTGGTGGTCTTCCCTGACCTGGATGGGCAGCTGAAGGCCAGACAGCAGCAAGGAGGGGGTAAGTGCTAGCCTTTTCTGGGTACTATGACTAACATGCTCTATGCACTCCTTTAGCCTGGTTCCACTTCCACAGTATGACTGTCTTGTCATCCTGGACTCATGTCCCTCACTTGTGTCATGCCCCCTCCTCATCTGATACACAGGTGTGGCCCTTACAGTCTGTGACTTAGGTCACTTGGGTACTGTGTACTTGCAGTTACCTGTGGTTCAAGTTGGGGACAGGATCAGTTACAGGAACTTTGTTGTGGGCTGCATGGGTGGTACAATTGCTCACACAATGCCTGTGATCTGACATGTACTCTGGGTATGGCTTTAATATGTGTTCCAATTGCTGCTCTGACTCACCACATGTCTGGGGTATGTGCCACACACCCATGCTGCTGCAGAGACCAAGGTAGGAGCCTCAGAAGTATGTACATCATGTGTGTGACACATGCATAGCCACCTGCCTAGTGTTCAGGGTAATACCATGTTGCACATGGACCAGGACTGTAATGCCTACTCCGGACATCGAAGGCACTCTGTTCTCCCACTCCCGTGTGTCAGCATACATATTGGGCATTGTGAAGAGTGCACTCAGGTGTCTGCCTCTGTGTCACCGTGGTGTGGCCTTGCTTTTGGACTCCTGGAGTGTTTAACAATTTGGGGTGGCCAGCCATCTGAGTTGTGACTATAGGATCTGCACATTGGATAATGCATAGGTCTCTGATCCCTTGACTGTGCACAATGGTGTATGAAACATTGAGGTGCAGGCAGCTTTGGTACATTCTCATCAGACGGTGAAGTGCTCATGTGTATGGATTTGTGTTTGCAGTCACTCAAATGTCTCATTTGAATGACGTGGGATCATCTTAGTCCTCATGATGTGGGTGGCCAGGGTGCACATGTGCACCTGTCAGCTACAGGGCTTGCATTCCCAAAACTTCCATGATTGTGACACAGTGCAGACTGGTGTTGTGTGTATGCACTGCCCCTGTGACAGGAGACAGTTATGACTGACTTGCCAGACAGGCCTGTGCCATAACATTCAACTTGCAAAGGGTGATCCAGCAGTAGTGTGATATGTCCTGCATGCACACCATTGTCGCATTGTCTATCAGGACATGAGGACATCATTGTGTCTGGTGATGGAACCAAAACCCACATATCGATAGAGACTCTGCCCATCACTTTTCCTGACACATGTACTGAGTCAGTGGCAGGAGATGGCATGTGTTTGGAGTGACACATTTCCATATGTTCTCTTGGATGTCCAACAACTGTGTATGTGGTGCATGTGTGCACATATGATTAGTCGCATACAACAGGCACCAGACAGATGGGTACATGGACAGGTAGGACATGAGTGGCATGAATGACTGTCAGGCAGACAATGGGCTTCTTCAAATCAGTGTCCGCACTTATTGCAATGTCTAGCAAATGATGGCAGGGCTTGCTCTGTGATGTGCTGTACTTACTGTGGTGTGTGTGGTCAGTACAGGTGACTAATGTTGCTCTGTTTATCCTGATTGTTTGCAGATACATCCACGGCCACAGGAGGAGACAGCTCCACGGACCAAGAGGAGCGGCAGAGCCAGACTGGGTCCACTGCAGAGGAGACCGAGGGACCCAGTGGCACGGAGGGTGAGGGGAGCCACACTGAGGAGACCTCAGCTACGACCACCTCGGCTGAGGTACACAGCACTTCCAGTGAGGACTCCCTTGTGGAGGCGGGTGTCAGCAGACCACAGACAGAATCAAGCAAGTCTGTCCCCGCCACCACCACCATCTCCACCCTCCCATCTGCTCCCATCCCACATGTCCGTGGAGGCTCCCATGTAGGGGAGCGTGTCTCCTTCACGCCAGGCACCGCACCCCCTGCCTCTGTCTCCCCTGCTGCCCTGAGTGTGGAGTCTGTGGACTTGCTGAAACAGATCCATGTAGGGCAGACATCAATGCTGAGTGTCCTCTATGCACACACGGGTCTGTTGACACAACTGGTGTCATTCATGAAGGGCATGTCATCTGGCATGTCTGCCCTATAGCGGACCAATCAGTCCATGGCCTCCTCACTGACGGCAGCAGTGTCCCTCCTGCAACAGTCCCTCACCCCTCCTACCTCTGCCCCATCCACAATGCCCAGTACCCTACCTGTCCCAAGCAAACACACACCGGCACAGGCACGCACCAGCACAGACACAAGCAGCACACAGACACACACGCCAAAATCCAGACGCACACGCACGCACAGTCAGGGGTCTGATACCTCACTCACAGGGGATGGGGCCCAGACACACACACACGCATCCACGAGCACTCCGCAGTCCTCAGTTACCTCTCCCTCCAAAACCCCTTCCCTTGCCTCACCTGCAACCCCCCCTCCCAGAAGCTCTTCCTCTGTGAGCTTTGCCTCTTCCCCACAGATCCATCTGACCCAACGTACAGGCAGAAGAGGCGACCACCACACACAGAGGGGAGTGCCCCTCACACCCGGACACCCTCCCCCAGGCACAGGCAGACTGAGGACCCCATTAGGAAGTGCCCCCGGACCAGGAAGGGCAAGACCCCACCACCACCACCACGCAGCTCCATCACACAGTCTCTCTCCTCCATCCCCCAGGCCACCACTCCACAGGTTCCCCTGCCACACCCTGCCCCAGGTTCCACCACACACCAATACCGCATCCCCAAACTGCTTAGGCCCTCCCCCTACCACTTGCTCTTCCACCCCCAACCCAGATGCTCGGCCTGTTTGTGCCACTGGTGTGGAGACCGGGTCCCCCCTCTGTCCTGCCCACCTCATCTGCCCCCCTTCCACTCCCTTGGAGTTATGCACTGCAGTGGAGTCCACAACCACCCAGTCTGACTTGGGCACTGCAGTGGGGACCCAGTCCACTCCATCTGACCGGCCCACTGCAGTGGTGCCAGCACCCACACCATCTGACTTGTGCCCTACAGTGGTGCCGGCTCCCACTGAGTCAGACACCTCCACTGCAGTTGCCGGTGACACTCCTGCACCCACCACCCCTTCACTGCCTCCTTCTGGCATCCCCTGATCCTGTCCCTGCGGTGCCTGGCCTGCCCCTTGTATGCCCCTCCGAGGGGGATGTCCCCTGTCCGTACCAGTGCAGGCAAGCAATGGGTGACAAGTTGTCACATGTCACCCTGTTCGCACTGTGAATGTGGACTGGCCATTGGCCTTAGTTTCTTTTGGACTTCCAATTTTTCATTCACATTGGCTGAATAAAGCGTCTTTTTGTTTACTAGTAGTTTTGCTTTTGTTGTACATGATGTAGATGAGTATCATCATGCATTTGCTGTTGTAATAGTGTTCAGATCAGGAACATGAAGTGTTGCTGTGATGGACTCCATGTGGTCCATGGGATATGTGTCCTAATCTAGTCTGGATCCATAGCATCCTTTGCTGCAGTCTGAGGGTGTAATGTTCAGCATTTGACACAGGGATGTACGTTTTGCATTTGTAATTTAACATCTGTGGTTTACACTCATGCACATCTGGTGGGCTTACCACTTTTCAATGTTTCTATTTCCCTGACTGTGTGCCCATCTCCACTGGACATGCAGTTTAGCACATCAATGTTGAAGGACTCATCTGTGTATACAGTGCAACTTGCTTGACACGTGTTTTGGGTATATGCAGATGACTGAAGTGACACTCCCGTAACCAGGCTGATGTGAGCAGAGCCTTCAGTGTTTTGTTATTGTTGACTCACTGACCGAGTGTTCTGCTGACATGTTTGAGTCGTGCACAGACAAGGTTTGGCACAGCGGACCTTCCACAGGAGTGGAGTGCCCTCATGGCAGTGTGTAATCCCGTGACATTGCCTGGGCCCGTGTGGTGTGTTGTGTAAGCATGTCTGTGTGTGTTCCCTTCCCTTTTCCTACACAGGCTGTGTCCCTACGGATGTTCCTGTTTGTGATGCTTGCTGAGTTGTCCTGTGTTCATCCAGCATCTTGGACCTGGTTTCTCCGTGATGTGGGTGCATGGCAAACTAATGTTCATCAGGTTGTCATCCCTAGTTGTCTTTGTTGTCAGGGCTGGGGATGTGGGCAAACGCAGATGGGACACAGTCAGGATTCCCCTTGGCACTTGTTGGTTACACAAGTCATGTAATTTACAGTTTGTGGTAGCTTTCAGTGATTGTGACACGTTGTGTGTGTGACTGCTGCCACTCCTCAGGGTCAGAGCTGCAATGTTGGAAGTTGTCTACGTGTGTTCTTTGTGGGTCACCTTGGCTTCTTCATTGGTGTGTGACTGTGGCCGGGATCCCATTGATTGGGGTGGATTTCACGTCATGCGCATGTACTGTGTACTGTGCAGTGTGTCAGACATTCACGAGTCTTGTTGACTGGCCAGGTGTGATGGGTTTCTGCACCTTAGTTCCCACAACCACCTCTGGGATTGTCATGGGTGCATGTGCAATGTCACCAGTCTATGTGAGCTTCACTGCTGCACATTGGTGGAGATCAAGGTGGGTGGTGTTGAGTGTGTGCAAATGTGAGTTGTTGCACGGCTAGACCCCTACCTCCATATTGGCCTTGGCTGACAGGCCGTGCTGATTGATTTGTGCTTGTGTAGGTGTGATGGTAGTTTGTTGCTCAGGACACATGGCTGTGGTTCACAGTGTGAACGACATCTACCTTTGTCATCACAGTGGAATTATCATGCAGGCTAGTGTCACCACAATGTGGGGTCCCTGGGGGTAGTGCTGTGGTGGGTCTGTCTCTTGCTGTGTTAGTTGCTGTTCCTACAAGCTTGTGTGACATGTGTAATTTGGGCTCCCTCTCATCTAACAATGCCTGATTGCCCACATAGGGGAATCCGATCCATGAGTTATATTGTATGGCACTGTATACACATCTGTGTAATTGGAATTCAGGCCTCCTCATGTGTTGTGTGGTTGCCTGGGGACACTGGCACCCCCCCCCATCACCTGTTGTGTTTGATATGCAGTGTGAGGCTGCCTGTTTGTGTTTGTGCATCTACACCACTGCATTGGCATATCTTTAGTGTGCCGCCCATTGCCTGTATGTTGTTTGGAGGATTTCCCATGCTGTCCCTGGGACTCCTAGGTCATCAGTCAGCACAATAATCATGGTTTGTATGTCCCATTGCTGCCATGGTATGGTATTTGTTCACCTCACATCTACAGTCTCCACAGGATATCTACATTTGTGTGTCCATTAGTGCAGATATGTGGGTCTGCATTATGATGGTCACTTCTGGCATTGTGTAATTGATAAATGGAGACAATGTCAGTCCCCATGGGTGATGTTTGTCTGCACATGGCCAAAGGTATGTTTTATTTGCACTGCACTGTTTGCCTCACCCAATCTATGTTGCTATGGGACACAACCACTACTTTGCCACTGATGTGTTTGTTGTTCTGTGACCTGGAATCATCCATGCTGTTTGGCAGTTGCAGCTTTTTCCATGACAACACTTACCTTTTGGTCACTGTGATGATGGGGTTTAGACCCCATTGCCACAATGTTCAAAATGTGCTTCAGCTATGGACCCCACACTTACCTTTTGGTCACTGTGATGATGGGGGTTTAGACCCCATTCCCACAGTGGTCATGGTCTGCTTGCATTGTGAAGGCCACACACATTTTTGTGTGACACATGTGATAGGGGGTCACATTGTATGTTCAATGTCATGTTCAGTGTTGTAGGCATTTGACACAGACTACACACTCTTGTCATGATGTTGGGGGATGTCTTTTGCTGACATTCCTTATGTTGGAGTATGCTGGTTGTGTCATGCATTACCCGTCCTATGAGTGGGGATGGTAGTACTGGTAGGCATCCAGGCCCCCATGAGTAGGGGTGGTGGTAGTGGTAGGCATCCATCCCCCCATGAGTAGGGGTATTGGTAGTGGTAGGCATCCATCCCCCCATGAGTAGGGGTGGTGGTAGTGACAGGCATCCAGCCCCCCATGAGTAGGGGTGGTGGTAGTGGTAGACATCCATCCCCCTATGAGTGGGGATGGTAGTAGTGACAGGCATCCAGCCCCCCATGAGTAGGGGTGGTGGTAGTGACAGGCATCCAGCCCCCCATGAATAGGGGTGGTGGTAGTGGTAGGCATCCATCTCCCCATGAGTAGGGGTGGTGGTAGTGGTAGGCATCCATCCCCCATGAGTAGGGGTGGTGGTAGTGACAGGCATCCAGGCCCCCATGAGTAGGGGTGGTGGTAGTGACAGGCATCCAGGCCCCCATGAGTAGGGGTGGTGGTAGTGACAGGCATCCAGCCCCCATGAGTAGGGGTGGTGGTAGTGACAGGCATCCAGCCCCCATGAGTAGGGGTGGTGGTAGTGGTAGGCATCCATCCCCCTATGAGTGGGGATGATAGTAGTGACAGGCATCCAGGCCCCCATGAGTAGGGGTGGTGGTAGTGGTAGGCATCCATCCCCCTATGAGTGGGGATGATAGTAGTGACAGGCATCCAGCCCCCATGAGTAGGGGTGGTGGTAGTGACAGGCATCCAGGCCCCCATGAGTAGGGGTGGTGGTAGTGACAGGCATCCAGCCCCCCATGAGTAGGGGTGGTGGTAGTGGTAGGCATCCATCCCCCTATGAGTGGGGATATTAATAGTGACAGGCATCCAGGCCCCCATGAGTAGGGGTGGTGGTAGTGACAGGCATCCAGCCCCCCATGAGTAGGGGTGGTGGTAGTGACAGGCATCCAGCCTCCCATGAGTAGGGGTGGTGGTAGTGACAGGCATCCAGCCCCCCATGAGTAGGGGTGGTGGTAGTGGTAGGCATCCATCCCCCTATGAGTAGGGATGATAGTAGTGACAGGCATCCAGGCCCCCATGAGTAGGGGTGGTGGTAGTGGTAGACATCCATCCCCCTATGAGTGGGGATGGTAGTAGTGACAGGCATCCAGCCCCCCATGAGTAGGGGTGGTGGTGGTGGTAGCCACCAGGCCCCTATGGGTGTGTATGGCATTGGTGATAGCCATCCCGCCCCTATGGTTCTGCTGTTGCTAGTGTACGTCATTTCTGCATCCCTATGTGTGTGTGACATATGTCGGGTACGTGTCGTTTGTCTGTGTAGTGGGTGTCTGACTTACCGTCTGCTCCGTACGCGTCCGTACCGGTTCCGGTAATAGATGTACAGTATTGGTAGGACCTGCGCGATGGGATTCATGGTTGGTTCGTCTCGTTCGGGTTTCTCGTGGCTTCGACTCGTACTCGTAGCTGGCTTGTTCGTCTCGTAGCCGTGGATCGTCTTGTGGCGCGAATCGGAGCTTATGTGCAGCTCTCCCGGATGCTCTGACGTGCCGGACGTAGCGACCAGTTCGGCGCGTACGGATTGCGCATCGTACTAGTCCGGCCGGAAGGTGCTGTGTATTTACTTCCGTGCGACTCGAATCGGCGTTTACGGATCCAGCTCGGTTGGAGAACTGGAGCTGGAATGGGAACGTACGTCTCGCTCGGAATTTTAGCAGTAATGTGCATCGTACTTGCTCGCTCGGACGAATGTTCGAACCGTTCGGGAAAAACGCGTTCGGCTCGTATTTTTTCCAGACGAATCGTTTTCGGTGCGCTTCCGGCCGAGATCGGAATCGACCCCTTAGTGTCCAGCACCTTCCCTGACTTAATACTAACTGGAGTGGGAATAGTAAATTATATATGTGTAGTGTCCAGCACCTTCCTTGACTTAATACTAACTGGAATGGGAATAGTAAATTATATATGTTTAGTGTCCAGCACCTTCTTTGACTTAATACTTATTGGAGTGGGAATAGTAAATTATATATGTTTAGTGTCCAGCACCTTCCCTGAGTTGATACTAACTGGAGTAGGAATAGTAAATTATATAGGTTTAGTGTCCAGCACCTTCCCTGACTTAGGGGGTCATTACAATGACGGGCGGATCGCCACCGCCCGTATGGCGGTGGCAATCCGCCCACCATTTCCCACCGCCCGTTTGCCATTTCCCCGCCATATTACGATGGCGGGGGGAGCCCGGCGGACGGAAAGACCGTCCGCCGTTTTTCCGCCGGTCCCACAGGGAACCGGGCGGTAAAGGACCCTAATATGGTGACGGTGTCTGCAAGACACCGCCATCCATATTAGGATGTTGGCGGAAAGCTGCCTTTCCATGGCGGTGTTGCCGCCATGGAAAGGCATGTGGTCTTTGCTTATGGGGGCCCGTTGCGGGCCCCCGGGGGGGTGGGGAGTGCACATGGGGGGTACCCATGGTACCCCCTACATTTGAATGCACAAGGTGGCAGGCACCGCGCGGTGCCTGTCACATTGTGTATTCAAATGCACAACATGCATTTTTTGCATTGCGGCGGGTGCTGCTGACAGCACCGCCCGCCGCAATGTGAACAATAAGCGGTGGCATCCTAATACCCATGGCGGGACCGCCGCACCCCTTGCGGACGGTCCCGCATTCCGTTGCGGTGGCGGGCGGACTTTGTCCGCCGGCCATCGTAATGGGCCCCTTAATACTAACTTGAGAATAGTAAATTATATATGTGTAGTGTCCAGCACCTTCCCTGATTTAATACTAACTGGAGTAGGAATAGTAAATTATATAGATTTAGGGGGTTATTAGGAAGGCGGGCGGACTTTAGTCCGCCCACCACCCTAGCGGTGCTGGGACCGGCCGCCAGACGTGCGGCGGTCCCGCACCGCTGATTAGGATGCGACCGCCACCGCATTCCGCAATTTTGACATTGCGACGGGTGCTGCTTACAGCCGCAATGCCAAATTGCCATGTTGTGCATTGCCATGCACAACGTGGCAGGCACCGCGCGGTGCCTGCCACTTTGTACATGGCAATGTAGGGGGGTACCATATGTACCCCCCAAGTGCAGTCCCCACCCACCCCCGGGGCCCGCAACGGGCCCCCAAAGCGATTCCCTGCCAGTCTTTGCATGGCGGCATCGCCGCCATGGAAAGGCCTTAAAAACAATACATCCTAATATGGATGGCGGTGCCTGCTAGGCACCTCCACCATATTAGGCCCCAGCTCCGCCCGGCTGGCAATCGGAACGATTGCCGATTGGCGGAAAAGCGGCGGCGGTACCCTGCCATTATAATATGGCGGGGGTAAATCGGATGGAGATCGCGGGCGGATCGCCACCGTCTGGCCGGCGATGGCGATCCACCCGCCATCCTAATCACCCCCTTAATGTCCAGCACCTACCTAACTTAATATTAACTGGAGTGGAAATAGTAAATTATATATGTGTATAGTTTTGTGAACTTAAAATATTTATATAGTGTGTAGTGGGAATGTGTGTGAATTATTATATTTTAAAATGATAATTAAAACAATTATATAAATATTTTTAGTAAAGATATATTATTTTTAAAAGTACATTGCATTAAAACATATATTTTTATTATACTTAAAATATAAATTAATTGATCGACAAATAATCAGACGTGTAAATTTTTGGAATGATGTTTATTTTTGGTCATTGAGGTAGTAATAGTAAAATAACATTTTATTTAATGCATATAATATACATTAAGACACAGAGAAAAAAACATTATCTTTATTTTTTATACATAACAGATTTTTGAAATGTTTATAATTTCACATATAATAATTTTACACATTTTTTAACATTGGTAAATTTTTTAATAAAGGTATGTATTTACAAATTTACATTTTTTTAACAGTTGTACAGTTTTGTTTTGTATTTTCAACATTTATTATTTGGTTACATATATTGTAAAAATTAAATAATATAACATTTTTCACATTTTATATACAAGTAAACATTTTAAATGTATATTTTTTTAACATTTACTAGTAATTTTTAATTAATATTATTGATATATAAAATATTAATAATATTAATTATTGCATTGTTTAATTTTATATAAACATATTTTGTAATAGGTAAATATTTAACATTTGTTACATTTTGTACATATTTTTAATAAGCATTGTACATAATATAAAAAAATATAGAAATATAATAATAATGATATATTTTATATTTATTATTATAATTTTACAATGTAGAAACAATGTTATTTAATTTTCAACATAGAAGTAAAATATTGTTGTATTTTTAGAAAACATTTTATTAATTTATTCATTAGTGTTTAACATGTTTTTGAATAAAAGTATTAATTTTTAATAATTTAAGCAGCCATATTTGTTTTACAGTTAGTATTTTGTAACCGCTTACTTTTGTTTTGGGTTATTTCTGAGGGAGAAGCTCGCGGTTGGAAGCTGCGTCGCGTCGAGGAAGGTAAGTGTCATTTTCTTTAATTAAACTAACTTTTTACTTTAATTTGAAGCTAGTTAGGTGGTAGGTAGTGTGTCTAGTGTTAGGTTTTTGTAATTTTGTCGAGTTTTATGTGTAAGTTAGATTTTAGCGAGATGTCGATAGTTAGTGTTTGCGGCCTAGTTTAGAGAGGTTAGAATATGTGAAATATGTGTGAATATGGTGTTAGAAATGTTTCTAATTGTATTTAATTATGGTATATGTGTATGTTTGTGTGGGTGGGATTGTTTTTCTATTTTTTACAGGTTTTCGTTGTTGGAAGTCACCGTTCAGAGACGATTACGTTTTTTTTCATTAAGAAGTGTGTATTAGTTTAGTAAACTAATATTTATTTACCACTCTCTTAATTTTTCGGGTTTTCCTGGAGCGTTTATTTTTTTAAATAATTTATTCGGGTTTTTTATGGTTTATTCGAATTGGATTTATCGAACTTGGATTGCTTTTTAAACAGATGGATTTTTTCTTTTTTTTGGGGGCATTTTTTTGGGACAATTGGTATTATGATATATCTGGATGGATTTACAGGAGTTGGGATATCCTTTGTTTATCTACGGAAACGGTAAGTTATTTATATTTATTATTGTGGGAGGGAAATGTTAAATAAATTATTTTTATTGTGTGTTATATTTTCTGAAATATAATTAAAATGTCAATATATATTTATGTTTTCAAAATAAATATATGTGATAAAATATTTATGATATACCTGTTTTTGGAGGAAAGTATTAGTATTTTTGGTGGATTTCTAGGTTACAGTAGGCTTTTGGCTATTGTTGATAGGTATTCTAGGCCTCTTGTTGTTGGATATAGTCTTACTTTACTTTGTAGGTATTCAAACATTTGTCTAGTTTCTTTGGTAAGTTTTGGGCCTATTTGGGTTACAGATTGCTCCATTCGTATGGGCCGATTCCGATTCGGGCCGGAAAACGTACCGACCGACTCGGTACGGGAATAAAGTCCGACCGACACGTAGCTGCGCAGCCCGACCTGGGTAGTACGATGAAATGCATGTGAATCACGACCGACTCGTACGTAACACAAGCCGAACGACCGAACCGGACGGAAACAAGCTATCCGGCCGGGAAACCACGCGAATCGAACCGACCGACACGCACCAGGAATGAACCCGAACGAAACGTACCCGCGAACTCCGACCCGCGCAGTACGATGCAATGCGTGGAAAACCAGACCGAGTCGCACGGAGACCAAGCCGCACGACCGACACGCATGCAAAACCCAGCCGAAAAAACCCAATACACCGCGACCGACGCGTACGTCGCACAATAAACCTAGCAGAAACACAGCGTGAACGACTCGGAGAAGCTGGAACGAGACAACTGCAGCGTACTACTCGGTCAGAAGAACGTCTCCTACATGCACAAAAAATACAAAGGGAAAAATACAAAAAAAAGGGCCAAACAAGCAATTACAAAGTCAATAAATACAGGGGGAAAAAAACATGGAACAAAGACACACCCACAACTCCACCCATATAAAGGCCACAAATCCCTACCATGATCCTTTGCAAATTCAACTGACCTGCCAGCACAGAACACCATCAGGCAGCAACCACAGACACACCCACAGCTCAACCATCACACAAGCCACACACCATCAGCACCTCAACAAATAGCACCCTCACATACACCCAGCACAACCTACACACACACACCCTCACTTGCACACACACACACATCAATCACCACCACCACCCATCACCATGCCCCCAAAGAAGAATATAAGTTCCTAGACAGTGAATTGGAAGTCCTGGTAGATGAGATCCTCAGGGTAGAGCCACACTTGTTTGGTACATTGGTCCAACAGACCCCCATGTCGCAGAAAACCAAGATGTGGGAGAGGATCGTCGACAGGGTCAATGCACAATCACCATGTTTGCGCACAAAGGAAGACATCCAGAACAGGTTGTATGACGTGCGGAGGAGGGTCAGGGACCTACTAAAGAAGGATTACATCGTGAGTCAGCGCACCGGCAGTGGCCCTCCTGCCAAACCACTATACCTCAGGCCCTGGGAGGAGAAGGTGCGGGCCATCCTACCACCAGTGAGCGTATATGGACTAACAAACATCCCAGAGCCTGGTGAGTACACAACTAATATACCCAATATTGTGTGGCAATACACACACATCACTGTCAAGGGGATAGTCAAACCATGCACCCTTAGCAAATCCATAGCAACCAAAAGATAATCATACCAAGATGACTATGTTAGTCAGAGAAACACAATACCTGCCATCTCTTAGTGATATCTAACAGTGTCATGACAGGTACAAACCTCACAATAAATAGAGCAAGCCAGTGGCACAAATATAACAAACTACCAGTCACATATGTTGCCACCACCAAAACACCACCTCACAGGGAAGCTCACTTAAAGGAAGGAATTCTGGGTATGCTGGTGAAGTCAGTGTAGGCAATAGCATGATGGGAGTTGTAGTCACAGATAATGGTCAGCCTCACAATTGGCCCATCAACACCACTCTCAACCATGCACACATCACAGGGAGTTGAAAAGGACTGACAAGATGGCTGACACTGGGTATTGCTGTGGGGAGCACAAGGCCATGCTGGGAACTGGGCACCAACAAACAACAGGAACACACTGTCAGCCATCTTGCCATTGCTGTCACACTCACACACAGTGAAGTCCACCCAAAAGGAAGGAAGTATGGGCATGCTGGGAAGGGGGGTGTAGGCAATAGCATGATGGGAGTTGTAGTCACAGATATTGGTCACCCTCACAATTGGCCCATCAACACCACTCTGAACCATGCTCACATCACAGGGAGTGGAAAACAACTGACAAGATGGCGGACACTGGGGACTGCTGTGGGGAGCACAAGGCCCTGCTGGGAACTATGCACCAACCAACAGCAGGACACCACTGACTGACATCCTGAAAGCCAAATTGCACTCCCTGCAATGAAAGCACGTTCCATGGTGGGATATTTGGCTGGGTGGGAAGGAGGACTGACAGCTCTGACCATAGTTACAAGCAGCTTTTCCCACACACCCCCTTAACACAAACTCCACACAACTCACCTGGGAGAATGCAATGCCTCACACTTTAATTTAATATCCCACAAAGAACCACCACACTGGGTTATGCTGTGTGAAGCACAGGGACTTGTAGCCAAACAAACGCCAGGACAACACCGTCAGCCATCCTGGCAGCACAGGCACACTACCCCACAGGGAAGCAGAGTCAAAAGGAAGGAAGTATGGGCATGCTGGGAAGGGGTTGTAGGCAATAGCATGATGGGAGTGAAAGTCACAGCTCAACATCCACCACCCACTTGGCCCAGCAAGCTAGCACTGAAGCATGCACACCTCACAGGGAGTGAAAAGCCACTTCAAAGATGTCTGACACTGGCCTCAGCTGTGGGGAGCCCACGGCCATGCTGGGAACTGTGCACCAACAAACAACAGGACCACACTGTCAGCCATCTTGCCATTGCTGTCACACTCATACACAGTGAAGTCCACTCAAAAGGAAGGAAGAATGGGCATGCTGGGAAGGGGGGTGTAGGCAATAGCATGATGGGAGTTGTAGTCACAGACATTGGTCACCCTCACAATTGGCCCATCAACACCACTATGAACCATGCTCACATCACAGGGAGTGGAAAACAACTAACAAGATGGCTGAAACTGGGTACTGCTGTAGGGAGCACCAGGCCCTGCTGGGAACTGTGCACCAACAAACAACAGGACCACACTGTCAGCCATCTTGCCATTGCTGTCACACTCACACACACTGAAGTCCACTCAAAAGGAAGGAAGTATGGGCATGCTGGGAAGGGGGTCGTAGGCAATAGCATGATGGGAGTGGTAGTCACAACTCAACATCCCCCACCCACATGGCCCAGCAAGCTAGCACTGAAGCATGCACACCTCACAGGGAGTGAAAAGCCACTTCAAAGATGTCTGACACTGGCCTCAGCTGTGGGGAGCCCAAGGCCATGCTGGGAACTGTGCACCAAGAAACAACAGGACCACACTGTCAGCCATCTTGCCATTGCTGTCACACTCACACACAGTGAAGTCCACTCAAAAGGAAGGAAGTATGGGCATGCTGGGAAGGGGGTCATAGGCAATAGCATGATGGGAGTGGTAGTCACAACTCAACATCCCCCACCCACATGGCCCAGCAAGCTAGCACTGAAGCATGCACACCTCACAGGGAGTGAAAAGCCACTTCAAAGATGTCTGACAGTGGCCTCAGCTGTGGGGAGCCCAAGGCCATGCTGGGAACTGTGCACCAACAAACAACAGGACCACACTGTCAGCCATCTTGCCATTGCTGTCACACTCACACACAGTGAAGTCCACTCAAAAGGAAGGAAGAATGGGCATGCTGGGAAGGGGGGTGTAGGCAATAGCATGATGGGAGTTGTAGTCACAGACATTGGTCACCCTCACAATTGGCCCATCAACACCACTATGAACCATGCTCACATCACAGGGAGTGGAAAACAACTGACAAGATGGCTGAAACTGGGTACTGCTGTAGGAAGCACAAGGCCAACCAACAAACAACAGGACCACACTGTCAGCCATCTTGCCATTGCTGTCACACTCACACACAGTGAAGTCCACTCAAAAGGAAGGAAGTATGGGCATGCTGGGAAGGGGGGTGTAGGCAATAGCATGATGGGAGTTGTAGTCACAGACATTGGTCACCCTCACAATTGGCCCATCAACACCACTCTGAACCATGCTCACATCACAGGGAGTGGAAAACAACTGACAAGATGGCTGACAATGGTGCTCTGTTGTGGGGAGTACCAGGCCCTGCTGGGACCTGGGCACCAACCAATAGCAGGACACCACTGACTGACATCCTGAGAGTCAACCTGAACCCACTGCAAGGGTGGCATGCTTCATGGTGGGATAACTTGGCTGGGTGGAGAAGGAGGGCCGGATGTCCACCAAATACAACCAATGCTGGCCATGCACACACCTCAACATTCACATTTAAATGCCTCAGGTTTGCAGGACAATGTGCTACACCAATATCAACCCCTTACTGTGACAACTTAGGTCAATGCAATGTACAGGGCCGCATCCAGAGGTACAGTCACAACTGTCAGGTGTGTGAACCATTGATGCCTGTAGAAACATAACATACATTGTGTGTCTCTTCCAAAAACAGGTGATGATGGGGACACAGCAGCAGACGATGAGGAGTCCCAGTCCCAGGCTCCGGGGGACACTGAACTCACTGGTGTGGAACAGCCTCTGCCCTCCTTGGATTGCGAAGACCTACCTGGCACCTCCGGTGTGAGTCATCATGCAGCACCAGCAGGACCAACATCTGCACCCCCTGCACCCACTCCTCCAACAACTGCCAACACACAGACCACCCCCGCCGACACGGACAGACCAAGGACCACCAATGACAACAGCACAGGGACCCTGGCCCAACGTCGAGCTACGGACAACGACCCCAGTAACAACCCCCTAGGGGGCCTAGGGACACCTGTGCGTGCCACCGCAGGTCCCGCACATGTCGCCAGGGGTGGTGGGAGGGGTGGTAGACATAGGTCGCTGTTTGCAGAGGGGTCTGGACTGCATGCTGACCCACAACTGGTACGCATTGCTGATGCGTACCAGAATAGCACCGGAGAGGTCACCCAGGTAGTGGGGATCCTCAAGGACATTCAACAGCAGCAGGCTGCCCATCATGCCCGCTTGGACTCACACATGTCCCGTGTGGAGACACACATGGCCCGTGTGGAGACACACATGTCTGGCATGGAGTCCAAGTGGGACACATTGCAAGAACTGACAGCGGTGCATAGGGACATATTGACATGCCTCCGCCAGATTAGCACCAACATGGCCACACCTCCCTGTGGGCCCACAACATCTGGTGCTGCAACACCTGCAACTGCCACAGGGAGGGAGGAGGACTCTGGCGGAGAGTCCCCTGCACCGCAGCAGCCTGCACGTGAGGGTCCCCCCCCAAAGAAGAGGGGTCGTCCGAGGAAGGAAAACTGAGAGGTCGATGGCCATGTACATCCCCCAGGAAGCCAACACCTGTTCTGTAAATTCTCCTTTGTGTGCAAACTGTTCACCCTGTCGAATGCAACACAACTCACCCACATGACATGGGGAGTTCAAGTTGGACCAATGTATCAGATCACTGTTGACTTTACCCTGGACATTTCTGCCACCAAGACTTCCAACTCACCTGGGAACTTTGGATCACAATCCCAATGTACAGCACCCACCATCCTGTGCACTAACCTCACACATGTATGTAATAAACTCACCAATACACCATACTTGCCTCTGTTGTGATTCCAACGTTGTTATTGTCACGGAGATGATGATCTGCTAAATGACACCGTGCATGCTAACTGCCACAGCAAGTTCAACACCGTCATGTGAGTCATGGCGACGTGACACATATGAGGGAGACACACCACTAGGGCTACACAACACATAGACACCAGGGCCATCGGACTCATCGCCTACACTGATGTTGCCAGGAAATATTGTGGAATGCACAGACACCACACCTATTCAGAGTCTGTGTTAACTAGCCCACAGGTGCAGTAAGCAAATGTCAGTCAGAAGTGTGACCACAGACAACGCACATCCCAAAGTGAAGCACAGGTTTATTACACATTTGCAACATGTTGTTTCCACTACAGATGCAAGATAATCCCACGTGGCAGTGGCCACACAGTCAACAAGTGTAGAAGAAAGAAAGTCCAGGGGTGTGGGGCACATCACCTGTAGGGAAACGACTGCTTCCACCCTGGAAGTTGAATCATGGTGTCGGGGGATCCGAGTTGACCAAACAACTCTGAAAGCACCCTGTGAAGGACAGACATGATACACAGTCAAAAGCACTGAAGAACAGGACAGAACTGCAATACTCATGCCCAATACATGTCACAAGATACCTACACAAAACCAAGTTAGCATGTCAACACTGTTGGGGAGTACAGACTACCTGTAAGGACACATCGCTGCACGCATCCAGTCAAGTAGCACATGGCCACACTCAAACAGCAACAGAGCACCACCAACACATATCATGCAAACTCATATCATTGACATGACATCTCTGGATACTCACATTCAGCTGAAGAAGCTGGTGATGAGCTGTGTGCGGACATCACCATCATCATCATCATCATCATCACTGGCATTGTGGCCCAGGCCAGGATCCTCCACAGGTGGCGGATGTTGGTCATCGTCATCCAGGATGAGAGGCAATTCCTTCCGCACTGCCAGGTTGTGTAGCATGCAGCAGACGATGACAATCTTGCACACCTTTGCTGGGGCATATGGGAGAGCCCCTCCTGTCTTGTCCAGGCAGCGGAAGCGGCTCTTCAGGAGACCAAATGTCCGCTCGATCACTCTCCTGGTCCGACCATGTGCCTCATTGTAGCGCATCTGGGCTGGTGTCACAGGGTTCCTGAGGGGTGTCAGCAACCACGGCATGTTGGGGTATCCGGAGTCACCTACAGACAGACAATTGCACATTAGCTGAGTTGGAAAAGAGTGCGGAATACAACATAGCAGAACACACACAATGGTACAAAGTCAGTACACACCGACAAGCCAGGCACGCTGGTTCCGCATCTGTGACATCATCCTCGGGATGCGACTACTCCTCATCACGAAGGCATCGTGTGCCGAACCAGGGAAACGTGCACACACATGTGAGATGCTCATATCTGCAAGACATACCACCAGAGCATTGATCGAGTGATAATGTTTACGGTTCCTGTATGCCTGCTCATGTGCCTGTGGTGGTACCAAAGCCACATGTGTCCCATCAATGGAGCCAATGACATGTGGCATCCTCCCCAGGGCATAGAAGTCACTCTTGACGTCAGTGAGTTGTTGACGTTTAGGGAAATAGATGTACTGGTTCCGGCATCTCAACAGTGCCTCCAAAATATCGCGTAGCACACGGCTGAACATAGTCTGTGACATCCCACCAGCAGACGCCACAGTGTGTTGAAAGGTACCGGTGGCAAAGAAGTGTAGGGCTGCCATCACCTTCACCTTGGGGATCAGCGCTGTAGGGTACGGCCGGCCAGGTTGCAAATGTGGGGCCAAGCGCACTGCCAAATCCTCAATCAGCTGCCTGGTGAAGCGGTACCGTCGGATGCAGTCACGTTCCACCATCGTTGCAAGGTCAGGGAATGGTCTATGGACAGCTGGTGCCCTGCAGTGCATAGGTGAAGAAAGAAAGATTGTCAGTCACCCCACATATGTGGCATAGACCAGACTCAATATCACATGATACATCATTACGAGACACAAGTACATGATGTGTGTGCCGTTCCGTAAGGACATGTATGGCACAGAAATGGACAACATCTAACATCACAGTTCAACATGTGTCCTCAACAAGTCCCAGGTTGTGCTATGGGATATCATTAGGCTGTGTCACAGTACCCATGTACTGCTGTCACGTTCCAAACACACACCACAGTGACATGTGAGGACAGATGTGCCCCAGGCATCACAGCTCATTGACAGGTAGATTCCCAGGGACCCTGTATTGCCACATGGACACTGGCATGACATGGTGCATCATGAATACACCACAGCAAAACAACCATGACCCCCACAGGTAGTGCTCCCTGTTGCCTCGGCAGGACAGACATGGACGTCTGTGACACACACACGCACAACATCAAAGTCCATGCACAAACAACGTGGATGTGGAGACTGTCTCCCATTGTGCACATGGAATCAGAGACATTGTAAACACAACATGCACACAGACTGTGGAGGGCCATCACTATTGTGGCAATGGGTCACCCTGTGACGTACATACCGTCCCACATGGGACTCAGGGGGTATGTGACATGACATACACATACACAACCGTGAAATGTGACCATGCCACATGCTCTGAAATGAACAGTTGCACATCACAGTGGTCATGTGCACAACACACAAAGGAACCTGTCCCCATGAACACGTGCACAGCCTGGGAGTGGCTGCCCCCAAGTGCCACCCCAAAAACCACATGTTGACCCCCATACACAGAAAAGGTAATGCAGCCTTACATGCCTTAGGATACAGTGTGGACAGGCTGTGGTGTTGTAGGTGTGCCCCTGAGTCCCTGGCAAGTATATGTTACTGGCATACGTTCACCAGTGACAAGCATGGTGACATATGCGAGTGACCTGTACAGGGAAACGTCGTACAGCAATGGACCGATCGGTGTGCACGCACTGGCCATTGAATCTGTTGTGAGCGGGTACGCGTTGTACCCGGAATACGCGTTGTACAGCAATGGACCGATCGGTGTGCACGCACTGGACATTGAATCTGTTGTGTGCGGGTACGCGTTGTTCCCGGAATACGCGTTGTACAGCAATGGACCGATCGGTGTGCACGCACTGGCCATTGAATCTGTTGTGAGCGGGTACGCGTTGTACCCGGAATACGCGTTGTACAGCAATGGACTGATCGGTGTGCACGCACTGGACATTGAATCTGTTGTGTGCGGGTACGCGTTGTTCCCGGAATACGCGTTGTACAGCAATGGACCGATCGGTGTGCACGCACTGGCCATTGAATCTGTTGTGTGCGGGTACGCGTTGTACAGCAATGGACCGATCGGTGTGCACGCACTGGCCATTGAATCTGTTGTGAGCGGGTACGCGTTGTACCCGGAATACGCGTTGTACAGCAATGGACCGATCGGTGTGCACGCACTGGCCATTGAATCTGTTGTGTGCGGGTACGCGTTGTACAGCAATGGACCGATCGGTGTTGTGTGCGGGTACGCGTTGTACAGCAATGGACCGATCGGTGTGCACGCACTGGACATTGAATCTGTTGTGTGCGGGTACGCGTTGTACCCGGAATACGCGTTGTACAGCAATGGACCGATCGGTGTGCACGCACTGGCCATTGAATCTGTTGTGAGCGGGTACGCGTTGTACCCGGAATACGCGTTGTACAGCAATGGACTGATCGGTGTGCACGCACTGGCCATTGAATCTGTTGTGTGCGGGTACGCGTTGTACAGCAATGGACCGATCGGTGTGCACGCACTGGCCATTGAATCTGTTGTGTGCGGGTACGCGTTGTACCCGGAATACGCTTTGTACAGCAATGGACCGATCGGTGCGCACGCATTGGCTATGGCCTGGCATGGCAACGGACGCGTTTTCGAAAGTTTAACGAGTCTGATGCTGTGAATTCAGTTGGCCACCCACAACAATGTTGCAAATGCATGGGTGTCATGAAGTTGAACTTTTGAAGGATGCTGTGGGCGTGTGTAAGTGGTGCAATTCCATGGATTGGCCAGATTCAGAAGATGCAAACGACTTGGACCTATCACTTTGGACACATGGGACAGTATCTGCCTCAGCAGCACACATATAATGCTGGCTGTTCCCCTGAGAGCTCACTTGCCTGCACTACATGCTCCAGGACGACATCTGCCACCACCACTGCTGCTGTCTCTGCATCCTCTGGATCCTGCAATGGCACGTACTGTGGAGAGAGCCCCAGCCTTCAGCACTGAGGAGAACCAGGCCCTGCTGGACAGCCTCCTTCCACAGTACAGCAAGCTGTATGGGAAACCAGGGGAGCAGGTGAGTGTGCTGTCCACTGCCTTACAAATGTGCATGTTGTCTGACTAGCCAGACTTACAGTCTGCACGCCACTGGCTAGCAGGCTCACTGAGTAGTTGTCACCCCCATAGTGTGTAGTTACATGCACTGAACAGGTATAGTGCAGTAACAGTGCATTTAAACAAGGTTTGACTTCCCAGGCAATGATACCATGTAGTAACTGCTGGCAAACTGTTCATAGCCATCCTTGCACTGCCCGTGTACAACATGTGCCCCTGTGATTGAGACATGTATATCCAAATGTGTGATGCACGGATTTGTTGCATGTGTAGTAATGGCCTTTACACTTTGTCATCCTCACAGGTTGATGCCCACCAGAAGCAGGAAATATGGCTGGACATCGCCCGGGCAGTAAGGTCTGTGGAGGTCTACAAGCGCTGCATCCGCAACTGCCAGAAGAGGTGGCAGGACCTTCGGGGCTGGACCCGGAGGATCGCAAGGGTCCAGCTGAAGCTGTCGCCTCCTCGCAGGAGGGGCGGACACCGGACCCTGACCCCCCACATGCTCAGGATCCTGGCGGTGGTCTTCCCTGATCTGGATGGGCAGCTGAAGGGCAGACAGCAGCAAGGAGGGGGTGAGTCCATGACTGCACTGTGAGCTTTGTCTGACATGCTATGTGCCCTCCTCTGGCCTGGTTAAACTTCAACAGTACATCAGTTATGTGGTCCAGGACCCATGTCCCTCAATTGTGCACTGCCCACTCCTCATCTGATACCCAGGTGTGGCCCTTACAGTCAGGAAATTGTGTCACTTGGGTACTGTGTCCTTGCATATTGCTTAGCTCAAGGTGGGGGACAGCATTTGTACCCGTAACTCTGTGGTGGGCTTCATGGGTGGGTCCATTGCTTACACAATGCCTGGGTTCTGACATGTAATCTGCGTGTTACTTTGATATGTGGTCCAATTGCTGATCTGATTCACCACATGTGCCTGGGGTATTTGGCACACACCCATGCTGCGGTTGGGAACAATGTTTGGGCCTCAGGAGTATGTATATCAAGTGTGTCACACATGCTTAGCCACCTGCCTACTGTCCAGGGCTCATCCCTCTTTCACGTGGAGCAGGACAGTCATGCCTACTCCGGGCCATACAATACACTCTGTACTCCCACTCCCGTGTATCAGCTGACACGTTGTGCTCAGTGAAATGTTCCCTCAGGTGTCTGCCTCTGTGTCATTGTGCTGTGGCTTTGTTGTCAGGACTACTGGGGTGTTTATCGGTTAGGGCTCAGCATGCCACCGGAGATGTGACCATAGGAGACGATACTTGTGTGACATATAGGTGTTTGATCACTTGACCGTGCATACTGGGGTATGCGACTGTGAAGTTCAGGCAGCTGTTTCCCATTCACAGCAGATTGTGAGGTGCTCAGGTTCCGAGGGTTGTGTTTCATGTCTCCCATATGTCCAATTGGTATGACGTGGACAAATGAGAGTTCAGATGATGTGGTTTGTGGGGGATGGACATGTGCACTTGTCAGCTACAGGACTTGCATTCCCCATGACCTAGGATTGTGACACAGTGCAGACTGTTGTTGTCTGGCTGCCCTGCCCATGTGACTGGAGACAGTGATGTATGACTTTGCAGGCATGCCTGTGCCATGGCGTTAAACTTCCTAAGAGTGATCCTGCAGGGGAGTGACATGTGCTACATGCACCCCATTGTGGCATTGACTATCAGGACATGGGTGCATCATGGTGTCTGGTGCTGGTATGCATCACATGCATTTCAAAATAGACTCTGGCCATCCCTTTATCCGGACACCTGTACTGACTCAGTGGCAAGTGTTGTGATGTGTGCATGTTCACATACTTCCCCGTGTTCTCTGCACTGTCCAACTACTGTGTAGGTGGTGCATGTGTCCACACTGGGGTATTGCCATCCAACAGACACCAGACCGATGGGTGCAAGGCCAGGAGGGATGTGAGTGCCATGGTTGACCATCAGACTGACAATTGGCTTCTCCTACTCTGTTTGGGCACTTTTGGCAATGTTCAACTAAGGATGCCAGGGCTTGCTCTGTAAGGTGCTGTACTTACTGTGGTTTTGTGCGGTCAGTGCAGGTGACTGATGTCTGTCTGTTTCCCTAATTGTTTGCAGATACATCCACGGCCACAGGAGGGGACAGCTCCACAGACCAGGAGGAGCCGCAGAGCCAGACTGGGTCAGCAGCCGATGAGTGGTCGGAGGGACCCAGTGGCACGGAGGGCGAGGGGAGCCACACCGAGGAGTCCTCAGCACCATCCACCTCAGCTGAGGACCACAGCAGCTCGGAGGATGACTCCCTTGTGGAGGCGGGTGTCAGCAGCCACCACACCCCAGCTACTATTGCTGTCCCCGCCACCACCACCACCACCGCCCTCCCATCGGCTCCCATTACAGAGGTCCGTGGAGGCTCCCGTGTTCGGGAGCGTGTCTCCTTCGTGCCAGGCACTGCAGCCCCTGCCCCTGTGTCCCCTGCTGCCCTGAGTGAGGAGTCTGTGTACCTACTTCGCCAGCTCCATGTAGGGCAGACAGCAATGCTGAGTGTCCTCCATGCCCACACCACTCTGTTGACTCAGCTGGTGTCGTTTATGGAGGGCATCTCATCGGGCATGTCTGCCCTACAGAGGAGCAATAGGTCCATGAACTCCTCCCTGACGGCAGCAGTGTCCCTCCTCCAACAGTCCCTCACCCCTCCTACCTCTGCCCCATCCACACTTCCTGGCACCCTACCTGTCCCAAGCACATGCACACCTGCACATTCACCCAAACACACAGACACAAGCAGCACAGACACACCCACTACAAAAACAAGACGTGCACGCAGGCATCCTCAGGGGACTGATACCACACCCACAGGGGATGGGGTACATACACACACACAGGCATCCACAGTCACTCCGCAGTCCTCCGATACCTCTCCCTCCAAGGCCCCTTCCCTTGCCTCACCTGCAACCCCACCTACACAGCAGCTCTTCCTCTGTGACCTCGGCCTCTTCCCCTCCAATCCAGCTGATCCAGCATACAGGGGGAAGAGGAAGTCCACCCACACAGAGGGGAGTGCCCCTCACCCCCGGACACCCTCCCCCAGGTGCAGACAGACTGAGGCCCCCATCCGCAAGTCCCCCGGACCCGGAAGAGCAAGACCCCGCCACCACCCTGCAGCTCAACCACCAAGTCTCCTTCCTCCATCCCTCATGCCCCCACTCCACAGGTTCCCCCACCACGCCCTGCCCCAGGTTCCCCCACCCACAGATACACCATCCCCAAAATGATCCGGCCTTCTCCCCCTACCACTTGCTCTTCCAGCACCACACCCCCGCTGCGCTTGTTTGTGCCACTGGTGTTGAGAGCGTGTCCTCCCCCTCTGTCCTGCCCACCTTACCTGAACCCCATTCTACTGCCCTGGAGATAGGCACTGCAGTGGAGTCCACTACCACCCTGTCTGACTTGGGCACTGCAGTGGGGAACCTGTCCACTCCATCTGCACGGCCCACTGCAGTCGTGCCGGCACCCACACCATCTGACTCAAGCCCCCAGTTGTGCCGGCACACACCATGTCAGACACCTCCACTGCAGTTGTCAGTGACTCTCCAGCACCCACCACCCCTTCCCTGCCTCCTTCTGGTGAGCCCTGATCCTGTCCCTGCGGTGCCTGGCCTGCCCCCCGTATGCCCCTCCGAGGGGAATGTCCCTGATGTGTAGCTGTGCAGGCATGCAAAGGGTGACATCTGGCACTGTCACCCTGTTTGGACTCTTGTTATGGACTGGCCATTGGCCTTTGTTATATTTCTGGACTTTCACTTCTTCACACACAAATGCTGAATAAAGCTACTTTCTGTTCTCTAGTGGTTTTGCTTCTGATGTACATGATGTTGATGATGCTAACCGTGCCCTTGCTGCACTGATGGTGATTTTTGATATCAGGGAAATGAAGTGTTACTGTGCAGGACCCCATGTGGTCCAGGGGGAATGTGTCCTATCCTGGTGTGTATCCATGTCATCCTTTGCAGCAATATGAGGGTGTCATGTTTTCAATATTTGGCAATGGGATTTCCTACTTTTATTTGCAATATCACATCTGTGGCTTACACCCCTGCACATCTGTTGTGCTTGCCATTGTTCAATTTGTCTATTTCCCTGACCGTGTGACCATCTCCACTGGACATGCAAGTTTGGGCATCAATGGGGGAGGACTCATCTGTGTGATCAGTGCAACTTGCTATACATGTGTGTTGGATCTGTGCAGATGGTGTCAGTGACACTCCCATGACCAGGCTGATGTGACGAGAGCCTTCATTTTGTGCTAATTGTTGACTGAGTGACCAAGTGTACTGCTGATATGATAGAGCCCTGCAGAGACAACGTATGGCACAGCTTTCCTTACACAGGAGTGGAGTGCCCTCATGGCAGTGTGTAATTCCGTGACATTGCCTGAGCCCAAGGTGTGTGTTGTGTGAGCATGTCTGTGTGTGTTCACTTCCGTTTTGCAACACAGGCTGGGATCCCTAGTGATGTTCCTGTTTGTGATGCTTGCTGAGTTGACCTATGTACCACCCAAATCTTCGCACTGGGTTCTCTGGGATGTGGGTGCATGGCACATTACTGGTCATCAGGGTGTCATCCATAGGTGTGTTTGCTGTCAGGGCAGAGTTTGTGGGCAAACGCAGATGAGACACAGTCAGGATTCCCCTTGGCACTTGTTGGTTACACAAGTCATGTAATTTACAGTTTGTGTTAGCTTTCAGTGATTGTGACACGTTGTGTGTGTGACTGCTGCCACTCCTCTGGGTCAGAGCTGCAATGTTGGAAGTTGTCTATGTGTGTTCTTTGTGGGTGACCTTGACTTCTTCATTGGTGTGTGACTGTGTCCGGGATCACATTGATTGTGGTGGATTTCACGTCATGCCCATGTACAGCGTACTGTGCAGTGTGTCAGACATTCACGAGTCTTGTTGACTGGCCAGGTGTGATGGGTTTCTGCACCTTAGTTCCCACAACCACCCCTGGGATTGTCATGGGTGCATGTGCAATGTCACCAGTCCATGTGAGCTTCACTGCTGCACATTGGTGGAGATCAAGGTGTGTGGTGTTGAGTGTGTGCAAATGAGAGTTGTTGCACGGCTAGACCCCTACCTCCATGTTGGCCTTGGCTGACAGGCCGTGCTGATTGATTTGTGCTTGTGTAGGTGTGATGGTAGTTTGTTGCTCAGGACACATGACTGTGGTTCACAGTGTGAACGACATCTAGCTTTGTCATCACAGTGGGATTATCATGCAGGCCACGGTCAACACGATGTGGGGTCCCTGGGGGTAGTGCTGTGGTGGGTCTGTCTCTTGCTGTGTTATTTGCTGTTCCGACAAGCTTGTGTGACATGTGTAATTTGGGCTCCCTCTCATCTAACAATGCCTGTTTGCCCACATAGGGGAATCCGATCCATGAGTTACTTTTGTGTGGCACTGTATACACATCTGTGTAATTGTGATTCAGGCCTCCTCATGTGTTGTGTGGTTGCCTGGGGACACTGGCACACCCCCCATCACCTGTTGTGTTTGATCTGCAGTGTGAGGCTGCCTGTTTGTGTTTGTGCATCTGCACCACTGCATTGGCATATCTTTAGTGTGCCATTGGCTGTATGTTGTTTGTTGGCTTTCCCCTGCTGTCCCTGGGACTCCTAGGTCATCAGTCAGCACAATGATCATGGTTTGTATGTCCCTTTGCTGCCATGGTATGGTATTTGTTCACCTGACATCTACAGTCTCCAAAGGATATCTACATTTGTGTGTCCATTGGTGCAGATATGTGGGGCTGCATTATGATGGTCACTTCTGTCATTGTGTTATTGAGGAATGTTGCCAATGTCAGCCCCCATGGGTGATGTTTGTCTGCACATGGCCAAAGGTATATCTTATTTGCACTGCACTGTTTGCCTCACCCAATGTATGTTGCTATGGGACACAAGCACTACTATGCCACAGATGTGTTTGTTGTTCTGTGACCAGGAATCATCCATGGTGTTTGGCATTTGCAGCTTTTCCCATGACAACACTTACATTTTGGTCACTGTGATGATGGGGGTTTAGACCCCATTGCCACGGTGTTCAAAATGTGCTTCAGCTATGGACCCCACACTTACCTTTTGGTCACTGTGGTGATGGGGGTTTAGACCCCATTGCCACAATGTTCAAAATGTGCCTCAGGTATGGACCCACACTTACCTTTTGGTCACTGTGATGATGGGGGTTTAGACCCCATTGCCACAATGTTCAAAATGTGCTTCAGCTATGGACCCCACACTTACCTTTTGGTCACTGTGATGATGGGGGTTTAGACCCCATTGCCACAGCGTTCAAAATGTGCTTCAGCTATGGACCCCACACTTACATTTTGGTCACTGTGATGATGGGGGTTTAGACCCCATTGCCACAGCGTTCAAAATGTGCTTCAGCTATGGACCCCACACTTACCTTTTGGTCACTGTGGTGATGGGGGTTTAGACCCCATTGCCACAATGTTCAAAATGTGCCTCAGGTATGGACCCCACACTTACATTTTGGTCACTGTGATGATGGGGGTTTAGACCCCATTGCCACAATGTTCAAAATGTGCTTCAGCTATGGACCCCACACTTACCTTTTGGTCACTGTGATGATGGGGTGTTATACCCCATTGCCACAGTGGTCATGGTCTGCTTGCATTCTGGAGCCCACACACATTTATGTGTGACACATGTGATAGGGGGTCACATTGTATGCTCAATGACATGTTCAGTGTTGTGGGCATTTGACACAGACTACACACGCTTGTCATGGTGTTGGTGGGATGCATTTTCAGACATTCCTTATGTTGGAGTATGCTGGTTGTGTCATGCATTTCCCGTCCTATGTTTAGGGGTGGTGTGGGTGGTAGGCATTCATCCCCCTATGAGTGGGGTTGGTAGTAGTGACAGGCATCCAGCCCCCCTGAGTTGGGGTGGTGGTAGTGGTAGGCATCCAGTCCCCTATGAGTGGGGTTGGTAGTAGTGACAGGCATCCAGCCCCCCCTGAGTAGGGGTGGAGGTGGTGGTAGGTATCCAGGCCCCCCTGAGTAGGGGTGGTGGTAGTGACAGGCATCCAGCACCCTCTGAGTAGGGGTGGTGGTAGTGGTAGGCATCCATCCCCCTATTAGTGGGGATGGTAGTAGTGACAGGCATCCAGGCCCCCCTGAGTAGGGGTGGTGGTAGTGGTAGGCATCCAGGCCCCCTGAGTAGGGGTGGTGGTAGGCATCCAGGCCCCCTGAGTAGGGGTGGTGGTAGTGGTAGGTATCCAGGCCCCCTGAGTAGGGGTGGTGGTAGTGACAGGCATCCAGCACCCCCTGAGTAGGGGTGGTGGTAGTGGTAGGCATCCATCCCCCTATTAGTGGGGATGGTAGTAGTGACAGGCATCCAGGCCCCCTGAGTAGGGGTGGTGGTAGTGGTAGGCATCCAGGCCCCCTGAGTAGGGGTGGTGGTGGTGGTAGGCATCCAGGCCCCCCTGAGTAGGGGTGGTGGTGGTGGTAGGCATCCATCCCCCTATGAGTGGGGTTGGTAGTAGTGACAGGCATCCAGCCCCCCCTGAGTAGGAGTGGTGGTAGTGGTAGGCATCCATCCCCCTATGAGTGGGGTTGGTAGTAGTGACAGGCATCCAGCCCCCCTGAGTAGGGGTGGTGGTGGTGGTAGATATCCAGGCCCCCCTGAGTAGGGGTGGTGGTAGTGACAGGCCTCCAGCCCCCCCTAAGTAGGGGTGGTGGTAGTGGTAGGCATCCATCCCCCTATTATTGGGGATGGTAGTAGTGACAGGCATCCAGGCTCCCCTGAGTAGGGGTGGTGGTAGTGGTAGGCATCCAGGCCCCCCTGAGTAGGGGTGGTGGTAGTGACAAGCATCCAGCCCCCCCTGAGTAGGGGTGGTGATAGTGGTAGGCATCCATCCCCCCATGAGTATGGGTGGTGGTAGTGGTAGGCATCCATCCCCCTATTAGTGGGGATGGTAGTAGTGACAGGCATCGAGCCCCCCCTGAGTAGGGGTGGTGGTAGTGGTAGGCATCCAGCCCCCATGAGTAGGGGTGGTGTTGGTGGTAGGCATCCAGGCCCCCCTGAGTAGGGGTGGTGGTAGTGGTAGGCATCCATCCCCCTATGGGTGTGTATGGCATTGGTGGTAGCCATCACGCCCCTATGGTTCTGCTGTTGCTGGTGTACGTCATTTCTGCATCCCTATGTGTGTGTGACATATGTTGGGTACGTGTGGTTTGTTTGTGTAGTGGGTGTTTGACTTACCGTCTTCGCCGTACGCGTCCGTACCGGTCCCGGTAATAGATGTAGAGTATTGGTAGGACCTGCGCGATGGGATTCATGGTTTGTTCGTCTTGTTCGGGTTTCTCGTGGCTTCGACTCGTACTCGTCGCTGGCTTGTTCGTCTCGTAGCCGTGGATCGTCTTGTGGCGCGAATCGGAGCTTATGTACAGCTCTCCCGGATGCTCTGACGTGCCGGACGTAGCGACGGGTTCGGTGCGTACGGAGTGCGCATCGTACTAGTCCGGCCGGAAGGTGCTGTGTATTTGGTTCCGTGCGACTCGATTCGGCGTTTACGGATCCGGCTCGGGCGGGGAACAGGAGCTGAAATGGGTAAGTACGGCTCGCTCGGAATCTGGGCTGTTATGCGCATCGTACTTGCTCGTTGGGACGACTGTTCGAATCGGTCGGGAAACACGCATTCGGCTGGGTTTTTTTCCGGACAAATGCTGTTAGGTGCGCTTCCGGCCGAGATCGGAATAGACCCCGTAGTTGTTGGTAGCTCTGTTCTTTTTGGAGAGATTGTAGGAGTTTGTGTAGAGTAGGTGTGCCATCCTTCAACAGCATTGTTTGTTTTGGCTTCTTTATTTAGTGTGCTAAGGTATACATTCCACCATGGAATGTGGTATTTAGGTAGTCTTCTGTGCCCTGATCTGTGGAGTTTTCCCACCCAGGTATCTTCAAAATAATCTAAAAGGGGACTTAATTTTTGTTTGTTTCTTTGGTAGTATGGACTTTCTAGTAATAGGTTGTAGTGTTCGGCCACGTCAGTAACTGGGACGTAGGCCAGTGCTACAAGTTTTTTAACTTGATATGCAAAAGTACTGTCAGTTGCATATTCAACACCTAGGGGCCGATTCCGATCTCGCTCTGAAGGCCTACGAATCTGATTTTGCTTTTACGGATCCGATTCGTAGCCCTTTTTCCCGTCCGAATCGTACACAGGTCCGAACAACCAAGTAGGATGCAAAGATCGCGTACGCGCCGACCGAATCATTTCCCAACCCGATCCTGTCCGTACGACTCCTACGCAGACGCTTCGTACAGTTCTATGGAGTCTGTTTCCGAGCGAGCAAGTATGATGCACGATTCGGACAGCCTTCACGATCCGGTATGTCTGGCTCAAAAAAGCTGCCGGATTCGTGCTTTTGGGGCCCGTAGCAGGCCCCCCCACCACCTGGAGCCCTCCAATTCGGACCCATGAGGGTACCCATGGGTCCCCCCTTCCCATGCATGCACAGTGTGGCGGGCACCATGGGATGCCCGCCACAGGGTGTACGCTTTTCCCCACCCACCCATTTTCGCGATGGGAGCCTTTGTACGCGTCCAGTATACAGGCTCCCATAGAGTTCAATGGGAGTCCGAGCGAACCGAGTCTGTCAGCATGTGAATGCATCGTACTCGCTCGCTTGGACTCCAGGTGCATGATTAGCTCGTAATGCCCTACGGATCTGAGTCAGACGGAGGGCTTTACAAGCGAGATCGGAATCGGCCCTTAAGTGTTGATTTCTGTAGGTGTCTCCATAGACATTGATTGAAATGATAGTAGCAACCCTGAATTGCTGTATGTGGGTAGCATTTTAGGATTGCATTTATCATTGCTTGTTCAAAATCAATAATTATTTTCTGTGGGAAATAATTATTGGTTTCTTGTTTTATTTTGTTCAGAATTTCCATATAGGTAGAGTTTTGTTTATTAGGGAGTAAGGCGTAGATAAAAGGAATGTTAGTGTTTTGGTATAGTGCATGGACAGTGTATAACTGATAAAATGGTTTGGGACATATTTTAAAGTCCCATCCATCATCCATGTTTCTGATTGCTGCAGTTTGATTAAATTATTTGCAGTAGCAAACATAATAATTCTTTTATCTTTGCATTTATTATCGTAAAGTATAAATGGTTCATCGTTATGGGTTATTGCTAGTTCTGGGGAATCTCTACCTCTTGATATGTTTTTGGGGCAGGTGTGGTGGTGGTAGTGTTTTTTTTGTCTAGCTATTGTTCTTTTTAAGGAAGTAATAGAGGGCATTTGGGCACAAGCAGGTTCGGGTACTCTGAGCAACTGTTGTTTTAAAATTTCTGTGGTGGATCTCTCAGAGCTAGTGCTAGCTTCTTTTATGTTATCTAGAGCACTTCTAACTTCAATTTCTGTCACATTTGGGGGGTGATTATGTTCTTTCACCTATGTAACAGTTGTTTCCTGCATTGTAGCCCTCCCATAACATTTATTGGAATAGTATTTACTACATTTCCAATTAACTTTTAGTCCACTTTGTTTTTCTTGGGTATAGACGTACCCCATGTAACATAGATCTTTCCTTTTTGAGAGGTAATAAATTGGGCGCCTTGAGTCATTGTGGTCTTTTTAATGCTAAGAAAAATGTATATAAAAATTACTAAAAAGAATACAGTAGAGATTTTTTATTAATATATATATATATTGTTCTTGATATACTTACAATGTTTAATTTGATGTAAAATTTAATGCTGATGCACTTTCTTTGGTGTTTTATTTCAGATTTGTTGAAGATGTTTCTGTTGGTAGAAAAAAGATAATTTTAATACTTTTGTTCTATTGTGTACTAGGTGGTGGGGAATTTGGGAGAAAGTGGGCTTTTGGGTGGGTATTTTAGGTAACTGCTTTATATAAAATATTTTTATACTTACTTTATCTCTGAGTTTATTGTTCACGCTGTTCTTGGATTTTTTGTATGCTTTGAAAAATATCTGTAGAGGAGATATAAATTTAAAACATAGATATTAGTAATTTATTTTTTATAAATATTTTGGGGGTGATTAGGATGGCGGGCGATCCGCCCGCCATCCCAACCCGATTTACCCCCTGCCATATTATGATGGCGGGGGTATTGCGGCGGACACGAAGTGCGTCCGCCGCTTTTCCGCTGGTCGGCAATCGTTCCGATTGCCGGCCGGGCGGACTTGGGCCTTAATATGGTGGCGGTGCCTAGCAGGCACCGCCATCCATATTAGTATGTGTGTTTGTGAAGGCCTTTCCATTGCGGCGATGCCGCCATGGAAAGGCTGGCGGGGAATTGTTTGGGGGCCCGTTGCGGGCCCCCGGAGGGGTGGGGGTCTGCACTAAGGTACCCCCCTACATTGCCATGCACAAGGTGGCATGGCACTTTGGCATTGCTTACAGCAGCACCCACCGCAATGTCAAAATTGCGGAATGCGACCGCCAGGGTGGCAGTCGCATCCTAATTAGCGGTGCGGGACCGCTGCACGTCTGGCGGCCGGTCCCAGCACCGCTAGGGTGGCGGGCGGACTAATGTCCTCCCGCCATCCTAATCATCCCCTTTGTGTTGAAGAGTAGTAGTAGTGTTACATTTTAAATAGAATTTTACTTACTTTGTGCAGTTTGAAATCTTTTTTCTTCAATGAAGTTCTGCGTTCTGGCAGCAATCCGGCAGAGTTTCCCCTTCTTCTTTCTTGTAGGTTTGAGGTGTAAAATAAACATTATTTTCTTGTTGTTTATATAGTGTTTATTTAATTGATTGTTTTCTGTGATTGGTGTATTTTATTAGTGTGAGCCTTTTATTCGTTGTTGTTTATTGTTTTAATTGTTTTGGCAGTTGTTTTCCATATATGGAAAACGCTAATTAAGAAGTTGTTAGTGCTACCTTTTTTTTTTTATGGATTTAGGGGCTTATGCGGTGGCGACCGTTACGCCATCGTAACGTGAAATACCCCCCGCCATATTACGATGGCGGTGGGTATCACGGCGGACAGAAAGTCCGTCCACCGCTTTTCCGCCGGCAGGCAATCATTACGATTGCTTGCCAGGCGGAGCAGGGGCTCTAATATGGTGGCGGTGCCTCGCAGTCACCGCCAGCCATATAAGATTGTCGATTGTTAAAGGCCTTTCCATGGCGGCGATGCCACCATGGAAAGGCTGGCGGGGATTGGCTTTGGGGGCCCATTGCGGGCCCCCGGGGGTAGTGGGGGGTGCCCCCCTACATGTCGCTGCACCAAGTGGCAGTGACATGCCAGGCATGCGATTTTGACATCGCGGCGGGTGCTGCTGTAAGCAGCACCTGCCGCAATGTTAAAATGCGGAATGCGACCGCCAGGGTGGCGGTCTTATCCTAATTCGCAGTGCGGGACCGCCGCATGTCTGGAGGCCGGTCCCAACACAGCGGGGATGGCGGGGGGACTCAGGTCCGCCCGCCATCCTAATAAGCCCCTAAGTCTGTTAAATGTGTTTTACATTGTATTTGATGTTAAATGCTGTGTGCATATTATTTAATTATATTGTAAATATTAATTATTAGAGTGCTTACTAAATATTTTAGGGTTTTATATTTTAATATATTAAAAATAGATCGTATTATATTTATTTTGTATGGAGTGCTTGTTTATAGTTAAAAAAAAAATTGGTGTTAATATATGTTAGTTTTCATAATTTTTAAGCTGTCGATATTTTTTAAAAGACGATATTATTGCTGTCTATATTGCTGTCATCGATATTTTGGACATGTATATTTTTTAACTATGTCCGATATTTTATGTAACGATATTTGTGTGTTCGATAATACTTAAAACGATATTTATGTTTGGCGATAATATGGTGTCGATATTTGTGTATTTTTTTTAAATAAGTATAGGTCGTCGATAATAGTGTAATCGATATTTTGGTGTCAATAAAATGGTAGGTCGATATTGTGTCTGTAGATATTATGTCAGTGATCCGACAAAATCCTGGTGAATAACTGAAAACCATGGCAATTTGAAAAACTACATATTGCGAACATTTATCCAGGTGACAGTGAGCGATACCTCGGATTGAACTTTGATCCACACACCGGCCATACAAGTAACAGCAAAATAAATGAGGTTCTCACGAATTGGGCTCATAAACGTGACAATTTACCACTCAAGCCAACTCAAAAGTTAAAATCTTGTGCCAGTGTCTGGTTCCTAAATTGTCATTTAAATTGGAAATGGCAGGCACAGATGCAAAAACTCTAATCATTCTGGAACAAAAAATATAAAGAAATATGTCAAACACTTCCTCCACCTACCTGCATACACCTGTGATGGTCTCCTCTACTCCAAAAGATCATATGGGGGCCTCAGCATACCAAAGCTATGTACAACAATCGGACGCAACAAAATCAACAGTCTACTATACCTCAGAGAAACTCCAGATATGTACGTTGTTCACTCTTACATGTATGCAGGAGAAGTAATAAATGAAAAGACCGATAATATCATCAAAAGCCACAAACTTAACATTGTAAACAGTAGATTCCTGACCTATGATTTGCAGTCGTTAGCAGCATATGGTTGGAGAAAAGAGGAATTTGAGAAATGGGAAAATCTCCCTGTCCAGGGTGATGGTATAAACTATTTAGAAAGCAATCCAGCCTTGAATTTCTGGATTAGCAAACACAACAAGCTAAAGGAAAACCAATACAAAGCTGCGCTGATGCTATGAGCAAATGATTTGTACACCAGAGAAACCATCACTAGAGGTAGAAATCGAACATTTTCTATTTGTAGATATTGGAAAGATGTTTGTGAAACAATTGCTAACATTTGAGGTACATGTCCTAAAACCAAGAACATAAGGATCAAAAGACATAACAATATTTCGGAACTTCTGATTGATAGAGCGAAAAGATGTGGTTGGATGACGTATAGGGAACCTCATGTCAAAAACAGTCAAGGAGAACTACGAAAACCAGATGTGGTATTTACAAAAGATGGTACTGCTTCGCTGATTCATGTCTCATTTCAAAATGCAAACTCACAAAATTCCCTTGAAGTGGCATTTGAGAGTAAAGTTAAACATTGTCAGGATTCATCACAGAAAATCAAAAATCTCGACAACTGTTCCGCTGTGAAATTTCATGGTTTTATTGTAGGATGTCGGGATATTTGGCCTCAATATAATGATGCTGCTCTGGCTGATCTTGGTTTGCAAATGTCTTTCCCATTTAAGAAAAATGTTTATCTGACTACTTTAATGGACACTCTTAAAATGTGCCAAGTATTCATGGAAAATTAACTGTTAAACTTAAAACTCAGATGTACACTATTTTGCACCACACACATTTCATCTTTGTTAGTATACTGTTTTAGGAATTTTTCTTTGTTGATATTTCAATCTAGTATAGATAACACATTTAGAGTTTGCTTATAGAGTTGCTTACAGTTAACATGTTTATAATTTAACTATAGCTTTAGAATAAGGAATGTTTAGCCACTAGCTTCAGTATTATTGTTATAGTTGTGTGTGTGTGAATTTAGATATACAAGTGTACATCATGATAATTGATATATGTTGAATTCAGGATTGATTTCAAGTAATTGCTTACACATAATCAGTACATATTATATATTGATTAATAATGTCCTGCTAATCATACCTTAATTTTCTCAGGACAGTTCGTAGAAAATGTATATTCATAGAGTAGTACTGGAGGGTGTACTATCTCTATCCTATGCTTGATTCCTGTTCCTGTAAGGACAGCTTTGAGTGTAGCTGTACTCTGAAACAAATGTTGTGTTGTTGGAAACAAGATCGATATGATGCTGATGGGCAGCAGCAATAGCTCAGAATAAGCCACCGCATGGTGGTACAATAATGGACAAATGCTTTGTCATCTAATTCGTGATGTGCATGAATGGATAAACAAGATTCCTACTGTCCCTACCTACTATCTAGCGAAACCACAGCCAAGGGAACAGACTTGACAGAATCAGCAGGGAAAGAAGGCCCTGTTGAGCTTGACTCTAATCTGACACTGTGAAGAGACATGAGTGGTGTAGCATAAGTGTGAGGCCCTCTGGCCGCTGCTGAAATGCCACTACTCTTATTGTTTTTTTACTTACCCGGCGAGGCGGAGGGGTTAGCCCCATGGGGCTCTTGCTTCTGTCTCCAAGCGCCTGGCACCAGCCTGGCGCGTCTCACTCCAAGGACAGTGGCAGGTGGTGAGTTTGACTGGGGTGGTATACCTGTCAAACAATAACGCAGGTGTCCTAACGCGAGCTCAGGGAGGACAGAAAGCTCCTGCGGAGCAGAACGGCAAAAGCTTGCTTGATCTCGATAGTCAGCATGAATACAGACCGTGAAAGCGTGCCTCATGATCCTTATGACTTTTTGGGTTTCAAGCAGGAGGTGTCAGAAAAGTTACCAGAGGGGTAACTGGCTTGTGGTGGCCAGGCGTTCATAGCGATATCGCTTTTTGATCCTTTGATGTCGGCTCTTCCTATCATTGTGAAGCAGAATTCACCAAGCGTTGGATTGTTCACCCACTAATAGGGAATGTGAGCTGGGTTTAGACTGTCGTGAGACAGATTAGCTTTACCCTACTGATGATGTGTTGTTGCAATAGTAATCCTGCTCAGTACAAGAGGAACCGCAGGTTCAGACATTTGGTGTATGTGCTTGGCTGAGGAGCCAATAGGGCTAAACTACCATCTGTGGAATTATGACTGAATGCCTCGAAGTCAAAATCCCCCCTAAGCTGTAACAATACCGCAGTGCTCTGGAGCCTCGGTTGGCCTGGGATAGCTGGCCTATTGGGGTGGTGCATGGAGCTGCTCGCTTAGGGATCGGAGTGCAGAGGGAAGGGGGCCACCTCCATCACCCTTAGTTCCCCGCATGTTCGTGGGGCACCCAGTGCTAAATCATTCATGGACAACCTTATTCTGGGTCAGGGTTTTGTAAGTAGAAGAGCAGCTACCTCGCTGCAATCTATTGAAAGTCATTCTCTGAGCCAAGCTTTTGTCTCCGTCCGTGGGTGCCTGCAGACCCCCTCTATCACACCTGGGGTTGGGCACCTCTGCCTCCAGGCCAGCAGGAAAGACGCGGAGGGGGAATGTGGGCCCGTGGAAGGCCACCTTCACCACGTGCTGACCGGCAAGGGGGGCCTTCCCGTCCCGCCCTGCATTGCCAGGTGCAGGGACGGTGGCAGGATACCTTGCGGGTCAGCAGGGTGACCAGATGGCCGGACCGGGATCCGCCTATTCCCGCAAAAGTTGCCAGAAGGCAAGCAGCCCCAGGGAGGAGACTCCCGAACACCAGCCTCAGAGTGCATGGCCACTCTTGTCCTCGTCGGACTGCCGTGTGACTGGGTCATGGTTCTGGTCATCCTGGGCAATCTGGTTGCTGGGTCATCCTTGGCCATCTGGTCACCAGGCTGTGTGACCAGACGGCTCAGTGGGCTGGGCGGCCAGATGGCCGGCCGGCCAGCCAGCAGGGCATACTCCAACTTTTGTGTCCCCCTCAGGGTTCTGTAAGCCCCCACTTCGTGGGGCTTAATAGTCGAGGAAAATGGGTTTCCCAGGAAGGTCCGTGGGGAAAGCGTGTAATGTGGGCTGGGCTTAACCCTCCTTGGCTCCCCAGTCCGCTGGCTCCAGGAAGGTAGAAGGCACCCACCCATGGCAGCACCCTTGGCCCACGGTTTGGTGGTAGCTGTCACTGCCCAGGGCGAGGTGGCTTCAGATCGGGAAAACTTCTGTCGCTCTGCCTCTGGGTTTAGGCCTAGAGCCTGGACCAGTCCTGCATGAAGGCCCAGCATGGCGCCGAGCTGGAACACGAGCTCCAAAAAGCCCTCAGCAGATGCCTGGGCCCGGTCTCGAATTGTAGCCACGGTCGATGTCCAGCGCCATCCACGAGGTACAGTCCGCAGGCCCGCGCAAGTCTTACCGGTCTCCTGAGAATGAGTGGGGGCCTGGCAAATTAGAAGCAGCGGGCCAGGGGAAGGTCCTCTCCCCCCTTCTCCAGCAGGGCAGGAGGCTGTAGCTTCTGTCAGAGCTCCTTGGGTTCTGGGCTCCATGTGGCAGCCCCATTTGCCATAAAAAGTGTAAGGTAAGACTCTGTGGTCCCGGACAGGGTGGCCTGTTCGGGGATGGTCCAGACCAGACCAGACTCTGGTCGATCGGGCATAGTAGGGGCCCATTTTGAGGCTCCCAGCTGCTCCAGGCTGTAATGCAGCCTGGATGTAGAACAACATGCAAAGTGCTCCTGGCGGTTTGGCCGGCCCAAGACGGCCAGCCAAAGTGTCATGCACACTTGAAGTGGGCAAACCACTTCTCCCCTGTCCTGCTCTGTGAGCAGAGCAGCCCTACCCCGCTGAGCAATAACAGAAAAATAAAATGATAATAACAATGAGTTATTATCATTTTATATTTTCCTTTTTGACCTGCTCAGTGGGGCAACGTTCTGCCTTAGCGGAGGAGCCGTCTCTAGGAGACTAGTTAACCAGTCTGACTTTCTTTAGGGCACATCCCTTGAAGCTTTCAAGGCCCTTTTTGAAGCGTTTCAATTGTTTTTTCCATCTGCCATTTTGTAAATATTTGTAAATTCGTGTGCAGTATTTAGTTTTGCATGCACTAAGTCCTTTTCCTTTTTAATAGAAAAAAAAACACTCGATGTACAATGATTTATTGAATATTACATGTTGCTCTGCCTAATTCTAGGTTTCTATTCCACAGCACCTCCCTGAGTCAGCCTTGGACCTCCATCCATCGCTACTGTGAGAGTCAAGTGCTAAATGAGGTACTTCGTTCCCAGTTTGAGGGGCTACTGTATGGTGGCCTCACAACAGCAGAAATGAAAGACTCTAGTTTCCACCACTGGCATCTGTGCAAAGACTAACACAATTCAGGGCTTGTACCTGCACCCCTGCAGTGACATGCATTAGTCATTGCTATAGGACCTCTTCCATTGCTCGAGGACAGCTGTGTATTTAAAGTCAATGCATGCATTCATCGTATAATGCTGCGTGTGCCCAGCAGTCAAAGAGCCTCAGTTCAAGGAGAGGTGAGGTTGCTATGGATACTCATAGGGGTGGTTGTGATAGGGCTGCACAGCAGTTAAAGAAAAAATTGGACATTCTGTTGCCTGTTCTGCTCAGAGACTCGCTGGCCCTGTATGGCCTGCATCACAGTGAGTGGTGACCTTAACTGATTACTAACACACAAGTGGGGGAGAGACTGGTACTGCCTCCTCCCCTCTCTGTTGCATCCAGTAGCAGCCTGCCCAGGCAGGGAGGGGGGCATCGGAGCTCAGTTACAAATAACAGGCAGCGTTTATATTACACATGACGAGCGGCAACGGTATTGAACCAAAGGGATGCTTACAAAAAGAGTTTCTATAGATCGATGCCTTCAAATGACTGCTAAATTCGTCTGGTTTTTTTTCGAGCTCTAATCTTCTGAGCTCCAGCTTGATGAAAGCTGGGAGATGATTTACATTTTCTATAGGGAAAAAGTCTGTCATACAGGGGCATAGCTATCAGGAGTTCAGCAGGTGCAGTGGCACCTGGGCTGAGGGCCCACTGCATATTTTTATTTTATTTTATTTCCCAAATGAGACCTAGTGCTAGCAAAGGAAATAAGACCCCATTCCTTCATTTGGGTAATAAAAGACAGTCATAATGTGCACAGTGCTCAATTTGAGCTGGTGGTTGCAGGTGGGGCCCACCTCCACTTATTTTACCTCAATAGACTTTGACCCCGAGCAAGATATAAGAAAAAACAATCCAGGGAAAAGAAGGAGAAAAAGAAAGATGGACAATCAGTGACAAAGAGAGAAAGAAGGGATGACGAACCTGGAAGCGTGAGATAAGGGGCCTGGGATGGATTAAAGAGCATGATGTGTAATCAAGATTTAAAAGCCTTGGTATTCTGCACCCTGATCTTTGGGTGGACTGGCCGAGGGCTTTTGAGCAAAACGTTAGGCCTCGGCACTTACTATTTTACAAATTAAGCATTGAATTTACAAGCCCATTGTGCCGCTGGTGCGTGGATTTTCATGGCCTTGTAAATATGTTTCCCTTTCACACATAACTGCGTGAAAGTGGCTTTCCATGGGTGTTGCTGTGAGTGTTCCCACGCAACATCCATGGAACTTGACGCATTCACAGATTTACATTTTGTAAACTTGGGAATGCGTCAGAATCCGTAAGAAGGCGCAACAAGAAGAAATACTTTTATTTCTCGTTTTTTCCTCTTTCTATGCGTGCTCCATTCAGCAGCATGCAAAGGAGGAAAATGTCTTTAATGATTGTTTTTGTGCAGGAAGGTGTCCCTTCCTACACAAAAACAATCATCCCCTCAGCGCAGGCACCCTTGCAAAATGACACAAGGGTGTCTGCGCTGGCGCACAACTGCTGTTTGTGCACCAGCGCAGAGGAGAAGGGCAGGAATGCTACGTATCTTGTAGCTACGGCTCATTCCTGCCCTTTTCTTTTGACGCACAGCTGCGCAGCAGGAAGGCCTGCTTTGCGGGGCAATCGCTGGGAGCAAGATGGAGTCAGAGTGAGAACTCGCGCTGATCGGCCGCTCACGCTAGTTGCGTAACTGATCGGCTAGGCGCCCTGCGATGCACGGACAGACGCGGAGACTGCTGGCGGGAGGATTACAGACGTCCGGTTCTCGTCTACAGCGGTACACAGCTGCTGCCGCCGTAATTTGCTATATTTCCCCGGCGGATTCCCGTGTGCTGCCTGCCTTGCGTTGGAGGACTTTATTCTCTACCTGGATCTTTTGGATTTTTGTAATTCTGGCCCCGGCTGCATTTGCTGCCTCAGTCTTATTAGGACACGAGAAGAATCGGCGGCAACTGCATCAAGGCAATCCTGGGATTATGAGCTGCAGGGGGGCCAAGAAGGGCAGCAAGGTGAAAGCGACCATTGCCAGCACGGAGTCCAGAGACGCCGTTTCTACTGAAAGCACCACCCGATCTAGACATGAGGTTAGTGGGAGTAAAAAGCCGCTGGGGAGGTCCGGGGAGGTGGGCTGCCTAAGGACTCAGTAGGCGCTCAGCTACCGATAGCTAAAATATTTTTGGGTGCTAAAGGTCAGCCTCCTGGTATAAATACCAAGACTTCCATACATACTCCTCCCCTTGAGTGTGCCCCCCAGATCGGTTAACTTCCCAACTACCCGTGCCAAGCCAGCAGCAAGAGACTTGTTTAATAGAAGCAACCCCCATGGAAGTATTTCAAGCTGACGCAGGAATTATTGCGGGCCCACAAGGCTCGACTGAAAACTTAAATAGCTCTCCATGTCCCCCTGCTGTGGTCACCTGTAAGGGGCTAATCGAGCAGCTAAATCAGCTATCTTTAGCTGTTATAGCTCAGAACATAGACGGCTGCCCCTACATGAGTGGCTCTATGAATGGTCCTGGTGATCCCTCCATGAACTCTGAGGCTGGTACTACTAACTACATCCTGGGCCTGGAAGCTGCCACTGGCGTACAAACACCGTGGACTCCAGAAACCGGGCCTGAGAACTTTTACTCGGTGTCTGATGGCACAGGGACCACTTCCGACGAGGGGGGCCTTGATTCAAGTGAAGATGATAGCGTGGAGTCGATCCAAAATACTGGAACGGTGCAACGATCTAAGAAAGCAAGGAGTAAGGGCAAAAGACGTAGCCAACTTAAGTGGGACTATTCAGACTCACAGATGTCCTACCCCTTGGCTGACGACGACGACTCCCACATGACAAAGTGGGAAAAGGCAAAGTGCTTGCCAGCAGATACTTTGGAGCCCTCACTAGCCTCAATCTTAGCCTCAATCAAAGAATTTCAGGAAGAGGTTCGGGCAGACAACCGCGCAGCCAAAGGGGCTGCTAAAAAGCTGCAAGGAGGCCTAAGACGACTGAATAAAACATGTACTGACATTAGCGATCGTGTTTCTATGATTGAGGGGCGTACCGAATGTCTGGAAACTGAGTCTACGGCTGTCAAAAAGCAGAGTGAGACCAACGCTGCTTGCCTAGTGGATATAATGTCCAAACTTGAGGAACAGGAAAACCGCCAACGCAGAAACAACCTTCGCTTGCTGGGAAATCCGGAGGGGAAGGAAGGCGAAGATCCCAGGCGTTTCATTGTTAAACTCTTGCAAGAATCCTTCCCCGAACATCCATGCTGGGATTGGGATCGTGAGGTCCAGAGGGCACACCGTTTTCCCTTCAACATTAGGCGACAGCGCGATGGCAATAGTTCCGCGGGCGGACAACCAAGGGTGTTCCTGGTGTATTTTGGGAACTTTCTTCTGAGGCAATTAATTTACGATCAGGCTCGCCCAAACTCCAAGAAGGGGGCTAATGGAATAACTTTTTTGCAAAGCCCGACTTTTGCCATCAGACTGTAGAGCGAAGATGGCGTCTTAGACAATTAATCTCCCCATTCCAGCAACTGGGAGCACAAGTATACCTTATGAACCCTGCCAGACTTAAAGTTATTTTTAATGGGGGTACAAAAATCTTTTTGTCTGAAATTAAGGCAGGGGAATATTTGGATGAGATCAAATCTAAGAAGGGCCCAAAATAAAGAGACTACCATTCGGGCATGAGCAGGGTAGGGCAGGGGAGGACTAAGGAGGAATATATTTTGTTATTTCTCCACTATGGCTTTCTTTTGCTCCTCTGCAAAACTAAAATTTGTCTATCTAGTTGAGGGGGACCTAGCCGAATTCATAACTAACATATCCTAGGCGTGGTCTGCGGCTGAGACTCACTACTGACTACCATCATTCAGGTTATTCCTGATTGCTCAAAGATAGGGGGTGGGCTGGGGAGGGTGGAGGGGTATCTAGAATGACACAGAGGAATCAAGGACACCTTTTTACATTTAATCACTCACTTAGATGTTGGGTAAGGTTAAAAAATTCATTTAACAAAGTGCACTTAAAGGACCAAGAAAATTCCGGTTTAAATCTTTTTAAAAAAATATCTAAATGGCTAAAATAAATTCACTCAGGTTTATCTCTGCTAATATCTGTGGGCTGAATGATGCATTAAAAAGGCAAAAAGTAGCGCAAGGTCTGCGCTTTCTGAGGGGCGATATCATTTGCCTCCAGGAGACTCACATAGAGGGATCACAAAAACATTTACTAAATTCATTAGGGTTTAAGGTTGTGGGGGCTACTACACAGGGTGCCAAAATTAAAGGGGTAGGCATTTTTGCCGAAAAGAGACTTCTTTTAAAAATCCCCGTGTCAAATCTGACTCACTGGGTAGATGGGTAATCTCTGAATGCCATCTTTCCCCTAATCCCCCTTTTACCTTGTGTTCAATCTATGGAAGTAATGTAGACGACCCAGGGATCATAAATTTGATCTCTGGGGAGTTAGCTCACTGGCCTACTCCTATGATTATTTGTGGCGATCTCAATATCAACCTGCCTTGTTATTGGAAAATGGACAGTAAGTGGAGGTATAAAGGCAGAAAACCCCTAGTATACCAAGCACTTATTAATCTAGCCCAAATTCACGGGTTAAGCGATGTTTGGTCCAATATAAATTCTACTCAACCTGGTTATACCCATTTTTCTGCCCCACACCGGACATTTGCTAGACTAGATTATTTTTTTATATCATCTTCTCTATTAAGCAAATGTACCATAGACATTGCTCCACGCTTCATGTCGGACCACAATCCACTCATTTTAAATATTGGGGGATTGGGGAACTGGAAAGAAGCACCAAGATGGAGTTTCGAGAAAGCGTTATTGTATGATGAAGGCTATCGGTCTCATATGCAGGTATGGATCCAGGAGTTTCTGGAAATAAACATAGGTACGGCCCCGACTATGATAGTTTGGGATACATTGAAAGCAGGTATTCGGGGAGAGACTCTTGGATTCTCAATCAGGAAGAATAAGAAAGAAAAACTAATAATGTGTGATCTCCAGGATAAACTAAAAAAGCAGAAATAAAATTAGTTCAAATGGCTCAAATCGGAATAGATACTGAGAACACTCAACAAGAAATAATACTTATAAAGGCGGAAGTGGGGGCAGTATTCTCAGAAAAACCGCAGCCAAGTGGGCGGCAATACGGGAAAAAACTATGAGTGTAGCGACTGCATTGGCCACCATCTTGCTATTAACACCAGGCAGCGGGCTACAAGCAATGAAATATCTGCAATCCAATTGTCAACAGGGATAGAGACCAGTGATCCTACTAAAATACAAGAGGGTTTTCGAGAATTCTACGCCGAGTTATATACAGAAGAGAATAGTATGTCAGAAACTGAGATTATTAACTATTTAAAAGCGGTCGATTTAAGGCAGCTTAGCCAGGATAATTGTGAGTTATTGGATGTTACTCCGACTTGGGACGACATCACAGAAGCCTTAGCCAGTCTGCCTGATGGGAAAGCTGCAGGAATGGATGGCATTCCTGTGGAATTTTATAAAATTTTTGCTCCTCAAATAAAACCTATTTTTCTGGCTGTCGTTACCGCTATATTTAATGGGGCCTCCCTCCTGTTTCTTGGTCTAATGCTAAAATATCTATATTTCTTAAAAAGGATAAACCACCCTTAGAGATGGGCTCATACAGGCCTATCACACTTATAAATTGTGACTCCAAAGTCTTTTCCAAGATCCTCGCAATAAGAATGTCTTCCGTAGTTGAGTCCCTGGTATCAGAATGGCAACATGGTTTCATTCCAAAGAAAAGTACTACCGAACACATTAGGCGGGCTATTACACTGTTTGACGCAGCACAGGTTGCGGGAGACCCGATGTCATTGATATTATTAGACGCTGAAAAAGCTTTTGATCGGGTCTCCTGGCGGTTCCTGTGGTGTGTCATGAGGAGGATGGGCTTCGGGCCAAAACTTATGCAGGCTGTACAAGCTCTGTATCAGAGCCCGACGGCTTGTGTGCTGACTAATGGGGGGCTAACTGAGTTATTTAACATCTCTCGGGGCACTAGGCAGGGTTGCCCCTGCTCCCCCTTACTCTTCGCCCTTTATATAGATCCCCTAATCAAGAAAATTGAAAAGAATCCAGCTATCCTGGCAGTAAGCATGCAGGGCAGCGACACTAAAATTATGGCCTACGCTGACGATCTGGCCATAACCACTCCTGAACCTGAGAGTGCTATTTTGGCATTGGAATTGGAGGCACAGAAATTTGGGAAAATCTCGGGTACGCATTGAATCAAAAGAAAACCCAAATAATAGTCAATAAAGAAATTAATTGGATTGATAGTCGGATTGTCCCGAAGGCCAAATATTTAGGGGTAACATTAACTGCTAATTTAGATCAAATTGTCACTGAGAACTTATCCCCTCTGGCCACTGATACAAAGCGAGCCCTTAAACAAATTGATAATTTACATCTGACTATCGTGGGTAGAAGTAATGTAATTAAAATGACTTACTTTCCGAAATTGTTATACTTTTTTCGGGCCATTCCACTGGAATTCAGCAAAACTAAGTTGCAGAAATTTCAGCAAATCTTTTCGCAATTTATTTGGGCTTACTCACAGCCTAGGCGAGCTCTAAAGCAACTGTCCCTCCCTAGGGAGCGGGGTGGCTGGGCTTTTCCTAATATAGTACTTTATTATTGGGCTTCCGTTTTACAGTATAGTACTGAGTTGGTGAAGGAATACTCTTTCTCTCTTTCCACCGGGCTCCCTTCACCATTTCAGCTCCTTTTGGGAGAGGAGACCCGCGGCTGTCTTCTTAGACAGGTATCTTTCGGATATTACAAGCATGTCAGATTTAAGACATTGATGAATTCGTTTAAGGTTTTCCGCAATATCCGTAGAATATACGGGTTGGGTAGACTTAATTACTACTCCCCCATCAATGCAAATGGTAACCTGCCTGCTATTTTTGGCAGGCCTTATTTATTAGACTGGTATAAAGCTGGTATTATAAAGTTAGGAGATCTAATTTCCAGCGAAGGAATTAAATCCTTTGCAGATTTACAAAACAAATATGGATTGAAAAATCAAGATGCCTTTAAATATCTTACTATACATGACTTTCTTTCTCGAAAGGTTGGGGGACCAACAGGATTTTCAGAAATTGAATTTATCAAAAGATTACGGGCCCCAGTGACTCCTCGGATCGGTTATATATACTCCGCACTTAATAGTCAAACCCCTGATGACCTACCTAGAATTGCAGATAAATGGTTTGTAAAACTGGAGGCCCCACATAGTACGTTTTATAAATCACTGGAACTTTCTCAAAGCGACTTGCTGTCAGCTAAACTGCAGGTGCAACACTTTAAAACCATCTTTTTCTTATATATTACTCCTAGTAAAATTGCTAAATGGGGAGTAGGCAAGGGAACGCTGTGCCCTCGATGTTCGGAGGTTGGTGCTGACGCAATACACATGTTCGCCACCTGCCCGAAACTTACTCCAGTCCTTCTTAAAGTACAGGATTTTCTGGGGAGGGTTATCTCTCAGGCTCTAGTGCTGACACCCATAACCATCCTATTGGGGACACAAGAGGCGGCCAACAGGGTAAGGGGTGGAGCGTTTATCTTTGTCGCTATGACAGTGTGGAGGATCTGTGTTGCTTCAGCTTGGATAGAGACTGACCCCCCTCCTTTTTCCCAATGGTTGGCTAGGTTAATGGCGACCTACCACCTTGAAAAGGCTGTATATGCCAAAAAAGGCCGTAAAGGGCGAAAGAAGGGGTTAGAGATTTGGGGTTTCTCACCTCCTGGTTGGCATCGCCTGGCCCTAATGGCTAAATTAATCAATTTTGAGGAGGGCAGCTCATGGCTGGCTGTAGTCCTGACTGTGCTCTCTCTTCTTTCTTTTTTTTTCCATGGTTACGTACTTTCTTTTTTTCTTTTTTTTAGTGGTACTTTCTTCGCCTTTTCTTATTATCTATTGCTCGCTTGCTCAGTCTTATTTTCTATTTCTATTCTTTTTTTTTCTGATTTATGACCCAATTTCGTGGTTTATACGTGTGTGTGTATGTATATATATGTACACGCATGTGTATATATGTTTGTATGTATATACATATATTTTTCTCTTTTTTATTATTATTATTGTGTTTTTTTTTCTCTCTTTTTGTGTCCTTGAAAACATAGTCATCTTGTGGTAGTTTGGGGTGGGGGGTGGAGGGGTGGGAGTTGAACTGATATATCTTTGTATTTGCTGCTTTGGAAATATAAAATAATAAAAAAAAAAAAAAAAAAAAAAAGGAAGGCCTGCTTTGCTACTGTGCATCAAAATATTGTAAATGATGCCCTTTATGTGCAGTAGGCCTTCAAAACCCCTTAGACCACATTTTGCTTTAGAGATTCCTAACTGAAAGCCAAAAAAAAGCCCTTAGGCTTCTTAGATAATCACAGAGAAGGTGTGCACTATTTCCCTCAGTAGAATGCTTTGGACATGATTGTTAAGCGGGTGTTAGACCGGGCATCCTTGGCGTGGGTCTCCCTTCCATTTTTTCGTAATGCCTCCACTGTTGCCGATATGTTTTTGCTGGACTAGATGCTCACGGGCACTTTGCCGCTGCTAATCAGTGCCAAAGTGCAAGTGCTCCCTATCGTGAATTGATGTATGTATTAGTGACTCCATGATTGGATGATTGGTTTACTTGTCAGTCCCTAGTACTGTGCACTAAGTGTGCCCAGGGCTTGTAAATCCAATGCTGCTGGTGGGCTTGCAGCACGGGTTGTGCCACCCACAGAAGCAGCTTGTAAAGTGTGTCTCAGGCCTGCCATTGCAGAGCCTGTGTGCAGCCTAGGGCTGCCATGTCGACTTGGTGAGTGCACCCACTTACCAGTCCCTAAACCTTCCCTTTACTGCATGTTGGTCACCCCTAAAGTAGGCCCTAGGTCAGGGTGCATTGTAAGTATAAGGTAGGACATGCCCTGGTGTGTGTGGCATGTCCTAATAGTGAATTACAGCCATTTTCGTTTTTCACTATTGCAAGGCTACCTGCTCCCATAGGCCAGAATGGGCAGACTGACTATTACACCTTATAGTCAGAACTGACCCAGGGAACATGGTAGAAAAACGAATTTAGTATGCCTGAACTCAGGATGATAAAATAAATCTTTTAGTGAAGTTGGTTTTAACATTCAGTGTTTGAAAATACCACTTTTAGAAAGTGGGTATTTTCTTGCCTAACTATCCAAGCCTGCCTCTGCTAGGTTGTGTATTCCTTGTCTGGAGATTGAGTGACAGGGGCTGGGGGTGGCTACAGGAGACAGGGTGAGTCAGCACAGGGCTGAATAGAAAGATCTGCATCCAGAGTGGAGGGAGGAGTTGCACCTGGGTCTGAATAGGGCTGTGCCTGCCTTCCACAATGCTGGCTCCACCTCCTGCCGGGCGGCTGAGCACTCTGCCCCACATTCTGAAAGGAAAGAAGGAGTCAGAAAAACAAAGTGCTCCAGGACTGACCAGAACTGGTTTTGGGCTAGGCAGAGGCCTCTCTGCCTTCAGAGAACAAAGAGAAACTGTGTATAAAAAGGGGACCCAGACCCCTAGGAAATTAGATCACTTTTGGGAACAAGAAGAAACCTTTGCGGAGGAGCGGAACCAAGAAGAAACTGAGGAGAGACTATCCCTAAGCCTGAAGTGCTGCTTGGGGGATTGGCCTGCAGTGGTTTGCCTGACTGCCAAAGAAAGGAGAAAGGAACTTTTGCTTTGCTGTGACTTTCATCAACTTGTGACGGATCTCCAAGGGCTTGGAAGAGAGCTTGCCCCCTGACCGAAGTCCCAGGACCATTGGACTTCACCCCTTTTGTGAATTGCTGCTGGAAACTCTGTTTCAGTGGCTCCAGAGGTAGGGAGCTGTGACCGACTCTCACGACCGTCTCGCCCTGCAACGCACGGCCCTGGTCTCACCGACTCCGTCAACGAGCCGCTGCCTGCACCGCATCGAGGGACAACGCGTCCTGCAACGCTTTGCTACGCCGAATCGAACTGGTCCGACCGACACGGTCACTGCTGCTGAGTTCGAGTCCTGTGACCGCACCGGAGTTGGGCACCGCTCGCACGCTTTGCGACGCACCGCCCGACTCGCACCGCTGTCCCGGACTGATCGACGCCAGCTCCTGAATCCGGCTCCGTCGCCGCACCGCAACCTGCCAGCACCGCATCGAAGCACCGTCTCGCCCTGCAACGCACGGCCCTGGTCTCACCGACTCCGTCTCGACGACGTCAACGAGCCGCTGCCTGCACCGCATCGAGGGACAACGCGTCCTGCAACGCTTCCATTTTTGCATCGCGACCGCGATGAACAGCCATCCGGCTCGCACACCCGTGCCTGCCGCTTCAAGTAAAAGGTACTGTGACCGAGTCTGTCTACGCTGTGTTGGCCCGTCTCGACGCGGTCAGCTGGATTTGTTAGACTCTGTTTGTTCTCGACATCGCCGTAGCCGGAGGAGGCTACCGACTCGCACAGAACCTTGAATTAAGCCTTTTTGATCAGAACTAAACACTCTTGACAGTATTGTGGATTATTTTTGTCGTTTATGGTCTTGTGATAAATCTATATAAAGTATACCTATTTTTATAAATATATAACCTGTGTGGTGTCCATTTGTAGTGTTGTCACTTGATTACTGTATGTGTTCACAAATGCTTTACACACTGCCTCTGAACTAAGCCTGTCTGCTCGTGCCAAGCTACCAAGAGGGTGAGCAGGGGTTCTTTCAGGAGTGTACCTACTTTCCCTGACTAGACTCAAGGGTCCCTATTTGGACAAAGGTACCTACCTCTGCCAACTAGAGACCCCCAAATCTAACAGCGGGCTACTATCCATTGTAGCATATCAATCTATGTAAGCAATCCACCTTGATCACAGCTGTCCTTTCCTATCATAACTGCTGCATTCTGGGAACTGTAGTCTTTGTTAACACACTGAAAAATATGAACACACCTGATGCCAGTGTATCAAACATCAGAAATGGGGTCATGGCGTCTTGGTAACAAGCAATCATAAGCATGCCTTAACTGAAACTCAAATGAACTACATTTATAACAGAATTCTGGTCAACCACCATTTTCACAAGTTTCACAAGCATGAAGCAGCACACATGAAAGTGACAGAATGGCATTTCTAGGATTGTTTATGTGCAGGAAGGGACACTTTCCTGCACATAAACAATCCTCCCCTGCATGCAGACACCCTTGCACTCTGGTGTAAGGGTGCCTGCGTTGGCGCTAAGTTGCTAACCTTAGCGCCATCGCAGGGGGAAATGCAAGGCTGCACCACATTCTTGTAAATATGGTGCAGCCTTGCGTTTCAGAAGTGGAGGAGAGAGGCGTTAAGCCAGGAAGGCTAACGCCTCTCTCCTCCACTTCCTTGTACATATCCCCCATTGTTTTCAGAGGAATTGTTTGATTCATTCCTGTCAAAACAGGTATAACTGGTGTAACTCACTTCCTTCTTACCCATTTTGACTAATATCACCTGTGTGCGCCATATTTGACTTTCATCAATGCCTACGTGGTACCCATGCTAAAAATCTGTAACAATTTTAACATGGAAATTCATATACACACAATTGAGGATACTCAGATCTACAATAAAAAATTCAGTGGTCATTCTTCCAGTGCAGAATTTGTGCTGCTATGTTCAGGTGCCTCCAATTCCCTTTTATTTGTCATGCCAGTCTTCATGGCCACTTTCCTGTCCGAAAAGGTATGCCATAGTTCACCCTGGAAAAATACTAATCATTGTGTCTGCACTTGACCAACGTCATACACAACACCTTTGGCCAGCTATGGATACTCTGCAATATCCTGTGTTTACTGCTTCTGTGTCAGTGACTCATCCTCATGTTGGCAGTAGTCATCACGATTTAACCGTTGCAGCAGAATTTCCCAAGGCTCGCCTTTCTCTCTCATGAGCAAGCACCAAGGAGAGAAAAATAATTTTGCCCACTGCATTCTTGTCTGGATGTAAACAGACCATGCATTTTCTACATTAATGCCACTTCACAGGCTCTTGACCACACACGTGCCAATTTTAAGACCATATGCCTCCTGTTAAAAGTCCCGCATGTTTGAGCACTTACCTACATTTCCAACCCTAAGACGACATATGGGTTGCCAAGTGCCTAAGGTCAGCCATGCAATTCATACTTTATGCCACTCAGGCAAAATACAGATGTGCAATGCTTCTTTCCCTCTGTGAATTTATGATTCCCCAACTTCGAGATCTTCGTTAACTACCTCATTTCCCATAGATGCAAAGTGCTTTGAAGTAACATCAGAGCAGTTCTGTATTACAAATGAAAAAATCAATAAAAGGAAATAATTATTTTAAAAAGTATTCATCTGACAAAATGATAATTAAAGCTAATGATATGCAGAGCAGTTAAAGTGAACAATAATACAGTGATCCAAACCACAAAAGACATTATTTTACAGCTAAAAAGGATATGTATGTCAAAGCAACCATAAAAATATGTTTTCGGATGCATATAAGTCTAAAAAGGTTGAAGAGACCTCATGAAAGATGAACATGGCTCTTATTTCTGCATGTGATTTTTATAGATCAGCCAAAATCACCATCTCTTCCAAAAACTGCTCCATAGACGCATTTTTTTAGTCTTCCAGTTCTTCAATGCCAGTGGTTTAACCATCATCAATTCTCTTTAAAACAAGGCCTCTATCTAGCTAGACAATTCATATAGACTGGTTGCAAAAGCTTTAAAATGATTAGCTTCTTATCCACTACCAAGTCTTTACTGACAAATATTCTACTTCTCTGAAAAATAGTTACCCACAAATCTTTTGCAACTTTACATTCTACCAGAAGATGTAAGGAGCTTGAATTCTTTTCCCCAAAAAACAATAGCTGTTTTCAGTTAACCTCAGTCTACCTAGTTTACTTGGAGACGTATACATTCTTAATAGGATTTTCATCAGACCCTACCTAAGTTATTAATCAGGCCAAATCATCAATATCCATCCTGAGAGCTTTCATCCATTACTTTTCTTCTAAATCAGTTGCCAGTTGTGATTCCTAATCCTCTTCATTTGTGTTTGTTAGTTAGACTACAACCCTACTAACAAGCTTATATGTGTCTTTTCAGATATTCATTACTACAAACCATGCCATTCATTACTAAACCCACTCCTAGACTTCCAATTCTTTAGACTTGTCCTTCAAAATTCTCTTAATTCTTAGGTATTCCCACATTTCACTATGGTTTACCCTATACTACCTCTGCAACTCTAAAGATTTGGACCTTCCGCCCAAGTTGTATTTGATCCACTCAGTCCAATTCAACACATTCCAGTCCAATTTCAAGCATGAATTCCCACCACTAATGGTGCCTTTGGTATTAATTCCAAATATCAATGTCTCTCAGTTCATATCTCCCCCAGTATCTTGTTGAATGCTACAATGATTTCCTAATAGATTTTGTCTCCAGCCACATCTGGATTCAATCAAAACTGGGATCGACCAATACATTCCTGTGTGAAGATGCTTAACCTCAATCCAATCTACCATTTCCAATCTCCTAGATTGCTCTTTCACTTGAGTAAGGATACATGCCCAATAATACTGTAAAGTCCTTATCTTCAAGCCGCATCTGAAGATTGAAGTCGGCAAGAGATTTACGATTATTTTGATGTGCTACAGAAACTGATTAAATCGCAGTTCAGTATATAATGAATGCCCATACCAGTACGTTGCAAATCAAATAAAAATATCTTCTTAAAAACAGATATTTTGATGGAACATGCAGTTTGCTTCACCTTCCCAAATTTTTCTTGACTGTGCCAATTCAAGATTTAAAGTTTGTTATGTTTCATATAGATGCCCTAATATAGGCATGGTTTGAGATGCCCTAATATAGGCATAATCTTTCACCAACACTAGTTCCCTATTCTCCACAATAACGGGCGCTGAGGGCTGAACCTTATCTAGACTGTGGTTTGGGTGCAGAAGGAGGGTTTTTCCCGAACAATGGCCTCCTATACCATCTTCGATGTGCTCATCCAGTATGATTAAATATTCATAAGAGTTCTAGGAAACCAGGCAGGGGCTAGGATCCACCTGCATAAACATCTACGTAACTGGTTCATCCCATACGTCATCTTCATACCTAACAATGGCTAACACAAGACACAAGGGACAAAGGGACTCTATACTTTTCTGTATAAATACAGCACCTCTTGCTATTAGTAGTTAGAGGGAACCGAGACTTCAGGCCGACACACTGACCAGAGATGCTGAGGCTCCTCCATGCAGTCGCTCCAGCTGACAGTGGTCTAATCATCCCTTGCGGGGTGTCCAACTCGAGACCAGGACGAGGTCCCACACTCTCATTATTCAGGTAATGGGGTTTGACTAAATCCTAGCGGGATTCTTAGCTTCTTTCGCACCTACTCACATGCTAGGTACACTTAGGTACATCTAGACAGGCATCGTAGGAGTATGCGCTTTATTTTATAAATGCATTTTATATTCATGTATATGTTCATGACTATTGCAAAATGGTAGAGCTCTACTATCCCTTTTTATTCACTGTACTGCTGATCATATATCTCTGCTACTGTTTAACAGTTGTCGCAGCACATATATTTTATACTAGAAGAACAACTGTGCAATAAATTCTTATTGTAAACACGCTCGACTGTTTCTTCTGTGTAACTCTCTGAGACCAAATGAGCAAGCACGAGTGACTGAGCGAAAAGTAGTACATTGTTTCCACGAGTCTAAGGAATCAGGGTTGTCGTGTTCTGAGGTTGCCAAAAACTAATCTCTCTGATAAAAAGGAGATTCTAGTGGCACTGTGAGCTAGCTGATGCAAACAGGCTAACATACGCGGTGGGGGTGCTCAGAATCAGTCTGCCACCAGGCCCACAGTGTATGTTATCCAAAAGCGCAGGTCCTGCAGGGGTACTATAGGAACTACACTACAAGGCGCCACTAACGTTGGTTTGGAACTTATTTAACAGTAGAATCTGAGTAGTTCAGTCGTGCTTATTTTCAGAGACCCCTACTCACAAAAACCAGAGACGTCTGGAGTGGGTGGGCACAAACTCCACCACAGCTGAGTAGGCGAGATATCCTATTTATTGGCTGTTGGTTAATCAAGCTTGAGGGACATTTAGTTCCCAAAATTGTGAAAAACACCTTATCTTAATTTCCTTGGACAGTTATTCTGTGTTCTTAACACAATGACTACCAAATCAAATCAAATATAAACTTTATTCGGTTTCACATAGATAAAACCACAAAAGTTGCAAAAGATCCAAATTACAATAAAAATAACATGATTCCATAAAATAGCAATCCCAATAAAATATGAACAAATACCATTGCAAAACCTCCCAAACTAATCTCTGGCAATAAAGTGCACAATGCAAAATCAAGCAGTTTCCCCCTTGGAATAATTCTGCCCTACATGGGTAATATAATCCTCATAGACATTTATCTCCTTGATGGATCCTCAATCAAATAACTAATTATCCAGACAAGCCCTAGTTCTCACAGTGGATTTTAAATAACCAGCAGTGAAGAATATACAGTCCACCTTCAATAATTGGAGGTACAAGAGAGCTGGGCGAGCCTGATTAAAATTCATCCTTTTTAAAATAGGGACTAAAAAGTACCTTCGGGGTACCGCATAAAATTTACAGAAAAACATAAAATGTAGCAAATCCTGTGGAGACTGTCCGTCGCAGTCACAGGGTGCTAACAGTTGACCTCTACTGCACCCTCTTGGACTTGCAAGCAGGAGGTGAAAAAGATCCAGGCGAAACCTGGTCAATAAAAACCGCTCATAAGTAGATAAAGACCCCAGGAGATAAGGCTCAGCAGAAGGAGTTGTTTTAAGCATTAAAAATATGCGGACACTCGGTTTACGCAATTCCCGCTCATCCCTTTCCAACTTCCTTAAACTACTGAAGGATTCCCTAATTGTCTCCACGTCCTTTTTTACAATCGTTTCGGGGTTGGAGTATAGATCAGCGCGGCCTAACTCTTAAAAGCTATTTTTAATATATTTAAGCCATGGGATTCGAGATGCGTTATCAAGAGACATACATTCTTTTAAGATCAGGTGGCTAAGAGTTAGTTCTTTATTCATCCAGCACTTTAACCAAAACACAAGGGGGCGCAATGCCAGAATATCACTTAAATAGGGCACCCCAGTTCCTCGTGGACCACCAAGTTAAAAAGGCCATGCGGGACACACAACAGGCGCTTCAGGAAAGTGTTCTCTACTACCTGTAATAAATTTACCGCGTTATGCCCCCAGATTTCGCTTCCGTAAGTAGCTATAGCTACACTTTTTGCTTGATAGATTTTCAATATGGCTGCAATTGGTCTCTTACCTAGCTTAGAAGAGAAGTTGAAAATGGCCGCGTTCACCAGGGCCATGTCCCCTTTTTTCCTATGGATTAATGGCCCCCATTTTATTCGATCGTCCAATAACACCCCTAGGTAAGAAAAGACGTCAGTGCGGGGGACTTTGGCGGGACCTACTCTAAATTGAAAACTTCTTTTAGGACAAGTCCCCACCTGCATTATGTAGGATTTCGAGTTATTAATTGATAAATCTCGTTCCGACATAAAGTTTGAAAAGGTGTCTAACAGAGATTGCAGACCTCTAGCAGTCCTTGATAAAAGAACTGTGTCATCCGCATATAATAGAACAGGGAGGCCACGTCGCCCTGCATACGGGTAATCTACCCCCGTAGCTGTTAAGGCACTATCTAGGTCATTGATATAGAGATTAAACAAAAACGGGGCCAGAATGCAGCCTTGCCGTACACCCCTCTTTATATCAAAGTCCCGTGAAACACGGAGGTCCTGGGAGAATCTCACATTGGCCTTGGTTGCCCTATGAATGTCCTCAAGGAAGTTGATAATATTACTATCTACCCCCATACTCCTCATGGACTGCCACAGTTTGGCCCTATTCATGCAAATGCGGACGACAAGTCCATGAAGGCAAGGTAGACAGTACCAGAACGCGCAACCGTATATTTGCTTAATAACATGGTTAGGTTAAGGCATTGGGCCACAGTTGACCGACCAGGGAGGAATCCAAACTGGACACCAGAAATTATCTTGTGCTCCTCCTCCCAGATAGTCAGTCTCTCTAAAAGTACGCGGCCCACTACCTTGACCACTGAATCAAGAAGTGAGATCGGCCTATAGCAATAAGTGCTATTACGATCACCCTTCTTGAAGACGGGAACTATAGTTGAGGTAGCCCAGGACTCAGGGCAACCGTTCATGGCCGCTGCGTTAAAAACAGCCACAAGGACCGGCGCCCAGAATACTGGCTCAGACTTAAAAAGATCCGGGGGTATGCCATCTGGTCCTGGGGCTTTATTGCAGGTTAACTCGGCAATACCAATCTCAACCTCTCCCTGTTCAAAAATCACTGCAGGGGCGTCTATATCATGGCCTGTCTGACATATTTGCTCCATTGAACATTCAAACATAGTTTTAAAATGGAGCACCCATTCCTCCTCGGTAATATGCGAACCTAGTTCACCCCCTACTTCATGCTCAAAGAGCGGTCTGTTGACAATGCTCCAAAACCTAGAGCTATTCCTAAGGATACTCGACTCAATCAACTCCCTCCAGGACACCCTTCCGTTTGGCCAATGTTATTTTGTACTCTTTACGACACACTCTGACCAGGGATTGATCTCTCGGGTTAGCATTCAAGGCCTTCCTCAGCTTTCTCGCCGCTTGGGAGCATGCTGAATCAAACCATCTAGGGGTAGAACTAGCTTCTCTACAAGCCGGTGCACTTAAGAGTTCACTGATTTTAATAGAGATAATATTATAAGCACTGATAACCTCACCCGGGGAAATACCTGGAGAGGTATCCAGCGCTAGTTCAGTGGCGCAGGATTCTCTTACTTCACTGTAAAAATCATCTGGCAAGATCTGCGACCATTTGAGCCGTCGTCTACAATCTGTTGGTCTTAGCGTACCCTTGTTTACCACGCTTCTATTCCTCAATAAAAAGGGACCTCGTAATTGGGCACAAAGCAGGTTATGATCACTGTAGGCACTTTCCAAAATAGTAAAACCACAGAATAAAGCTTGTAAGGAGAAGGAAATTAAAATATAGTCTATAAAAGAGCCGCTGCCTCTCCCTTTAAAAGTGGGAACAGGCGCTATACTATGCGGGTCAGATATGGACATCAGGGACATCAAATCAAATTCACTTAATAGATTGTTCAATAATTCCCCCTGGGGAAGATGTTCAAAATGGATCCCCCTCATTAGAGGGCAGCCTAAGTCAGCATTGCTTGTTATCCTTGGGTCTCCACATGGATGGATATTAAAATCACCCAGGACCATAAGGTTATGTAAATTCGAAGAACAGGACTGCTTTATAAATGAGCCCAGGAATGTGATATTACAGACACCCGGGGTGCATGCCACAGAGTTATAAAAATGTATTATACCCAATCTGCTGGCCCCCCTTTTTAGTACCAGAGCCTAAAGACCTGTGCATGATGACGACACAACCTGTATCTGGCAGTCGACTGCCAAAGATATATAGGTAACAAGGCCACCCTTAGCTCTACCACCCAACGACGGAGAGGCTGGCACAAAGAAAGCCTTGTAGCCCTCCAAAAATAAGTCACAGTCCACCAGCCACGTTTCTTGCAAACAGATCACACTGAATTGATTCACAAATTGCACCCAGATTGGATCATGGAACTTGTTAGCCAGGCCTGCGATGTTCCACGATAAAATATTATAATTAGACACACAAGGGCCCCCCTTGACTTGCACTGAAGAATCCTGCTTATTGAGCTCAAGCCCAGTTGCAGGCAAAGTGGGGCTCGTAAGTCAATCACACTCCTCCAAACTTGCTATTGGAGAGAATCTGTTAAATAACTCCAAATTAGATGGGGCAATATACTGGCGACCTGGCAGGTGTACTGAGTAAACTGAGGGAATGGGCAATTGTGCATGTGCAGGCGGGAATCCTTGTGACCGACCGTCTAGGGGGGCTTCCATATTAGTGTTCCTATGGGTATACTCTGGTGTAACAGGTTTATAAAAGAAACCCAGTGGAAAAGCCCTAACACACGACCTGGAGCTAGAAAAAGTGGGGTATGTGTCCCTAGACAAGATCCTTTCAGCAAGATGTGGTCTATCAACATTAATAATAACACAATCATCCGTGCCAATTTTACAAGAGCTGCCTATCCAACTAACTCTACGCACCATAATGATGTTTTTTGCCACCCTTAAACCCAGAGTGGTGTTATTTGATAGCCAATGAAGTACTTTACTCTTTAGCTGGCCAAAATCCTTTTTAGTTCCCCGCGGGAGAGGTGGCACATTCCCCAGAACTAATACATAAGGGGTGGATTCAGGCGGTAAATCAATAACTGGTAAACTCTGTGGCTGAACCTCTCTACTCACCAGCATCCGACTCCCAGAAGAGGGACATTCAGCCATAACCCGCGCCTGTACAGGCAGACCCCTACTCTTACTTGGGCCATTACTCATTGTTACATGCCCCCCCCCCTTGCTAAAGGCTGCAACAGTGGTTGGAAATGTGATTGTTCCAAGTTATTATTAGGCAAATTTGTCTGCGAAGATGAGTCCCTATCAATACTTGGACCCAACATAGTCCTTCGACCTCCTGTTAAGGGAGGTAATTCGGTATTGTTCCGTGCTGCTAGATTATTCTCAATCAGAGTCAGCCTTTCAAGAATTGGGCCCAGTTTTAAATCCAGCAGACTAGTCATCACTGCCTGGAAGGCTTCCAAAGAGTCCGTGGTCGATACTACTGAGGTGAGTGCTGACGGTTTAGGAATAAGTTAGGTTTTGATTTCTTCGCCTTGCCCCCAATAGCTTGGGACTTCCTTTTAGTACCAGCACCAGGCCGGGAATACCCTTTAGCTGCCGTGTTTACATCTTTGCTTCCAGTGGCTGGAGGTTCTTCCATTGTCTTACTGGTTGAATTAACGGCTTTCCCATTTAATTGATTGGATTCACTGCCCCCTTTATTATTTATTATAATGATAGGCGATAGGGGCCTTGGTGTATGCTTAGGGGGGGCTATTAACAAGCTAGATGCCCCTGCGCCATCCTGCAAACCCTCAAGAATCCCAGAACTACTGGATAGGCTCAAACGTTCATCGTCCCCTTCTAACTGAGACGCATGAGTATCAACAAGTGGTGCGTTAGAGATACTAGTTGGTGACCTAGAAAGACGTCTGTTGACCAACTCAATCTCATTATCTATTACTGCTGCTGCCCGCTGCAAAAATGAGTCCATCGTAGATACAGAGGTGGTGGTACCAGTCTTTGCCCTCGCCATGGCCGATGCTACCTTGCACCTAACCATGACTCGACAAACCCAAAAGTAAATGCAGGGAACTGCAGACCCAGAAAAAGAGAAAGATGACAAAAGTACAGTTCTAAGGGCAAAAGGCGAACGGATACTCCAAACACTCCAGTCGTGAGCACCACCGCAATCAGTGTTAAAAGTGTGATAAAAAAGACAATTCAACCATGGGCCAGAGCCAGTCTGCAACAAGAGTCAATCCTACCTCCTCCGCCGCTGGAGAGATCACAGGGAGGGCAGGTACTGGGAAAGGGCACAACTCCTTTAAAGGCTTTGATGGCTTTGATCTCCACGATCAACGTGGTCTCTTTTCACGGAGTCCCGGCTGTAAAAACCAAGATGGAAAGATGGAGGGCCCAGCCCAGCCTCGGCCGGCCACGGACGGGTGCCGACGGGCCTGCCCTTGGCCCGGGCGCGGCCCGGGCACGCACACGCGCGTCCTGCGCTGCGGGCGACGCCGCCGGTTTTATCACGCCCCCTTGGCACGGAAAGCGGTGTCACTGGCGACCCCAGGTACTGCTGGGCAACGTAGTCCTGCTGCAAAAGCCATTCACCTCACGGCTGTGATTCTGTTTTCACGGGCGTCCCGCGCTGTGGGCGCCTGCCGCCGGTTTTATCGCGCCCCCTCGGCACGGAAAGCGGTGTCACTGGCGACCCCAGGTACTGCTGGGCAACGTAGTCCTGCTGCAAAAGCCGTTCCCCTCACGGCTGTGATTCTGTTTTCACGGGCGGACTACCGAAAACGGAGAATTAGACCCGCTGGCACAAGTAGGTCAATCAGATGAGGAAGATGCCAATGCAATACATATTGCACCCAATGTAAGACACACACTCACACTTAAACTCCTCAAACATGGTGTACCAGCCAGAGGAGGTATAGTAATATTCGTGATAGATGCACGCGAAGATTTCCAAACAGAGGTGTTCTATTTATGGGTTACATTCCCAGCAGCAAATGCTATAACAAGAACTTTTCATTATTATATACATGAAGAAGTCCCAGCGGTCTACACTCCGTTTGAGGAGACTGAAATTCCGCTTATCTAACAGGAACATAATTTCTGGTTTAATGGCGCCCTACCCCACTCAAGAAGAAGAGCAAGACTCGGCCCATTAGGAAGACCAGGAGCAACATGGCTGATATTAGCGACCTATGCACCACATCCTGACATTGACACAATGCCAAATGATGAATTGCTTTTTCAACACAAAGAGTTGATAAAACTTTACAGAAACATGACACAATTCGTCATGAGGACACTTGCGGTCCAACCAACAGTAATTACACCAAATACAGCTCCTACACAGAGCACAGCTACTAAAATTACTCCACAAACATTACATGCAGTAATGGGTAAATTGCCCACAAAACGTGAACAAATTCCTTTCTGGGTAGCTCAGAAAATAACCCGGTTAGAAGCAGTATTCCCAAATACCACACCATTTGCAAAACACAGAATGTTAACAATCTGCTTGCCCATGGGGATTACACCACAGTTAGAGGATTGTACCTCTTGGGGTACAGTCTTTGCTGCCATATATACCAGAACTCATGGTATTCCTTCATTAGCAGTGATACCAGATGTATTAAGACAAATACAAAATGAGTACGGAGCAGAGGCTGCTCTGAACTTAGGGATGAAGTTATTAAATAACTACGACCAGGTATCAGCCATAATACTAGCTAACATTAAAGGGGAAGCAGCATCAGTGGCAATCCGCCAACGCCTACAGGAGTTCTCTCCATTAGAACACGAGAATGATCTACCCAAAATAATTGAAACTGCGTATGCAGAGTTAGGCAGGGATAGTTTGGGGGGAAAAGCTGTAAAACCTCAACCAATGGGCAGTCCGGAAAAGGACACTTCTAAGCAGACACCGACTACTTCTAAAAAGAAGTGGGATAATAAAAAACAACAAAAGTTTAAAGACAACAGATCTCAGTCCCGAGGTAGGTGTCCTCCACAGGAGCCCTCTGAAAAGAGGTACAACCTTAGGAATAGGGATAATATTAGGAAACCTGACAGGTATCAGGATACTGATCCACGTTCCTCTCGTTCTTTTCAGGGCTCGAAGAAAAACTCTGAGAGAGAAGGACAGTCAGAACACAGAGAGGAGCGCACAGTCCTGAGACAAGCAGCGCGCTACAGACTTTACTTCCAAAAAAGAAGATAAGCCAAAATCAAAACCTCAATTTAAGAAAAAGAAAGTTGCTGGTCTGAAAATCAGACATGCCCAGAATTCTGAGGACACAACTTCTGAACGGGGAATGGGCTCTGACGATGCTAGACAGTGCGGCAGAAGTAACAATAGCTCGCCAGAACCTGAAGGAATTTCTGGTGACAGCAGACTTGAATGATTATATCACGGTGGAAACACCAGACAAAAGGGTGAGCGTCCCACATAAGTTACATGAAATAACACTCCGGATGGAGGGGGACAAGCCCAGGAAAGTAAAAGGTCTCTTTTGGAAGAACTTATCATCTGGGTATGACATCCTGTTAGCCGAACAAGATTGGCCGCCAGCATTCGTAATGGAGTGCCCCAGGGGAGAAATTATAATTTTTCCTGCATTTTCCGACCATGTTCCCGTTCACCTTAAACATACATATGCACGGGAGTGGGCAGTAGCCCAAGCTCCAGCAGTGTACAAAAATCACGCTGGGTGGGATGAGGATTCAACCTAGCACGTGATCCCGTTAAAAGTTTCACCTAATGCTCACCCAATAAAGCAAGAAGCTAAAAAACAGGTCATGGAGATCTTAGATCAACTTGAATACCAGGGGGTCATTGAAAAATGTACCTCAACAATGAACAATCCTTTGTTTCCCGTCTCTAAACCCGACAATACATATCGTCTAGTTTTAGATTACAGACATTTAAACTCATGCACAAAGACATTTGCTGTCCAAAATGCACATAGTGCCGCATTAATGAATAACATTGTGCAGAAAAAATACAAAACAACACTTGATATCTCAAAAGGATTTTTTTGCCAAAATATAGCGCCGGAAAGCAGGTATCTGACCGCATTCTCAGCGTTAGGGTCCCAGCGACAAATTAGTCGACTCCCCCAAGGGTATGAGAATAGCCCTGGGGTATTTTCAGGAAGGGTAACAGAGTTACTTCAAAAATTTGATGAAGAAGCGTTGTCCTATGTGGATGATATTTATCTAACGGTCGACGACTTAAAGAGGCACTTGACCAGGGTAAGCACCATTATTATGGGATTTGCCACTGAGGGCTACAAATTTAACTTTAAAAAATCAAAAATAGCCCACCTCAATGTCCTATTTTTAGGATATGAACTGTCAAGTGAAGGGAAAAGTCTAGCAGCAAACTTTTTAGAAAAATGTGCACTGCTCCAGCCTCCAAAATCATTAAAAAATGTACAATCAATACTGGGATTCCTAAATTTCGGCAGAACATACATTTTGGATTACGGACAAAGGGTAAAACCTTTCTACGACCTAATAAAACCTGACTTTTCAGCCAGAAATTGGACACAAGAACATACTAATATTCTTTGTTCACTCCAGGAAGACATGATAGCTTCCAAACACTTGCAAACACGCGTAAACGTACGCCACTTGGTGATCCGTATAATTGCGGGTCAATGCGGGTACACTTACTTAACCTTCAATGAAGGAGAAACAGTACCAATCGCATACAAATCACATCTGTACACAAATGCAGAAATGCGTTTCACTTCAACAGAAAAAATCCTGACAGCTGTTCAGAACGCTGTAGCAAGAGAAAGAGCACTGGCACAGGGGAAACGCATTATTGTCGTAACCCCGGTACCGGCTTTAGAAGCTGTTACACAGGCTAGCATTCCAAATGCGAAAGCCTTACATCCAAGATGGATACAATGGGCTAATTCTCTTACTGCAACGGACGTTGAATACAGATTTGATCCAAGTTAAAAAACACAGGCATTCCTGCAATATGAACACGAATATCCTCTACCAAATGAAATCTTGCCTCTAGATCAGTATGAATACATAATTTACACTGACGGATCTGCGCAACCGGCCATACGAAGTAAGCAGCAATATAGCGCAGCATGTGCTATCGTTAAAGGTAGCATGCAGGATGGAAAGTTCTATCCGAGTTGCACAAAAACGCAATCGCTAGGAGACTGCACGGCACAGTTGGCAGAGTTAAAAGCACTGATACTGGCACTTGTAAATACGGATCATGAATTCCCCACACTAATCGTGTGTGATTCGTTTTACTGTGTTCAGTCATATAATGAATACCTATACCATTGGGAGCAAAACGGGTTTAAAGATGCAAAAGGTGGCACAATTAAGCATAAAATGCTATGGGAACAGGTAGCAGAGTTGAAAAACGAGCTACCAAGGACTCACGTGATCCATACACTGAGTCATAAACGTGATGGCGTTCACGTTGAAGGGAATTCATTGGCTGATGAAGCCGCAGAGGGGGCTGTTCGCAAGGCTTCCGTAGCTACACTCACTCGTTCCAAAACGAGAATAGACGGTGAGATTATGGTAGCTGTCATTGCTTCACGCAAAGGCAGCACAGCAGTACCTAAAACATTTCCACTCAAATACTCCTACAAGTTAGATGCAAGTAACATTCCATATGCTCAGATTCCTGGAGTGGGGGATAGGGTAACACCAAATATGGATCGTAGGCAAGGTTTAATACTAGCAGCACACAAGGGTTTGGGCTCTGTGCACACAGGTGTTACAGCGACTATTTCTTTACTGAAACAGCGCTATTGGTGGCCAGGGTTAACTAAGCAAACTAAAGACTATGGGGTCGATTCCGATCTCGGCCGGAAGCGCACCGAATACGATTCGTCCGGAAAAAATACGAGCCGAACGCGTTTTTCCCGAACGATTCGAACAGTCGTCCGAGCGAGCAAGTACAATGCGCATTACTGCTAAAATTCCGAGCGAGCCATATGTTCCCATTCCAGCTCCAATTCCCCAACCGAGCTGGATCCGTAAACGCCAATTCGAGTCGCACGGAAGTAAATACACAGCACCTTCCGGCCGGACTAGTACGATGCGCAATCCGTACGCGCCGAACTGGTCTCTACGTCCGGCACGTCAGAGCATCCGGGAGAGCTGCACATAAGCTCCAATTCGCGCCACAAGACGATCCACGGCTACGAGACGAACAAGCCAGCTACGAGTACGAGTCGAAGCCACGAGAAACCCGAACGAGACGAACCAACCATGAATACCATCGCGCAGGTCCTACCAATACTGTACATCTATTACCGGAACCGGTACGGACGCGTACGGCGCAGACGGTAAGTCAGACACCCACTACACAAACAAACGACACGTACCCGACATATGTCACACACACATAGGGATGCAGAAATGACGTACACTAGCAACAGCAGAACCATAGGGGCGGGATGGCTATCACCAATGCCATACACACCCATAGGGGCCTGATGGCTACCACCACCACCACCACCCCTACTCATGGGGGGCTGGATGCCTGTCACTACTACCATCCCCACTCATAGGGGGATGGATGCCTACCACTACCACCACCCCTACTCATGGGGGCCTGGATGCCTGTCACTACTATCATCCCCACTCATAGGGGGATGGATGCCTACCACTACCACCACCCCTACTCATGGGGGGCTCGATGCCTGTCACTACCACCACCCCTACTCATGGGGGGCTGGATGCCTGTCACTACCACCACCCCTACTCATGCGGGCCTGGATGCCTGTCACTACCACCACCCCTACTCATGGGGGCCTGGATGCCTGTCACTACCACCACCCCTACTCATGGGGGCCTGGATGCCTGTCACTACTACCATCCCCACTCATAGGGGGATGGATGCCTACCACTACCACCACTCCTACTCATGGGGGGCTGGATGCCTGTCACTACCACCACCCCTACTCATGGGGGCCTGGATGCCTGTCACTACCTCCACCCCTACTCATGGGGGCCTGGATGCCTGTCACTACCACCACCCCTACTCATGGGGGCCTGGATGCCTGTCACTACCACCACCCCTACTCATGGGGGCCTGGATGCCTGTCACTACTACCATCCCCACTCATAGGGGGATGGATGCCTACCACAACCACCACCCCTACTCATGGGGGGCTGGATGCCTGTCACTACTACCATCCCCACTCATAGGGGGATGGATGCCTACCACTACCACCACCCCTACTCATGGGGGCCTGGATGCCTGTCACTACTATCATTCCCACTCATAGGGGGATGGATGCCTACCACTACCACCACCCCTACTCATGGGGGCTGGATGCCTGTCACTACCACCACCCCTACTCATGGGGGCTGGATGCCTGTCACTACCACCACCCCTACTCATGGGGGCCTGGATGCCTGTCACTACCACCACTCCTACTCATGGGGGGCTGGATGCCTGTCACTACCACCACCCCTACTCATGGGGGCTGGATGCCTGTCACTACCACCACCCCTATTCATGGGGGCCTGGATGCCTCTCACTACCACTACCCCTACTCATGGGGGCCTGGATGCCTGTCACTACTACCACCCCTACTCATGGGGGCCTGGATGTCTGTCACTACCACCACCCCTACTCATGGGGGCCTGGATGCCTGTCACTACCACCACCCCTACTCATGGGGGCCTGGATGCCTGTCACTACTACCATCCCCACTCATAGGGGGATGGATGCCTACCACAACCACCACCCCTACTCATGGGGGCTGGATGCCTGTCACTACTACCATCCCCACTCATAGGGGGATGGATGCCTACCACTACCACCACCCCTACTCATGGGGCCTGGATGCCTGTCACTACTACCATCCCCACTCATAGGGGGATGGATGCCTACCACTACCACCACCCCTACTCATGGGGGCTGGATGCCTGTCACTACCACCACCCCTACTCATGGGGGCTGGATGCCTGTCACTACCACCACCCCTACTCATGGGGGCCTGGATGCCTGTCACTACCACCACCCCTACTCATGGGGCCTGGATGCCTGTCACTACTACCATCCCCACTCATAGGGGGATGGATGCCTACCACTACCACCACCCCTACTCATGGGGGGCTGGATGCCTGTCACTACCACCACCCCTACTCATGGGGGGGATGGATGCCTACCACTACCACCACCCCTACTCATGGGGGGATGGATGCCTACCACTACCACCACCCCTACTCATGGGGGCCTGGATGCCTACCATTACTATCATCCCCACTCATAGGACGGGTAATGCATGACACAACCAGCATACTCCAACATAAGGAATGTCAGCAAAGACATCCCCCAACATCATGACAAGAGTGTGTAGTCTGTGTCAAATGCCTACAACACTGAACATGACATTGAACATACAATGTGACCCCCTATCACATGTGTCACACAAAAATGTGTGTGGCCTTCACAATGCAAGCAGACCATGACCACTGTGGGAATGGGGTCTAAACCCCCATCATCACAGTGACCAAAAGGTAAGTGTGGGGTCCATAGCTGAAGCACATTTTGAACATTGTGGCAATGGGGTCTAAACCCCATCATCACAGTGACCAAAAGGTAAGTGTTGTCATGGAAAAAGCTGCAACTGCCAAACAGCATGGATGATTCCTGGTCACAGAACAACAAACACATCAGTGGCAAAGTAGTGGTTGTGTCCCATAGCAACATAGATTGGGTGAGGCAAACAGTGCAGTGCAAATAAAACATACCTTTGGCCATGTGCAGACAAACATCACCCATGGGGACTGACATTGTCTCCATTTATCAATTACACAATGCCAGAAGTGACCATCATAATGCAGACCCACATATCTGCACTAATGGACACACAAATGTAGATATCCTGTGGAGACTGTAGATGTGAGGTGAACAAATACCATACCATGGCAGCAATGGGACATACAAACCATGATTATTGTGCTGACTGATGACCTAGGAGTCCCAGGGACAGCATGGGAAATCCTCCAAACAACATACAGGCAATGGTACACTAAAGATATGCCAATGCAGTGGTGCAGATGCACAAACACAAACAGGCAGCCTCACACTGCATATCAAACACAACAGGTGATGGGGGGTGTGCCAGTGTCCCCAGGCAACCACGCAACACATGAGGAGGCCTGAATTCCAATTACACAGATGTGTATACAGTGCCATAGAAAAGTAACTCATGGATCGGATTCCCTATGTGGGCAATCAGGCATTGTTAGATGAGATGGAGCCCAAATTACACATGTCACACAAGCTTGTAGGAACAGCAACTAACACAGCAAGAGACAGACCCACCACAGCACTACCCCCAGGGACCCCACATTGTGGTGACACTAGCCTGCATGATAATCCCACTGTGATGACAAAGGTAGATGTCATTCACACTGTGAACCACAGCCATGTGTCCTGAGCAACAAACTACCATCACACCTACACAAGCACAAATCAATCAGCACGGCCTGTCAGCCAAGGCCAATATGGAGGTAGGGGTCTAGCCGTGCAACAACTCACATTTGCACACACTCAACACCACACACCTTGATCTCCACCAATGTGCAGCAGTGAAGCTCACATGGACTGGTGACATTGCACATGCACCCATGACAATCCCAGGGGTGGTTGTGGGAACTAAGGTGCAGAAACCCATCACACCTGGCCAGTCAACAAGACTCGTGAATGTCTGACACACTGCACAGTACGCGGTACATGGGCATGACGTGAAATCCACCCCAATCAATGGGATCCCGGCCACAGTCACACACCAATGAAGAAGCCAAGGTGACCCACAAAGAACACAGGTAGACAACTTCCAACATTGCAGCTCTGACCCTGAGGAGTGGCAGCAGTCACACACACAACGTGTCACAATCACTGAAAGCTACCATAAACTGTAAATTACATGACTTGTGTAACCAACAAGTGCCAAGGGGAATCCTGACTGTGTCCCATCTGCGTTTTCCCACATCCCCAGCCCTGACAACAAAGACAACTAGGGATGACAACCTGATGAACATTAGTTAGCCATGCACCCACATCACGGAGAAACCAGGTCCAAGATGCTGGATGAACACAGGACAACTCAGCAAGCATCACAAACAGGAACATCCGTAGAGACACAGCCTGTGTAGGAAAAGGGAAGGGAACACACACAGACATGCTTACACAACACACAACACAGGCCCAGGCAATGTCACGGGATTACACACTGCCATGAGGGCACTCCACTCCTGTGGAAGGTCCGCTGTGCCAAACCTTGTCTGTGCACGACTCAAACATGTCAGCAGAACACTCGGTCAGTGAGTCAACAATTACAACACACTGAAGGCTCTGCTCACATCAGCCTGGGTACGGGAGTGTCACTTCAGTCATCTGCATATACCCAAAACACGTGTCAAGCAAGTTGCACTGTATACACAGATGAGTCCTTCAACATTGATGTGCTAAACTGCATGTCCAGTGGAGATGGGCACACAGTCAGGGAAATAGAAACATTGAACAGTGGTAAGCCCACCAGATGTGCATGAGTGTAAGCCACAGATGTTAAATTACAAATGCAAAACGTACATCCCTGTGTCAAATGCTGAACATTACACCCTCAGACTGCAGCAAAGGATGCTATGGATCCAGACTAGATTAGGACACATATCCCATGGACCACATGGAGTCCATCACAGCAACACTTCATGTTCCTGATCTGAACACTATTACAACAGCAAATGCATGATGATACTCATCTACATCATGTACAACAAAAGCAAAACCACTAGTAAACAAAAAGACGCTTTATTCAGCCAATGTGAATGAAAAATTGGAAGTCCAAAAGAAACTAAGGCCAATGGCCAGTCCACATTCACAGTCCGAACAGGGTGACATGTGACAACTTGTCACCCATTGCTTGCCTGCACTGGTACGGACAGGGGACATCCCCTCGGAGGGGCATACAAGGGGCAGGCCAGGCACCGCAGGGACAGGATCAGGGGATGCCAGAAGGAGGCAGTGAAGGGGTGGTGGGTGCAGGAGTGTCACCGGCAACTGCAGTGGAGGTGTCTGACTCAGTGGGGGCCGGCACCACTGTAGGGCACAAGTCAGATGGTGTGGGTGCTGGCACCACTGCAGTGGGCCGGTCAGATGGAGTGGACTGGGTCCCCACTGCAGTGCCCAAGTCAGACGGGGTGGTTGTGGACTCCACTGCAGTGCATAACTCCAAGGGAGTGGAAGGGGGGCAGATGAGGTGGGCAGGACAGAGGGGGACCCGGTCTCCACACCAGTGGCACAAACAGGCCGAGCGTCTGGGTTGGGGGTGGAAGAGCAAGTGGTAGGGGGAGGGCCTAAGCAGTTTGGGGATGCGGTATTGGTGTGTGGGGGAACCTGGGGCAGGGTGTGGCGAGGGAACCTGTGGAGTGGTGGCCTGGGGGATGGAGGAGAGAGACTGTGTGGTGGAGCTGCGTGGTGGAGGTGGTGGGGTCTTGCCCTTCCTGGTCCGGGGGCACTTCCTAATGGGGTCCTCAGTCTGCCTGTGCCTGGGGGAGGGTGTCCGGGTGTGAGGGGCACTCCCCTCTGTGTGTGGTGGTGGCCTCTTCCGCCTGTACGTTGGGTCAGATGGATCTGTGGGGAAGAGGCCAAGCTCACAGAGGAAGAGCTTCTGGGAGGGGGGGTTGCAGGTGAGGCAAGGGAAGGGGTTTTGGAGGGAGAGGTAACTGAGGACTGCGGAGTGCTCGTGGATGCGTGTGTGTGTGTCTGGGCCCCATCCCCTGTGAGTGAGGTATCAGTCCCCTGACTGTGCGTGCGTGTGCGTCTGGATTTTGGCGTGTGTGTCTGTGTGCTGCTTGTGTCTGTGCTGGTGCGTGCCTGTGCCGGTGTGTGTTTGCTTGGGACAGGTAGGGTGCTGGGCATTGTGGATGGGGCAGAGGTAGGAGGGGTGAGGGACTGTTGCAGGAGGGACACTGCTGCCGTCAGTGAGGAGGCCATGGACTGATTGGTCCGCTGTAGGGCAGACATGCCAGATGACATGCCATCCATGAATGACACCAGTTGTGTCAACAGACCCGTGTGTGCATAGAGGTCACTCAGCATTGATGTCTGCCCTACATGGATCTGTTTCAGAAAGTCCACAGACTCCACACTCAGGGCAGCAGGGGAGACAGAGGCAGGTGGTGCAGTGCCTGGCATGAAGGAGACACGCTCCCCTACACGGGAGCCTCCACAGACATGTGGGATGGGAGCAGATGGGAGGGTGGAGATGGTGGTGGTGGCGGGGACAGACTTGCTCGATTCTGTCTGTGGTCTGCTGACACCCGCCTCCACAAGGGAGTCCTCACTGGAAGTGCTGTGTACCTCAGCCGAGGTGGTCGTAGCTGAGGTCTCCTCAGTGTGGCTCCCCTCACCCTCCGTGCCACTGGGTCCCTCGGTCTCCTCTGCAGTGGACCCAGTCTGGCTCTGCCGCTCCTCTTGGTCCATGGAGTTGTCTCCTCCTGTGGCCGTGGATGTATCTGCAAACAATCAGGATAAACAGAGCAACATTAGTCACCTGTACTGACCACACACACCACAGTAAGTACAGCACATCACAGAGCAAGCCCTGCCATCATTTGCTAGACATTGCAATAAGTGCTGACACTGATTTGAAGAAGCCCATTGTCTGCCTGACAGTCATTCATGCCACTCATGTCCTACCTGTCCATGCACCCATCTGTCTGGTGCCTGTTGTATGCGACTAATCATATGTGCACACATGCACCACATACACAGTTGTTGGACATCCAAGAGAACATATGGAAATGTGTCACTCCAAACACATGCCATCTCCTGCCACTGACTCAGTACATGTGTCAGGAAAAGTGATGGGCAGAGTCTCTGTCGATATGCGGGTTTTGGTTCCATCACCAGACACAATGATGTCCTCATGTCCTGATAGACAATGCGACAATGGTGTGCATGCAGGACATATCACACTACTGCTGGATCACCCTTTGCAAGTTGAATGTCATGGCACAGGCCTGTCTGGCAAGTCAGTCATAACTGTCTCCTGTCACAGGGGCAGTGCATACACACAACACCAGTCTGCACTGTGTCACAATCATGGAAGTTTTGGGAATGCAAGCCCTGTAGCTGACAGGTGCACATGTGCACCCCTGGCCACCCACATCATGAGGACTAAGATGATCCCACGTCATTCAAATGAGACATTTGAGTGACTGCAAACACAAATCCATACACATGAGCACTTCACCGTCTGATGAGAATGAACCAAAGCTGCCTGCACCTCAATGTTTCATACACCATTGTGCACAGTCAAGGGATCAGAGACCTATGCATTAACCAATGTGCAGATCCTATAGTCACAACTCAGATGGCTGGCCACCCCAAATTGTTAAACACTCCAGGAGTCCAAAAGCAAGGCCACACCACGGTGACACAGAGGCAGACACCTGAGTGCACTCTTCACAATGCCCAATATGTATGCTGACACACGGGAGTGGGAGAACAGAGTGCCTTCGATGTCCGGAGTAGGCATTACAGTCCTGGTCCATGTGCAACATGGTATTACCCTGAACACTAGGCAGGTGGCTATGCATGTGTCACACACATGATGTACATACTTCTGAGGCTCCTACCTTGGTCTCTGCAGCAGCATGGGTGTGTGGCACATACCCCAGACATGTGGTGAGTCAGAGCAGCAATTGGAACACATATTAAAGCCATACCCAGAGTACATGTCAGATCACAGGCATTGTGTGAGCAATTGTACCACCCATGCAGCCCACAACAAAGTTCCTGTAACTGATGCTGTCCCCAACTTGAACCACAGGTAACTGCAAGTACACAGTACCCAAGTGACCTAAGTCACAGACTGTAAGGGCCACACCTGTGTATCAGATGAGGAGGGGGCATGACACAAGTGAGGGACATGAGTCCAGGACGACAAGACAGTCGTACTGTGGAAGTGGAACCAGGCTAAAGGAGTGCATAGAGCATGTTAGTCATAGTACCCAGAAAAGGCTAGCACTTACCCCTCCTTGCTGCTGTCTGGCCTTCAGCTGCCCATCCAGGTCAGGGAAGACCACCGCCAGAATCTGGAGCATGTGGGGGTCAGGGTCTGGTGTCCGCCCCTCCTGCGAGGAGGCGACAGCTTCAGCTGGACCCTTGCGATCCTCCGGGTCCAGCCACGAAGGTCCTGCCACCTCTTCTGGCAGTTGCGGATCCTGCGCCTGTAGACCCCCACAGATCGTACTGCCCGGGCGATGGTCAGCCAGATCTCCTGCTTCTGGTGGGCATCAACCTGTGAGGATGACAAAGTGAAAAGGCCATTACTACACATGCAACATATCCGTGCATCACACAGTTGGATATACATGTCTCAATCACAGGGGCATATGATGTACACAGGTAGTGCAACTATGGCTATGAACAGTTGTCCAGCAGTTACTAAATGGTATCATTGCCTGGGAAGTAAAACCTTGTTGGAATGCACTGTTACTGCACTATACCTGTTCAGTGCATGTAACTACACACTTTGGGGGTGACAACTACTCAGTGAGCATGCTAGCCACTGGTGTACACACTGTAAGTCTTGCTAGTCAGACAACATGCACAATTAGTAAGGCAGTGGACAGCACACTCACCTGCTCCCCTGGTTTCCCATACAGCTTGCTGTACTGTGGAAGGAGGCTGTCCAGCAGGGCCTGGTTCTCCTCAGTGCTGAAGGCTGGGGCTCTCTCCACAGTACGTGCCATTGCAGTAGCCAGAGGATGCAGAGACAGCAGCAGTGGTGGTGGCAGATGTCGTCCTGGAGCATGTAGTGCAGGCAAGTGAGCTCTCAGGGGAACAGCCAGCATTATATGTGTGCTGCAGAGGCAGATACTGTCCCATGTGTCCAATGTGATAGGTCCAAGTCGTTTGCATCTTCTGAATCTGGCCAATCCATGGAATTGCACCACTAATACACGCCTACAGCATCCTTCAAAATTTCAACTTGATGACACCCATGAATTTGCAACATTGTTGTGGGTGGCAACTGAATTCACTGCATCCGACTCGCAAAAGCTTCGAATACGCGTCCGTTACCATGTCAGTCCATAGCCAATGCGTGCGCACGGATCGTTCCATTGCTGTACGACGCGTATTACGTCACACAACACGCATCCGTCAACATCATATGCAATGGCCAATGCGTGCGCACCGATCGGACCATTGCTGTACGACGCGTATTACGTCACACAACACGCATCCGTCAACATCATATGCAATGGCCAATGCGTGCGCACCGATCGGTCCATTGCTGTACGACGCGTATTTCGAAACACAACACGCATCCGTCAACATCATATGCAATGGCCAATGCGTGCGCACCGATCGGTCCATTGCTGTACGACGCGTATTTCGAAACACAACACGCATCCGTCAACATCATATGCAATGGCCAATGCGTGCGCACGGATCGGTCCATTGCTGTACGACGCGTCCCTGTACAAGTCACTCGCATATGTCACCATGGTTGTCACAGGTGAACGTATGCCAGCCACAATTACTTGCCAGGGACTCAGGGGCACACCTACAACACCACAGCCTGTCCACACTGTATCCTAAGGCATGTAAGGCTGCATTACCTGTGTGTGTATGGGGGTCAACATGTGGTTTGTTGGGTGGCACTTGGGGGCAGCCACTCCCAGGCTGTGCACGTGTTCATGGGGACAGAATCCTTTGTGTGTTGTGCACATGACCACTGTGATGTGCAACTGTTCAGTTCAGAGCATGTGGCATGGTCACATTTCCAGGTTGTATATGTGTATGTTATGTCACATACACCCTGAGTCCCATGTGGGATGGTATGTACGTCACAGGGTGACCCATTGCCACAATTGTGATGGCCCTCCACAGTCTGTGTGCATGTTGTGTTCCAGATGTCTCTGATTCCATGTGCACAATGGGAGACAGTCTCCACATCCACGTTGTTTGTGCATCGACTTTGATGTTGTGCGTGTGTGTGTCACAGACGTCCATGTCTGTCCTGCAGAGGCAACAGGGGCCACTACCTGTGGGAGTCATGGTTGTTTTGCTGGCGTGTACATGATACGCCATGTCATGCCAGTGTCCATGTGGCAATACAGGGTCCCTGGGAATCTACCTGTCAAAGAGCTGTGATGCCTGGGGCACATCTGTCCTCACTTGTCACTGTGGTGTGTGTTTGGAACGTGACAGCAGTACATGGGTACTGTGACACAGCCTAATGATTTCCCATAGCACAACCTGGAACTTGTTGTCAACACATGTTGAACTGAGATGTTAGATGATGGCCATGTAGGTGCCATATATGTCCATACAGAACGGCACACACATCAAGTACTTGTGTCTCGTAATGATGTATGATGTGATATTTAGTATGGTCAATGCCACATATGTGGGGTGACTGACAATCTTTCTTTGTTCACCTATGTACTGCAGGGCACCAGCTGTCCATAGACCATTCCCTGACCTTGCAACCATGGTGGAACGTGACTACATCCGACGGTACCGCTTCAACAGGCCGCTGATTGAGGAATTGGCGGGCGGTTGGCCCCACATTTGCTACCTGGCCGGCCATACCCTACAGCGCTGACCCCCAAGGTGAAGGTGATGGCAGCCCTACACTTCTTTGCCACCGGTACCTTTCAACACACTGTGGCGTCTGCTGGTGGGATGTCACAGACCATGTTCAGCCGTGTGCTACGCGATGTTTTGGAGGCAATGTTAACATACTTGAACCAGTACATCTATTTCCCTAAACGTCAACAACTCACTGACGTCAAGAGTGACTTCTATGCCCTGGGGAGGATGCCACATGTCATCGGCTCCATTGATGGGACACATGTGGCTTTGGTACCACCACAGGCACATGAGCAGGCATACAGGAACAGGAAAATTTTCCATTCTATCAATGCTCTGGTGGTATGTCTTGCAGATATGAGCATCTCACATGTGTGTGCACGTTTCCCCGGTTCTGCACACGATGCCTACGTGATGAGGAGTAGTCGCATCCCGAGGATGATGTCACAGATGCAGAACCAGCGTGCCTGGCTTGTCGGTGTGTACTGACTTTGTACCATTGTGTGTGTACTGCAATGTTGTATTCCACCCTCTTTTCCAACTCAGCTAATGTGCAATTGTCTGTATGTAGGTGACTCCGGATACCCCAACATGCCGTGGTTGCTGACACCCCTCAGGAACCCTGTGACACCAGCCCAGATGCGCTACAATGAGGCACATGGTCGGACCAGGAGAGTGATCGAGCGGACATTTGGTCTCCTGAAGAGCCGCTTTCGCTGCCTGGACAAGACAGGAGGGGCCCTCCCATATGCCCCTGCAAAGGTGTGCAAGATTTTCATCGTCTGCTGCATGCTACACAACCTGGCAGTGCGGAAGGAGTTGCCTCTCATCCTGGATGACGATGACCAACATCCGCCACCTGTGGAGGATCCTGGCCTGGGCCACGATGCCAGTGATGATGATGATGATGAGGGTGATGTCCGCACACAGCTCATCACCAACTTCTTCAGCTGAATGTGAGTATACAGAGATGTTATGTCAATGATTTGAGTTTGCATGATATGTGTTGGTGGTGCTCTGTTGCTGTTTGAGTGTGGCCATGTGCTACTTGACTGGATGCGTGCAGCGATGTGTCCTTACAGGTAGTCTGTACTCCCCAACAGTGTTGACATGCTAACTTGGTTTTGTGTAGGTATCTTGTGACATGTATTGGGCATGAGTATTGCAGTTCTGTCCTGTTCTTCAGTGCTTTTGACTGTGTGTCATGTCTGTCCTTCACAGGGTACTTTCAGAGTTGTTTGGTCAACTGTGATCCCCCGACACCATGATTCAACTTCCAGGGTGGAAGCAGTCATTTCCCTACAGGTGATGTGCCACACACCCCTGGACTTTATTTCTTCAACACTTGTTGACTGTGTGGCCACTGCCACGTGGGATTACCTTGCATCTGTAGTGGAAACAACATGTTGCAAATGTGTAATAAACCTGTGCTTCACTTTGGGATGTGCGTTGTCTGTGGTCACACATCTGACTGACATTTGCTTACTGCACCTGTGGGCTAGTTAACACAGACTCTGAATAGGTGTGGTGTCTGTGCATTCCACTGTATTTCCTGGCAACATCAGTGTAGGCGATGAGTCAGATGGCCCTGGTGTGTATGTGTTGTGTTGCCCTAGTGGTGTGTCTCCCTCATATGTGTCACGTCGCCATGACTCACATGACGGTGTTGGAATTGCTGTAGCAGTTAGCATGCACAGTGTCATTTAGCAGATCATCATCTCCATGACAAAATACCACGTTGGAATCACAACAGAGGCAAGTATGGTGTATTAGTGAGTTTATTTACATACATGTGTGAGGATAGTGCACAGGATGGTGGGTGCTGTACATTGGGATTGGAATCCAAAGTTCACAGATGAGTTGGAAGTGTTGGTAGCAGAAATGTCCTGAGTAAAGTCCACAGTCATCTGATACATTAGTCCAACTTAAACTCCCCATGTCATGTGGGAGAGTTGGGTTGCATTCGACAGGGTGAACAGTTTGCACACAAAGGAGAATTTCCAGAACAGGTGTTGGGTTCCTGGGGGATGTACATGGCCATCTGCCTCTCAGTTGTCCTTCCTCGGACGACCCCTCTTCTTTCTGGGGGACCCTCACGTGCAGGCCGCTGCGGTGCAGAGGACTCTCCACCAGAGTCATCCTCCCTCCCTGTGGCAGTTGCAGTTGTTGCGGCACCAGATGTTGTGGGCACACAGGGAGGTGTGGACATGTTGGTGCTAATCTGGCGGAGGCATGTCAATATGTCCCTCTGCACCGCTGTCAGTTCTTCCAATGTGTCCCACTTGGACTCCATGCCAGACATGTGTGTCTCCACACGGGACATGTGGGAGTCCAAGCGGGCATGATGGGCAGCCTGCTGCTGTTGAATGTCCTTGAGGATCCCCACTACCTGGCTGACCTCTCCGGTGCTATTCTGGTACGCATCTGCAATGCGTACCAGTTGTGGGTCATCATGCAGTCCAGACCCCTCTGCAAACAGCGACCTCTGCCTACCACCCCTCCCACCACCCCTGGCCACACGTGCGGGACCTGTGGTGGCACGCACAGGTGACCCTAGGCCCCCTTGGGGGTTGGTACTGGGGTTGTTGTCCGTTGCTTCCCGGGGGCCGGGGTCCCTGTGCTGTTGTCATTCAGTGTCCTTGGTCTGTCCGTGTCGGCGGGGGTGGTCTGTGTGTTGGCAGATGTTGGAGGAGTGGGTGCAGGGGTGCAGATGGTGGTCCTGCTGGTGCTGCATGATGACTCACACCGGAGGGGCCAGGTAGGTCTTCGCCATCCGAGGAGGGCAGAGGCTGTTCCACACCAGAGAGCTCAGGGGCCACCGGAGCCTGGGACAGGGACTCCTCATCATCTGCTGCTGTGTCCCCATCATCACCTGTGTTTGGAAGAGACACACAATGTATGTTATGTTTCTACAGGCATCAATGGTTCAAACACATGACAGTTGTGACTGTACATCTGGATGCGTGCCTGTACATTGCATTGTGCTAAGTTGTCACAGCCAGAGGTTGATATTGTTGTAGCACATTGTCCTGCCAACCTGAAGCATTTCAATGTGAATGTTGAGGTGTGTGCATGACCAGCTCATGTATAGATTGGCTGTACATGGCCATTGCTACTCAAGGGCCATCACGTGCCTGACACAGGTGTGTCATCCTTGTCCACATTTGTCCTTTAACAGGGACATACGTGCAATTCCACTTAGGATATCTTTCAAGATTGGGACATGTGTGATGGCAGTTTTTGCCAGTCTTTGTGCGTCACATTGGTGTGTCTGGACAACATGGTCACAGTCCGGTATGCCTGGGATCTCTTGGGAGTATCTGTGTTGTTGTCTGGGTTCCTAGTTCACGTCTCATTTCATACAAGTGATGTTGTTAACGTAGCTAATGATGTTGTTTCTGAGTTTTGTACGTGCAAACGTGATTAATCTTGTCAATGTCCTCCATGGTGATAAGGACTGGGCACGGCAGCTCTCTGGCTTTTCCATTGTCATGACAGTGATGGCCAGTGGTGTGTGTTGCAGTTCTGCTGCTGTGAGTAGCATGTCTCCTCAAATGCAGTCCAGCTTGGTGCTTGTGTCTACAGTGTCTATGACAGTGAGTGGTGTGTTGTGTGAAGGATGCATATGTTGCCGAACGATGTGGGAGTGGAATGCAGATCACAACCGCAACTTGTGTGACTGACACCATGGTACAGTGTCCGGTATATTGGTGTGTCCATTGCATTCACTGTCAGGTGTCCCCTGTCAATGATGTCTCTGTGACTTCCTGTGTGTTTTGTGCTATGTAGTTTGTCTGATTCTCCACAGTTGTCATCTGCAAGTCACACCTTCACAGCCAGGCCAGGGGCACCCATGGACACTGCATCCCCTGACAGTGTGTGTAAACATAGAGTTGCAATGGCTGTGAGTGTGTACGTGTTTGGGTTGGCCAGTGCATGGGTGTGAATTGCAGGCACATCATTTCTCATGCCCATGTGTCAGCCATCTTGCCAGGGCTTTTACTTTGGGAGTGACTGGTCCCACGTGTGCAATGTGTTTTTGCAGAGTAGGTGTGTGTATGGCCAGCATTGGTGGTATTTGGTTGACATCCGGACCTCCTTCTCCCCCAGCCCAGTTATCCCACCATGAAGCATGCCACCCTTGCAGTGGGTGCAGGTTAACTCTCAGGATGTCAGTCAGTGGTGTCCTGTTGTTGGTTGGTGCACAGTTCCCAGCAGGGCCTTGTGCTCCCCACAACAGAGCACCATTGTCAGACATCTTTGAAGTGGCTTTTCACTCCCTGTGAGGTGTGCATGCTTCAGTGTGAGCTTGCCGGGCCATGCGGGTGGGAGATGTTGAGCTGTGACTACCACTCCCATCATGCTATTGCCTACACCCCCTTCCCAGCATGCCCATACTTCCTTCCTTTTGAGTCGACTTCACTGTGTGTGAGTGTGACCAGCAATGGCAAGATGGCTGACAGTGTGGTCCTGTTGTTTGTTGGTGCACAGTTCACAGCAGGGCCTTGTGCTCCCCACAACAGAGCACCATTGTCAGACATCTTTGAAGTGGCTTTTCACTCCCTGTGAGGTGTGCATGCTTCAGTGTGAGCTTGCCGGGCCATGCGGGTGGGAGATGTTGAGCTGTGACTACCACTCCCAGCATGCTATTGCCTACACCCCCTTCCCAGCATGCCCATACTTCCTTCCTCTTGAGTCGACTTCACTGTGTGTGAGTGTGACAGCAATGGCAAGATGGCTGACAGTGTGGTCCTGTAGTTTGTTGGTGCACAGTTCACAGTAGGGCCTTGTGCTTCCCACAGCTGAGGCCAGTGTCAGACATCTTGGAAGTGGCTTTTCACTCCCTGTGAGGTGTGCATGCTTCAGTGTGAGCTTGCCGGGCCATGCGGGTGGGGGATGTTGAGCTGTGACTACCACTCCCATCATGCTATTGCCTACACCCCCTTCCCAGCATGCCCATACTTCCTTCCTTTTGACTCTGCTTCCCTGTGGGGTAGTGTGCCTGTGCTGACAGGATGGCTGACAGTGTTGTCCTGGCGTTTGTTTGGCTACAAGTCCCAAAAGTGTCCCTGTGCTTCACACAGCATAACCCAGTGTGGTAGTTCTTTGTGGGATATTTAATTAGAGTGTGAGGCAATGCATTCTCCCAGGTGAGTTGTGTGGAGTTTGTGTTAAGGGTGTGTGTGAGAAAAGCTGCTGGTAACTATGGTCAGAGCTGTCAGTCCTCCTTCCCACCCAGCCAGATATCCCACCATGGAACGTGCTTCCATTGCAGGGAGTGCAAGTTGGCTTTCAGGATGTCAGGCAGTGGTGTCCTGCTGTTGTTTTGAGCACAACACCCAGCAGGGGCTTGTTCTCCCCACAGCAGTACCCAGTGTCAGCCATCTTGTCAGTTCTTTTCCACTCCCTGTGATGTGAGCATGGTTCAGAGTGGTGTTGATGGGCCAATTGTGAGGGTGACCAATATCTGTGACTACAACTCCCATCATGCTATTGGCTACACTCACTTCACCAGCATACACACAATTCCTTCCTTTCAGTCAGCTTCCCTGTGAGGTGGTGTTCTAGTGGTGGCAAAATGTCTGACAGTGTTTGTTGGTTAGATTTGTGCCACTGCCTTGCTCTATTTGTTGTTAGGTTTGTACATGTCATGACACAGTTACATATCACTATGAGATGGCAGGTATTGTGTTTGTCTGACTAGCATACACATCTTGGGATGATTATCTTTTGGTTACTGTGGCTTTGCTAACGGTGCATGGTTTCACTATCCACTTGACAGTGATGTGTGTGTATTGTCACACAATATTGGGTATATTGGTTGTGTACTCACCAGGCTCTGGGATGTCTGATAGTCCATGTACGCTCTCTGGTGATCGGATGGCCCGCACCTTCTTCTCCCAGGACCTGAGGTATACTGGTTTGGCAGGAGGGCTACTGCCGGTGCGATGACTCAAGGCGTATTCCTTCTTGAGTAGGTCCTTGACCCTCCGGCGCACGTCATACCACCTGTTCTGGATGTCTTCCTTTGTGCGCAAACATGGTGATTGTGCGTTCACCCTGTCGACGATCCTCTCCCACATCTTGGTTTTCTGCGACATGGGGGTCTGTTGGACCAATGTACCAAACAACTGTGGCTCTACTCTTAGGATTTCATCTACCAGGACTTCCAATTCACTGTCTAGGAACTTTGGATTCTTCTTTGGGGGCATGGTGATGGGTGGTGGTGGGGATTGATGTGTGTGTGAGTGTGCAAGTGAGGGTGGGTGAGTGTCAGTTTTGCTGGGTGTATGTGAGGGTGCTATTAGGGAAGTGCTAATGGTGTGTGGCTTGTGTGATGGATGAGTTGTGAGTGTGTCTGTGGTTGCTGTCTGATGGTGTTCTGTGCTGGCAGGTCAGTTGAATTTGCAAAGGATCATGGTAGGGATTTGTGGCCTTTATATGGGTGGAGTTGTGGGTGTGTCTTTGTTCCATGTTTTTTTCCCCAGTATTTATTGACTTTGTCATTGCTTGTTTGGCCCTTTTTTTGTATTTTTCCTTTGTATTTTTTGGGCATGTAGGAGACGTTCTTCTGACCGAGTCGGATGCTGCAGTTGTCTCGTGCGAGCTTCTCCGAGTCTTTCACGTTGTCTTTCTGCTGGGTTTCATGTGCGGCGTACGCGTCGGTCGCGGAGTATTGGGTTGCTTCGGCTCCCTGTTTTCTATGCGTGTCGGTCGTACGGCTTGAGCTCCGTGCGACTCGGTCTGGTTTTACACGCATTGCATCGTACTGCGCGGGTCGGAGTTCGCGGGTACGTATCTGTCGGGTTCATTCCTGGTGCGTGTCGGTCGGTTCGATTCGCGTAGATTTTCCGGCCGGATGGCTGCTTTCCGTGCGGTTCGGTCGTTCGGCTTGTGTTCCGTACGAGTCGGTCGTAATTCACATGCATAGCATCATACTACGCGGATCGGACTGCGCCGGTACGTGTTGGTCGGACTACATTCCCGTACCGAGTCGGTCGGTACGTTTTCCGGCCTGAATCGGAATCGGCCCCTATGTCTTGAATTGCGACATCTGCCAGCAGATGAAAGGCTCCACGGTAGCAAAACCCGCGCAGACGCCATTATTAAAATCAGACAAACCTCTCGCATGTGTGTACTTGGACCACTGCGGCCCCTTACAAACGGACGGGGCTTACAAATATATCATGGTTGCAGTGGATTCCTGCTCGAGATTCCTATGGGTATGGCCTCAGCGCTCGGCTGACGCTCGAACTGTTATAAAAGATTTGCGAGTCTTTATCAGCACATACGCAGTTAGCACGTTACATTCTGACCGCGGCCCTGCGTTTAGCTCTCTGGCTTACAAAGAGGCCATGGAAGGAATGGGCGTAGCATTGCGGTACTCCTCTCCGTACCATCCCAAGGGAAATTCGGTTGTGGAGAGGAAAAACCGGGACTTAAAGCAATCTTTAACAGCTAGGGTATTAGGCAAGGGCGGTAGTTGGGTCAAACACCTTTATGGGGTACAGCAGGCGTTAAACAACCAACCAAGAAACTCTCTAGGGGGTGTCACTCCATATGAAGTCCTCTTTGGGACACGAATGTGGGTACCTGATCTTGATTGTGAAGGCGCAGTGGCAGATGAAAAACCATTTGATATCCTTGATCGTTTGGCTGTTTTACAGGATCTAAATGAATCCAGGGCAAAACAAAGCAATGTCCGACTAAAGCAGACCGCCACTGGGGAAGTCAAGGCACACACGGCAAGACCTGTCTGGATCCCAAAAGTCGGGGATCTGGTCAGAGAGAAAATTGCGGACAAAAGGAATTTGGACCTTCATACAGAACACCTGTACCAGTCCTCGCAGTACAAGGAACAAGAACTGTACTATTGCCGCCTCTTGCCGGGAAAAAGGAGAAAAGATTTGTCTCAATCGACTTAATCAAACCACACTATGTGGCCAATAATAAGCAGTAGGCCTCGTGGTCCCCACAGTAGCAGACGCGCTCCTCTAGCTACAATCCGAGAAGTTCAAACAGAAAGACTCATCACGTTTGAAGAGCCACCTGTAAGGAATGAAGGACTAAGCAATAATGCTATGGAACTTGTTCCACTTGAACCAGACATTCAAATTCAAAATGAACATCAGATTAATTCACAAGTTGCAATTAGACCTAATACAGAAGTCAACATCAACATGCCTCGTCAAGAGCAAAATAACATTTCAACTAATCCCGATGCAATTCCTACAATTGATCGAGCTGCTTCTGGCTATTTCATGAACTTTGATACGTTTTCTCTGGATCCAAGTGAGCCGGAAACGACGCCAGCCAAAACACCATTCAAGCAGCAAATAAAGAACTTTCTTCACTTTCTAAAAAGACATACCTGGTATCGCCTTGGATTGAACTCTTGGTAATTTCTGGGATATTGTTTTTTCTTTTCTGGCTTGGCTTAGTACTAACTTTTAGTATGCTTATTAATGGACGCTATCTTCAACAAAGTTCCACAGCCCAAAAGGTCAACATACTACTGAAGCCACATCCATCATCACATCGTGAGCAAAGAGACTTGTCACCAGTGAACATTACAGCAGTTCCTATACCGGATGGTATAGTATGTGACAAGGTTGATTTTAACATATTTGGTCCGACCGAGCTTTTAAAAAATAATCATGTATTTAATATTTCATTAAGTGATATCATTACCTCAAGTACATTTTCTGATGATTGGGACTCTGAAACAATTAATAACATGTTGTCTGATTTTGAGAAAACTGCTTCATTTTCTAATAATGAAATGTTAGAGGGTTCTTCAGATTATGACACATTGTACTGTTACCAACATTATGGTCATCATTTCCTGCACAAATCCATTTCACCTAGGAATGTTTTTGAGTACCATCAGTGGGAACATCGCCCAACACCACCAAAAAGTAGTTCACAAATGTTTGCACAGAAATCTTCATACTTTTCAGGGTTTAACACCACAGATCCAGCCTCCTATTACTATAAGGTTGCACCAACATCAGCACTGAAAATTATGTTGACACACACTAAACAGATTTACTCGGCTTCCTTTTTGACCCAATTGTCTGAACAGGGTTTCAACCTATGGAAAGACGAAATTGACTTAAAATCAGTTTGGGGTTCAAGGGACTGGCAAGTCCAGGGTACAGAGGCACTATTTAGAGCATGCCTCATTCCACAGCAGATGATCTTTTTAAATGATACTGTGCAACAGACATTCTGTCTTGGACTAGCCAAGAGCAAGGACCTGAACACCCCTAGGTTTCCAACACCGACATATGGGGGGGTGGCAGAATTCAACTACAAAAGAAGGGGCAACAGTGGATGACATCTTAAAGTACAATAGAACAGACCCAAATTTGAAACAGTGGGTGGTTTGGCCTTTAGACACGAATAGCTGTCATAAGCAATTCCTGAACATCACCGAGGGACTCAGTATCCAAAGGCCAGACCCACGTTATGTACAGAGAGAACATCCAGGGGTAGTGACATCCTATAGTGTTGGGAAGTTGTGCCTCGGTTGGCTAGAAACCTCAACACTTGCAGAAGTGAAACAACACTTATCTTTACTCTCACTTGACATGGATCTTAGGGACTTTTTACTAGGACCCAGGAAAACATGTCATAAACGTTTCATATATGCAGGTATTTATGCTGCCTATAATGAAAACTGGAAGATTTCCCAACAAGAGGCCGCAGAGAGAATACGGGAAATAGACCGTATAAACTTAGAAAAAGCTTTAGCTGTGGTAGATAATGGGTTAACAACTTTGACCTCCAGGATATATTCATTGGGCAACATTGTATCTTCTGCTATCGACATACTGGAACAGGATTTAGCCATATTACAACACGGCCAATCTCAGTTACGTTCTATTATGTTATTAAGCTGGACGCTGCAATCTTTGAGTGCAGGCTTTGTGCCTTGGCGTTTTATAAACAGTACGTCTCTGTTTTCTGAATAAAATCTAACAGATACACAGATAGAAATGGCACAAAGGGGAGCTAAATATACAATGCTGCGTATTGAAAAACTGGACAGGCTACCATTCACAGTGGCGGAATCACCATCAACAGAATGGCTAATTCACGGCCATATCACTCTCCCGGTCACGACCTTTCAGTTTCAGCATTGCCTTGAGCAAAGGCAGGCAGGCAGATATGAAAAATTGGGTAAAGAATACATTAAGGAATCCTGGGAATTACCATATAGATTTTGATGCCGGAGTGGGGATCGTGAAGTGTTTCTGAGTGGTACAAACTGCAAGAACGCTTTAAGCGGCTCTCTCATGTGTCATGACATTATTTTACACGGAGCTTGTAATGGTTCGGTGGCAAATCTGTCTTGCCACATGAAAGGAACTCCAGCTGCCATGATCACACCAGTTTTCGAGTTACTCTCGAATGGGGTTACTTGATGCTGAATGATCAAGGTTGCTGTGGCATGCTTCCGACCATTAATATCAATGGGGTAACCCAGTTACGCACAGAACCTGGGGATAGTTACAGTAAGCGAACAGTGGTTCTGCTGCTATGTTTACCAAAAACCTTTTCTTATTTAATACCCACCAATGGGCAATTTACATTTAATGAAATAGAAACCAACTAAATTCTCCAGACTCATCACTTACAACAAATCACTCCAAATGAATGAAATGCGAATAATTCATATGTATTAAATTGTGCAAGGCATGACATATAAACACACAAGAGACTATTCATAGGTTATTGTACATACAGACAAAAATGAAATTACAATACGTGGACACAAACACTTATATACATGAACCACAATACACTTGAATCAACAAAAAAATAAAATGGTTTACATATAACACAATTAATTACAACAACGTCATCATCTTACGAGTCCGTCCTAGCTAAACATAAGAACGTGGTCAATTAATTTCAAGTTTAGTTGGACTATGACGTTTGATTTTCATACACGTCTGGCATGCTTCCGGGCAACGCCTATCTGGTCACCGTGAACGCCAGCGTTACTTGCTGTATGCAAGTATTGTTTCCCCCAACAAGTACAGTCAGGGAGGCGCCTTTGTGGCCTTCGTTAGAGATATCTTTTATAAAATTTGACACTTTGAGCAGAATGAAAGCCATGCTTTTACAGCAAACTGTACCCTTAACCTCCGCTCGAGAGACCTTTGATCTTCAAGTTGCAAGGACCTCGACCTAGATACAGGCACTTATTCGTACAAACTGCCCCTTTCATTTCGTAGAAATGGTGGGTCGTATCTTTAACATGTCTGATACGAGTGGTATTGTACACCTATTTGAGACCATAGGGTCAGGTTTTCTAAGCACCTTCCAAACAGTCCTCGGAGTTATCCCAAATTTTATACACTCCGTATTTGGAAGCATCTTTGGAGGTTTACCTCTGATACTTCTTTTAATAGCTGAAATCCTGATCATCATTTTCCTGATACGCAATGGACGGCCCAATCAAGAACGAAATGGCGAAAGCTCTTCTGGAACGTAGATACCGTGAGCGCATGGTACAACATCTGGGCGCGCCTCACCTACGAGAACTGAGTGCTTCTTGGTTCTTATCGTTTAGACCAGTCTGGATGGACTGCATCTTACCTGTTCTTCGATGCCTGTTTTGCGGTGAAGAATGCGTTTTGGACATTTGTCTGACACTCGAGTCAGAGACGCCTGCTGACTTGAACACAAGGCTGGAACCGCTGAGGTACCACGCTCGGCTGTGTCCCCAGCGTATTCCTATCCTGACGAATGCATTCCTTGAAAACCCGGAGGTGCCTTATGCTACAACTGGGGTGAGCATCAGCTCAGCCACCACTAGCGCTGACACCAGCACAAACCCTACAACTAGCACTTCGGGCACTGAGGTATCGACTACAGCACCGGCTGCCGATATGCCAACTATGGGCAGTACTGAATATCATCTGTGCTCCATCGACGTACTGTGTGAAATATTACAATTCCCGTCCCCTACAGCAAGTGACTGTGATGTTGCCTCTCCCAGCCAGGACACTTAATCTTCAATTGGCTCATCATGTGCTGGGAAAGAATTCGGAGTTTCCTTTTTCATTTCGACTCTGATTAAATTTGGAACATTTCCTACTAAATTGACACGATTGCTAGAGAAAGCATGGCCTTCTAAAACGCTTGTAAGAGTTTTAAATTCTATAAATGAACTCAGCTAGACCTTTAGCTTGAGTACAAATTCAAAAACTGACTCTACACATTTTCCCCTCTTAGAAATGTTTTTAATATGCTTTTAAAATTTTAAAAATGTTTTTATGTGGCTCACTGACAATTATATGCGCTACCACCTAGTATGAATTAGTAGTTTGCTGTCATTGTTTATTATTGTTGACTATTAAGAGGAGTGGGTGTTATGTTTCATATAGATGCCCTAATATAGGCATGGTTTGAGATGCCCTAATATAGGCATAATCTTTCACCTACACTAGTTCCCTATTCTCCACAATAACGGGCGCTGAGGGCTGAATCTTATCTAGACTGTGGTTTGGGTACAGAAGGAGGGTTTTTCCCGAACAATGGCCTCCTATACCATCTTTGATGTGCTCATCCAGTATGATTAAATATTCATAAGAGTTCTAGGAAACCAGGCAGGGGCTAGGATCCACCTGCATAAACATCTACGTAACCGGTTCATCCCATACGTCATCTTCATACCCAACAATGGCTAACACAAGACACAAGGGACAAAGGGACTCTAAACTTTTCTGTATAAATACAGCACCTCTTGCTATTAGTAGTTAGAGGGAACCGAGACTTCCAGGCCGACACACTGACCAGAGACGCTGAGGCTCCTGCATGCAGTCGCTCCAGCTGACAGTGGTCTAATCATCCCTTGCAGGGTGTCCAACTTGAGACCAGGACGAGGTCCCACACTCTCATTATTCAGGTAATGGGGTTTGACTAAATCCTAGCGGGATTCTTGGCTTCTTTTGCACCTACTCACATGCTAGGTATACTTAGGTACATCTAGACAGGCATCGTAGGAGTATGCGCTTTATTTTGTAAATGCATTTTATATTCATGTATATGTTCATGACTATTGCAAAATGGTAGAACTGTACTATCCCTTTTTATTCACTGTACTGCTGATCATATATCTCTGCTACTGTTTAACAGTTGTCGTAACACATATATTTTATACTAGAAGAACAACTGTGCAATAAATTCTTATTGTAAACACGCTCGACTGTTTCTTCTGTGTAACTCTCTGAGACCAAATGAGCAAGCACGAGTGACTGAGCGAAAAGTAGTACATTGTTTCCACGAGTCTGAGGAATCAGGGTTGTCGTGTTCTGAGGTTGCCAAAAACTAATCTCTCTGATAAAAAGGAGATTCTAGTGGCACTCTGAGCTAGCTGATGCAAACAGGCTAACATACGCTTTGGGGGTGCTCAGAATCAGTCTGCCACCAGGCCCACAGTGTATGGTATCCAAAAGCACAGGTCCTGCAGGGGTACTATAGGAACTGCACTACAAGTTAACCTTAATATTTCTTGAAAGGTCCTTAAGCAAATTTATACCTAAAGATCTTGCATCATGTCAGTGTGGATCTAGATCAAGACACAAAGGTAATGGGAGAAAAAGTAAGTCTGGCATCTGTATCTGGGGCACATTTAGCGATGTGGCATTTTCTACAGTGAAGAAATAGGACAGGCACTCAGCTAAAGGATTAACATATATGTTTAAAAGTTTAATTACTCTATCATTGACACATACATTTGTTGAATTTCTTTCTACTCAAAGCTATAAAATTGGAGAAAAACAGAAATAAGCTCAAGTTGTTTGTCCAGCCAGTGCTTCACATTGTTGAATGCTCCACAGGTATACATTCATTTATGGATAAAGGCAGCCTGCCAATCTTGGTAGCATGTTCTAAATATAGCAACTTGCAAATCGATATCCCTTTCGAACTAGTAATTGCCCTGAACCAAAGCTGAACTCAATACACTACAATTCGTGTATTTTTCTGTTTCCTATTTTTATCAAATGTGCATTTCTTTCTCACATACTATAAAATACAATCAGAATGAATGCAACAAATAATAATATTTTGTTTTGACAAACCAGTATTTCTATTTTCTGTTTCAGCTGTACTATCAAAGCATTATAGAAGGAAAGATCCAATAAGGATTTGAAATTTGGCAATCAGAATTATGAGTTAGCCTCATAAATGCATTTTTTTCAGCTAGAGTAAACATATATATATATATATATATATATATATATATATATACATATATATATATATATTTATATTATATAGATATATATGTAAACCAGTACTCGCGCTGCCATGCAGAAAAGAGCCTGCACTCCAGGAAATTCATAAAGTAGATTTATTTGGCTTTTGGCTGACGCGGTTCGACCTGCCCAGTCTTTGTCAAAGCCATAACTTCGGTAGCTGAAAATGCCCTATTTCCTCTAAACAGAAGTCAATTACAAAAGTAAACATGGAAAACAGACTTGTGGGATCTCCTTCAACGAAGGTATGTTGCCTTAGATGAGGGGAAAAACAGACTGGTTCAGGCATTTTATATGAACATGCAAAACGGAGCAGTTCATTTTGTAGTGATTGTAATATATTAAACGTAATTAATACTTTTCTTCAAGCGTTAATTAATTACTTAAAAATTAAATACTCGGTTTCTAGCATTTTCAAATTAAACACTAGTGTGCATTAGTCTTCTCGGGTCAAATGTTCTCATGCTGCAGACACTCCCATTTGCTCATCAGACATCGGCCAGTGCCGTACTAATGGGAGGTCAAAGTGCAGACATACACAAATATAAGAAAATCTATTGCTGATTGTATTCAAAACAATTGGACACTCAAATCCATGTCTAGTGACATAAGAAAAATGATAAATATATTCTGCCCAGTGGCATACCTCAATCCATTAGCATTCCACTAGGGTAATCCCACGACATGGTACCATCAATCGTCAATGCCAAAGAAGTAAAGACATGAAAAATGATAAAAGGAAAAAGAACCAACATAATAATACATTCAAAACAAAAACACTACTCAAAGTACATCATTCCTCAAGGTACAGCTTGCCTATCGAAGTTCATTATTCTTGGCCATAATGTCATAACAGAAAATAAATCTAGAATGCTGTAAGTCACCTGCAAAAGCTACCCTAAGTGCCCATGGAGCTCCTCAACCTGGTTGAGACCACCAGGATATTTGCTGCTTAGCCAGATTATATATTCCGATTCTAGTCTCCTGAGGGCGCGCTCTCTGTCTCTCCCTCTTTCATGCACTGGAGTCCTGTCAATGCCAATGAATGAGACTTTAGAGAAATCATCTTTGCTCGGCCCATGTGTCTGGTTGCAATGTTTTGCCATGGCATAGCTTACATCATTGTTCTTAATGGCACGGAAATGCTCTAGTATCCTTTTCTTTTTTTTAGTTTTAAAAAGAAAATTTTATTAGTAGAGTAAAGGTGTCAATACAGAGTTCATAGCATTAAATACACATCAGTACAATAAATAAATTTTGCTACAGTAAAGATTAAGAAATGAGAAACCAGACTTATGGGTAAATTTAGAAAATCTAAGCAGTACAAATGAGTCTTGTAAGTAGGTGATTAATAGATAATGTGATTAATAGATATTGTAGGAACGTATAGGGGGTTTCAGGGGGGTTTTGGAACTTCTTGCTGGGATGGTTGTAGTTGGAAACATTGTTTGGCACAAACGTCTAGGTATACTGTAACAGGTGACCACAGGTCTAAGCGTTTCGTAGCCATGCATATAGGATAAACAAAGGAGGTATCCAATCTGTGATTATGGCAAACAGTATACCACCATGCCTTATAGGAGATTTTAGAGAAATCCTTCCAATTTACGGTAATTTGTTGGAATGCAACCGCTAATAACAAGTCAATAATTTTCACATTAAGTGTAACATTCTCCCAACAAGGCGAGAGACTACCTAAGAAAACATGAGTGAAGGAAAAGAAAATTTAGTTCCGAAGATCAGATTAATTTGAGACCACACTTGCCTCCAAAAATCTTTTACAATTGTACATGAAAATATCATATGGAATAGGTCAGCATTTGAAGAGGAACATGTCCAACATGCATCCGACACAGTCACAAATCTCTTGCTCAAAGCACTTGGTGTAAATAAAAGTCTGTTGTACACAAAAAACAGCGTCTGTGTTGTGTTGGCTGCCCTAGATGATTTGCGTAATTTAAGCCATATTTTATTCCAAAAAGAAATTGGCCATGTTGACGTGAGATCCCGTTCCCATGCCTCCTCTGTTTTAGATTTCTGCCTATTAATGTCCCCGCCCCGTAAATACTTATATATAATGGAAGCTCTGGGTCTAGTTTTTAGTAAAGTGCAAAGTATAGAGGAAGGTTCTGATGGAGTGGAGATAGTGGGTGTGGTGGATAATTGAGTGTATCTATCCATCACAGCAGTTTTAAGTAATCTATATTTGTGAATGCTCGAGGCAGGTAGGTCGAATAATTGACTAAGCGAGGGAAGGATAAAAAGTTTGATTGTGCAAATAACTGATGGATCCAGATCAAACCCCTCTGTCGCCAAGTCTTCCAGTAGAAAGGTTTACTTCGAGTAGTTAGGCCTTTGTTGTGCCAAATTGTGGAATTAAGGAATAGCTCCATAGTATTGTGCGTGGAAGCAGATGTGGGTTCCAAAAGCTTCGAGGTCAATTTGATTATGGGAGTGGACATAGCCTGTGGTTTGCGTGAAAATGAGAGGTATTCCTGAAAAGAGAAGGGGATATGAAGGAATGCTCAGTTATTGTCCATAAAGGGCAATCATCCACAGATTCAAGTAACCAAAAGGATGCTTGACGTAGGAGAAAAGCTGTCTGGTATGTCTGAAAGTCTGGAAAGTTAACCCCACCTTCTGTACTAGGACGAGTTAATTTAGATAAAGACATTCTGGACCTATTGTTGCTCCATAGAAAGGAAGATAGTGTGGAATTAATCTTCTTAAAAACTTTTTAGGAATAGGGACTGGAATGTTAGAGATGGTATATAAAATTATAGGTGATAACATCATCTTTATAGTGTCTAGACGACCCCACCAAGATATATAAAGGGGATGCCATTTAGCTACTAAATCCGAAACCTTTTGTATGCATTTGGTCATGCAAAGTGCCACCGTGTCTGCTATTGAAGAAGTCACGTGTAAACCTAAATATTTAATGTGGTGAGGGCTCCAAGTAAAGTTGGAAGCACAAAAATCCGACTTGAAAGTATACTTAGTTAAGGGTAAAATTTCACACTTATCGTTATTCAGTTTATATCCAGAGATGCTAGAATAAGCCTGCACCTCCTCCAAAAAAGTAGGTATTGAGTCTTCCGGTTTGGACATGAAAAGCAGAATGTCATCAGCATATGCTGCAAGTTTGATATGGGAATTAGATGATTGGAATCCATGTAGGTCAGGATTTTGACGTAATTTGGAGAGAAAGGGTTCTAAGGCCAAGTTAAAAAGGAAAGGGGAGAGTGGGCATCCCTGACGCACTCCTCTCTTTAAGTCAAAAAATGGTGAGATCAAACCGTTGGCACATACTGCCGCACGGGGATTGGAGTATAGTAGAGCGATTAGGGAGGTAAATTTAGGGCCAAAGCCAAACCACTTGAGAGTATAGAATAAAAAGGTCCATTCAACTCTGTCGAACGCCTTCTCGGCATCAAGTGCAATTGCTGCCAGGGGGTACTTTAAATGGGAGGATTTAGACAAGGCATTAAAAAGAAGTCTCGTATTGTCGGTAATAAATCTCCCCTTAACGAATCCAGATTGTTCTTTCCCCAATAAGTCAGGTAGGTATGAGTCTAATCGTATGGCTAATGCTTTGGAAAAAAATTTGTAGTCTATGTTAACCAGGGATATAGGCCTGTAATTCTTGCAATATTTAAAATCCTTGCCCTCTTTGGGGATGAGGCAAATATGAGCTTCTGAAAAAGAACCTGAAGAGCTACCTGATGTGCTAAAGGAATCTAATAAAGAATGTAACTTGGGCATTATGAGCTTGGAGAAATGTTGGTAAAATTCTACGGTGAAACCATCTGGTCCTGGTGCTTTGTCCTTTTTGAGATGTTGGAGATCCTTTAACTATTCTTGGTATGTTAAATCGGACTCCAGGGAGGATAGATTTGGGAAGCGTTTTGAGGTTTTTGAATACCAGAGAAAAAGTGCAGAAGAGAATTTTCAGAGGGTTGTGTTTCAGAGTCGTACAGAGACTTGTAAAGAGAGAGAACTCATTCAAAATTTCATTATCTTTAAATTTTAGGTTTAATCCGTTGTCATAAATGGACTCAATATTCAGCTTGTTTTGTTTAACTTTTAAATAATTAGCCAATAGTTTCCCAGCCTTATTTTTGCCTCCGTAGAATTTTGCACTGGATTTTAACAAATATAATGAGGCGTCCTCCGTTGACTTCTTATTAAATTGCATTTTGGCGTTTATGAGAGCTGTGAGGCAATCTTTTGAATGTGAAGTGTAGAAGGAGTGTTCCAATCTTTTAATATCTTGGAGGAGATCCTTAGTTAATTTGCGGAAGAGTTTTCGTTTCTTTGCAACAAAGCCAATTATGAAGCCCCTCGCTGAGGCTTTAAAAGCATCCCATATGGTTGAACATGATATGGAATCTGTTTGATTCATCTCGTAGAACTCATCAAAAAGAAGTAAACGAGGCAGTAAACTTTGGGTCTAGAAGGAGGGTATTGTTGAAGCGCCATCTTTTGGAACCTGTAACTTTAGGTAAAATATCTATGTCGATCGAGACATGAGCGTGATCTGATAATAGGATGGGACCAATCTCTGCATTTGTAAGATTTTGTGAGATGTTGTGTGAGACAAATATGTAATCGATCCTTGATTGGGTTTGATGGGAAGGGGAATAAAAGAGTACTCTCTAGTAGTTGGGTTACAGAGACGCCACGCGTCCAAAAGTTTGTGTTGATTAATAGCATGCACAAAAGATCTATGGGACTTGTTGGGAATGAAAGAAACTTTGGAATTCCTATCTATAAACGGATGAAAGGTCTGATTGCACTCACCCGCCAAAATGAAATTAGCTTCCATGTGTTGGGTAATTTGCTTAGCCAGTGTGGGCCAAAAGGAAGGTTCTCCGCATGTAGGGGCATAGACATTGAGAAGAGATACAGGAACACCCTTCAAAGATAACTTAACATTTAGCCATCTACCATCAGCATCCGAGTCCTGGGACATAACTGTAAACGAGACGGATCTACGGCACAATATCATCACTCCATTACGTTTGCCATCCCCGGGGAAAAAGAAGACCTCCCCCACCCAGCCCCTTTTCAACTTTAATGATTCAACATCCGATAAGTGGGTTTCTTGCAAGAATACAATATCGGCTTCTAATTTGGCTAAGTAGAGAGAACTCTCTGCCTCTTGATGGGGAGTTTAATCCCCTAACGTTCCAGGTGATCAATTTTAATGACATAAATAAATAAAAACAATTTGTACTGAAATTATGAGCCATAAGTCCAATTCATTATAGTAGCAATGTGAAATAAGAAATATGCAAAACAGGAAAGGAGTATTTTCTGTGGCTTCAAAGTTGAGAAAAATAGGTAAATCATGTAACAAAGGCGTAAAATGTGAGCTGAAGATAGGAATAAGAGAAGAGAAAGATCTAAGAAACAGGCGAAAGGAAGATGCAAAAATAGAAATAAGCAGAGTTATGATGATCAAGAATGCAATAGATATCAAGAAGTGTGAAGAATTAGTTATACATGTGACACCAGCACGTGAAAGGATACAAGCAATGAAAGAAAAAAGACAAAAAACGAAAGACATACCCAGCACCAAACTTGAGGGAATGTGGGAAAAGGACATACCTACAAAGGAAGGGTCATGGATATACGGGAGGATGGATGGGACCACATGGGATAGGCAACACAACCGGGATCAACAAAACGGAGGACCAAGGAAAAACCACGGTAGACGAGTAGAAAAACCTGTGGAGACAATAACAATCAAAGATTAGGAGATGTTTCAGAACATAACTGTAAACCATTTATCTCATAAAACAGAACCAGGAAAACCAGCTTTTAACACTAAGCAACGCGAATAGTTCTGTAACGTCCTAGCCGCCATATCAGATATATCGCCCGCTGCTAAAAGGCGCATCCAAAATGGCGGAGTATAGCTGTTAAGCAAACAGAGACTGAAGAACTTGTGGGAGGAAGAAGAGAAGAAACAGTCAATCAAGTGTTGAATGAAGAGGAGGGCCCAGAGGAATCCATCTCGTGTGTCTTACAGGAGTTAATGAAGTCTTGCAAACGCATTGGATCTTCATACACCGTTGTTCTGTTATTATACGTAACTTTGAAGAGACAAGGATGGAAAAGACCGTATCTGGCCCCCAAGGAACGTAAATCCGCTCTCAAATTCAGGAAAGCTTTGCGTCTGTCGGCAGTAGCTTTAGCATAGTCTTGTGCGAAGAATAGAGACGAGCCTGACCATGTTATTTTTGGAGAGGCTCTAACCGCCGCAAGCACCTTCAATAAATCTGTATATTCTAAGAAATATAAGATGACTCCTCTTGGTCTCTGTGATGAGCTGGTTTGAGATGGCATCCGACCTAACCTGTGAGCTCGTTGGATGTTGAGTTGCGTCCCCTCTGGCATGTGAAGTAGTTTAGGGAGAAAGGATCTAAAGAAAGTGAGAGAATCCGAACCTTCAAGTCCCTCTCCCAAACCGTAAATGCGTAGGTTGTTCCGCCTGTTGCGGTTTTCAAGCTCCTCGATTTGTTTCTGGAGTGTGGATACCTGGGAGTGCAGCTGAGAAACACCTTCACATGTGTTTTTAGGGAGGAAACAGTGTTTTCAACTTCTGTAACTCTCGTTTCCAATCGGGACCAATTGTCTGTTAGAGTTTGCAGCTTGGTGTTAGTCTCTTCCATAAAGGGTCGGAGGGCTCTGATTTCCTCCAACAGCATCTCCATCGATACTGGTGAGGCTGACTTGGGTGGAGAAGGAGGGTCCTTCTTGAGACGCTTGGTGAGAGATTTCCCAGCCGGGCCAGAGGGGGGATCCATAGTTGTTCTTAGTTGTCGAGGTGAGGATGATGAAGAGTCCTCAAATCTAGAAAATTGAGTAAAGATTCTAGAATTTTTTATAAAAATGTTTTTCTTGGAGCTGGACGAGCTGGGTACTTTTATTCTGCCCATAAACCTCTGAATAAGTCTCTCCGTCGCCGGTCAACAGTGTGGGAGTACAAGAAGCGCTTCTCCTGAGGATTTTTTGTATAGCCTAAGGTCAACACTGACAAGAATCTCCGAACTCCCTCATCTACTTATTACTATCGTACTTCAACAATACATCACTTTGTCTTGTAGAGAGGCCAGACACCCATCAGAGGCTGAGTTATGCTGCATGCATCCAAAAAACAGTCTGTGGATGTAATAATGAGCTCATCTCGCTTACTTCCCTACAGCAACATGTGACGCAAAACCATTGCTCTCTGTAAAGTATGACTCAAATGACTGAAGAGTCTTAAAAGTCTTAAAATGGCTGCCCTGCATTCCTGTCACAAACCTCCAAACAATTTTAAACACGCTGTGTCTTCCTAAGTCAATTCGATCAAATAATGAGTTTCCCAGCGACTTTTAGGCGAAGGATATGTTAATAACTTTAGCTTAGGAGTTTTTAGAGGTTTAGGAAGCAAAATCGGGAAAGTCCGCGATCGCGGCAAAAATTCAAAATGGCGGCCGCGAAATTGCGTTTCTGACAGAGAGCAGATTTTCGGTTTTAAAATTACTTGCTGTTAGGGTTTGATGAAGGCGAGGGCTTCAGGTTGCTCTCCCAACCTTCATTCACGAACTGTCATCCACTCCGAGTCGTCACTCGGTCTTAGAATTGGGTTTTTCCAAGACTCCTCCGGGAGCTTCACCCGTGCGCCGCCATTACCGCTGGGCGCCAAGCCACGCCCCCCCTAGTATCCTTTTCTTAACTGGGAGAATGGTGCTCCCCACATATTGCAAGCCACATATACATAGCAGGACATACACCACAAAATCACTATTGCAGTTGATGAATTTCCGTATCTTTGCTTTCCTACCAGTAGGCAGAGAATATGTTTTCACATTGGTAATGTTAGTGCATGCTTTGTATTTACCACACTTGTAGAAACCCGGGAGTTCCCTCAACCAGGATCCAGAGCTTCCCCTCCCTTGGTTCAAATGGCTATGCACCAACATTTCTCTTAACAAGCTACACTTTTGATACGTGATATGTGGACTAGGGCTCACCAGCTTGCCGAAAGACAGATCTGATCTGACTAAATGCCAATGCTTCTTCATAATCTTGTGAAAAGCTGTTGAGTCACAATTGAAAGTGGAGATAAGCTTCACCTCCCTGTTGTTCTCTTTCTTAGGTTTAGGTGTCAGAAGGCTATCTCTGTCAGTGCTTCCTACCTTGTCCATAGCTGCCCTGATTGTCTTTTCTGGGTAACCCCATGCTCTAAATCTGCCAACCATCCTCTTTTCTTCGGCTTGGTAAGTGTCACTGGTACTGCAGTTCCTTTTTGCTCTCAGGAGTTCCCCATAGGGGATCCTCCATTTGATCTTGTGAGGGTGATGGCTCTGGGAATGCAGAATGCTGTTTCCAGCTGTAGCTTTCCTATGCAGGCTTGTATGTATGGTGTTTCCCTTTACTTCTACCATCACATCCAAGAACTCTATTGTGCTAGTGTGCGTTTTGCTGGTAAACTTAAGATTGAGATCGTTATCGGATATCCTGGTAAGGAAAGCATCCAAAGATCTCTGGGCCATTCCATATAAAAAAGCATCATCTATGTATCGGGTCCACAGGACCAAATGTTGTGTCCATTCATCTGGAGTCTCGTTCCATATATGTTCCCACTCCCACCACCCCATAAACATACAGGCATAGCTCAGTGCAAAGCAGCTTCCCATTGCAGTTCCGGTTAGCTGCTTGTAACATAACATTGCTCTTCAAACAGGAAAAAGTTATGTTCCAAACAGAATCTCAGCCTCTCAATTAAAAGCATGGAGTGGTCATACATTGCCAAAGGTCTGTCCCTGAAAAAATATCTGCAAGCCCAACTCATGTTCAATGCAAGTGTACAGTAAAACTACATCTACTGTTGCTAAAATGTATGTCTGCTTCCAGGGTATCTCCTGTATTTTGGATATAAAATCCATGCTATCCCTACAGTATGAGGGAAGATTGCTAACATAGGGGCACAGAAAGTGGTCAAGATATATGGATGTGTTCTCCAGCAAACTGTTGTTGGCCGATATAATAGGCCTACCTGGGGGGGTCAGTGAGGTGCTTGTGTATTTTGGGAAACATGTAAAAACAGGGTGTAACAGGTTTCTTTACAAGTAAAAAAAAATTGTAATTCATTAGTACTCAAGATGCCCCTTTGATGCCAGTTAGAAAGCATGCTGTGGTACAAAACAATGGTTTGACTGTATTGGGTAACATTTGATCTCACATAATTGCTTGAGTATTCCAGCTGTCTTTTGGCCACCGCCCTGTATTAGTTTGTCTCACAGCACCACATTACCACCTTTATCCAATGGTTTGATCACAAATAAATCAGATTTTCTGAGAGATTCCAAAGCTGTTGGTTGGCCTTTAGTCAGATTCCCCCCGAAGTGATTTCTGTCTCGTTTCCACAAACCCATGAGTTCGCGTAGGACGACTTCATGGTAGGTATCAATATTATCATGAAATGTAACAGGGTTGAATCTGGATTTGGGTTTGAAGTCATTCCAGCTCTGTCTGTTAATTTCAATACCCATATTACAGAGCAACCCTCTTTCAGTTTCCCAGTCCTTCTAACCTAAATCCATTTCTCTGAGAGAAGCAAGTCTATCAATATCACCAATAGATAGAACATCAGCTACCGAATCCAAAGATGCATCCAGACCACCCCCTACACCTGGCTTTTCTTTCTTCTGAGCATAGATTTTCAATAGTTTTAATTTCCTGATAAAAATGAAGATGGCACTTCGGGTACGGGAATAATCAAAGTTTGCGATGGGACAAAAAGACAAACCCAGTTCCAAGATCGAACGTTCATCAGGGGTAAGGTCATGAGAGGTTCAATTAACAATAGTTAGGTTATTCTCACCCATCATTTGTTCCTTTTGCTCTGCGGTGTTCCTTTCCCATGCGTCTTGTCGCTTCCATTCACCTGTCCCCCCTCTTCTGGTTTTTCTCCCTAGCTGCTTCCTCCTCTTCCTTTTGGTGGTTTCTTTTTTGATGCCTGGTTCTGCCATAAAAAACAGTACTCTTCTAATGTAGTGAAGGGGATTGTGGCTGAAGCAGAGTTAATTTGTTGTTCATCTATGTCTGATAAGGCATCTGAGCTAGACTCTGAGGTTGCAAGTTCTTGTTGTCTCAGATATTCTGTGCATCTGAAATCCTTTCTCGCAACATCATATTTCTTCCCAAATGTCAGGATACGTCCGGTTGCATAATCATTCTTATCACAAATGACCTTCCACCTCTTCCTTGATTTAATCCCATCTTCATATTTGGAAAGTCGCCCTTCCATCTCCTTCATGAAGTTCTGAATTTCTTCTTGCAAGGGGTGTTTGTCTAGAGACTCTTTCAATCTTTTAATCTATTCCCCCACTTGTTCTGATTCCATTGCTGCATACTTAGATAGCAGTCCAAGCATTTGTTTGCATGTTGATGCCATCAGGAGTGACATTCCTCAAGCAGTTTTGGACTGGGATTTTGTTAGGTGGAAGTAATTAGGATAGGCAAACCTCTTGGTACCCTACCCATTTCAATGTAGTTGTCCAGTGGGATAACCTCACAGCTCCTATTGACCTCTTTTCTACACAGCTCTCATAGAGGAACAGATCCTGATTCAAGGTTGTCACACCTTCCGTGTTACCAGCAGTACCGCCTGTCTCATTCGATTCCAAACGGCTGTCAGTTTCATTGAATAGGGCCCTGGCCACATCCAACCTCTTACGAATGGCCTCACACATTATTTAGGCAAGATAAGTCTTGAGGAAAGAATCGAAAATCAAAAAAGAAAAGAAAATCACTTTCCACTGTCAACCACTGACCGGTTGAGCCAGACGGCACCCCTGCCATTTCAAAAGTTCCTCAAATCCGATGTGGTCTGTAACCGTAGAAGCCTCCAGGGAATTGGTCCGCATCCACGCCGGCTGGAGAGTGGAGCGGGACACGTTGCCCAGAGGGGATCCCGGCAATTCTCCTGATCACCCTGACAGGGTAAGTAGGTAATGGCGGTGGGAGTTGGGAAAACAATACCTCCAGAAAACTGCTCCCGGCAGTTCGTCCGACCTCTTCCACCACGTGGGGTTGGTGCAGGGCTGAACTAGCACAGGACACGTATATCAATGAAAACCAGTACTCGCGCTGCTACGCAAGAAAGAGGCCGCACTCCAGGAAATTCATAAAGTTGATTTATTTGGCTTTTGGCTGATGTGTTTTGACCTACCCGGTCATTGTCAAAGCCATAACTTCAGTAACGAAAATGCCCTATTTTCTCTAAACAGAAGTCAATTACAAAAGTAAACATGGAAAACAGAATCGTGGGATCTCCTTCAACGAAGGTATGTTGCCTTATATCTATCATTCTTTTATTTCACTAGACATGAATTTGAGTGTCCAATTGTTTTGAACACAATCAGCAATAGCTTTTCTTATATTTGTGTATGTCTGCACTTTGACCTCCCATTAGTACAGCACTGGCCGATGTCTGATGAGCAAAGGGGCGTGTCTGCAGCACGGGAACATTTGACCCCAGAAGACAAATACATACTAGTGTTTAATTTTGAAAATGCTGGAAATCGAGTATTTAATTTTTAAGTAAGTAATTAACGCTTGAAGAAAAGTATTTACTACGTTTAATATATTACAAGCACTACAAAATGAACTGCTCTGTTTTGCGTGTTCATGTAAAAAGTCCTGAACCAGTCTGTTTTTCCCCTCATCTAAGTCAACATACCTTCGTTGAAGGAGATCCCACGAGTCTGTTTTCCATGTTTACTTTTGGAATTGACTTCTGTTTAGAGAAAATAGGGCATTTTCGCCACCAAAGTTATGGCTTTGACAAAGACCGGGCAGGTCGAAATGTGTCAGCCAAATAAATCTACTTTAGAATTTCCTGGAGTGTGGGCTTTTTCTTGCACGCCAGCTCGAGTACTGGTTTACATTGATATATGGGTCCTGCGCCCATTCAGCCCTACACCAACCCTGCGTGGTGGAAGAGGTCGGACGAACTGCAGAGAGCAGTTTTCTCTCTCTCTATATGTGTATATATATATATATATCAGGAGACTTCTCACCCACAAGGATCCACCGGGGAAGAACGGCACTCAACAGGGCTTGCAGTGTTCAAGATGTAGTTTATTGTTCCATCAGAATATATCGGTAAAAAGCGTCTACGCGCTTCGGCACAGAGCCTTTGTCACGACGCTGAGGTAATGTTACCGGGCAACTAATAAAGAGGAGGTCAGTAAACATAGAAGACGAATGTCTGCACAACTACATTCCTAATTGTGCTAACAGTGGCGGCCATCTTGTAACATCAGATGTCAAGTCAGAAAAAAGTACATAAGTAACTATAAATGCAAAGCAAAACAGAATCGCATGAAGTTAAAATAACACAAATTGCGTTGGATTCCCCTCAAAATTTCATACAATACAAAATCGATAGGTTCTTAATTCAGTATTGGCATCATCATACTGGAAAATATTACCATACATTTCGGAAATATAGTAATGAAGAACAATAATATTTTTAGGCCCATTCAGCCCTGCACCAACCCCGCGTGGTGGAAGAGGTCGGACAAACTGCAGGGAGCAGTTTTCTATATATATATATGTGGGTAGTACCAAGCTGCAGGTTCACAAGAGGATACTCCAGCACATAAGGGCAATCAACAACAATGACGCATCGTACCCAGTAGCCAGACATTTCAAGGAGGTCCATGGCAACTGCCTGGATCACCTAAGCTACTTTGTGGTAGATATGATTCCTCCACTTAGACGTGGTGGTAATCGCGAGGCTCTACTTAGAAAATTGTAAACTATGTACATCCTGGAGCTAGACTCTAAGGTGCCCAATGGACTCAACTCCAGTGATGACCTATATACATGTTTATAATGTTTCCAATTAGCCCTGTAACCATTTTCGATGCCCTTGTAACATTTTGCACCCTGCCTCCCATGATATATATTCTTTGTACATAAATTTTTAAACACAATTTTTTAAACATTTTTTACATATATTATTTTTACTGGGTAGCACTTCACACTTGCACTGACATAGACATGCAGCTGTAGCCCATCAGGGTTATATCGCTTAATTTCAAATGCAGCAATAGTCTAACGTAGAGACCATCTCAGCATTCATGCTGATAATAGCATCCAACTGGTGAGATAACCCCAGTAAGCCGGGTTAGCCTCTATACATTTAATGGTTGTTGATATCTTGCAGGTATTTGAAACACAATTGTTTTTCTGCAAGAACTACCTATTTGTACTATGAACTATTTTTAATTATTTATGAATTAATAAATGTTTGGAATATTTCAGGCTAACCTGTATATGTGCAGGATATGTAATTTTAAAAACATATATATAACTAGGGTTAAGGGGTTCAATATCCGCACCTTTGGATGTCAATATTCTTAAAAGATTGGTTTTTATCTGTGCATATTTATACAGAATAATTCGTTTTTAAGGTTATTTTTTATTGTGCATGATTTAATGTGCAATTTAAAAATATCTGACATAATCTATGGTAAATTCCGGTTATTGTTGCATTGCCAACAGTAAATTTGTATACCCATTTTGGGTATTATTCGTTAAATTACCTATGAACAATGACCTTAGATATTTGGGTCTCTATTATGTTTTTACGAAAGATAGTGCTTTTAGCCAATTTTAAAAATGTCCATGAATTAATGCACATTTTTTAAGTATTATATTGTATTTATTGCTATATTTGCACATAATACTTCGATTGCTGCTGATTATATGCTTCCAATTGACTGGTATATTCAGTAATGCGTATTGTTTCTATGTTTAATGCACTTTGCTGTACAATGTCACGTGCTGCTATACTTTCACTTTAAAAGCACGGTCACTCCTCATGGCGTCATGTGATCAAGTCCCCTGCGAGGGACGAAACGCGACATGGCTACTGCGGTCTGTTGGGAGCAGTAATTAAATAACAAAGGAACGAATTCTGGTGGTCCGTGCTCTTTCTTTCGCGCGGAGAAGGCGAAACGAGAAGGAGTGTTTTTGGAGATATATATATATATATATATATATATATATATATATATATATCAGACAAAAGACCTCCGACTTCAAAGGAGCCTCCAACCCTGCAGGGCGGCCTCGGAAGGTACGGGGACGGAGCACCCAGTAAATTGCAGGCAGCAAAACAACAAAGAAAGCTCTGAGGCCCAGTGTCTGGTACACTATTGCGTTTAATTCAAAGTGCTCGTGACAGCACACGGATTCCCTTACGCGTATCTGCTCTAACATGAGCCTTGCAGGTGAAAAACATTTGCTTCAATGAGACATTGCGTTTTTAAGTGCATGAGGCTGTCATGTGACTCAGTATGTTCTCTCTCTCTCTATATATATATATATATATATATATATATATATGTATATGTGTGTATATATATATATATATATATATATATATATATATATATATATATATATATATATATATATATATATATAATGCAAAAAGAGTTGCCTCTAGGTGGGATGCACTCCCAGGTGGAAATTACGCCAAAGCAAGGGCACACGCCATGAACAAAGTCCTTTTCTGGTTTCCTGCCTGACGCGTTTCGGGCCAACGCCCTTCTCAGTGGCAGACCATGTGACGTGACGGCGTGCAGCAACCACCAGTAAATCCCCGTAATAATAATGCTCAGGTGAACCCCCTGAAGCAATGCTTCCTGGGACTGGTGGTTCAGTAAAACCCAAGTGGGTCGCCGCCGGCACTCACATTCAAAAATGTCTTTAAAAGGATTGCCGATGTTCGCGCCGGCACCCCTGCATATAACAGGCACCTCCTGTTCCACAGTTAGCTGCCCCAATAAAGCAGCCGTGGACCCGCAAGTGTTTCGCGGTGGTGCAATCCCGCGACCAGGCAGGCCGCTATACAAAATGCAAAAAGAGTTGCCTCTAGGTGGGATGCACTCCCAGGTGGAAATTACGCCAAAGCAAGGGCACACGACATGAACAAAGTCCTTTTCTGGTTTCCTGCCAGACGCATTTCGGGCCAACGCCCTCTTCAGTGGCAGACCATGTGACATGACGGCGTGCGGCAACCACCAGTAAATCCCCGTAATAATAATGCTCAGGTGAACCACCTGAAGCAATGCTTCCTGGGACTGGTGGTTCAGTAAAACCCAAGTGGGTCGCCGCCGGCACTCACATTAAAAAATGTCTGGAAAGGATTGCCGATGTTCGCGCCGGCACCCCTGCATATAACAGGCACCTCATGTTCCACAGTTAGCTGCCCCAATAAAGCAGCCGCGGACCCGCAAGTGTTTCGCGGTGGTGCAATCCCGCGACCAGGCAGGCCGCCATACAAAATGCAAAAAGAGTTGCCTCTAGGTGGGATGCACTCCCAGGTGGAAATTACGCCAAAGCAAGGGCACCCGCCATGAACAAAGTCCTTTTCTGGTTTCCTGCCAGACTCGTTTCGGGCCAAGCCCTCTTCAGACCATGTGACGTGACGGCGTGCGGCAACCACCAGTAAATCCCTGTAATAATAATGCTCAGGTGAACCACCTGAAGCAATGCTTCCTGGGACTGGTGGTTCAGTAAAACCCAAGTGGGTCACCGCCGGCATTCACATTCAAAAATGTCTTTAAAAGGATTGCCGATGTTCGCGCCGGCACCCCTGCATATAACAGGCACCTCCTGTTCCACAGTTAGCTGCCCCAATAAAGCAGCCGCGGACCCGCAAGTGTTTCGCGGTGGTGCAATCCCGCGACCAGGTAGGCCACTATACAAAATGCAAAAAGAGTTGCCTCTAGGTGGGATGCACTCCCAGGTGGAAATTACGCCAAAGCAAGGGCACACGCCATGAACAAAGTCCTTTTCTGGTTTCCTGCCAGACGCGTTTCGGGCCAACGCCCTCTTCAGTGGCAGACCATGTGACGTGACGGCGTGCGGCAACCACCAGTAAATCCCCGTAATAATAATGCTCAGGTGAACCACCTGAAGCAATGCTTCCTGGGATTGGTGGTTCAGTAAAACCCAAGTGGGTCACCGCCGGCACTCACATTTAAAAATGTCTTTAAAAGGATTGCCGATGTTCGCGCCGGCACCCCTGCATATAATAGGCACCTCCTGTTCCACAGTTAGCTGCCCCAATAAAGCAGCCGCGGACCCGCAAGTGTTTCGCGGTGGTGCAACTACGCGACCAGGCAGGCCGCTATACAAAATGCAAAAAGAGTTGCCTCTAGGTGGGATGCACTCCCAGGTGGAAATTACGCCAAAGCAAGGGCACACGCCATGAACAAAGTCCTTTTCTGGTTTCTTGCCAGACGCGTTTCGAGCCAACGCCCTCTTCAGTGGCAGACCATGTGACGTGACGGCGTGCGGCAACCACCAGTAAATCCCCGTAATAATAATGCTCAGGTGAACCACCTGAAGCAATGCTTCCTGGGACTGGTGGTTCAGTAAAACCCAAGTGGGTCGCCGCCGGCACTCACATTCAAAAATGTCTTTAAAAGGATTGCCGATGTTCGCGCCGGCACCCCTGCATATAACAGGCACCTCCTGTTCCACAGTTAGCTGCCCCAATAAAGCAGCCGCGGACCCGCAAGTGTTTCGCAGTGGTGCAATCCCGTGACCAGGCAGGCCGCTATACAAAATGCAAAAAGAGTTGCCTCTAGGTGGGATGCACTCCCAGGTGGAAATTATATATATATAAACATAAACAAATACCAATCCTTCTTGCAGTATCAAAAAGATTGTGCCGAGCCCAAAATCTGTTTCAGCGTGGTTTATTCAATCCAAATCATTTGGCAAATATTGCCCAACGCGTTTCGGAACAGCTCGAGGGGGCAGATTTTCTAACGTAAGCACAGTCCGGTGGCCTCCTGAGCATGAGGACTGCTCAGCGGTCAGTGGTTGCGTGAAGACGGGACGAGATGGGAAGGTTCACCAGTCGTACAAGTCAGTCCAAGTCAGTCCAAGAGTACAGGGCTCCCCTGAGACTTGGAGGCGTTGCAGACCTCGCCGTGAGTCTGAGATGAGTCGTGACAACCTCGGGTCCCAAGGCAGTGATGAACATTATTCCAATGTGGAAAACGATGAACTTATTCCTCATGGCTTACAATGTGGACAATGTTATTTATCATGAGCTGTTCCTTATGAAGTGTACTTTTGTGCTATTTATTCCACTTTAAAAGTATGTTATCATCTCTTAATCCACCACTCCAAAATGGCTGCCGCTGTTCCTTACATTTGAGGTAACCCTGTAGTCTTTTGTTTATTTTTTCACTTTGTGCACTATATGTAATGGTGAATAACAAATGTCTAACTGACCCGTGACCAAGGAACGGCTGTTCCGAAACGCGTCGGGCAATATTTGCCAAATGATTTGGATTGAATAAACCACCCTGAAACAGATTTTGGGCTCGGCACAATCTTTTTGATACTGCAAGAAGGATTGGTATTTGTTTATTGAGAGGGTCGCGACCTCGCCGGTAGCCCGCCACCATTTCAGAGGCAGAGGTAAACGCGAAACTTTGTTGAATGTTTCTATTTTGATTCCTCTGCCCGCCTACTTTGACCTCGCATTAACAATTAAGGACTGTTTGAGACCTGCTGATGGAACGCGATCGTGAAGCAAACGAGGAAGTCGGCTGACTGTGCCCCGGTGATTGCTACGATCGACAACGCCGATGCATGGATTCCGAAGTCCGATATTCTGAAACGCGAGGATCGGGAGGGCTGGTGGACGCAGTGTGACTGAGTTCAGTCACTACTGATTAGACGTGGAGATACTGGATATCACCGGTAGTTGGGTTCTCATTTGATCGAGTACCCTCAACGTTATCAATATGTTGGCAAACAGAGAGGCAACACGCCGGGAGGCAGCAGAATTGCTGTTCATACCGATTTCAAGTAATCAAACCGATGGTGACAACTTAAACAGCTCTAAAGCGAAAGAATTTCACACGAAACGTCAACTATGGGATAATCTGTGGAAGGCTGCCAAAACTGAACAAGCTAAATGGTGGGAGGCAACAGCCTTACAAAAATACGTGGACCACGAGAGAGTCCCGAGGGGCTTACGTATTTTTATTACTCCCACCTTTACAGACCCTGATCCGGATCTCATTGAAGAATGGGCACGAAATAACCATGACTGTTCAATGGTAATGCTGAAATTGCTTATTAAATACGCAATAAAGGACACTCAACGTTGGTCCTTGGAAATGGAAAAGATATCTGACATACTGAAAGAAAAATGTGCTGACAATGAATTCGAAACAGAAATGAACAAACTAAAACTACGCCTAGAGAAAGCGGAGGAAGAAATTAAACTAAAAAAACAACGGAAATTTCATAGAGACCAAATAGATTATGAGTTGGGACAAATTCTAACATTTGGCAAAAAATTTGACCATTTACGTGAAACAACGAAGAAACAAATCACATCAGCAGTAGGATTAACTGATGTGAATATCAGAGATGAAAGTCAAGCGGCCACTTCAGCGCAAATCCCTTCAACTGAACTCACAACAAATGAGGCACAAGGGAACAGGACCCCAGAAAGAGAGGGAGCGGCAGGAGTAAAATCCAGCATTTTAAAGGAGTTCGACATCATTGCAAGGGGAAGACAAGAATTGGCGAGTCCCCAAGCAACAAGAGGTCGCGGTCGAGGCGCCAGAGGTGGCAAGCAAGGCGCAAAGCAACATACAAAGCTTCATGGGAATGACAACAAGGGGCAAAACAGCCACGAAATGAAGGACACACTTACGGTAGTTAATTTATCTGATATTTTACTGACTGATAATCAAATTGATGTTTTATCCTTGGGGTTAACCTTTTGTCCCACTAAAAGTTTTAATTATACTGATAGTAGGATCGATTTGTTTTACTTCACAAGAAAACTGAAACTAAGGAAATGGTATGAAAGTAGACATGTGACTACATTGCCAATAGCCCCAGATAGGGAATCTAATCTCACTATCGAAGATATAGACACTCTGCATACATTAAGAGAGCTTGAAGGAGCAGGAAACTGGACTGATGATCCATTAATGAGTTTAGCACATGAAAACGTGCTGATTGATCAGGCCAGTATGAGTGGCTTCAAACCCAAATCATATTTTCTACCTCAGGTACATAACGATGCCATTGAGGTATTTGAGAAAGGGGTGAAGAATGAGTTTAAGAAACTGGCTAGACGCAAGATACACTACCATAGTAATCTTACCCAGGGACAGCAAATAGCGATAAGCGAATTACAAGCTAACAAAGATATTGTTATAAAAAGTCCGATAAGGGCGGAAATGTGGTGATCTGGCCACTAAAAATGTATTGTGAGGAGGGAAAAGGCAACTAATGACACCGCAAGCTATACAAAAAGTGATAGAATAAGCTATGAAGCTAGTAATTTGAGTTACAAAATTAACCTTGAGAAATGGAAGAATGACAAGTTGTTAACTACTGATGAGTTTAAATTTCTAAATTGTGATTTTCCCAAATTATCGGCAATGTATTTATTGCCTAAAATTCACAAAGACAAATACAATCCTCCTGGGAGGCCAATAGTTTCTTCAATGGGAAGTATGTACGAAAATACTTCCAAGTACATTGATTACTTTTTAAGACCATATGTACAGGCCCTGCCATCATATGTGCAGAACACAGGAGATTTTCTGAGGCAATTGAGAATATCAGTTGGGAACAAGACATGTTACTGTTGACACTAGATGTCAACAGTTTATATACTTGTATTCCCCATAAATTGGGTATGAAGGCCTGTCGGTATTACCTTAAGAGTCGTGCGTTATCTTATTTAATGCACACAAAGATGCTGTTGAATATGATGCACACCTGTTTGACGAACAACTTTTTTATTTTTGATCATGTGATCTATTGCCAAGCCCAGGGGACGGAAATGGGAACCTGCTTCGCCCCCAGCTATGCGGGTCTGTACCTAGGCTGGTGGGAGGAGCAGGTGGCAAAGAACATCGAAGCCTTCAATCACCATGTCGTCACCTGGGCAAGGTACATTGATGATATATTTTGTGTTTGGAAAGGTGATGAGAGCAAAGCTATCAGCTTTGTTGAATCCCTTAACAATAATGACTTAAATCTGAAGTTTACATGCTCTATAGATAGGAATACTATTGAATTCCTGGTTGTTGAAGTAAAAGTAAGCGGGAGCCGGTTGGAAAGTAAACTGTTTCGAAAGAAAACAGCCGGCAACAGCTTATTTCATGTGGAGAGCTGCCATCCTATTAACCTTATAAACAGCATTCCTTATGGGGAGTTACTAAGGGCACGACGGAATTGTAACTCCAACCTAGCTTTTGGGGCATTTTCGCCACCAAAGTTATGGCTTTGACAAAATCCGGGCAGGTCGAAATGTGTCAGCCAAATAAATCTACTTTAGAATTTCCTGGAGTGTGGGCTTTTTCTTGCACGCCAGCTCGAGTACTGGTTTACATTGATATATGGGTCCTGCGCCCATTCAGCCCTGCACCAACCCTGCGTGGTGGAAGAGGTCGGACGAACTGCAGAGAGCAGTTTTCTCTCTCTATTTGTGTATATATATATATATATATCAGGAGACTTCTCACCCACAAGGATCCACCAGGGAAGAACGGCACTCAACAGGGCTTGCAGTGTTCAAGATGTAGTTTATTGTTCCATCAAGAATATATCGGTAAAAAGCGTCTACGCGTTTCGGCACAGAGCCTTTGTCACGACGCTGAGGTAACGTTACCGGGCAACTAATAAAGAGGAGGTCAGTAAACATAGAAGACTAATGTCTGCACAACTACATTCCTAATTGTGCTAACAGTGGCGGCCATCTTGTAACATCAGATGTCAGGTCAGAAAAAAGTACATAAGTAACTATAAATGCAAAGCAAAACAGAATCGCATGAAGTTAAAATAACACAAATTGCGTTGGATTCCCCTTAAAATTCCATACAATACAAAATCGATAGGTTCTTAACTCCTTAACCGCGGCGCGAATTCCACCGCGGTGCGGGAGTTTTAATGAGTGGGCGAGGCTGCGCCGGCCAACGGACGTGCGCAGCACTAGCCAGGTAGTGCTCGCGACGGCCATTGGCCGACGCGCGCACGGAAAGGGCTAATTCAGTATTGGCATCATCATACTGGAAAATATTACCATACATTTCGGAAATATAGTAATGAAGAACAATAATATTTTAGTTGATTTACTAAATTCAGCCCCATTGGGCACTCTTAAAGTAGCACGACATACAATTCGGTTACCCTCCAATTTATGCAATTCACCAATAAAAGCAGTGGGCTATTAATACAGTATTAACTTCTTCATACTGGTTAAAATGCCATACATTACTAATAATGTGACTGGATACAACTTGGTAGTAATCATTGCTCTCTTAATTACACGTTCATACTAATGCCCCATTGGGCAATGCAAATGCCCTCGAATCAAGGTAGAAAATTAGGCCCCATTGGGCAATAAAATAACCCGCTGTATGACAGCTTTTCCGGAGTGTTCGCCCACGCAGTCTCGAATCAGATAACGAGTCTGTCGAAGATTTGAACTGGCATCAATTGAATCTAGATCAGCAGAAGAGTCAGAAAACAACCAAGCCCCAGACTCCTCATCCAATTTACCGTGAGGAGCAGACCTTTAATGAGACATCGCCATGTCCAGGTCCTGACGAAAACCCCATAATGATTGTGGGGTTGGAAACGCGTTGACCCCAGCATCTGGGACAAAATACTTTCACAGTGCCCGAGGAGAATAGCTTTCAAATAATTGCTCTCCTGTTGTCAACACTTAGAACCATAGTTCCCAGAGCTGCACACATAGGCAGGAGATAATCCATAATTGATGTCTGTATAACACAGACACTCTCCACTCCAGTGTGATTGTTCATTCTTAGGACTGGTGTTTTATGTTTTGCTTTGTCCATTAATGTGCATTTATCATTTTTTATGTATTGATATATATCACTCACGAATGTTTAATGTATTAATGTATATATTGTTGTGACAAATTGTCTAAAATTGTTGGAATTGTGTTTTGTTCTTTTTGATGACATGATAATGCATCTAACATCTTTTCCAAAAAAGTTATAAAGAAAAGTGGAATAAATCACACGAGCTTGTGGATTAGCAACATCGGCTCGTCATATGTTTAATTATTTATTTGATTCATGCAACTAGATACCTTTTTGTATATAATGTATTAGTGGTCCTATCTAGTGTGCATATGGACCCAAACCTTCCTTAGGTTACCAGTATTACACGATTGGGCACTAGTCCTATTAAATTTATAGACATAGTCACGATCATATCAAAACCCCAGCACACCACCAAGAATGCGATGTAATTAATCTGCCACAAAAAAATATACAAATATAAGAAAAATATTTAAAAGTAAACTTGTACATTACTGGTGACGTCTAGCCAACACAATAAATGAATAGAATAAACCAAAAAATGGAGAAAAAAAAGAATATTTCAACTCTTTTGCTTCCTACTCATTGAACCAGAATCCAGTTTCATATAAGACAGTAACTTCTGACCAGGCCCTGAAAAATAAGAAACAATAAATATGTGTAAATTCAGCCAACTGTGAACTTGTGTTCTTATATCTGTATTACAGTATCTCCCTGCCCAAGTAACTATTATAATTAAAAACACATAAAATAACAAGAAATAGAAAACGAGGAGCACTATTGCTGTCCTTACAGGTAGGTGTATATTTCCTCATCAACGTTGAGGCCTACAGGTTCTCTTGTGTTCAATCTGAGGATATATCTGCACTCCAGCTGCCTTAGTGCCCTCTGTCTGTCACCACCTCTTTTTGCTATTTCTATTTGGTCAATCACTGTATACCTTAAGTATATTGGATTACAGTTGTGGTATTGTTTAAAGTGTCTCGCCACAGGGTACGTTTCATCTACATTCTTGATTGCCCTAAGATGTTGCAATAGTCTTTTGTGCACTTGTAGTATAGTACTGCCTACGTACTTCTTTTCGCAAGGACATATTAGAACATATACTACAAATTCTGATCTGCAGTTTAAAGATTTGCTTATAGTAATCTTTTCTCCCAGATCTGTGTACATATTAGTGGCATTCAGGCCCTGCGTGCACGCCTTACATTTACTGCATTTTTTAAAACCCCTGGCAGGTTTGAGCCAGATGGTCTTTTCTGGCATCTGATTTTTGACTATATTGTCTCTGGTAGACGTCGTTCTCCTGTAGGTTATAGCTGCCTGTCTTCCATTTCTACTCCTATTACGGGATCTTGTTTCAACAGATGCCAGTGTCTATGCAGGATTTTTCTTATTTGATTGTGTGCCATGTTAAAAGTTGTAGTGAATCTACATGGCTCAATCTGCTTGCTGGATGTGTCTACTGTGGGTCTCCCTACTTTTGGTGACCTTGGAGTTGAATGTGTGTGAAATAACAAATCAGTCCTAGATTTAGTTCTGACTTTGTCCTTTGCCTGATTCAGGGTAATCTCATCATAACCCCTTGCTCGTAGTCTCATAATCATCTCTTTTTCAGTTGCTGTGTAATTTTCTTGAGTGCTACAGATTCTCTTGGCTCTGAGCAGTTCCCCGTAGGGGATGCTCCTTTTTAGGGCACCTGGGTGGGAACTGGAGGCATGTAAGGTTGAGTTGCCTGAGGTGGCTTTTCTATATACCCGAGTTGTAATTCTGTCCCTGAGCACTTCCAGCCTTACATCCAAAAAGTCAATGCTAATGCGGCAAGTAAAAGAAAAGTTGAGATCATTTACATTAATTTCCTTTACAAATTCTTCAACTGATGTTGTATCTCCTCTCCATAGTATGAAGAGGTCGTCGATATATCTCAACCACAAAACAATATTTGATGACCAATCATAAAGTTCTGTGTTGTGGAGCACCTGCTCCTCCCACCAGCCCATGTGTAAATTTGCATAGCTGGGGGCGAAGCAGGTGCCCATAGCTGTCCCCTGTACTTGTCAGAAGATCTCATTATTAAATAGAAATACATTGCTGTTTAGGCACCACTCAATCATACCGATAATCATGTCATTATGTTTCAGATGTTGAATGGGTCTGGTCTTCAAAAAATGACGTGTAGCATTGACACCATCTTTGTGACGTATACTGGTATACAGTGAGTTCACATCTAGACAGACCATCTGGAAGTCTGGTTCCCACTGTATATCAAAGATGTGTCTCAAAAAGTCAGTACTGTCCTGTATATATGAGGGTTGAGCACATACATCAGGTTGCAAGAAATAATCTACATATTTCGATATGTTCTCAAGAAAACTCCCAATTTCTGATATAATTGGTCTGCCGGGGGGCAGACACTATCCTTATGTACTTTCGGTAGAAGGTACAGGATTGGCAATCGTGGATGTTTAACGTGTAAAAACTCAAATTCTTCTTTATTGATCAGGTTATTTTTAAGCCTGGGCGTAGTTCGCGAAGTTGCGCTACGCGAAGCTACGCAAAGTGCAGTTCGCACTACGCGAGCTACGCGTAGCACTACGCGGACTGCGTAGTGCACTGTTCGCAATGATTGCACAGTGCCGGATGCTTGTCCGCACTGTGCAATCATTGAAAACGGCATCTTGCACAGTGCGAGCTGTCTTTTACTGCCGCTCAAGTAGATTTTTACTCGGCGGCAGCTTTCTCAACGCGGACTGGTAGTTTCTCATCGCAAGTGGTCGCGAGCATACGCGACCACTCGCAATGAAAACCTGACCTCCCTGCGTTGAGAATCTCACCGGGAGGTTTATTTTCCACGCTCGCGATCGGCAACTTGATGTTGCTGATCGCGAACGAAGAAAAAGTCTCGCCGGGATGTCATTTGCTTGCTCGCGGTCGCCAACTTGACGTTGAGGACCGCGAGCAAGCAAAATGACCGCTGCACTACGCTACGCGTGTTTGCACTGTGCTACGTGCAATTCGCGTTGTGCGAAGTAGCGCAAACTTCGCAAACTACGCGAGCGTAGCGTAGTGCTTTGCCCAGGGTTAGTTATTTTCTCGCCAGCCTTTAAGATCTTTAAGAAACGTTACTCTCAACCCCTCATAACGCTCTTTTGGTAATCTTACAGTAACACGGTTGGTCATTTAGTTGACTGTAAGCTTCCTGTAAGTACATTTCATTTGGCCAGATCACTACATTGCCTCCTTTATTGGAGGCACGTAACATACATGTCTCATTATTGAACCATTTAGTCATAACTTTGTCCAATTTTTGTCTAAAATCGGTTTTGACTCTTGGGCCTTGGTTACTCTGTTGTCTCAATTTTTTCAAATCAAGCATTACACTCTCATTGAAGGCATCTAAATTGTCATGAGGCATAGGAGGGTAGAAGCGGGATTTAGGTCTAAAAGGGATAACACTCCTTTCACCGCTATAACTGTCTAGAGGTGCTCTGGTTACATTATATTCTGACTGTTCACTCATACCCTCTTGGTCTAGATCCATCAAGTCATTCAAAAGATCTGCATCAGCAACTGTTAGAACATTTTGGCCAGAAGGTAACACTGTCTCTGAGCTGGGTCTATGTTTACCATTGAAAAATGTCCTTAATTTTAACTTCCTAGTGAACATGCACAAGTCAATACGGCTTTTCACATAATCAAATGGTGTATGTAAACAGTACGAAAGACCCAATTCCAATATCTGTTTGTCTTCATCAGTTAGAGTCTCATTGGATAGATTGATTACCGTATTAGAGTCCACTATTTCTTGGTGTGGCTCCTCGTCAGTACTCCCAAAGCGCTTCCGCTGTCTGTGTCCTTGGCCTCCCCGCCTCTGCTTCCTCTTCCTCTTATTCCTCCCCTTTGGGTTTGCGTTTTGTGATTTGTCAGTCAGCCCAGTCTTAAAAAACAAAATTCATCATAGACTGATGTTGTGGGCCCGCTTTTGTCTACCACCGAATCACGATCAGATTCTGATCCCGTATCTGAGCTCAAGTCACTTAGGGTGTTATCATGCATTGCCCGATTGCTGACTTCTAGTCTCTCTCGTCTGATGGTATCGAATTTTCTCGAACGTGTAAATCCTTCCCTGCTCATAATCAATGCTGAAATTTATGCGCTTTCCTATCTGTAATAATCTTTTCATAATTTTTCATTCTTATTTTCAATTATTTTTCAAATTTTGCTGTTTTGTCTTTGTCTTCCAATGCATGTAACTGATCTCTGAGTTCTTTAATGTTTTTCATGATATTTTCTCTGTCAATTTCTGCATACTTTACAAGCAGGGTCATCATCCTCTGAGAACTCTCTGCATTCAATTCCGCCCATTGTTTTATCAGGTCGGGATGGGGGTTTTCATAAGTTGTGGTAATCATGATTCTAAGTCCCCTTGGCACCCTGCCAACTTCTAGGTATTTTTTTAGTGATTGGACTTACCACCAATTGGATATTTCGGTTTTGGTGAGTCTCTCTAAGTTGGTGGTGATTGATTGAAACGATGTGGCATCTATGCCAGTCTTGGATGATGACGCTGATGATTCTCCTCTACCAGTGCTGGACTCGCTAAAAAGCCCTTCGGCTAGTTTTAGCCTTGTTTCTATTTCTTCATCTGCCATGATGGAAACCTGTTTATATAACTACAATATCCAGAATGCAATATGATGGCAGCCCCTTCTGCACTTCTATGCACTAAAACTTACTGCAGGAAAATGCCGCCGACTCCCGCCTCTAGTATTACCACACTTAAAGATACGTGCGTCTGATCGAGACCCCTCCGGATCCCTCGCAGCGCACTTACCTTCGTGTCTCTGTATCTTCGTAGGATGGGGGGCACGTCGCGTTGTGGCTACACCATTTCCAAGCTTCTCGTATGGCGTCGTGCATCCAAATCGTCGGAGGTGCCGGGAAACGCCCGCGCCCGGGCGTGTAATTATAGCAGGAGACTTCTCACCCACAAGGATCCACCGGGGAAGAACGGCACTCAACAGGGCTTGCAGTGTTCAAGATGTAGTTTATTGTTCCATCAGAATATATCGGTAAAAAGCGTCTACGCGCTTCGGCACAGAGCCTTTGTCACGACGCTGAGGTAATTTTACCGGGCAACTAATAAACAGGAGGTCAGTAAACATAGAAGACGAATGTCTGCACAACTACATTCCTAATTGTGCTAACAGTGGCGGCCATCTTGTAACATTAGATGTCAAGTCAGAAAAAAGTACATAAGTAACTATAAATGCAAAGCAAAACAGAATCGCATGAAGTTAAAATAACACAAATTGCGTTGGATTCCCCTCACAATTTCATACAATACAAAATCGATAGGTTCTTAATTCAGTATTGGCATCATCATACTGGAAAATATTACCATACATTTCGGAAATATAGTAATGAAGAACAATAATATTTTTAGGCCCATTCAGCCCTGCACCAACCCCGCGTGGTCGAAGAGGTCGGACGAACTGCAGGGAGCAGTTTTCTATATATATATATATGTGGGTAGTACCAAGCTGCAGGTTCACAAGAGGATACTCCAGCACATAAGGGCAATCAACAACAATGACGCATCGTACCCAGTAGCCAGACATTTCAAGGAGGTCCATGGCAACTGCCTGGATCACCTAAGCTACTTTGTGGTAGATATGATTCCTCCACTTAGACACGGTGGTAATCGCGAGGCTCTACTTAGAAAATTGGAAACTAGGTACATCCTGGAGCTAGACTCTAAGGTGCCCAATGGACTCAACTCCAGTGATGACCTATATACATGTTTATAATGTTTCCAATTAGCCCTGTAACCATTTTCGATGCCCTTGTAACATTTCGCACCCTGCCTCCCATGATATATATTCTTTGACAACAAGGGGCAAAACAGCCACGAAATGAATGACACACTTACGGTAGTTAATTTATCTGATATTTTACTGACTGATAATCAAATTGATGTTTTATCTTTGGGGTTAACCTTTTGTCCCACTAAAAGTTTTAATTATACTGATAGTAGGATCGATTTGTTTTACTTCACAAGAAAACTGAAACTAAGGAAATGGTATGAAAGTAGACATGTGACTACATTGCCAATAGCCCCAGATAGGGAATCTAATCTCACTATCGAAGATATAGACACTCTGCATACATTAAGAAAGCTTGAAGGAGCAGAAAACTGGACTGATGATCCATTAATGAGTTTAGCACATGAAAACGTGCTGATCGATCAGGCCAGTATGAGTGGCTTCAAACCCAAATCATGTTTTCTACCTCAGGTACATAACGATGCCATTGAGGTATTTGAGAAAGGGGTGAAGAATGAGTTTAAGAAACTGGCTAGACGCAAGATACACTACCATAGTAATCTTACCCAGGGACAGCAAATAGCGATAAAAGAATTACAAGCTAACAAAGATATTGTTATAAAAAAGTCCGATAAGGGCGGAAATGTGGTGATCTGGCCACTAAAAATGTATCGTGAGGAGGGGGAAAAGGCAACTTAATGACACCGCAAGCTATACAAAAAGTGATAGAATAAGCTATGAAGCTAGTAATTTGAGTTACAAAAGTAACCTTGAGAAATGAAAGAATGACAAGTTGTTAACTACTGATGAGTTTAAATTTCTAAATTGTGATTTTCCCAAATTATCGGCAATGTATTTATTGCCTAAAATTCAAAAAGACAAATACAATCCTCCTGGGAGGCCAATAGTTTCTTCAATGGGAAGTATGTACGAAAATAATTCCAAGTACATTGATTACTTTTTAAGACCATAGTACAGGCCCTGCCATCATATGTGCAGGACACAGGAGATTTTCTGAGACGAATTGAGAATATCAGTTGGGAACAAGACATGTTACTGTTGACACTAGATGTCAACAGTTTATATACTTGTATTCCCCATTAATTGGGTATGGAGGCCTGTCGGTATTACCTTAAGAGTCGTGCGTTATCTTATTTAATGCACACAGAGATGCTGTTGAATATGATGCACACCTGTTTGACGAACAACTTTTTTATTTTTGATCATGTGATCTATTGCCGAGCCCAGGGGACAGCAATGGGAACCTGCTTCGCCCCCAGCTATGCGGGTCTGTACCAAGCTGGTGGGAGGAGCAGGTGGCAAAGAACATCGAAGCCTTCAATCACCATGTCGTCACCTGGGCAAGGTACATTGATGATATATTTTGTGTTTGGAAAGGTGATGAGAGCAAAGCTATCAGCTTTGTTGAATCCCTTAACAATAATGACTTAAATCTGAAGTTTACATGCTCTATGGATAGGAATACTATTGAATTCCTGGATGTGGAAGTAAAAGTAAGCGGGAGCCGGTTGGAAAGTAAACTGTTTCGAAAGAAAACAGCCGGCAACAGCTTATTACATGCGGAGAGCTGCCATCCTATTAAACTTATAAACAGCATTCCTTATGGGGAGTTACTAAGGGCACGACGGAATTGTAGCTCCAACCTAGCTTTTGAGGAAGAGATGACAAATATGAAGACTAGGTTTGTAGAAAGAGGCTACTCCCAGAAAGTGATCAAAGCAGCATGTGAAAAAATGAAAAACGTCAAACGGGAAGAATTGTTAAAACCTAAAGATGATGGAGAGGAGTCTATACGATTCATAACGTCATTTAGCAATCAAGTTGGAGAAGTTAGAAAATGCTTAAAAAAGTATTGGGATGTGTTGGGTACTGATGAAACCTTAGCTAAACATATAGAGGTGAACCCTAAGATCACATTCCGTAGATGCACGGCATTAAAAGGCATGCTATGCAAAAGTACTTTGTCCACAGTTATTAATCCTCAAATGAATATACAAGGTTTCTACACTTGCAAATCATGCAAGGCATGTCGCAACAGTACCAACTGTAAACAGATTAGGCTATCGAAATCTCAAAAGCCATTTATAATTTCTAAACATCTCACTTGTAAATCAGATTTCTGTGTATATGTTTTGATTTGCCCATGTCCTCTGATATATATTGGCAGCACTATCCACCAGGTGAAAAGACGTATATTGGAACATATGCGGGCAATTACAAATGAAGATAGGCAATATCCAATTGCTCGACATTTTAAAGATTGTCATAATAAAAACACCAGCTTACTGAAGTATTGTACTCTAGATAGAATTCCTGTTTCAGAGAGAGGGGGAAACAGGATTCGTGAATTAAGACGCTTAGAGTCTAGAATGATTGTGAAATATGAAACTATGCATCCCGATGGGATTAACAAAGATGAGGAGTTATCTGTTCATCTAGGTTAATGAACCAAAACCTTTGTAATTAATTTTCCCATCGATATTGTAATACAGTAATGAATTCCCGGTTAATTGCCTCTTAGGTAGGAAGTTTGTATATATTTTAAAATTATATAGATCTTTTTCTGATCGATGCACTTGTTTTTATTACAGGAGACGGAGTAATTACCTTGTTATGAAGAAATGCAAAAGAGCATCTTTAGAGAGTGGGAAATGAGATTTATTGATTGAATATGTGGAATTGGCCTGTCAGGACGTAATTGAAATTTTGGACCGATTAATTTTTGTACATGAGGATTATCGAGTAACTGGTTGGCCCACGGGGATGAACTTGTCAAGTTCCGTGAAATGGTATTTTCTAGAACCCTTTTCACCGGGTGGGGTAAATATGATATTACTTTGGCCCACTGGGGCAGAATTGGAATAATGTGGAAAACGATGAACTTATTCCTCATGGCTTACAATGTGAACAATGTTATTTATCATGAGCTGTTCCTTATGAAGTGTACTTTTGTGCTATTTATTCCACTTTAAAAGTATGTTATCATCTCTTAATCCACCACTCCAAAATGACTGCTGCTGTTCCTTACATTTGAGGTAACCCTGTAGTCCTTTGTTTATTTTTCACTTTGTGCACTATATGTAATGGTGAATAACAAATGTCTAACTGACCCGTGACCAAGGAACGGCTGTTCCGAAACGCGTCGGGCAATATTTGCCTAATGATTTGGATTGAATAAACCACGCTGAGACAGATTTTGGGCTCGGCACAATCTTTTTGATACTGCAAGAAGGATTGGTATTTGTTTATTGAGAGGGTCGCGACTTCGCCGGTAGCCCGCCGCCATTTCAGAGGCAGAGGTAAACGCGAAACTTTGTTGAATATATATACTCTAAAATCCCATAAGGGATGAATGCCGATGAAGCGCTGAATGTCCACTTGTAGTTAGACTGCACTCCTCTGCATACCACAGAGATCCATTCTTCCTAGCATAAAGTTCTCTTTTTCAATATCATTTTAGCATTCATTTTACTTTTTGTTTTCCCATTTCCCGACAACCACTAAACTTGATCTATGTCTTATTCTTGTAATCATTCATGCACATTTAGTCTACGTTAGAAATACAAGCCCACTAGGGCAGCACGTGGATGCGACACCTCCCTCTCTCTATCAACTGCCTCACAGTTCAGCCACATTAGCTATATCTTTTTTCCCTCTAGCACCATCCCATATTTTGGGAAATATAAGTATAAATAAAATTTAAAAATGCAGGCTGTACCTCAGACATAGTTCAGGGTCTACACGCAACGCAGGGAAATACAGCTAGTAGATGCCCTGGGGATGGTTATTTTCACTCCCAGTAAGGCAACATTAGTGATGGATGTGATTTCCTTTATTTCAAGTGCTATTCTTTTTCATCACTGTATGTGAGGCCAATACGATTTTATTGTGAATAGAGAATTAACGGAGGTGTATTTCATACTTTAAATTGTGACCTTTATGTCCATGGTACGCAACTCTAGTGCCGCTTAAAATAAGATCATATCATGTTTACAGGTCGGGACCCAGTGATAGCACACATTTTCTATTTAATTTTTTTTTTTCTCTATTAGGAGATATAACTGAGCGTTATATTTAAACTCAAATTAGAATGTGTGCTTTATATTTATTTTTATTATTTTTGTTATCTATAGAATCTGTGTATATATATTTTGTTTTGCTCTATTCTGCATTGTCATGGTACACAGCCGTAGATCAGCCTCTATGTCTATGGTTGGTTCCGGTTGCTACGGCAACCTTGGGAGAATAGTAAACATGTATTTAAGGTGTAAAATGGCAGAGCTGTTTATGCAGTGAACAAGGCGGTTTGGCCGCCGAAACGCGTCTGACCTTTGTTGAAATAAATCGCCATCTGTGCCATATTCTCACGGAGTCGGTGCCTGTTTGTTTGACGCTGTCAGGATGGAATAATATATATATATATATATATATATATATATATATATATATATATATATACATATATATATATATATATATATATATATAGCAGAGAACTCTGGGTAGTTCTCAAGTTTAGGTGGAAAGCAGCTCCTGTATAGAGCACTCTCAACACCAGCGACACTCTAGATCTGCTCACCTCAAATGTCTGCTTTTCTATCAAAGTCTTTAAGCATAGGATTAGCTCAGTGCTATCCACGCCGAGATAGAAATGGACAAAGTCTTTTGCCATTTCTACAGCAAAATCTTTAAGCATAGGACTAGCACAGTGCTGTCCTTGCCGAGCTGTAAAATGACAAAAGCCATTTACCACTCCAGGCACAGTATTACAGCTTTGAATTGGTAAAATACCAACCAAGCCAACCTGAAATGAGTAAAAGCAACCCCCGACACAGTGTTTCGCTCTAATTAGAGCTCTTCAGAGAGGTATAGCTTTGTCCAGACACAAGGGAGCACCCAGTATAAGTCCAAAAATACCCTTTCAGGCATAGAGTGACGAATAAATTATGCAAAAAGAAGCAGAGAACTCTGGGTAGTTCTCAAGTTTAGGTGGAAAGCAGCTCCTGTATAGAGCACTCTCAACACCAGCGACACTCTAGATCTGCTCACCTCAAATGTCTGCTTTTCTATCAAAGTCTTTAAGCATAGGATTAGCACAGTGCTATCCACGCCGAGATAGAAATGGACAAAGTCTTTTGCCATTTCTAAAGCAAAATCTTTAAGCATAGGACTAGCACAGTGCTGTCCTTGCTGAGCTGTAAAATGACAAAAGCCATTTACCACTCCAGGCACAGTATTACAGCTTTGAATTGGTAAAATACCAACCAAGCCAACCTGAAATGAGTAAAAGCAACCCCTGACACAGTGTTTCGCTCTAATTAGAGCTCTTCAGAGAGGTATAGCTTTGTCCAGACACAAGGGAGCACCCAGTATAAGTAAAAAAAAATACCCTTTCAGGCAGAGAGTGACGAATAAATTATGCAAAAAAGAAGCAGAGAACTCTGGGTAGTTCTCAAGTTTAGGTGGAAAGCAGCACCTGTATAGAGCACTCTCAACACCAGTGACACTCTAGATCTGCTCACCTCAAATGTCTGCTTTTCTATCAAAGTCTTTAAGCATAGGATTAGCACAGTGCTATCCACGCCGAGATAGAAATGGACAAAGTCTTTTGCCATTTCTACAGCAAAATCTTTAAGCATAGGACTAGCACAGTGCTGTCCTTGCCGAGCTGTAAAATGACAAAAGCCATTTACCACTCCAGGCACAGTATTAAAAGGGGTTGCTTTTACTCATTTCAGGTTGGCTTGGTTGGTATTTTACCAATTCAAAGCTGTAATACTGTGCCTGGAGTGGTAAATGGCTTTTGTCATTTTACAGCTCGGCAAGGACAGCACTGTGCTAGTCCTATGCTTAAAGATTTTGCTGTAGAAATGGCAAAAGACTTTGTCCATTTCTATCTCGGCGTGGATAGCACTGTGCTAATCCTATGCTTAAAGACTTTGATAGAAAAGCAGACATTTGAGGTGAGCAGATCTAGAGTGTCGCTGGTGTTGAGAGTGCTCTATACAGGAGCTGCTTTCCACCTAAACTTGAGAACTACCCAGAGTTCTCTGCTTCTTTTGCATATATATATATATATATATATATATAATGTATATAATGTATATAATGTATATTTTAAGCCAAAATCAACATTTGTGCCAAGAGATGCCATCGATATTTTCAATGACAAAATAACAGAGGAAATTAAAAAGAACTAAACCTTCGATCCCACAAAACCCGAAGGAGATGGAATGATCGTGAGAAGAGATATCATAATCTAATTGACAAGCTACGACAAAACAATGAAGTCATCATCAAAAATGCTGACAAGGGCGGCAATATTGTTCTGTGGCCAAGAATGGAATACCTCACAGAGGCGTACAGACAACTCAATGATGAGCATTGTTACAAAAGGTGACTATGAAACAAGTAAGAGAGATCAACATCCTATTCCATGAGGAATGGAACAAGTGGAGAAATGATGGCTTGCTATCTAAGGAAGAACATCTATTCCTGAGTAAAAAATCATCCAGTAATGCCTTTGATGTATTTTATCCCTAAGGTCCACAAGAAAACTGTGCCCACACCAGGAAGACCTATTATATCTGCAAGAAACAGCATTTTCAAATCAACCTCACAATATGTGGATTACTTCCTTCAGGAATATGTGTCAAGCCTTCCCTCATTCATTCAGGACACTATTGATTTTTTGCGCGGAATTTGTGACATCCCCTGGGCAAACGATTATGTATTGATGGCGTTGGACATCACCTCGCTATATACTACCATCAGCCACCAAGATGGATTGAATGCAGTCAGGCATTATTTGAGAAGCAGGCCCATGAGGCTCTATAACCACAGTATCATGCTGCTATCTATAATCAATTGGTGCCTGAACAATAACTTATTTTATTTCAACAATGAGGTGTTTCAGCAACTAAGGGGAGTTGCTATGGGGCCCTGCTTTTCCCCCAGTTATGCTTGTCTACACATCGGCTGGTGGGAGGCGCAGGTCCTAATGGTTGAGCATTTTGAAGCTTGGGATAACAATGTTGTCAGCTGGCATGGGTCAATTACTAGTGCTCAAAAATTTGTTGACAAAATTAATGTTAACCTTGAATTTACTGCTCACATTAACACCTGTGAAATTGATTGCCTTGATGTACACATTTATGTGTAAAATAACAGAGTTGAATCTAAGCTATTTAGAAAAACAACGGCAGGCAACTCTATTCTGCACGCCAGTAGCTTTCATCCCAGACATTTGAAAGATTGTGTCCCATATGGAGAAATACTCAGGTTGCGAAGAATTTGTGGCCAGACAAGTACTCTCACCAAATGTCAAGCTGAAGCTACAGTTAGATTCCTAGAACGTGGCTACTCGATGGCAACTATTACTCGTGCAATTGAGCAAGCCAACAAGAATAGTAGGGAATCGATCCTATTCAAGGACTATAGTGGTAAAAAATCACAACACAAAAATAAAGATATGAAACATAATAAAAACAGTCACGGTAATAACATCAGACTAATCATACCAGTCAGCAAACAGGAACACAAGTTAAGGACCATTTTTAACAAATAATGGTCCATAATCCAAACAGATCCCATTATAGGACCATACTGACCAATGAAGCCTTCCATCTCTTTTAGAAGAGCACCTTCCATGAGCAATGCATTAGTGACCAGCAGCCCTGAACTGATAAAAACAAGTAATTGGCTGTCGTCTAGAAAAGGGGTTTTCAAATGCAGCTCATGTATAACATGCCACTTTGGTGTGAATGTGACACAATATACTACAGCTTTTAGTAATAAACCTATAAAATTAAGAGGTGTTTTTACATGTAAAACCGACAATGCAGTGTACATCCTCGAATGCACCTGCAAACTTAAATACGTCGGTAGTACTAAATTACAGGTACATGTTCACATCTTACAACACCTAGGAGCTATAAGCAACTCAGATCCCACTTATCCTGTAGCCCGACATTTTAAACAAGCGCACAACAACCTCAGTTATCTTAAATATTATGTTATTGACTCGATACCTAAGCTACGACGGGGAGGCAATCAGGAATCACTCCTCAGACAACTTGAAATTGGATACATACTAAATCTCGATACCAGAATGCCCAATGGGTTAAAACTTGGAGAGGAGTTGCATAATTTCCTGTGAAACAATGTGAGGTGAATATAGATGATTGATCACACTAGTGAAAAATAAGAACTGTGAGACTGTAAAATTTGCCTTTTACTATATTAATACAGTTTATTTCTACATATGCTGCTATTTATTATTTTTTGCTTTTTATTCTGCACTGCACTTTCACACAATAGCCCTTTATGGTTGTGGAACCAGATTTGCACAAACTATTCCCAAGTGCTGTATGATCATACAGGTCAGATTTTATTGCGGTCATGAATTATTGCGTAGAGTAATATATTATAAGCTGCTATGTTATGTCACAAGTTTGGATTAATATGCGGACACTTCCCTCTCAAACTGCGATAGTCAGGGATCAATTTAGGAATTTAATCTGTTAACTACCTGAACCCAATACATCATTAAGTGAAATCTTGGCCACAATTGTTTTTATTCGAGGAATTATTTAAAATTCTTATCGTATTTATACCTGTTTGAACCTAATATCCTTCACATATATATTTATATATGTATATCTATTCTGTTTAGGCAATGTTTTATCTATCTATTAATTGAGATATTTATGTTGCCCTGGATTCGCTATTTGGAGAAAAAATCTTATACAAATGTTTATCTATTCCTGTTGGTATTTATTTATGCAATATGTGTTATCTATTTTCATGAGTCAACCACGTTTTAGCATACTAATATCCGTTGTGTACATTTGTCATTATGATCAATACGATAGCTTGTCTTTCTACAATGCAATAACCCTTGTATAGTCTGTTTTCAGTGGTTTTGTTTGCAGATTATCACATGAGCATTAGACAAAAAAACATTAAAAAAACTCTTCAAGACGAATTGCATCACATATCGTATGGACATGTTGCTATCAACATAAATTGCATGTATTAACTTGGAGTCTATGCCCGGTCTTCATTTTGGATTTTGAGAGTTCGAACGATAAACTATATCTATAGTTTTGGGACAGCTGAACCAATAAGGAGAAGTTTTGGAAAATTTCGTGAAGATTCGTCAAGCGGCGCCAAAAACTCTTTTCCTTTTCCTTTGGAAACTTTGGTCCTAACTAATGCTAGTTACATATATATGTTTGTGTGTGTGTGTGTTTGCATGTGTGTGTGTATATATATATATAATGTACACACAAGTAAACTGATAATGTGTGGAGCCCATTTCTTTGAAAAAGTTATAGGACGTCTCTAAAAGAGAGTTTGAACAGAAGGGATCACACAGAGACAAGCGTTATATTAATAACACAGCCAAGTAAGCAGAATGGAAAAAGGTGAAGAAGAATTTTTAAATTATCAGCACATGTTTTGGAAAAATATGTTGTACAATGTGGTTATTTGAGTAGACCATCAAGAAGACACCTCAGAAATGGACAACACTTCAAACAAACACTTGAGGAAATAGGCTAGTTTGTTAACAGAGGTAAGCCGGTAAGACCAGTTTGCCTAGATGTTCTCATTCACTCTTACTTTTATTAATGCCCCACTTTTTACTGAAAAATGGCCGACGGAGTAGGGGCGATATCCAGAGGCTCCCTGGGTTTGGGATCGCGATCTGCTTAAATCCCTGTTTTACCCAGCCCATCGAATTCCTCTCTCTCTTTCAATCGCTATACGGACTATAGAAAGGCCTGAAAACTTTATTACATCGCCGAACAACACGCAACTACCGAAGATATTTCCAAGACTTACTGGCCTCAAGATGGCTGATCTCCCTTCCTCCACCGTCTGTCTCACGGTCTGATTGAGGTGCAATCCCTCTATTTTCATCACTGCCTTGGGACCCGAGGTTGTCACGACTCCAAGTCTCAGGGGAGTACTCCTGGACTGACTTGTACGACTGGTGAACCTTCCCATCTCGTCCCGTCTTCACGCAACCACTGGCCGCTGAGCAGGCCTCGTGCTCGGGAGGCCACCGGACTGTGCTTACGTTAGAAAATCTGCCCCCTCGAGCTGCTTTGGCTATGCCAGATCTTTGTGGCTATGCCAGATGACCGCCATGATGGTTCTAAATTACAGGTACATGTTCACATCTTACAACACCTAGGAGCTATAAGCAACTCAGATCCCACTTATCCTGTAGCCCGACATTTTAAACAAGCGCACAACAACCTCAGTTATCTTAAATATTATGTTATTGACTCGATACCTAAGCTACGACGGGAGGCAATCAGGAATCACTCCTCAGACAACTTGAAATTGGATACATACTAAATCTCGATACCAGAATGCCCAATGGGTTAAAACTTGGAGAGGAGTTGCATAATTTCCTGTGAAACAATGTGAGGTGAATATAGATGATTGATCACACTAGTGAAAAATAAGAACTGTGAGACTGTAAAATTTGCCTTTTACTATATTAATACAGTTTATTTCTACATATGCTGCTATTTATTATTTTTTGCTTTTTATTCTGCACTGCACTTTCACACAATAGCCCTTTATGGTTGTGGAACCAGATTTGCACAAACTATTCCCAAGTGCTGTATGATCATACAGGTCAGATTTTATTGCGGTCATGAATTATTGCGTAGAGTAATATATTATAAGCTGCTATGTTATGTCACAAGTTTGGATTAATATGCGGACACTTCCCTCTCAAACTGCGATAGTCAGGGATCAATTTAGGAATTTAATCTGTTAACTACCTGAACCCAATACATCATTAAGTGAAATCTTGGCCACAATTGTTTTTATTCGAGGAATTATTTAAAATTCTTATCGTATTTATACCTGTTTGAACCTAATATCCTTCACATATATATTTATATATGTATATCTATTCTGTTTAGGCAATGTTTTATCTATCTATTAATTGAGATATTTATGTTGCCCTGGATTCGCTATTTGGAGAAAAAATCTTATACAAATGTTTATCTATTCCTGTTGGTATTTATTTATGCAATATGTGTTATCTATTTTCATGAGTCAACCACGTTTTAGCATACTAATATCCGTTGTGTACATTTGTCATTATGATCAATACGATAGCTTGTCTTTCTACAATGCAATAACCCTTGTATAGTCTGTTTTCAGTGGTTTTGTTTGCAGATTATCACATGAGCATTAGACAAAAAAACATAAAAAAACTCTTCAAGACGAATTGCATCACATATCGTATGGACATGTTGCTATCAACATAAATTGCATGTATTAACTTGGAGTCTATGCCCGGTCTTCATTTTGGATTTTGAGAGTTCGAACGATAAACTATATCTATAGTTTTGGGACAGCTGAACCAATAAGGAGAAGTTTTTGGAAAATTTCGTGAAGATTCGTCAAGCGGCGCCCAAAAACTCTTTTCCTTTTCCTTTGGAAACTTTGGTCCTAACTAATGCTAGTTACATATATATGTTTGTGTGTGTGTGTGTTTGCATGTGTGTGTGTATATATATATATAATGTACACACAAGTAAACTGATAATGTGTGGAGCCCATTTCTTTGAAAAAGTTATAGGACGTCTCTAAAAGAGAGTTTGAACAGAAGGGATCACACAGAGACAAGCGTTATATTAATAACACAGCCAAGTAAGCAGAATGGAAAAAGGTGAAGAAGAATTTTTAAATTATCAGCACATGTTTTGGAAAAATATGTTGTACAATGTGGTTATTTGAGTAGACCATCAAGAAGACACCTCAGAAATGGACAACACTTCAAACAAACACTTGAGGAAATAGGCTAGTTTGTTAACAGAGGTAAGCCGGTAAGACCAGTTTGCCTAGATGTTCTCATTCACTCTTACTTTTATTAATGCCCCACTTTTTTACTGAAAAATGGCCGACGGAGTAGGGGCGATATCCAGAGGCTCCCTGGGTTTGGGATCGCGATCTGCTTAAATCCCTGTTTTACCCAGCCCATCGAATTCCTCTCTCTCTTTCAATCGCTATACGGACTATAGAAAGGCCTGAAAACTTTATTACATCGCCGAACAACACGCAACTACCGAAGATATTTCCAAGACTTACTGGCCTCAAGATGGCTGATCTCCCTTCCTCCACCGTCTGTCTCACGGTCTGATTGAGGTGCAATCCCTCTATTTTCATCACTGCCTTGGGACCCGAGGTTGTCACGACTCCAAGTCTCAGGGGAGTACTCCTGGACTGACTTGTACGACTGGTGAACCTTCCCATCTCGTCCCGTCTTCACGCAACCACTGGCCGCTGAGCAGGCCTCGTGCTCGGGAGGCCACCGGACTGTGCTTACGTTAGAAAATCTGCCCCTCGAGCTGCTTTGGCTATGCCAGATCTTTGTGGCTATGCCAGATGACCGCCATGATGGTTCTGGGGACCTCTGCCCCCTCCCGATCCTCAACTCCCTGAAGAGACTCGGTGTGATCTAGGCTTATTAGACCTAAGCCATCGCACCTTCCCTCCCATGATCGCTGGCTGGATCCCGCACTAGCACACATGGCTGAGTGGTTTTGCACTCCGCATCCCTCCCTACGGGTGCTATCCGGCTCCCGCACCAGTCCACGCTGCTGAGTGCTGTGGCTGCTTCTGCCGAGTTCGTTCATCGTGTTACAGCAAACATCGAGCTGGAGTGCCCGGTGCATCCACTCCCCAGCGACTTTCTGTTAGCGCTATGTCCTCTGATCTGCAGTTGATCATTATTGTTCTGCTAAGATCTACTGATTCATTCCTTTTCCAGCATCTGGATACCGATTCACCGCTCCAAGATGGCCCCCATAACGGCTACCTACAATGATGCCTACATCCGTTATTGTCTTCAGAATAAGGTGCATCCTCCCTTCTCCACCTAGAATTTCACCTCTTCAAGATGGTGACCGTCCCTGGGTTCACAAACCACTGCCAAGCCATACAGTAATCCTTACTGCAATTGGTGCTTTTGTCAAAAGGGAGGTAGGACTAGTCTCCCTTCAACTCGATTTTGACCTCAGCTCTATGGTTTCTTAGCAACTCCCCTCACTCAATCAGAGGAGTTAAGACAAAGGTAGGACTTCCTTTCTGTTTTTTTTTTCTTTTAATGTTGGCCATCTTTTCTGGTCCTACACCTCATTCATCCTGAATAATGGTTCTAAACAGTCCCCTGTTAGGCCACATTAAGTCTCTTGCTTCTCAGGCCCAACTCCAACTCGTCCGCCCCCAGTCCCCTTAGATTCCTTTTGCGTTCTCTCCGGTTTCTGGCTTTCGCCTTTCATCCTACCTCCATGCCTAAATTAAATGTCATCAGTACCACCCGTTCCCAATTTATTTTGCCTGCCCTTTATGACTATTACCTGCCTATACACGCCTCATTTGATAGATAAACCTTTTCTCACCTCCTTTTACTCCTAACTGGGCCCACTTCCCCACTAGGACACACTCTCAGAATGGAGATAAGTCCCGACCCCACAGGTTCCAATGCCTTCATTATCAATTACCCGTCTAACCTCTCCAAAAAAGCGGCTAAAAAAACACAAACATTGCATACGCAAAGCCAGACCCGAAACATTAATCTCAGACCCCTACTTCTGTGCTAACAAGGGTACTCTTGTTAATGACCTCATCTTCTATACCAGAAAACGGGCATGCTGGCGGACCGTGTTCTACTCCATGCTTCGAATATCAGGCACTAGGATAACCCCACATGGTCTCAAATTAACAACGTCACCCTCGTCCATCCTCAAAGCTAACACCACTATCACCCTCTACAACAATGGTATCATCCTAATCCAAGCCTCTAATGTCAACCTAGCTAAGATGGCCAATATTTTCCCTACACTCAGAAAAGCGGTGTACGCTAAACCCATTGACCCCTACCCATACCCTACAAATACTCTGGATTTAGCCAGTACTCCCCCCACCACAGCAGAGAGTACCCCACTCTTTCTAAACTATACCCCCCCTTTAGTTGATCTCAGAGCCCCCCTGTCCCCGGTCGGATTATATCAATCCACTCGACCACCAACTCAGAAGCTTGGCGGGCTTATGGGTTCACTCTACTCGCCGATCGCAAGTCCGTTACAGGGTGACTCTCGAGTTGAAAGGTTCCCTCACGCCCCACCGTCTTTGCTCCCAACAGATGATCCCCCCTCCTTCATCCCCCTATCTACGCCACGAGCTAGGCCGGAGACCTGGCAACGGCCCTCCACGGACCATGATCAGCCAAACCCACTCAACCCCCATCTGACCACCCCCGACACACAGGCCAATCGTCCACCCACCCTCTCACATCCCCCAGCCTCTCTTTCCAAGCTATCAAGAACATTGCAAATCCTCAAGGACAAACTCCCCCCCCCCGGAACTTCGCAGTACCGCCTTAGACCTCTCTGACTTCCATCATGGCCCCACCTCTCTACCGGATCTCCCCACACATCCTTTACCCCTCAACCAGCACTCAGACCTGGTGGCGCGCCTTGACGATATATCTCTCCAGTTGCACCTTCTTACTGCCGAACTTCATGATCTGAAAGCCCTCTCAATTGAGCATCTCCACTTGATCAGCTCCCTCCTCTCCCTTGGAACTTTGCCCAGAGTCCCCTCTAGCGCTATATCTTGCCCTGTCCAGCATTCCCCTCTCTCTATCCACAATACATTACCTCTCCCTAATGCCCACTCCCGGCCCAGAAGGACGAAGACTGATCTTGCGTCTAATGATATCAATGATCTGCTCATCTCTTATTCCCTTACCCTAGACACCAACAAGACTCCTCTCGGTCAAAATCAAGCCATTCACACTAACCCGAATAGAGAATTCCCCACACAACCTCAGAGTCATAAATAAAGACAACCTCAAGCGAGTGAACATCACACAGACGCCCCCCCCACACTCCGAGACGACTTAAATGCGTACTGCTCAACTGCAGATCAGCCAGTAAACACGCCTCTGATATCTTCGACCTCATCCAACACAATGAGATAGATATCATCATCCTCACTGAAACCTGGCTGAATCCCTCTTCCACTCCTATTATAGACCTCCTAGTGCCTCCTTCCCATGACATAATTCGTCTCGACAGAGCGAAGAAGCAGGGCGGTGGCCTAGCTTGTATACATCGGAGCACACTCTCTGTTTCTCACTCTGAGTCCTCTACGCCTTCCTCCTGTCTCAACATCTCAAGTAACCACCTCCCGGTATGCAAACGACATACTTTCTATCACCCCCCGGGGGACAATCTCTCCTTCATCGAACAAATAATGGAAATCATTTCCGGTAATGTTGATTCCGTAGTGTCCCAAGTCTTCCTCAGTGATTTCAACCTTCACTGGTCTAACCCCAATGACCAAGCTGTTACATGCCTTAAATCATTCTTATGTGATCACGAGCTGATTCAATACTGTGACCGGCCAACTCATAATAAAGGAGAAATCCTGGACCTCATCATCTCCAAAGGAAACACCATCCCACTGGATAACATTACCCCTTGCGATTGGTCCGACCATCACAGCATCTTCTTTTATATTAACAGGGAGGTGTCCCTGAGGAAGGTTCAACCGAAGAAGTTGAAGATATGGAAAAGGGACCTCAGACATATCAATACTAGCAACCCAATGTAAATTGCCCTTTCTTCCCAAGCTGACATGTCAGAGGTTCATTTACTCACGGACTTTTACAACTCTACTATCTCAAGTATCATGGATTCCATTGCTCCACTCCAACATAAAAATGGCTCAACAAAAATCTCCAAACCATGGTTCAATGACAACCTAAATTCTGAACGACGCAACCTAAGGGCAATTGAATGATCTTGGAGATCTAAACCATCCTCGGATCAGCTAAAAGTCCTTAGAACGGTAAGGAGCACTTATAACAAACAAATCAAGAGCGCCAAGGCCGACTACTTCAGATCCCAACTTAATCAAGCCTCTAATCGCCCCAAGAAGCTTTTTGAAATTGTTAAACAACAATCGTTGGAAGCTCCCAATTGTCCTGACCCAGGTCTCAGCCCACCCTCATGCGACGCTCTGGCTGATTTCTTTACTGAGAAATCAAGACTCATCAATATTGAACTGGATTCTAAGAAGGCTCTGATGCCTTCCTATGGGTTTGCGCACCCTCAGGCCCTCTTAGAGAAGCTCGAACCAATTAGTCTGAGCACCAAGTACAATGCCTCATGGGGCACCTTTACTCCCTTCAGCGAAAGAGACATTAACAAGATTCTCCAGAGTATCAACCCATCCAATCATTTTAGCGACCTGTTGCCACCTTCCGTCTTCAAAGAAATCAAGGAAGTAGTCATCCCCCTTTGGACAAAGATTATCAATGCTTCACTGACTCAAGGTAGGATACCTGATTGCCTAAAAGCAGCTCAGGTTTCACCTATACTAAAAAGACCTAATGCTGATAGTACTGACCTTAACAACTTCCGCCCTATCTCCAACATCACTACTCTGGCCAAACTCCTTGAAAAATGCGTCCAATCACAACTCTGCGCTCACATTGAGAATTTCCAACTCCTAGACCAACACCAATCTGGCTTTCGGAGTGGGCACAGCACCGAATCGGCTCTCATTCACGTTATGGATGACATTTTAAAAATGCTCGACCAAAACGAATCTTGCCTCCTAATCCTCCATGACCTTTCCTCTGCGTTTGACACTGTAAATCACGACAACCTCTTATCTATTTTGGAGCACAGGATGGGCCTCTCTGGTCTGGTGTTGCAATGGTTCTCGTCCTTCCTCTATCACAGATCCCAAAGAGTAAAGGTGAACCACTCTCTATCCCAGCCCATGCCAGTATCCATGGGGGTCCCACAAGGGTCCGCCTTATCTCCCATACTCTTCAACTTATTCTTGGAACCACTAGCTAATGCACTCAATTCAGCGAACATTCTCTTCCATATGTACGCGGATGACACGCAACTCTACCTGAAAATCTCCTCCCCGGAAAATCTTATATCACTCAACACTACTCTCACGAATACTCAAAATTGGTGAACCGAAAACCACCTCCTACTCAACACTTCCAAAACTGAATTCCTTCTCATTTCTCCTCCAAATCATACCCCCAAGTTAGACCTCTGGATGAACCATCTCACTGCCTTCAACTGCTCCCCCTTCATTATTGACTCAGCCAAATCTCTCGGAATCACCCTGGACAAGCATCTAAATATGAAGAATCATATTAGCAAGGTGTGCAAGGGAGCGAATCACTGGATGAGGTTACTCAGGAACCTCAAACCATTCCTTCCACAAGCTGACTTCAAGCAGGTGGTCCAAGCGCTTGTTTTGCAGAGGCTAGACTATGGCAGTGCTATGCTCTGTGGCCTCCCTAAATATACATTGGCCCCACTAAGGGCTTCATTGAATGCTGCGGCCAGACTGACTTCGGGCACAAAAAGAAATGCACACATTTCCCCAGTCTTAAAATCCCTAAATTGGCTGCCTTTTGAAGCAAGAATACAGCTAAAGATTGCCTGCCTGTCTCACAAAGCCCTCCATTTCAGGACCCCCAGGTATCTAGTCCAAAAGCTAGAACTATCTGGAGGTGGTAGACCCTCAAGAAGTGCTAACTCCTTCCTCCTGAAACCACAGATCTTTCGCAGAATCTCCTCCACGGTTGCTTTCAAATTGGAAGTAAAAAGATTGCTTATGAACAAGTTCCTACCTTAAATGGGTTTGGATCGTCTGCTTTAAGATACTGGTCTTACACCTTCAAGCCCTGAGTGGATTTGCTATATTTCCTTAATTTATTGTTTCTTCCCCTCCCAGTTTCGCTATTTATTAGCTTTTGTGATGTTCTTTGATGCACCCTTTTGTAACTGTTTCGTTTGATATGTTTATTGACGCCTGTACATCCATGATTACCTTCCCTCCCTTAATTGTGAAGCGCTCTGATATCCCTCGGGATCATATTTGCGCTATATAAAACTTAAAAAATAAATATATAAACTAAATGTCTGATTGTTTCTGACTTTTCCTAAATCCTCCAGAGACAAACATTTCTTTCCACATCCACATAACTTTCAATCCATTCCATTTTAAATAAATATTTTCCTTGTCTTTTTTCTTGTTCTTAAACAGTTTGTGACAGAAAGGGAATTTATGGTTTACATGTTATGATTATTCTTTACATTTTACAATCTTTATTCTTGCTTTGCCTGGTGCCTCAATGAAAGTAATCCTTGAGCCTGGGTGAAGCTATTCAAAGATATTTGGATGTGTCTACCTTGAAAGGGTGTTCTGGGAGCTCCATCTATTGCAAAAACAACAGTTTGGGGACACTTTCCCTACCCCAGGTACCCAAGAAGTGTATTTAAAAGAGGATCTGTTATAATGGAGCACAGGCTTACCTTGAGAAAAAGACTGTCATTTATTTGTCACGTAATTTCTCACAAGGGACCATGCTGTGAGTATAACTACATTCTATATGTAATCTACGGGTAAGTCCGTTTTGATATAGCGCAGCTACTCACCCTTACGGGTCTCAAGGCGCTGGGGGCCGTAGTGGAAATTAAGTGAGCTATTGCCCAGAGTCACATGGTGCTGAGCTGAGCCAGGGATAGAACCGTGAACCCTGTGCTCCGAAGTCAGCTGCCCTGGCCGCTGCACCACACCTCTCCACCGGGTGAAAGTGATAGAAAGTTTAAACAGTTTTACTCTTCAATAAGCCTCAGGCGTAACTTAGACATAAACATAAACATCTAGGGACTTATTTATGAGAGTCCTGCATCACTTTTGCACTATGTACAAAGTGGTACATGCATGACGCAGGGCTCTCATTTCGATTTTTAAAGCCACCCTGCGAGGCTTTGGATGGCCTTATAAATCATGAGTAAAGTGATGCAGGGCGAATCGCTGCGTCACCTTTCTCTGCACCCGGGAGGCGCTCCATGAGCCTTGCAGTGGGTTTTCCCACACAACACCCATGGATTTTGATGCTGCCCCAGATTTACAAAACAATGTAAACCTGGGGAAGCGCCAAATCCGTACGCATTCCAAGGTGAGGTGTAATGAGTTGAATTATGTTTACGTTTTTTCCTCTTTCTATGTGTGCTGCAGCATGCAGCACACATAGAAAGAGCAAAACACCTCTTACGATTATTATTGTGCTGGAAGATGCCCCTTCATGTACAAAAACAATCCTGCATGTGTCCGAGGCACCCTTGCACAGTGGCGCAAGAGTGCCTGCGTTGATCCTAGGCTGCCAAACTGGCGCCAGCACAGGGAGAAAGGACAGGAAAGCACTATATTGCTTAATTATGGTGCATTCCTGCCCTTTCACTTTGGCGTAGGGCAGCACAGCAAGGTACTTAGCTGCGCTGCCCTATGCCCAAATCTCATAAATAAGTTCCCTAGGCTCTGACTCAAAAGCTATTTATTGAGTTGTGACCCTAAACCTATGCTTGTATTCTTATATATGCTGAAATATGCTAAATACTTTTAAAGGAGCCTGAAAAACGAGGTTGGTTATGGTGTTTCAGTAGTGAATGAGCTGCAGTGTTTGAAGTGGGCAGATCATCTTCAATTGGTAGTGGTTTTTCATCCTCCTTGGCCAACAGTGATATTGATGACCAATGCTTCCCATCAGAGTTGTGGGGCACTTTTCTGCGACTTGGAATTCATTGCATTGTGGTCATTATTGAAAAGAAAATTGCATACAACTGTTATGGATCTGTGGTAAATCAGATACATTCTCAAGGTTTTCCTCCTCTCTCTGAGTTGTAGACCAGTGCAGGTCTTGATGGACAGCAACTCTGCCTTGTAGTACACCAACAAGTAGGTGATAGTGGAATTTCTCCTCCTTTGTCTTGAGGCTCAGAGATGATTTAAATTGCGCCATCAACAGTGCATCTAGCCGTAAGGGTTAAGGAGTCAGAGGACTGTGTGAGCAGGATGATTTAAGTGAACTACGACTATCGGCTTCATCCAGGGGTGATGTGTGCGAGGTATTGCAAGTTTGGACATGGACGTTTTCAGATGTGAATTTGTTTCTCACAAAGGTCAACTCACTGTAATGTTTTTGATTGAGGGAGTTTCCTTTTGGAGTGGTGCAGAGATGGAGTTTCTTGATGGAGTTCTGTGGAGTGACCGTATTCTATACATTATCTCCTCTTTGCTTGTAGAAGCTGAACCACAAGATTGGTCTTCACAAGGCATGTGCAATTTTGGTAGCTTCAGACTGGATTTGTAGTATATAGTATTTAGATCTTTTGTGGTTGGGTATATGTCCCATTTGTCTGAGGGTTGATTTTCTGTTTCAGAAATGGTAATGTTTTCATCATCCCAACCTTCGGGACTTAAGTCTTAATACTTAAAAAAGCACGGGAAAGTGATGTGTCAAATGCTTGAATTATTCTCAGCCACTGGTTAATTATCCAGGACTGCATTCTAGTCTATCATTCTTTAGCCCACCATGGCAACTCAGACAGGAACTAGCGATATGCATGTCATTTGTGGTCCTGCTCCAATGGGCGCAGTCAAGCCCAAAATGCCAGGCTTCATCGCCTCTAGACGAGAACACGAGCAACCTCCAGATTGGTTTTTGCCTATCTGGGCCTCCTCAGTAGTGTGTAGCTTCAGTCCTGTGCCACAGTGAGTGTTTGGGACACATGTCTGGATACCCCTTCATGCATGAAACTTGAGAGGTTAGTTCTGGCTGATTATCTCCTTTTGGTAGCCTTCAACTTGAGCTGCTTACTCCAGCACTTGTTCAGTGCTTTTTTAGGTCGAAGCCTACCAGACAGCTGAGCTGTCTGGTTTACTAAAGACATCTTGGAGACATTCAGAATCCTTCCCTGGGAATGCATTCCATCTGTTGCTTACCATTGGCTTTGTGGTTTGTAACTCACATTTTCTGGCTTTCTATTTGGGGATTCATTTATTTACGCTGTCCAGGTGCAGGTTGTCCATCCCAAAGAGCAAAGTCTTTTCGCACTACCTCTCCTTGTATTCTTACATGAGTGCTCCTATCTGTAAACCCGGCCTGTAAATCCTATTCTTATCTTGTCCCATTTGCTGTGCATTTAAAGACAGAGGTTGAATGTCAGGCTCTGTCTTCTGAGGGAGCATGGTGTTCACTTTTCTTTCTTCGACTTCAAAGTGAGAGGATTTATGAGCCAATCTTACTGGATACTGAGGGTAGAGGAAAGGTCTTTTTTCTAGCACACAACAGCATTTAAATGAACTGTGCAAGTATTTCAGAATATATCAGAATTAGCAAAGCACAAATAAAACACTTGTTTGTTATTTCTGAACTGTGTTGGGAACAAATACTTTAATATGATAGAAACAAATCAATACAGTAGGTAACACAATTTCCACACATTATCACTTGTGCGATTTATGGGTTTATTAGTAAAACTGTATGTCTGTGCAAATTAAATGGTCATTTCAATTGTAAATGTGTTGTCTGTTATGGCAGTGTGCTACTACACCATGCATACTCCACTGTACTCCACTCTGCACCACTCCATGCCACTGCACTCCACTCTGCGCCACTCCACTTTATTCCACACCAGTGCACTGTTTGCCTCGGCATTGTAGGGCCTATCTGCTTTATTCTGCACCGCTATGCCAATGCACTGTATGCCCATCTATTTTACTCTGCATTATACTCAACTCTAATCTACACCCCTCCAGCCTAGTTCACTCCCCTGCACTCTGTGCCACTGCACTCTACTCTGTACCACTCCACAGTACGCCAAGCTAACCTGCTCTGCACTCTATGCCACTGCACTCTACGCCATTACTCTACACCACTGCACTCTACCCTACAGCACTGCATGCTACTTTGCTCTACTCTGAGCCACTCCACTTTATTCCACACCAGTGCACTGTATGCCTCGGCACTGTACGCCTCTCTGCTTTACTCTGCACCACTCTATGCTTCTCTGCTTTACTCTGCACCACTCTACGCTATGCCAATGCACTCTATGCCCCTCGACTTTACTCTGCACCACTCTACTCTATGCCAATGCATTCTACTCAACTCTAATCTACACCCCTCCAGCCTAGTTCACTCCTCTGCACTCTGTGCCACTGCACTCTATGTCAATGCACTTTACTCTGTACCACTCCACAGTACGCCACTCTAACCTGCTCTGCACTGCACTCTACGGGCCTGATTCACAGAACTAACTTACGTCAAAAACGTAAAGTTAGTACTTTTGGTATTCACAGAATACACTTACTCATTTTGGTATTCACAGAATGAACTTACTCATTTTGGTATTCACAGAATGAACTTACTCATTTCGGTATTCACAGAAGTTAGTAGTCCTAACTTTAGGACTCCTAAATGCCATCTGTGAATACCGAAAGTCTTAAAGTTAGGATTTTTCTCAGTTTAGGAGTAGTAAAGTTAGGACTCACTTTACTACTCCTAAACTGAGAAAAATCCTAACTTTAAGACTTTCGGTATTCACAGAAGGCATTTATGAGTCCTAAAGTTAGGAGTCCTAACTTTACTACTCCTAAACTGAGAAAAATCCTAACTTTAAGACTTTCGGTATTCACAGATGGCATTTAGGAGTCCTAAAGTTAGGACTACTAACTTCTGTGAATACCGAAATGAGTAAGTTCATTCTGTGAATACCAAAATGAGTAAGTTCATTCTGTGAATACCAAAATGAGTAAGTGTATTCTGTGAATACCAAAAAGTACTAACTTTACGTTTTTGACGTAAGTTAGTTCTGTGAATCAGGCCCTATGCCATTACTCTATGCCATTACTCTATACCACTGCACTCTACCCTACACCACTGCATGCTACTTTGCTCTACTCTGCACCAATCTACTCTACGCCACTTCACTCTACTCTGAAACAATCTACTCTCTGCCACTGCACTATACGCAAATCTACGCTAAACGACTGCACTCTACTATGTGCCACTGCTCTCTGAACCACAGCGCTTTATGCCACTGAACTCTACGTCACTCTGCACTGCTACACTGTACGCCACTGCAGTCTGCAGCACTCCACTCAACACCACTCTACTCTCAACCACTCTGTGCCACTGCACTCTGCAATCTCCACCACTGAACTCTATGCCACTCTATGCTGCACTACTGCACTCTGTGCCACTCTACTCTGCACTACTGCACTCTACACCACTCTACACTACTGCACTCTACACAACTCCACTTTATGCCACTACACTCTACAGCAATCTACATCACTGCACTCTACGCCACTCTGCGCCACTGCACTCTATGCCACCCTACTCTGCACCACTGCCCTCTGTGCTACTGTATTATACACCACTTCACTCTGCCACTCTACTCTGCCCCACCCTCAATCTATGCCACTGCATTCTATGATGCTTCATTGTACACCGCTTAATGCGATGTTGCTGCACTCTACGCCACTATACTCTGCAACACTCTACGCCAGTCCACTCTATTCTACACCACTCCACTGCACTCTATTCTACGCCACTGCACTCTATGCCACTACACTCTACACCACTGCACTCTACGCCATTGCACTCTATGGGTGGCTCGTGGTTGGGGTGTTTTCCAGCGTGGGGACCGTCTCTTGCGCACTTGGTTTTTGCTGGAGTTCGCCTGTGCATGTGTTTCCACTCGACTGTTTGTTTTGAGTTTTGTTGTGAGGAAGACATGTACTTTGTCGCGGTGTGGTTGTTTTCATGCTCGGGACTGTTGTCTGGCCTGTGTCAGGTAGAGGCTTTGTTTTGTTTTAGCCCTGATGAAGTTGTGGGGTGAGACGCCCGTTTGGCGAGACACGTGTTGGCAGTGGGAGAGGAGCTGGTGGGAATTGGACATTTGGTAGCAGTGAGCGTTGGCATTTGGGGGTGGTTTCACAAGTTGTGTGTGCATCTTGCGTGTGCTTGGGGCTTTGTTTCCACACAGATCTATGTTCCTGCAATCCAGCTAGAAAGGAGTATTGATGATAAACTAAGTATAATGACCTATTGTATTAACATGGCTCAGGCTGCAATAAGGAAACTGCTACCACTAAAAATCTATAATGAAAATACATTTCAGTCGCCCTCACCCTAACTCACCCCAAATGTAGGCCTAAGAATCACCTTAACCTCAATCCCGATTCTAAATTTGTATTGGACCTTTACATGAGCCATGAGCCTTTCCGAACCTTAAATCTAAGGTTAATGTTTACTCTAAACCTAACTCTTACTCTGCCCCTGACGCTGATCCCTACTCATGCTGTCACCCTCAACCATAATCTCTAGTACTAGCCCAAATCAAACCATAACATATCCATGACGTCAATCAGGTGCTGTAGCCTAGTGGCTGGAACTGCAACTTTACAACATGGGTAACTAGGCTTGATTCCCGGCCTTGTCTCAACATCATGCGATTCTGGGCTAATCACTTATATCCCTATTCCTACAAAATATAAAAGTGTAATGTAGTCTGCTTCTCTTCTAAAGTGCACTTGTGCCATTGAGCCGGGTTGGTGCTATAAAATACTGAAAACAAATCTAATGCTAACCCAAATATTAAAATTAACCTGATACCTTACTTTAAAGCTGGCCTTTACCTTCACCCATTTTATGTGTGTGTGTCATTTCTTCTGGTTAACATAGCATGTAATAAGGAATTCAACGATTACAACCTTTATGCAGCTTGCTCATTTTCAAAGTTTTCGAAGCCTTGGAGCAGCGATGGGTGTTAAGAATATTGACTCACTCGTCTACATTTAGACATGCTACAACTAGACTAATTTACTGAAGGCGTATTGCCAATATTTGTGTGCTCTCAAGTAGAATCTTGATATTTAGCCATCTTTGTAATCTCTGCATTTCCCTCTCTTACCTTAGAGTGAAGGTCATTCCTCAAATTATATTTTTCTGTATGAAAGGTCTCTCTTTCTGTGTACTTCCATTATAGAAATGGGGAAAGGGAAATACAGGAAAATTTAAATTCAACATATTTTTGCTGGTCCAAAATAATGGATTTCTTTGAGATTCGACACCTCATCAGGGGTAGCAAGTGCAAAATAAATGCAAACCCTTCCCTCTTCTATCCCTCCACTATCCTTTTTCAATCCAAATAACACACTAACATGTCCACCGCACAAATTAGTTTCATATTTCCCTATACTAATTCACCACTAATCATTTTTGGGTTCTGGAGTAGATTGCTGTATGCCGAAAAGCGCTTCAACACCTCATCAGGGGTGGCAAGCACTATGTAAATGCACACCCCTCCCTCTTCTATCCCTCCTCTATCCTTTTTCAATACAAATGACAAACTAACATGTCCACATCTCAAATTAATTTCGTATTCCCCTAGTCTCTACTTGGGGCTCCCAGATGATCTAATCAGGAAGTTACAGATTATACAAAACGCGGCAGCTAGGCTGATCAGAAACGTACCACTACGCCATCACATTTCTCCCCACCTGCGGAGCCTTCACTGGCTGCCGGTTAAGAAAAGGATAGAGTTTAAGGCACTGACATTGGCCTTTAGAACTAACAAAGATTGTGGTCCCCAATACTTGAAGAATAGACTCCAGAGATATCACCAGAACAGATCACTAAGGTCAAACCACCAGGATTTACTTGTGATTCCATGCTTTAAAAAAGCCAGGATTGGGGGTTGTGCCTTCGCTGTGAAAACAGCCTCCTTGTGGAATTCCATGCCGGAGCACTTACGGAAGGCGAAGTCAGAACTCCCGTTCAGGAAGGCCTTAAAAACCTGGCTTTTCAGCCAAATTTAGAACCTTGTCCAGTCCCTAAACTCACGCCCGCTACGTACCTACTGCTAGCGCCGGGACACTTCCGTGGGAGGTAGCCGTGCGCTCTATAAACTACAATAATAATAATAATATTCTAATTTCCCCACTATTCCTGCTTGGGTTCCGGAGTAGCGTGCTACCCGCCGAAAAGAGCTTCAAAACCCAATCAGGGGTAGTAAGCACTATATAAATGCAAAGCCTTCACTCTTCTATCCCTCCTCTATCCTTTTCAATCCAAATAACAGCCTAACATGTCCACCACTCAAATTCATTTCATATTTCCCTATACTAATTCACCACTAATCTTTTCTGCGTTTTGGAGAAGCGTGCTACTCACCAAAAAAGCGCTTTAACGCCTCGTCAGTGGTAGTAAGCGATTTATAGATGCAATTACAATTACCATTACACACCTCTCTGACACAAAGGTTCCATTACATTAACATGAATATTACAGTCTGCTACTTGCTGGCAAATAGGACTGCCCATCAGGATAGATTAGGTCACAGTATGTGTTTTCTTCATCCTCTCTCTCAGTCACTCTTCATACATTTCCTCACTCACTAGTTTACTCTCACAGTGAGTTCAGCCCTTACTCACTTTTTCACAAATGTGTTCACTCAATCACTCGCTTGCTTGTTCAGTCACTCATTAACTCACTCTCTCACCATCTTGCTCGCTCACTCCTAGACAAAACTCGTCTGGAGTGGGAAAAGAAAGCAGTCATGGTCGATATTAGTTGTCATTATCAAGCTGTGCTTTGATATTCTCAGGGACCTTTCATGTGATTGTGAGACCAACACTTGACCTGTAATTGTTTGTGGTCGCCTTGTGGAGAGGGGCACTGGTTCAGATACCCAACGCTCACCATGAAATCTTTGGTTCGAATATTCGAGAAATGCTCAGGCATGTTAATTTAGTAAGCTGTGCTTCAGCCAGGTGATTCCAGGTGAGGACACACCAGTTGCTCAGCAACCACTAGCATCCGACTTAGCATCCAAACTGGCATAAAAACTAAAGAATAAGTGGTAGAGGTCTTTATAATTAAGAACATTTAAGGAAGAGTCCGGTTTTCATCCACATAGAGACTATATGCAGCGTTGGTCCCAACCCAAACATCTCTAATAAAAAGAAAATTCCCACAAACATACAGTTGTATTCTTCCAGAGCTCTAGGCTGTGCTGTATATGAAGTCAGCATACACTACTCCCATGAATTTATTCACGTAGTATGTGCTCTGGTAATCCCTCATGTGCAACATGGTGGGGAATCCGCTGATCAGATATGTTCACTACTGCAGTGTTTTGATGCTGACGACTCACACTCCTAAGCATGACTGCCATTTCCGTCTGCAGTATCGCTGAATGCAGACTACGAGATACCACTTGGCCTGGCCGTGTTCTACAATTATCTGAAAACAACAACAATGCTGAGACACTATGGCTATCTCTGGACTTGGGTCACTCTGCATCACTTCTAGTGAATTTATAGTAAGGATCATTCAATTATATGTTAAACCTCCATATTTGGATGTTCAGCTTCTCCAAAAGAAGCATCTGTAGAATGGTCTCTCTATGCTCCTTCCAACACATACAGTGAGAGGTGATGGGTATCAATGCTTCAATCAACCCGAATCACATGTATTTACTTTGTGTGTATTCCATCCCTTAACTGTTTTGCCCCTCTGAGCCATTAAGATGGAGCAGCCATATACAATTCAGCCAAGGCATCCACCCATTAAAATACCTGCAATATGGAACACCAAAAAAGAATTCCCTTGGTGCCAACTTCTCTCGATCCTTTCTCTTTACTCTCACATGGTCGACATAATGCACCTTCACTGTACGAATCACCATACTATGATGCATCTTAAATCCATGCTTTGGGCAACAGATTCTCCTACTCCTAAATATAGACATTGGTTAAAGAGCAGGGACTCTCGTTTTACATAATAAAAAATTTCTGCTGAAATTGCTTAATCAATATATATAGCTCGAACCAGAGCACATTAGACTCCACAATGAATGCACTCGGTCTACTTCCCTCCTCTACCTCCTGCCATTGTCAGGAACGTAAGGGTGGCCTGTTGCATATGATGGTTTAGTTTTGAGAATGAACAGTGAATTGAAGTAATTAAAAAAAAAACTACAGCTTCATCTAACCTTCAGAGCAATAGAAAACTGTTTTCAGTGCAGCGAGAGGCAGTGAGTGGATGGTGCTACTTAGAGACCGCCCATGTCTGAACCCCTCTCCCAATGATGTCCCTTGCCCCACTGCCACCCCTTGCACCTGTCATACCATCATCCACTCATTTAGCCCCAATTCCTGACCAGCAAGGTCCATTTGTTTGAGTCCACTTAGTATCTTCCCCAGGGCTCCAGCCCATCTCTCCAAACTCCATCGTCCATCCCTGCCACCAGCCTTGGAAATCATTTGCAATCAGATGCGGCCTTGCCTTCCATAGGCAAAACATCCTACAGCTGGAACACAGCTCACTTGTGCAGCCCACTGGCAAGTTAAAGTGGGCCTCAGTGATGAAATGATGTTTGCTACATCATGTTGTTCACCATTGTCACTTGCCTACCATGTTTGACGTCTGACAAGTACCCCAATTATAACTGAGAAGATGCCTCTCTGATAGATCTCCACCTTGCCATAGAAAACACGGAGAAATAAAAAGAAATTCTAGTTGGATAGTCTAACAGCATATCAGTGCAGACATGGTGGGCTTGGATTAAATTCCTTCGTAAGTTTGAAAATCCTGCATTTGGCAAGAATCTATTAAGTAACACCAGACTGCTGTGGAACTAATTGGACGTGTACCCAATCTCTAAAGTTCTCAATGATGCTCTTATTATTTGGAATGTCTTACCACTCGTCAGTCGTACATTAGCATCTAATAATGTTGATTAATCAACTTGTAATATCTGAAACACGAACATTTCCATATGTGATGATTCAGGTACCACACTTCTCTCCAAGAGAAAGCAGTGGTTTTGTTCACCTCTCTCCTTCTTGAAAGTGGAGTCCTTAAAAGCAGGCACTTGACTATTTACGAAACTCACAGTAGAACCCGGCCTCTGAGGATCCGGGGAAAACAGTAAATTTGACACACAAACTGCACTGTTGCCTTTGGGTTCCATGGGTCCCGGAGAAGACATTAAATCCACTCATTGCTTAACAACAATACTTCCTACACTACAGCATTTCTGTAGGTTATCTTTTGAAGTAGTTTTTCATTGCTCCTCCATCCAATATTAACTCAGTCCCTCTTACGTCTCCGAATTTTATAGAGGTTTTGTCTACTCCACATAATTTGACTACTCCCATATTTATGCATTATCCTCTGAAAAATATTCTATTTAAGTCTTTCACTGTGCTTTGAAGGACTTATGAATACCTATAACATGCTTCTTGCCCCAATTTAGATACCCCTTTGATGCATTATGAGGTGTGGTCTATACTGTAGAAAACTGTCTTAAAAATAAATAAACAAGCAAAACAGTGCTGAACTTCACAGGACCTGTGGCTGCTAAATGTTTTTGGATGAAGCTGTCAAATACATATTTATTTCTATTCTTGAAATATAAGGTGAAGCAGGGAATTAGAAATTTGTACTTCATGCTCATGGCTCCTATGGAATTCACATTCCTTACCTGTTTGCACCAAAAACATTATTCAGGCTTCAGAAATTCACTGAAAACGTGCTGGTTGAGACAGGCATTTGGATCACAGACACATCCGTCAATCCAGATTCCTGAGATCTATTGCCACCATTGTAATTCTGGACTGTGAAACCTAGAAGATACCCTGCAATGGAGAGCTATTCAGAAAACAATTCTCTATGATAACAATCTGACCCACAGATCTTAAACTTGTCTTGAAGAGGGGGGGAATTGTGCGTATTCGCTTGCACACAACGTACTGTATGTTCCTTTGCATGTTTTTTTCTTGTTTTATGCAGGGGGATGTACCCTACTGTTCTCTATTTTCATTGTGAGTCCAGAGCTCCCACCCCCGATCCCTCCTACCAATATCCACTGTCCCTGGTCACAGAACTGACCTCTATCGTCACACTGCTCCTCCAGGACCTGCTTAAATTACCACAAATATCCAGGTAATCCTGCTTCTAACACTCACACCATGTTCCCTGGCCACATGATCTATCTGGCCTGCATCAGGAACTACTTCATTGTGTAGCCAGAATCCCAGCCATACTGGACTGGTGTCTGGCCGTAAGGTGAGGACTTATGGAAGAAATCTATCTACTCTCTAATCATCAAGTTGGATTATTTTGTTGAAGATGCACTACATCTGCCCTGATCTGCATTGGGTATGACCTAGAGACCACTGTTTGCAGAACTTGAGATAGTGATGCCCTACTACTTGTGGACGTCTCGACCAACTTTGACAGAGTCCACCACCACACATCTCATTCAATCGACGCGGCGATGCGGCGGGTGCAAAGTAACTGGTTTTATTTATTTATTTAATATTACCTATCCCATCGTCTGTTGACTTCCACCACCCCCCACTGTCTCACCGCTCTTACCTGTGCGAGCCGCTACTGCCTATATATGTATGACTCAAGCACATGTGGAGTTATCTCTCCTCTTCACTCGTCTCCATGCCAAAGGGCAGTTGCCTGTAAAATGTAAGTCAGTTTTTATATAGCGCAGCTACTCACCCTTCCGGTCTCAAGGCGCTGGGGGCCGGAGTGGAAATTAAGTGAGCTATTGCCCAGAGTCACATGATGCTGAGCTGCCGCCGGAGATCGAACCGTGAACACTGTGCTCCGAAGTCAGCTGCCCTGGCCGCTGCACCACACCTCTCCACTCTGTGGCACGATAAGATCACCTCTCCGGATATGAATAGCACCAAACATAGGTCAGACAGCAAACCTACACCCATCTAGACAAGCACAATCTACGGACCAGCATGTTACCATCATTCCAAAGCACCTTGGTACCTCGTCAGGGTTAGAAAGCGCTATTTAAATGCAACTACAAGGCACTAAATACATTCCCGTTAGTTGATGATCCACCCACTTTGGCACTTCGTTACCTCCCTTGGCTTTCCATTAGAAGCTGCTGTGAAGCACCCTCCGGGCTGTGAAAGGGCTGCACAAAAAAAACCTAATTAATTAAATAAATATATAAATCAGGCTGTACTTACACTGTTATACATTTAAAACCATTCTGCGCCAACAGGAGAAGACGTAGAGTACAGTTGCTAAAATATTTCAGAGTTTCCAAAATCATCTTTTTTTAATGAAAAGGGAGCTTACTGCAAGGGAATTGGTTATTTTAAACGTCTATATTTGATGAAAGTAAAGCTGTAACTGCTGGGAGAGAGATAAATAATCCGTTTCAAATTACCGACCGACCCAATCCAATGAATAGTTTTTACTGCTTGCAGAATTCTTTTTATTTGCACCTGACTTAGGCTTTAGCAACAGGCCTGCGGATTTCCTTTGAAATGCGGCGTTGATTTAAGTGCGAGATTTAAATGACTTTAGTGCTGCGCTTCCGAGGGAAGAAAAGAACTTTCTGAGGCTCCCGAATCTGCTCCGCGATCATTGCTTCAACATAAATTAGTGTTTCACTCACATATTTCAATCAGATTGTTTAAACTTTTTGAGCCTAACAGTTCTTTCATAATTGCAGGGACAGCTACAAATATTTGAGATTGCTTTTAGCCTCTAATTATTCAAAATATGTGACGGACACAGAAAGAAATGACTTATTTGCTTCCTTTTTAAGTGGGTTATTAATAGAGCTGGTTCTCTTAAGCCATTAAATCCATCAAAAGAATATAGAGATTCTCGCACTGCCAAATTAACAATTTCCTTTTGGACAACTTGCTGTGCAGTTTTGCTTAAGGCACTGGATGGGCTTAGTTCCAATTTGACCATTTAGGCCTGAAAGAGCTATAACTACATTCATTGGATGCTGAGACATTTAAATAAGCATTGCTAAAGCCAATAGGTATGGGTTTCTCCATTGAAAGGCAAGTGCGTACAATCAGACAGTGGGTGAAAGTGAGAATTAATCATATGGATGAGTGGGTGAGTAAGTAGTTAGATGAATGTGCGAATATTTGCTTGGGTGGGAGTGGGAGTGCATTGGTTAATATTTGGATGAATGGGGAGTATTTGGGTGATAGATAATAAATGGCTGATTGAGCTCACAGATGGATGATCAGTTGAGTGAGTGTGTGTGTATGCTTTAGTTAGGAGAGTAAGTGCATGGATAGATGAATGGAAGAATGCCTGAGGGCACAGGCAGGTGATAAAGTGGATGGGTTATGGGAGCTTCTTAAAAGCATTACATACTCACATGCCTGTAAAAAAAATAGATTATTAAATGGTGACAAAATACTACAGTGATGATCATGGAGGGTTTGGTGATTTACTGCCTGATTAAGAGTTTGGAGACTGGATATATATTTCGTCAGGGAGACAGAGTAAAGTACTTTGTTGCCCTGAGGGAGTACTCACCTGCCAAATTTTGGGATGTCTGGGGGCCCAATGGATATTGCTTGCTGTGCATTAAATGTTTGACCGATGGCTCCGTCAATATGATAGAATGTGCGACAAGCAGTCAACGTTTTATTTTTTATTTTTCAAAAAGAAAGTCCCAAAGTAGACAGTTTTCAGTGCCCTTACCATCATGTTTTACCTGGCAGAGATGGACAGTGAAAACAGGCAATTTCTCCACCCACTCTAAATAGGGTGGGCTGACAAATGGCCAAAGCTCTGACAGCCCTTACTATGACTCTGTCTGGCCATCGCAGTTGTATGTTGGTGGCAGAGATGGAGTAGCCTCCGCTGTCGACATACTGAAGGTCCGCCCTACTCAAAATAAGGCAAGAAGAACATCAGTTTAGCGTAAAAGGTACTCTGTTGCCTTTGCGATGCAGTGCCGCCTCTCCCAAACTATAAATCAGGCCCTTAATTTCCAATTAAACAATTTGTATTGAAGTTTTTAAATTTTCTCAAACATGACCTTGTCAAATGCAGATTATTATAGCAATTTCCAATCCTTCTACCTCCCTGCCACATCTGCAGGTCTTATTTTGGTTCAATAGCAGTAGTATCCCCGGGAAGTATACTGCAAAACCCCTTTCAAAGGGCTGTGGGGTTTGAGGCCACTTACTCCTGTCCCACTCTCCTTGCAATGCCAGAGGAGATATTCCCCATTCACTGATGGCCACATCTAGGGAAGGCTCAGCTAGCTGACCATATCTCAACAGTCCACTCTGACTTTTAAAGTAAATTCAAAAGTATATTAGCACTGCAGCGATTTCAGCAGTGAGTTCCCAGTGGCCTGGTAAACCCGAAACAAGTCTTACCCTCTCCGGCAGTAGTGAAGCATGCAGCGTATTGGAGTGCGCCCTGTCCTGGGGCGCTCACCAGCAGCTACGGTCCTAATCAACTGAGTCAGCTGGGCGCGGACTCAGAGGCGGTACTCAGCAGATGCCTGCTCTCGTTTTCACCCTCACGGTCTGCTCCGGCAGCAATTGGAGGTGTTCATGCACTCTTTCTGCAGGGTAAGTTTCCATGCTCCCAAAAAGGGGTGAATCCGATGCTCCTGGCCTCGATTCAGAGCTAGGGTGGTGATGCTTCCTCAGCGTCCTTACTCGTTCTACTGGGTTGGGTCAGTCACAGCCCCTCCTGGCATATGGGGTTGTCACACAGCTTTTACACAAGGCTTTGGCCATTACTTCATGGCAGTCTTTACCACAGCGACCGAGCTTGGCATATGGGATCACTGCAAGTGTGCAGCGCTGGCTGACACAGCAATCACTTCCATGGCTATCTTCACAGAGGCCCTCTCCTGGCATACATGGGTCGCCAACTTCGTTTTGCAAATGGGCAGTGACCCAATTGGGGCGGAAGCTGTTCTCCTCACACCTCACACCGTGTGTCCACTCGACAGAGCTACCCACTGAACCTTGCTCCCTCCAATGCTCTCCTCTTCCTCACTTTACACACTGGTCTTGGCAAGCAGGCAGTTGCTGATGCTCCAGGATCCAGGGCAGGTGGTCTTGGTTTCCCTGAGTGATGTCCACTGACCCAGTAGGGAGGCTAGCAGGCCTTGTCCCGCAGTCCTGGCCACAGGCAGAAGTCTTGCAGAGTTTCCTCTGCTCACACAGACAGTCTGGGTGCATGGCAGATGACAATTGTTGGGGTCTTAAACTCCCCCTCTTATAGTCCGTTTCCGGGCACCAAATGTGATTTAGGTTCTGGGTCTTGGAAGTTTTATGGAAGTCTTTCTGCTTCTTTTGTAGTACATACTTCTCTCCCTCTTGAAAAACTGTTTGTTACATCAAGAGAGACTCTGAAGTTGATAGTCCCACAACACAGGCCATGAGAGGACTAGAGTTCACACCTGGATGTTAGCCACAGTGATATGTGAATCAAAAGGTTAATCTCTGGGTCCCAGCCCTACTCTTTATGATTCCTTTATAAGCTCCATCTCTTTCCTGAGAAGTGTCCAGGCCCCTTCCTTGTGATCTTTCACTGAATCAAAGAGCACCCTTTGAAGTGTACAAGGGGAGCCAAGCTATACCTTTCCCAGTGTGTCCCACCCAGCTCACAGAAATGCAGCAATACACACATCCTGTCTAGGGGGACTCCTACCTCCTCATGTCTCCCAAAATAGAATCCAGGGTCCTCCATGTAACGTACCATTGCAGGCACCCTTGTACTCAGTGCATGTATACAGCACACACAACATCCAGCTTTCTTACCTCCATGTATTGGGCCTCCACAGGCACACACATTCACTCTGCGTGCACTGCCCAGCACTGTAGCCTTTCTGTATTCTGACACTTGCAGGCACACATAAACCCAGCACACACATTGTCAATGTGTATGCTGCACCACACTACATCCTTCCTATACTGTACCCCTCGCAGGTACATATACACCCAGTACATTAACTCACCATGCATACACTGCACAGCATTGCATCACTCAAGTACTGCACTCATCGCAGGTGGGCATACACCCAGTACATGTACTCACTATGCATTTACTGCATAGCACTGCCCCATCCCTGTATTGTACCATTCCTAGGTACACATACATTCAGTGCAGTGACTAATTCTGTGCTGCACAACACTTCAGATCCATCGATCTAGGCCAAAGAGCGAGTTAAGCACAGAGCAGCAGAACGTCAAAAAGTGATTGAACATGTAGGTTTTACTCCAGTAACACAAGTTCACAAGCATTGGCAAAGCCAATAGTTCTCGCAGATGTAGAGCTATTGGCTTTGCCAGTGTGTTTTAGCCATGTGGTACGCCAACGTGGCTGCTATTCCACATGGCTAAAAGTTAGTGGCATAGAGGAGAGTGGCGTGGAGTGTTGCAGAGTGGAATGGCAAAGAGTGGAGTAGAGTGTCGTAGAGTGGAGTGACATAAAGTGTTGTGTATTGGAGTTGCAGAGAGTGGAGTTGTGTAGTGTGGCATACAGTGGAGTAGCATAGAGTAGAGTAGACTGGTTTAGAGTGCATTGGTGTGGAGTGTTGCAGAGTAAAGTGGTGGTCAGTGCAGTGGCATAGAGTGCAGCGGCAAAGAATTCAGCAGTGTACAGTGCAGCGTTGTGCAATGCAGTGGCATAGACTAGGGTGTTGCATAGTAGAGTGCAGTGGCATAGAGCACAGTGGTGCAGAGTTCAGTGGTATAGAGTAGAGTGGCGTAGAGTACAGTGGTGTAGAGTGCAGTGGTGCAGAGTAGAGTGGCATAAATTGTACTGGTGTTTGGTGGTGCAAAGAAGAGTGGCATAGAGTGGTGCTGAGTAGAGTTTAGTGCCATGGAGTGCAGTGGCATGCATTGCAGTGGCATAAAGTGGAGTGCTGCAGAGTGAAGTGGTGTGGAGTGGAGTGATGCAGAGTAGAGTAGTGTAGAGTGCAGTGGCGTAGAGTGCACTGGCAAAGAATGCAGTAGTGCAGAGTAGAGTGCCATAGAGTGCAGTGGTGTAGAGTGGCAAAAAGTGCATTGGCATAGAGTAGAGTGGTGTAGAGTAGAGTGATGCAGAGTAGAGTGCCACAGAGGAGAGTGCAGTGGTGTAGAGTAGAGTGGCATATAGTAGAGTGGAGTGGTCTGGTGTTGAGTGCATTGGCGTAGAATGTTGCAGTATATAATGGCGTAGAGTACAGCGACATAGAATTCAATAGGGTACAATGCAGCATTGCAGAATGTAGTGACATAGATTAGAGTAGTACATTGTAGTGTTCAGTGGCATAGCGTGCAGAGGTGCAGAGTGGAGTGGTGCAGTGATATAGTGCAGTGATATAGAATGCAGTGGTGCAGAGTGCAGTAGAGTAGAGTGGCATAGAGTGTAGTGGCGTAGAGTTGTGCAGAGTAGAGTGGCATAGAGTGCAGTGGCATAGAGTGGTGCAGAATAGACTGGTGTAGAGTGCAGTGGCATGGAGTGGTGCAGAGTAGAGTATAGTGGCGTAGAGTGGAGTAGCATACAGTGCAGTGGCATAGAGTGCAATAGTGCAGAGTAGAGTGTTGTAGAGTTCAGGGGCAGAGAGTGCAGTGTTGCAGAGTAGAGTTTCATAAATTGCAGTGGTGTAGAGTGGCGTAGAGTGCCTTGGCATAGAATAGAGTGGCGTAGACTACAGTGGAGCAGAGTAGAGTACAGTGTCATAGAGTGGAGTGGCGCAGAGTGACGTAGAGTGCAGTGGAGTAGAGTGCAGTGGCATAAAGTAGATTGTTTCAGAGTATGGTGAAGTGGCATAGAGTGGAGTGGTGCAGGGTAGAGTGCAGTGGCGTAGAGCAGAGTGGCATAGAATAATGGCGTAAAGTGCTGTAGAGTGCAGTGGCATAGAGTGCAGTTGTGCAGAGTAGATTAGGGTGGCGTACAGTGGATTGGCGTACAGTGCAGGGGTGTAGAGTGGAGTGGTACAGAGTACAGTGCATTGATATGGAGTATATTGGCATAGAGTGCAGTGGCATAGAGTGAAGTGCTGCAGAGTGGCATAGAGTTAGTGTCGTAGAGAAGAGTTGTGCAGAGTAGAGTGGAGTGGCCTAGACTAGAGTGGTGTAGAGTGCAGTGGCGAAGAGTGCAGTGGCGAAGAGTAGAGTGGCGTATATTGCATTTGGCATAGAGTAGAGTAGTGCAGAGTAGACTAGACAGGCTTAGAGTTAAGTGGAATAGAGTGCAGTGGGGCATAGAATGGAGTAGTGCAGAGAGGATTAGAGTGCAGTGGCGCAGAGTGCAGTGGTGTGGTGTAAACTAGAGTGGTGCAGATTAGAGTGCAGTGGTGTTAATATTGATGTCGATGTACGCAATGATACATGTATGTACAAAAAAAATCGAATCACTGTTGTCAAAATCCACCGATTTGACCTCTCCATCAACCCAGAGTCAGAAATACATGGTCAGGCAGGACCTGCTCCCTAGGCCTGAGGCTACTGATTGACAGATCACAGGTGGGGTGGCACATAACCAGCAAAACACGCGCGGAAACAGGAAAAAAAAACAGATTAGTCCCACAGGTAGGCAGTGACACCACAATGGTCCTAGGAGATTGGCCTCCCCAAAAAAAAAAACATGGCCAGAGGGGCACGCGTTCCCAAAACACCTTAAAGTTAGAAGCCACATGAAGTTAGGAACACTGTACACTTTGCCACTGGCCCTCGTTTTCACGCAAGATCAAGGCCCACCTGCATTTGTCATCAGGTGGGAGTAATTTATGGCTTCATGACAAGACCCACATTCCACTCATGAAACAGTATCTTTGAATTGCTTTATAATGCTTCAAGAAATGGATAAAAAACATTAAAAATCATTGTACTTTGAGCCAGTCCTCAGACCCGTTTCTGTGTGCTTCACTCCCAGCCGTAATGTTTGATTAAACCAACTGTTCCTGTTTTGCCAAATGTCGCTTGTATTTGTGTTTTTCAAGCTAAATTCATATTTGAGAAACATTTTGGCAAGCCAACCAGGAGAGATTGGTGCTTCGAACCTGACTGCAGGAAAGGACCCCGCTCTGACAGATTCACATCAGTCCAGCAAGGAAGGTGAGCAGATGCCACAATTGATTGAAAGCTCTGCTGAATCTGCGGCGTGGAGGTCCGTCCTGAAGCCACTGTCAATTGTGTAAGAGACTGCATCTGACCTATTGTCCTGTTCATGTGTCTGAACTGAGCAGTTGCAAGGCGGGCTCGGAGGCAATACTGTGGAGGTTTCCTTTCTTCGATAGTCAGCAGGGTAGGAAAGGTGAATATTGGTTGTTGCTTGGACCACTGGGCGTGATACAGATGGTACGCTTGTCCCCTGGGTGTGACACAGGGGTGACGCCTCACCGCTTAGACCGCTGGGAGTGATTCAGATGGTACGCATAGGCCCTGGGTGTAAAAACCTGCAGCGCTGCCCCAAGCCAAAATATGCCTGTTACTGCGAAGGGCATGTCGCGGACCATCTAATTGCCTTGGGCAGAGATGGATAAGGAAAGGCTCATAACCAAACTATCGCCATTGATGGATGGGGCGGGGAAGTGGATCTCATGTTTCGAGAAGAAAACCGCAGGGTAAACCTAGTAATACGCAATGTCAAAAATCTGCTAAGCAGTCAAATCGGAGAGCAGACTAACACTGTGTTAACCTGAGCCCGCATCCCAGCAGTCACGCTGACAAATACAAAGCATGATGGGGCTGCATTTAATTCATTCAGACACCCAATATGGGCGGCTCTGAGGAAAATATTACCTGATTGTCCATATGTAGGAGGATTGATGGCAGAAAGTATGAAGCCTGAGGAGACCATAACGGACTTGAGGGAATGATGGGAACAAGAGACAGGACAGCCTTGGACTGATACAGGCCCCCAGGTTGCGTTTTTCTACCACATCCTCAAAAAGGGCTGCTCACTGAAATACAAAGCAGATTGGACAGCGTAGTAGGGTTAGACACCAAACCCCGGAGGGAAATACAGCCCCACATATTACACTTATAAAAAGAGACAGGAAAAGGACAGGGAAATGCAGGAGCAAGCCCAGAGAGACACCACCAGATTGGTCCAACACCAATTGAAAAAGATCGCCCTCGATGAGGCCGCATTGACCGCTAGCATAAAGATGGCACCAGTCTTGAAGGGGGCTCCACCGCAAAACCCCATAGGGTTTCAATCCTGTTATAAAGGCAGAAGCCAAGGAGTTTGGCAGCAGCTGGACCTCAGACAATGTTATTATTGCCACTGAATGGGCCACATGGCCGACTGATTCTGCCTAAAAGCCTATCACGAGCAAAGATCGATAAATATGGGTCCGTCTCTGCAGAATCCCCACCCTCAAACCAAGCCCATGGTAACATGAATGCACTGTACGTTCAGCCACAGGGAGGACAGACGGCCATTTCATCACCACAGCAGGAAACAAGTGGTTGGTCAAACACGTGGCAACAGCAGCAACAGACAGGGAACCAAGTCCAACAATGACCTCAGCAGGGAGGGGTAACTGTCTGAGGAGGTAATGCCATTACACAATCACAAAATCCACCTACACAGTAGATTCAAAACCCCGATGCAGAACATACACTTCACGCACACCCCAACACACATTTCAAAAATAAAGACTTGTAAGACAAAATGAGTAATTCCAAGCCTTTACTTGCAATCAGGAAACTCAGGGCTGCTGTACGTTGTGTCGATCGGGAAGCCACACTAGAGTCTGCCATTCGTGTGCCCACAGGAGCCTAGGCCCCACTCTGCTGCTGATCCCCCAGGCCACGCCCTGGGGGGGAGAGCAGTCTGATGATGGGGCAGGGCGGCTCCCCATCCAGTGCATAAAGCAGGTATCCAGGTCCCCTCACCCAAGTCCAATTGGGGTGGGTCCCTATTACTAGGTCGAAAGGATCCCATTCTCAGGTGTAAGGCTCAGGGCCCAAATTCTTTCATGGTGTGTGGTCCCAATCGCAGGCAATAGCCTCCAGGCTAATGGAGGCCCCTATTCAGTTCCAAAACGAGGCAATGTTCCAGTGTCGGGAGCCAGGTTTCCCACACATGTGGGATGATGAAGACCTCATAGCATTCATAGCACACACAAAACTTCGACCGTTCATAAACCACCGCATGGCTTCAAGTCAGTAGGGAGTTCACCAGAAAAAACGATCATCCCAGTCTATTATCCGCATCAGGCGAAATTCTACGAGTTTTGGCCTTGCACCGTACTCTCCATTGAGCAACATTCTGCATCCTCCTTTCCCGCAAGGTTCTCCAGTCACGCAAAGCATGCTTGTCGGGTCTTGTCCTTCCCAAACCTCAAAAGTAGCGTGTCACTGGTCAGAAGTCTCTAGCCACAGCAGGGCACAGCAGGTCCAACAATCTTGGGTAGAACGTAGTAGAAGGGAAAGAGGGTGCCAGGAAGAGGAGAGTCTGCAAAAATCCTTCACAGCTCCATATGAAGTACTCAGAAATAGGCTCACCACCATATCCAACCTAGCGATCAAGCTGACAACACACAAGGCCTAACATACGCCATCTAGGGGAGCAATAGCTCAATCTCGGCCACCGCCACATCAGAAACACATGGGGGCTTTGGGACAGCCCTCCAACCACTGTTGATAAATGACAATGGAAATGGCCAAATCACTTGAGAACCTAGGGAAACGCCCAAGATGCCCGCAAAAAGAAACCCAAAACTAGTGCAAAAAGAACCCTCTAGAAAAAGGGCATAGTCAAGACATCTGGCGACGTTAGGGAGGGTCCTACTGCACCCCAAGTGCTGGAACTAGAGGGGTATACATGTGGCCCCAGAGCATTATGCGTTCGCTCACAACACCCAATTATGGCACGCCTCCTCTTTACACACCACCCCGCGCACGTGTAGGTCGAAAGGCATGCCCTGCTTTCCCTCACTAGTAAAGGTAGGATATTAGACACTCATAAAACAATAGGGAAAGAACCCAGACCATCCATAAGCTCATGCCAAACCACCACGTAGCAAAATATATCCTTTCCTATCATAGGGGTAGACCTTACGACCCATTAGCAAGAATTAAGGCAACCCAGAATTAAGTACCCTTTAGCTCCGAAAAGTAGACACCCTGATCGTGGCCACCTTCTGGTGCCCACCAATTATAATACGCATGAATGTAAAAGCACACCCGTAAAAGAAAAAAGGCACAGGAATCCCCAAGAATGACTGATGATGGTACATAAGGATGCAAATCTTTTTTAAAACATAGCCAACAAACAACAGTTCTTATCCAACAGTTCTGCAATCGAGCCATGAAAGTGCACCACACTTACAGCGGCCAACTATCTGTTCAGCAACCACTTCCATAATGACAAAGACCCAAGTGTGCAAGTCCAAGACTTCACACTTTTATCAAACTGTTGTACACAGAAATCTTTCAAACTTTTTCCAAAGTAAAAAAATCTCCTAATCACTGGAGGACCTTAGATATCTTTCCTGGATCCATCCCCAAGACCTGCAATGTTCCACAAGTTATGTCTTATTGTACAATTGTATACCTTCGGTTTACTGTATGCTTGGCCGCATCCATATGATGCCAAAGATCTGCCTAGTCCAATGAAGTCCGACCCCAACATTTACACAGCGCTTGCTTAGGGACCTCTCCCATTTCACCTATAATAACACTGAGCACAACACTAGTATTCCATATGCACTCCACAGCATACTCTTACACAAAACAATGTATCAGCACATGACCACCGTGGGTGCCCAGACATCGGCCGGTTCATGCTTCATCTGTTCGCTCACACCACATGCAGTAGGTGCAGACAGACTTTACTTTTCACAAGAGATAGCAATCGAAAAAGAGAAATACCTTCTCCACCTGTTGCACCTATGTAGGATTAGGGCCAAGATACAAACCAACAGAGTAGAACCCCATTGAATAGTATTGAACGTGACCCATTACGAGGCCAATCCCACAGCACTATACCTCTTCACCGATCCTAGTGAGATGCAAAAAGAGCTAGATAGAATTCTCAGGCAGAGCACCGTAGGGGAGGATACTGTTTGGCCCCATGACTTTCCAGAAAAAATATTCTTGTAGGTAGCAAAGTCACCGCACCAGTGCACAAACACGTCCACTTCCACTGTGGTTCCAGGGTGGCCCTTAGCGTCTCTAGTGCAGCCTTCTTCAGTAACAAATGGACTCCAGACTTCCAGAGTTCCAGTGTAGGGCCATCCACCTCGATGGTGTGAAGGGAAATGAGTGTCGTAGGGGAGTTTTTTTTTTTTTTACAAATTTTTATTAATTGAAAACACAGCATCATATACAGAATAGACATTTCCGGATGCATATGATAATGTTCATCTAATTCTAAAGACACCCGTAAAAGCAGTCGAGTGTTGGGTATACATACACATCGTAGTATCATTTAGTATTTAAAAAAACCTTCAAATCATTTTTACCCCCGTTGACACCCACCCTCTCAAGGTGCCGTTTCGAGTCATATTTTCCAAATGTCCAATGGTAAAGCTATGAAAAAAGAACAAGAAACGTTCCCCCCTCCCCCCTCCCTGAACTAAACTCCCCCTCCCTTCCATGTCTGGTTGTGCCCTTCCCATGTATCATTCTTGCTTCCCACGTCTGCAGTAATGTACTGACTGTAGTTCCCGGGGTAAGTATCTTACTATTCCTGTAAGTTCCCATCCGGCCTGCTCCCTGCCTGATCATTCTCGATATCCCCACTTTGGTGTTTACTTGGCAAATCTCTCAACATAGCCCTCCATGCTTGTAAATCATCCTCTAGCTTCTCATCACACCTAGTTTGCTGCATTCGCAACCCTTCAGCCATCCCCCATTCGTTCATATCTCGCACCCATTGTGTCACTCGGGGTGGTCTGCGGTTCAACCACCAGATAGCTATACGACATTTTGCCAGTACCAACCCCAGAAGAACGAATCTTCTACTGAGCTTTTTGTTTTTAGGTCGGGCAATAAGCCTAGCAGCACTACCCGGATCTCCCTTGTTATTGCCTACCCCGTCGCCTCTCACAAAGCAGTCATGACCTCCGTCCAATAAGTCCGTAATTCTGAGCAGGACCATACCATATGTATAAAAATAGCCTCCTCTTCCCCGCATTTGGGACGGCATCCCGACCGCCCTGGGGAAATTCTAGGTAATATCTTGGGGGTGAGATAGGTCTGATGAACAAAATTAAATTGTATCAATTTGAAGTGGGTGTTTGAGCTCACTTGTGTAACCCCTTCATGAATCTTAATCCAGTCTTTGTCCGTTATGGGGTCCTCTGTCAATTCGTCCCACCTCATCTGAATCAGGAGTGCCTGGACCGTCCTGTCTTCTCGGATTGCCCAATATAAGTGCGATACCAATCTCCGTCCCTTAGCCATAACTATCATTGTCTGTAACACTTGAGAGGCCGGGAGCTCCTCTGGGAACATTGGCCACAACTCCCTGGACACCTGGGCTATTTTCCCATACTGTAGGAATTGTCCCAGGCCCAAACCAAAAGTTTCCGTTGCCTGCTCGCGGGTGATATACTGTTTATTGACATATAAGTCCCCCATGGTCAAACAGCCCCCCTACTGCCATCTGCGCACCGACATAGATGCAGAGATTTGACGAAATGGACGAATCACCCATAAGGACATATCCGGGGCATAAGGAGCCCTTCGCAACACCCTCCGATTCACGAGTTCTCATATCTCCGCTACATGCCGAATGATATACGGGCATGTCGGAGGTACACGTTTTCCCATCATTAACAGCTCTGGGAGTGTGCCTTCTACAAAGGTCCCCGCCAGCAGACCTTTTTCCCAGTTACTATCGTCCTCCATCCAATACACAGCGTGTTGTAGCTGTGAGGCCATATAGTAATATTCTAAACAGGGAACCTCCAGTCCCCCATTTTGCCAGGTTCTCTGAAGAGTGGTCAGGCTAACCCTTTTACGCTTGGTGCCCCATAATAAATCTATTAGGAGATTATCTAGTATTTTAAAACATCGTCGAGGGATCCTAAAGAAAGAGTGCTGCATCGTGTATAGGCACCTAGGTAGGACATTCATTTTAATTATAACGATTCTACCCATAAGGGATAAGGGCAGCTCCTGCCAAAATTGCACCGATCCGCGGAGTCCCTCGATTACTCTCCAAATGTTATGCTCCAAGTACTGTTCAGCTGTCTTCGCTAATCTAACCCCCAGGTATCTAGGAGCTCCCCCCACCCAGGGGAAACCCACCTCTGGTAGTCCCTCTATCGGAGTCGAAGCTAGTCTCCCCAGCAGGAGCAGTTTCGATTTCCCAGAATTAATCCGCAACCCCGACACCTCTCCGAACTTTCCAAGAATGTCTAATAATATCGGTATCGCTCGAATTGGTTGCCGTAGGTACACGAGTGTGTCGTCCGCATACATAGACACCACATGGTTGACCTCTCCCAACGTGATCCCAAAGCCCGCCATTTCCTTTCTGAGGGCCGCCGCTAAGGGCTCCATCGCCATGGCGAAAAGGAGCGGCGATAACGGGCATCCCTGTCTGGTGCCACGTTGTAATCCAAAGGCCCTCGAGACCAACTTTCCCAACCTGACTCTAGCATAGGGTTCTGCGTATAGGAGCTGCACCCATTTGAGAAATTGCAGTCCCACGCCCATTACTCGAAGTACCTCCCAGAGATATGCCCATCCGACTGAATCAAATGCCTGTTCTATATCTAATAGCGACAACCAATTCCGAAGAAAAGGTACTTGATCTTAAAGAAACTGGGCAAGGAAAAGACTTTATTTCTTAAAAGAACCCTCACTCACCAACCTAGTTGGTGACATGCTTCATCATTGGGTTCCCACCAGGGAGACCGAATGTCTCCCTAGTGTGCTTCGACGCCTGAATTACAGCGGAGCAGGATATTGTTGTGCAAGGGTGACAGTGCTAGGGGTAGTGCTATTTAAAAGAATGAAGGTTTTGCCAGAAATCAATTTTAATAGTGGCAAAGTCCCCAATCGTTAAAAAGAAAGTGAAACGGATGTACGCTGGTTGATTAGGTGCACCAGCCCATCCGATTTAACTAGCTATGTGTAAAAAATGTGGTCGACATCTTTCAGCTTATTAATGGCAAGTTAGCTAAGCTTTCTTCAGGACCATAACTCCCCGGCGGTATACGCACACTAAGGCGTACCCTAACCAGGGGAATTAGTGTGTACAGTAAAACTCACGGTTTTACAGCTGGGTTATCTGGGATTTCCAAAAGGCCCCTTTTATTGTGAAGTACAGAGTGGCTTCACGTCATGAGTCCACGGCGGGGGATTTTTTGCCACAGAAACTTTCCGATTTAGAGTTGTCCCTCTCACGACCTATCCATGCGATCACCGTGGCCCGACATTCGGTCTCCCTGGTGGGAACCCAATGATGAAGCATGTCACCAACTAGGTTGGTGAGTGAGGGTTCTTTTAAGAAATAAAGTCTTTTCCTTGCACAGTTTCTTTAAGATCAAGTACCTTTTCTTCGGAATTGGTTGTCACTCTTTTGTTGTTTTCTAATATTATTATTCAGGGGAAGAAGAGTGGCTACTCCTCCCTCCCTCTCTTGTTGATTGATATATACTATATCTAATAGCACCAGTGCACACTCCTCCTGATGCAGGAAGGGGGAGTGCCACACATGTGCCAGTCTCCTCAGGGTATGGGTTGTATTGCTTTGGGGGATGAATCCCGCTTTATCCGGGTGAATTAATTGTTGCATATAAGGTTGCAGTCGTTTAGCCATGATCCAACAAAGAACTTTTATATCTATATTTAACAGGGATATCGGCCTATACGACCCCGGTATCTGAGTATCTCTATCCAGCTTAGGTAACATGACCACCAACGCTTCATTCATTGAGGATGGTAGTTTTTGGTTTTGGAACGCTTCGTTGTAAACCTCTAAGAGGCGGTCTATCAAAATGGGTGCACATTTTTGGTAAAACTAGGTTGGTAGGCCGTCACTGCCTGGGCTTTTTGCGGTCTTCAGCGCCTTAATACCACCTAAAATTTCCTCTTTGGAGATCGGTTCGTCTAATAATTGGCTATCCTCCCTTTCTAGACAGCCCAGACCCAATGCAGATATGAATCCCAACATTTCTTCTTGGCTCAATCCCTGGCGACCCGTATATACCTTTGCCAGATGATCTGCCAGAATTTCAAGTATTTTCGACTGATTATATACTATACTCCCCTCAGTAGACTGCATCTGCACTATGCGGGACACCACTTTCTCATTCTTAATCAGTCTGGCAATTAAAACCCCCGAACGATCTCCCTCCGCATGCAATTGTTGCCGATGCGCCGTATAGTGAAACTTCTCCAACCTACACAATGCCGCCAGCAACTGCTCACGTGCCTCCCGCCACTCCCCTAAACGTTGAGGTTCTGTTGGCAGTATCTCCTCCAGCTCTGCTATCTTCTTTTCCAGTTCTCTGATGTCTTTTTCGAGCTGTTGTCGAACCCCATAAGTAGTGCTGAGACATATCCCTCGGACTACCACCTTCATCGCCTCCCATTCTACGCCCCTAGAGGACGCCGATACCCAGTTTGTAGCAAAGTAACCAGTGCGCTCATCTTCCAGTTTTTTAACAAATGGTGGGTCATTAAGCGCTTCAGTTTGGAGCCTCGTCAGGATCACAGCTCTGGGCCCTCCAGTGGTCAAAGACATCAGCATAGAGGAATGGTCTGAGATATATCTTAGAAGGTACACTATCTGTTTGACCCTGGGCATCAGGGACTCTGAGATAAGAAACTGATCCAGCCTGCTAAATGTGTTTGTTGCGGGTGTGTGACTGGAGAAGGTCCGAGCACCCGGATGTCTCCTCCTCCATGCATCCGTTAACCCCAATTCCCTCATAACATTCATCAATGCATCAGTCATACCCGGCTTAGTATTTACTAGGGGGGTTTCCCGGTCCAATGTCCCATCCAGTACACAATTAACGTCGCCCAGCATTATAATATCTCCCAGCAGATACGGGGTCACCACGGTCATCACCTCATAAAAAAAGCTCTGGGAGTCAGTGTTAGGAGCATACACATTAATTAAACATAATTCCTTGCCGTTTAGACTACCATATAAAATCACATATCGTCCCTCTGGGTCAAGTACATGATGGATGTGTTGGAATGGGATCGCCGGGGCTACACATATAAGTGCACCTCGTGCGAACCCTGAAAATGACGTAGCATACAGCTACCCCCTCCATCTGCGACGAATGCACTTTAATGTATCTCCCCACACGTGTGTTTCTTGCAGGCCGGCAATAGCAACCTTATAGCGTCGCCAATAGGAGTGTACCCATCCACGTTTTTCAAGCCGTGCCATGCCACGCACATTCCAGGTAAGTAGTTTCGTCACAGGAGGAGCCATAGGGGCAAGTGACCGGTACTAATTTTACGTTCCCATCCCGGCTTGTTAATGTGGAAGCGAGCAATCTGCAAAGATTTACAACCAGTACATGGATCCCCCAAACATCCCTTCAAACCATACAAAACAAACAGGTCAAATTGTCTCCCCAGAACCCTCCCCCTGGGCAGTGAAACAGGTCCATTCCTCCCAGCGTTGCAAAGAGCCAACAATACTTTCCCCCGCCCTATACCCCCTCCAACTTCTTCAACAGTGTAGCAGTGCCCAGTATTGATGTTCGCATTTGAGTTACATAAGTTAAATCTTCCCCAACTGAGCAGAAGTCTAAACCCTCTAAACAGCAGCATTGCAAGAGACTGGGCCCTTGCCAGGGTGCGAGGACAGGGCCTCCAGCTCCACAGCCAGTCCCCAGCCGCTACTGAGGGGCGTGCCCCCCCAAGCGCGGAATATGCAAACGGTATCATCCCCCACCAAACACCAAAAGATAAGAGGAAGACAAAAAGATACAATCAAACATCTGTAATGTGTCCACTTATCTGAATGTCCAGAGCACTCATTGGCTCTTCTACACAGCTCTTGGATCTCAGGATATATTAGTGTCCTGTATAACCTCCGAAGAGCTCAAGTCAGAGTCCGACATTCCCTCCACCACCAGCAGAGTTCCATCTTCGCACACTCTGACTCTTCCAGTTTCACTCGTCTCTTGTTGCCGGTCGTCTCCGGATAGTCAACGCCACCTCATTGCTGAATCCATTGGTCCCGTAGCTATCCTCGAGTTGGCCTGTGACTTTCTCCTGGTTTCGTTGTCTCCTGTGGTACCCATCCAATCCGAGGCTTCCTCCGCCGATCCGAACAACAGAGCTCTACCTTTGTATTCCAGTCGGACCTTGGCGGGGTAAAGGAGGCTATATTTCAGTCCAGCCTCTCTCATGCGCCTCTTCACTGCCAGAAAAGTGCGTCGCTGATCCTACACTCGTTGTGTATAATCAGGAAAAATGGTGATGTTATGTCCCTCATATTGTAAGCCCATCTTGGCACGTGTGGACTGTAGAATCAAATCGCGATCTCGATAATTGAAGAACCGGGCTATAATTGCTCTAGGTGGAGCCCCCAGACGCGGGGGAGGGACCAGGGCCCTGTGTGCCCTCTCAATGTTAAAAAACTTTGAAGTTTTCCCTGGTACTAGCACTTTTGTGATCCAGTTCTCCAAGAACAGCTCCGTCGAGGGTCCCTCAGCTCGCTCCGGGAAACCCACGAAATGTAAGTTGTTCCTCCGTGAGCGGCCCTACTGGTCCTCGGCGTGTTCATCCAGTCTCATCGTCTTCTTCTGAAGCTCCACAACCATTTCCCGCAGGGACTTAACCTCGGTCTGAAGCACATCCACATTTTGTTCTGTTGTGGTGACCCTTTCGGAGACCTTGCGTAGGTCACATCAGAGGAGATTGACATCAATCGCAACTGCGTCTATCCTGGTCCCCATTTCGTCTCTGGCAGTCCAGACGGGCATAAGGATATCGCTCAGAGAGGGGTCTCGTTGTTCTTCCTCTAGCGCCCTTGCGCAGCCATCTTCTCCTTGCACGTCTCTTTTGTTGGGCCCCTGGTGCATGGGCTGCGCATAATTTGAAATTTTATTGGACTGTGCTCTGGCGCCTCTGTCCTTACCCATGGTGAATGGCAGTAAGCTAGGACTCCAACGTCAACCTGGGCGGTGGTCACCCCGGCCTTACGTTCACAATATTCTCCGGCACTGGCAGCCCACTACCTCCGGCGTCCTCCATATTCCGTATCCCCTTCAGGGGTCCCCCTCTCCTCTTATGGTTAGGCTTCGTCGTGTCGATCCGGGTACCTCACCGGTCTAGTCCACCCTCTCCGGCTTTAAATCTCAGCATCCAGCGCTTAGGGCAAATTATACTCAGATCCAAGTAGCATCTACGGGTGCCTCCTATTTCTGTAGCTATTCCCCTGTTTGTTTGCCAGGATCCACCATCCAGCGGTCATAAAATCCATGCGCGGCTCCACTCCGTCACAACCTTCCCTCTCTGGAGTATCCTTCTTATTTTCAGGCCCCTACTCGGCCCTTTATTTATAAGATGCAGGATATCAGGATCAAATACTGTATACAGCGAGGCCGCACGCACAATGAAACATATAGGCCCACGGTAGGAAGTCCACTGCTTTGTTTCACTTCCTCCGATGTGTACGGGCCTCACGGCGGCTCATTTCCCACTTCATAATTCTACTCTTGGGGGGGATCTGTTTTTACGGATTTAGGCCCACGGAGTTCTCTGGGATTATAATCCCGGGCACACAGGTCTCCCCAGGCCGCCTGGTATCCCTCGGGTATTACTGCCAACGCTGGCGGCAGCCTCCGCACCATGTTACAATCGATAGACCGCACCTCTGGCCACCCCCGGATCCGCCCTTTCCACTCACATCGGCAGACCCGCAGGAGTCCCCAGGGCCGGTGTCTTCTTCCCCGCGTCGCCTCTCCAGTCATCAGGACCTCCTCGCAGGACCCCGTCAGCGCCTGGCCTCCAGGTTACAGCTCCAGAGCTCCCGAGGGACTCAAGATGGCGGTCCCGTCTCAGGATCGCCCACTCCTTCGCGCTACGTGAGCCGCTGGTACTTCTTCCCGGAGATGGATTTCGGGACCAGAGGCACTCCCGAACGGGCCAAGATGTTCGGTGGGGTCGGCGCCATGCTGGCACCAAAGGATTACTAACGGATGCTGCTGCGCCGGGACGGAGCTCCGACTAACGCGTCCTAGTCAGCCATCTTGCTGGCCACGCCCCCCTAGGGGAGGGTTGAATATCAGCATAGATAACCCCTGTCAGGAAATATGGGACACTGAGATAGATAGGTGCATGTGGTTAGAAGGGAAGGGACAATCCCTAATTGTAGGGAAATTTACACTGTATTCCTTCTGTTTGAGAGGAAAAGGAACAATTACACTCCAGGCTAATGAGAACTGTGGCGCAATACTGCCTGTACCGGAAATGTAATGGGGCACCTCCATGCTGATGGATACCTACTGGCAGTGTGGTGAGTTTGCCCAGCTTGTTCCCAGATAGCGAGGCCTGTGCTCCCTGTTCACCATACAAACCCCTACCCTGGTCATTCCTGGAGAAAATCTGTCCGAGCTGTACCAGCATCCGCTACAGAAGAAAACAACTCTATGACATCAGGCTTGAGAAAAAAGAACTGCTGATTATTTTGGCTGGGCTCAGTTCAAGGACATTCTGGAAGAATGCAGACTGTTTTCGGACACACAAGTCAAAGCGGGAGGGTCCATACCCTTCTTCACAGTACAGACAAAAGGAAACACCCGCTGGTTGTAAATACCCAGAAGGGAGTTGATGAAGATGATGAACAGTTCTGTGCCCAGCCTTAATGAAATTAGGGAAGAATTAAGAGCCATCAGCCTCATGGTAATGCAACATCTGAAAGTGTTGGACTTGATGACCACAATGGTGGGTGGGGTGTGTACCAACATCGGTGCATCCTGTTGCACATTCATCCGAGGCAACGACATGAACAATGGGACTCTGACTCTTGCCATCCAAACACTGCATCGCTTCCAAACGGGCATGCATAAGGAGGGAGTTGCTTCCAAGCAGGACTGGTACTCCGGCTGGTTTTCCTGGCTCGCACAGTGGATGACAGGACTGTGCAAGTCATTGCTGCCTATTCCTATTTTTGTACTGTTTTGTGTGGTTTTCTACAAGTGGGGGTTTCCTGCTGTTAAAACTCAGTCCTCAAATTGGGTAGAATGCTAGTAGCTAGGGAAGTAGTAGTAGTTAAGGCTGAAACACGACAAGCCTCCAGCAATGTGACTGTCATGAAGTATGGGGTTAATGATGTAGTTGAAAATTCAACTAGAGGAGAGAATGTTAATATTGATGTCAATGATACGTGTATGTACAAGAACGAAATCGAATCACTGTTGTCGAAATCCCCTGATATGTCCTCTCCATCAAACCCCAAGTCAGGAAAACGTGGTCAGGAAGGGCCTGTGCCCTAGGCTTGAGGCTACTGATTGACAGATCATGGGTGGGGTGGCACATAACCAGTAGAACAAGTGCACGAACAGGAAAAACCCAGATTAGTCCTACAGCTAGGCGGCCACACCACAATGGTGCTAGGAGATTGGCCCCATCAAAATGCACATGGCCAGAGGGGCGCGCGTTCCCAAACCACCATAAAGTTAGATGCCACATGAAGTTAGGAAAACTCAGGACACAGCACACACAACATACACAGTGATCACGCGCTCCCCATACCGAACATCTGTACACGTTACCCAGTGTCTCATTGTGTCCACTCAAGGTCGAGACCCACCTGCATTTGTCATCAGGTGGGAGTAATTTATTGCTGTATGACAAGACCCACATTCCACTACCGAAACAGAATCTTTGAATAAAAAGGACCTGTTCACTCCTACTGACCACTACACGGTATGATGTCACCTCTGCGCTCGTGCTGCTTGATTCCTGGTGAAGGAAGTAGGATTCCACCACTATGAGGGTAGCGCTTTGGGCACCCCCATTTGCTCCAACAAGACTGCAATCCTTGAGAGAGGCCTATGTAATGGCACACATGTAAGATTTGTGTTTGCCTATGACAACAAAAATCAGCATTAGGGATACATACATCAGTAAAGATGGGCATCTCAGGCAGGGGTGCACGTCCAAGACCATAAAGAGGATTATTCCATCTCAACATACACATTCACCCAAATATGTGTAAAGCTTGTGGACTCAGGCGGCATGAGACCTCTCTACAATCTTGGTCCATATAGATCAAACATTGCTGCTAGGTTACCAGGAAATTACCTTTGCCCTTGACTACAGTCTTTGACATGCATTTCCTGACCATCATGTCCCAAACTCTACTTTACCACATATGTATGGTTGGAGAAGTTACCTGCTTCCACATTTTAGCAATTATCATTTTTGCTGTTATTAGGAGTTGACTGATTAGTGCCCTTTTTTAATTTACATTCCTCCGTGAATTGGATTTCAATACTAAGACCTTCCGGAATTTGATATCCAATTGTTTCATTAATTAGAGCCATGACCCCTTTCCAATAAATTTGTGTAAGGGATATGTAGTGGGTCTTCTCTACCTCCACATTGTCTCCAGGACCTAGTCAGGACATTTTCATACCATTTTTTAAATCTGTCTGGTCTAAAATACCATGAGCTCATTATTTTAAGTCTTGCTTCTCCATGAAATACAGACTTATTAAATCTTTGGGTGTCTCTCAAGAAGGCTTTCAGAAGTTTATATAGTTATGATACCATTCCTTTCATGCCACCTAGTGTTTTCTCGAAATTTGCTGGAGTGGCCCCTGTGGCTGCAATTGTATTTGGTGGGTTTGTCACACAGTGTATTAATTGTTGGCATCTTAATGTTTCTTTTTTCCCTACTCCATATTCCCCTTTACAGCCCTCAATGATCTGATTTCTCACATTAAGTATGGATGTGTTAACAATATACAATCACCTTCCAGCCAAACCCTCTAACCTTTATCTGTTAATTCTGAGCTACAATCATTATTGTTATGTATGGTGGCGTAGGACAATGGGTACATGGTCAATTGGTAATCTAGGGTCAAAGAGTCCCGAATGTCGAGCAGTGTGCTGTTAATGATGCTCGCATTCAGCCTTGTAGGTATAGTTTTAGTGAGAAACCATAAACATCCTATAAGGGACTCCCAACTACTGCCTGGTGCATATGTTCGCAATGTTTATTGGTTCTTATCTGGGTCCATCCCATTAACAACCTTAATTAACAAGCATTGTAATATTTTATTATGTCAGGGAATCCAAATTCCCCCTTTGGTGACAATTGTACTAGGAGTCACTTGGCCACCCAAGTTTTGGTTTCCTTGTCCACATGAATCCAAGGCATTCCTGTTAAATTTCCTTTAGGGCTTTGCAATCTGTCTTGATTGGGAGTGCCTGGAATATGTTTAGAAAATCTCAGTCCTTAGCATGTTGGTCATAGTATATGGGAATCGGTGTCTCACTTGCCACATGTGTGGTAGTTGTTGTAGGGATAGGACCTCACTGGATGATGTAGTATGAAGGAACACATGTCAGGTCCACATGCTCAGCAATAACAGAAGTTAGGAAAACCTTCTTGGGCAAGAGAAATTGATGCCTAGATCTATTTGACATTTGTATCTAGTATTGAACCATCAGCACAGAGAAATGAGCAGAGACATTTGGACAGGACGTCCTGGGGACCAGAAGAGAAGCATTAGCCATCCAGCATTGGTACATGGCAACGGCCATAGCCTGACCATAGTAAAACATTCACTAAGTGTAGCAAAGACAGTGGCGCTAATTCAGTGTGCAAAAGGAAGGAGAAGGTAGAATATGCTGGTAGGACTAGTGGAGGACCAATTCTTGATAACAGTGATTGGTGTTTCTTCTATCAAACTCATGAGGTATGACATTGAGGGGTCCATGTGAGTAGAATGTTCTAAATTTGTGTTGTGCATCCTGAAAAAAAGTATGAAGCTAATAGCCTTTTACAGTTTGTGGTTTCCAGAAGTACATCCTCTTTGATATCTAGAGCACAAAAATCTCCCAGGGATTTGAGATTGTCTGTGATATCCTGTAGTGAGCTGAGGTGGAACACAGTGACATCAGAGTGAATGTACATAGGTTAACTGACATCACTAGTACATTGACAACAGTTTACAAGTCATGTTCTGGAATATTGCCTGTAACTCTTCTCAGTGGGAAAACTTGACATTGCAATCTCGTCTACAAGTTTTTGATTAGCTGTCCTGTGTAGAATCTGCAGTCAAACATGAAGCATAAGGACATGGCACTTGACACTATGGTAGACAAGTTCCCTCTGAAGCAAGGGCTGCCAGTCACTTAGGGGCATGTTCTCAAGGACTTATCGCCGATTTATCGGCACTTTAGCGCCGCAAAAGTGGCGATAGATTTATCGACCTATTCTCAAGCTGGTGCAAACTGCCGATATTGCCAGTTTACCAGCGATAGCTGCCGCAATAAACATCGCCATGGATGAGTGCAACAACTAACGCTAATGAGGCAGAGTAGGCGTTCCCGTGCAAAAACACACGAAAACACCACTTCGCGAGATTCTCAACGACCAGTCAGATCTGCGATGCAAACCAAGAACAGGCGATAAGGCGCGTTAGCAGCAGGGATTTAACACCTGCCTTCTGCTGGTGCTAAGCAGGACGACTACCTGCAGTATGAAAGGGAGCCCAGCCCAGAGCCACATCTGAAGACCCACAGATGCCATGGAGCCAATGAACATGCAGCTCGGAGACCCAAGAGGGCCACAACACCCATCGCCACCACCCCCAAGACCCCCCCCTCCTGATCCCCCCGGACTACCACCGAGGCAGCGTAGGACAAGACAGCGGACCTTCCGAAAACGGCATGGCCTCTCAGCCACACAAGTGCAGAATGTGGGGAGAGGTGGGAACCAAGTATGTGTGAAGGAGGCAACTCACCCATGAAGAAGAATGTACAAATGGCAAGTGTGGCGGTGACGTGCTGGACAGACCACAGAATGCAGAGCACAGACAAGTCTATGTGGACATATACTGCTGGGGTATGTAGGGCCCGATTCACAGAACTAACTTACGACAAAATCCTAAACTTACTACCATTTTGGTATTCACAAAATGAACTTACTCATTTTGGTATTCACAGAATGAACTTACTCATTTTGGTATTCACAGAAGGCACTTACTCATTTTGGTATTCACAGAAGGCACTTACTCATTTTGGTATTCACAGAAGGCACTTACACATTTTGTGTAACTTACACATTTTGTGTAACTTACTCATTTTGTGTAACTTACACATTTTGTGTAACTTACTCATTTTGTGTAACTTACACATTTTGGTATTCACAGAAGGCACTTACTCATTGATGAGTAAGTGCCTTCTGTGAATACCAAAATGAGTAAGTTCATTCTGTGAATACCAAAATGAGTAAGTTTATTCTGTGAATACCAAAATGGTAGTAAGTTTAGGATTTTGTCGTAAGTTAGTTCTGTGAATCGGGCCCGTAGTGTTGTGGACAGTGGACGCAAACATGTTACCTCAGGCAGTGGGGAAGACCTTGGACATGTAGCTGTGCCGTCCCCCTGTAAGCGTAAGCGCAGTGGGCTGGGCCGGTGTATGCCACTCCAGCGTAGGAGTGCGGATAAAAAGGCCGGGGCTCTGGGCGTGGTTCTCTTCCGTGATGGGCAATGCATCTGCCAGGGCGGCGCACCTCACCCTGCCACGCGTCCGATGCCATGACCTCCAGACTCCGCGACACAGGCCCCCAGCGCATCCAGCGGCACAGCAACACGGAGACAAGTGTGTGCCTGATATTGCCTAAGTCCTACACTGCGGTCAGTAGGTCCCACAATTCAAATCGTGCCACATTTCTGTTAATGGAGGAAACCACTAGTCAACAGACATTGCCCCCAGTGCGGCCTGCCCGGACGACGCATCGTCGTTGGCTGTGCACCTGCTGAGCGCTCCAGGTGCCACTGACCCTGTGCAACACAAGTCAACTCCACGTGGCAATATTGAGGCAGAATTCAGTAGGCAAAAAAACATTGCTCCCAGTGCGGCCCGCCCGGACGACGCATCATCGTTGGCTGTGCACCTGCTGAGCGCTCCAGGTGCCACTGACCCTGTGCAACACAATTCGATGCCACGTGGCAATATTGAGGCAGAATTCAGTAGGCAAAAAAAACATTGCTCCCAGTGCGGCTCGCCCGGACGACGCATCGTCGTTGGCTGTGCACCTGCTGAGCGCTCCAGGTGCCACTGACCCTGTGCAACACAAGTCAACTCCACGTGGCAATATTGAGGCAGAATTCAGTAGGCAAAAAAACATTGCTCCCAGTGCGGCCCGCCCGGACGATGCATCATTGTTGGCTGTGCACCTGCTGAGCGCTCCAGGTGCCACTGACCCTGTGCAACACAAGTCGATGCCACGTGGCAATATTGAGGCAGAATTCAGTAGGCAAAAAAACATTGCTCCCAGTGCGGCCCGCCCGGACGACGCATTATCGTTGGCTGTGCACCTGCTGAGCGCTCCAGGTGCCACTGACCCTGTGCAACACAAGTCGACGCCACGTGGCAATATTGAGGCAGAATTCAGTAGGCAAAAAACCATTGTTCCCAGTGCGGCCCGCCCGAACGACGCATCATCGTTGGCTGTGCACCTGCTGAGCGCTCCAGGTGCCACTGACCCTGTGCAACACAAGTCGACGCCACGTGGCTGTGTGCCCTTGCTGACCACTGCCTCCGGCCTACACTGCGGTCAGCAGGGCTCGCAAATCAAATTGAGTCTTGATTCATTTATGGCAGAGTCCAGTAGGCAACAGACATTGCTTCCAGTGCGGCCCGCCCGGACGACACATCAGCGCAGGCTGCGCACCCGCTGAGCGCTTCAGGTGCCACTAACTCTGTGCAACTCAAGTCATCATCACGTGGCTGTGTGCCCTTTCTGACCGCTGCCTCCGGCCTACACTGCAGTCAGCAGGGCTCGCAAATCAAATCCAATCCTGACCTGCAAGGACACGCCATCATCGCTGTCTGCACACCCGCCACCACCGCCAGGACCACATCCAACCAACAACTGCCAGAGTCAGAGGAGTCTCACAGCCAGCCTATCTAAGTTGCTCACACCTGTCTTGGATGCCATCATCAGCTTGATACCCTGCTCAGCTCTTCAGGTGCCACTAACTCAGTGCACCACAAGTCATGGACCCTTTATGATTGAATCTGTGTGTGTGATCCGATGATCACTGTTCTAGTTGTTGCCACCACCAACCACTCCCTGAGGGCTGGCTTACACTCACCCCACACCCATCCAGCACAGGCGTCACTGGACATGTGACCCTGGTAATAAAAAGGGGCCGGGCACACGTGCCCGTAGCCAGTTCCACTATCTGTCTAAGTGTGTCCGTGTGGTCATTATGTATGCATGATGGGCCAGGGCCCTACCACATTCCATTGTGCTGTGGACAGCAGACGCAACCATGTCACCTCAGGCAGTGGGTAAGACCTTGGACACGTAGCTTTGTCGTCCCCCCTGTATGCGTAAGCGGAGTGGGCTGGGCCGGCGTACGCCAAGCCAGCGTAGGGGTGTGAAGGATTTGCCCAGGTCTCTGGGCGTGGTTCAGTTCTGGCCTGGACAAGGAAGTAACTAATGAGTGTGTCACTGTTGTAGTGTCGGTGCCACCCAGTCCGCAATCAACAATGTTGCAATGTAGCATGCACCCGGAGGGCGGGCTCGCACAAACAGGGAAATGAAGGAGCGCAAGACCGCTCGGGGTATTGGCTCATACATGCCAAGTGTTGTGTGTATCTGTATTGCCGCAGCATGAGCCAAATGCCTAGCCTTAATCGCAGCGCGAGTTCAGCCAGGCATGAACTCTACATCTGTGTCCGCCCTATCCTTCCCACAGGTCTACACTCACGTGGCCGCCCACCTCCAACGGCCAACATCACAGTGTCGTTGTCAGGCTTGTGGACATGCACAGACAGGCTTGACAATGGTGTGCCGTAGGAGTGCAAGTGATGCAACCGCGCAGCGCACACAAGTAAATAGGCTCGGGGGAGGGAGGAGCAGCTGTGAGGCAACGTAACACACAGTGATGCCGCTCATTTGCCACATGCAAGACATGTCAAGCATGAATCCCAAAGTCGCACTCATCCCACCCCACCCCCAACAAGCCACTTCACATTTCCTGAATGCAAGCAGATGAGAAACTAACATTAGGGATGAAAGCTCCTTTGTCTGAACTATCAGGCGGAAGCACATCTGCACCTCCCACCTCGGAATTGCATGTGCCCGGCACCCCCTGACAGATACTATAGCAGCTGATGACGACTCCCACACTACGCACAGCCCGACGAAAGACCAACGTATACACACCCCACACACAGAAGTCCTTGCTCGAAGTTATCTGGCATGGAATGGCCTTCACACTTACTCCCACACCATCCCAGGCGTACAACCGTTGCACACTTCAACAACTCATTGATCCGAGCTGTGGCATTTCATCCACAGAGCTGGCGCAGGTCAGAACAGTGCCGCTTCAACCAGGGCCACTAACGCAATGGCAGACCATCCCGGACACATGCACAACCCTGTCAGGTGGAACTGTACCGTGCACGTATGCTGCATTTACTTGGGGCACTGCCATTGGTAGTGCTGCGGATCAGTTACCGGCTAAGCTTCCGCCTTGCCAACGTCACCTGCATGCAGCCTGTGTTGCATTGTCGCTCGTGCATATTCGAGTGGTCCATGGATGTCTGCCTATCCAACAGGACGGTAGCCGAACTGGATTTCGACATGTGTGTGCGCCCCCTGTTGGCCCACGACCATGAGTGTCACCGTGACACCGGTCTATGGGATGCCTGGATACTTGGCATACATGCTGGCAGCTGGACCTGGGAGATTGCAGAACTCCTCGTGTGCAGTGACCAAATTGAGCCGCTCCCCTATTGGGCTGTAGTGCTAATTGGTGAAAGGGGGTGGACGCAGCACATCTGTCCGGACCTGCTAATGGTTAGCCTTGCCGTCCTGTTCGATGAAGTCGACAACGACCTCATGTTGGAAATGATTGCCACGAAGCTGCACTAGCTTTCATGGACGTGTAACTACGTACCTACTGACACAACAGTTTGGAACACATTGCACATGTCCCGACACCTTGTTGGAACCTGGGGATCTGGTCACATCTCCCACGACGACAGTGGACATGGCTGCATTCGCCTGGACTCCGAATACATGAGCGGACAACAACGCGGGTAAACACACACCTGTGAATGGTGCGGCACTCCCCAGAGTGGACAGCGGTGCTTGGCAACGTTCCACGTTCTGACATACTGCTGCATTGGTCTGCATGTTGTGGCACTTATCTTGGCCGTACTGACACGCATATGCTAATAAAGTCTACGCACCTTCACTTGTATTCAACTGTGATGAGTGTTGATTTGTATGACAATGTGTGTCTCACTGCCTATCTAGGTCACGGCCATAAATGCATTACTACACCATCAGGGATGTGGGGTTGTACTAGTACATTATCCTCTCACAGTTTCCTGCTATGCCACATGCGAATGGCCATTTTCCACACACAAGCGGCAGCAGTTGTGTCCTCTGTTCTGTTGTGCTGGTGTTGCTGTTTGTTCAACATTGTTGTAAATGTTGCGGTGCTCTGGATCTTATGTGTGTGTGCTGCATTGTAGGTGAGTTGCCCCTTCAGCTCTGATTTGGCTGGCCCTTATCCCTTTCAGGCGGTGTGGCTTTCACTTCTGTGCTTATGCAGTGCTGTGATGTTGCAGACTTGGGTAAATTGGGCTCTTGGTTGGTATTGTGAATCTTGGGCATGGTTTGTCCGCAGATGTGCTCTACTTAATTGTGCATGTGTGCCATTGTGCCCATCTCCCCCGTCCCCCAGTCCCTGGTGGTTACTCACCCTGTTGCTGTTGTGTCGGGTCATGTTGAGCAGTGTCCGGTCCCCCAACTCCTGCCACCGTCTCCACACTGATGACTGTGGTCACCATTTCCTCCATCTCATCCAGCTCCTCCTGTGGCGCTGGACTCCCACCTCCAGTCTGCATTGCTGCCTTCTGGTTGTCTGCGAGTTTCTGCTTGGTCTTGCGCTTCACATCATTCCAGCGCCTCTTGACCTCGTCCATTGTCCTCCTCAGCACTCCGACTGCATTCGCCTTGTCCAGGATGGACTTCCATATTCCATTTTTTGTTGCCAATGACACAGTGGAGGTGACGTACAGTTGTTGATGGTGTTCTATCACCTCCGTGATCAGGATCCTGTTTTCCTGCGTACTGAACCGCGTCTTCCTCTTCTTCTTTTACTTGCCCTTCCCTGACCCGAGGTCCCAGGCTGGTCCTCTGTGGGGCTTGTGGGGTTCTGGTTGTCCTCTGTTCTTGCTCCGGCTAACTCCATGGTGCTTCGCAGTTGTTTGTGTTTTGTGTTGCCGCTTTTATTGTGCTTTTTGCAGCCTGACTTGTGGGACTTGCAGGCCTGGCGCTGCTTATCGCTGGATTTTTTATCATGGTTGGGCACATCGCAACTTTTTTCACGTTCGGGTTGAGATTTTTATCACCGTCCCGGTTGTGTTATCGCAGACATTTGCCGCGTTATCGGGGTACTATCGCATGTTACCGCGATGTTGAGAATGCCACGTTAACACAGAGTTATTTTCCCACGATAGACGGCGATATGAAAACTTGCGTTAACCTATTTTGGCGATGATTATCGCACGTTCTTGAGAATATCCCCCTAAGTTTTTCATAGGAAGTGATGATACTGAAGATATAATAAATAGAATTTTGATTTTAGGGTGTTAGTTTAAGATTCTTATGATAACTTCGAAAGGTTGTGGTGCAACTCGGTTGAAAGAGACTCCCTTGTTTGGTTTAGTACACTAAAGTGATTTATTTACATATTTTTCAAAACCAGGAGTGAGAGTAATGAATCTGGAGCCTGATTTACAAGGTCATTCGCTTGTGGAAATTCAATTTACATGAGCAATGTGTAAATGACTCCGTCTATGACTGCAAATTCACTTTTGAAAGGTCCTACACCATTACAAAGAGGGAGCACTACCACGTCCGTACAACTACACATTTAGCACTGCAATGAGGTCAGCAACAAGGCAAGTTACAATGCACTACATTTACAACACATGTAAGGGCATAAGAGTGGGTCTTTAGGCTTTCGAGGTGGTTGGAGTAAGGGGCTTTTAGGTTAGAGGGACAGGAATAGGTGGGATAAAAGAGACGTAATCATTATTTTTTTTAGATTTGAAAGATGAGTGTGACAAAAGAGTTATAAGGGGTTTTTAGTTTTCACGGATGGCTTGGTTATGCAATTGAAGGTTTTTTCAGGTTTCAAAGACACATATATTTACCTGAACCACAAAACACGTCACAAAATAAAGACCATTTACACAACCTTTGGAGTTCCAGCCTTTCTTCACCTTGTCACCGGTGGACACGTTTGAGCCATTTACAGGACCTATGTGTGTATGTGGAGTGTGTATGAGGGTTTGTGAATAAATGTGTTATAAGTCTGTTTTAATGCATTGTACTGGTAAGCATTGTAGTGGTAAGTGCAATTTAAGTAAATATGTATGCGTTATGAGTGTAGTCCTGGCAGTGGATGTGTGGTAAGCGTACTGCGCTTTGTTTTACTTCGTGGTAGTGACCTATGTTCGTTTGAAATTCATAAAAGGTGTGTAAAAGGTCTTACTCAAGCATAATATTAATCCTGCAGGAGAAACATTACACAAGTAAATTCTCTTCTAGATGCAGACTGTGGTTTTTTCAGCATAGAGATACGTTAAAAAATTGGCCAACACCCACTCACTGGTGAGTTTGTGGGTATTCACCAACTTGTCCACAAGACATTCCTCCCTTGAAATAATTCAGAGATTTACTCCTGAATAGGGGCAAATCCATTTCCTTGATGGGAATACGAGGAGGACACCAAAAATAGGTGGTGGTGTTGGGGAACAGATATCTCTATGGGTATAAAAGGTAAACGTGGAATTCTACTCACAGGAAAAACATTTTTGAGTGCACAAGTGCACACTATATACAATTGGACACTCAGAACTGACTTTGCATGAAGGAAGAAAAGACTTCAGAAAAAGTTTCCAGGAGACTTCTAAAAATATCTATCATATTTTCATAGGAGTACTCTTGGAAACTTTTGTCTATTAAAACTGGTACATAATGGCACTCAAATGAGGAAGTAATTATACTTATATAAATATTTTTTGACGATTGGGTCCTTCACATTCCTTGTATAGATCAGCTATGCGATGCGACTGCAGCATTTTCACTATTAGGGACCAGTTCCAGAGTTTTGTTTATGGAATCAGTTTGTCTAGTCATAACAAGTGCTGTGCAGAGGCTGAAGAGAATGACTAGACGAATGTATGACGATACAATGCGATCATTTAGATCGCAGTACATTACATCGCATTTTTTACCACGCAAGTCGTTACAACGACTTGCGCTGGAGGGCGCTGGACTTAGGAATAGTATGATTTACTATTCCAACTCCAGCCTACGCAACAGTAGGGAAGGTGTTGGAATAGTAAATCACACTATTCCTTAGTCTAGAGCGCCATCTAGTGCAAGTCGTTGGAACGACTTGCGTTGTAATGACAGCGAAGTAAATGTATTGCGGTGTTTTGACCGCGTTGTAAAGGTCGTTTTCCGACTAGACAGGCTAATCCTTGTACCTTTGAGCAGGGGGTGACATCTGCAATCTGGCATGAGGCCATTTCACTGCTGTAGCACAGACAGAGCCTCGACGGAGATTTGTCCAGACAATTTTTGTTCGATATCTAACCTGCGAGTTGAGATCAATGCAGCTTTTGATTGCCTTGCTCAAGAATGAACCCTAGATGAGGTTGGCAGCAACAACTGAGATATCATTTTCCATATTTTATTATTGAACAATTTTCTCCTTTTCTCCTTTGTGGTAGTAAATTATGATGTTTAGGGTCAGTAATCAAGAGGGGGAAGGCGAATGATACTCAGCAATCAAATACTAATTATTTATTCACATATTTAAATGGAATTTTTCACATTAATCTGAATATCATCTACCACTGCAAAAATCAAACAAAAACTTCCCTGGAGGAGGTAGATGGTTACGTCACTTCTCAACATTCTCTATACTCTAAAAATATATTGCTAAGGACTTCCACATTAAACTTGGGGACACCATAAACCGCCCTTCAGGTCACTTCCTAAAAATATTAGAACAAAATGTGGGCAAAATTCTGCTATTGCATCTATCTATTTCTGAAGAACAGAAAGAGTTTAAGACATATTCTATCACTCTGATACCAGAATCATCAAAATTAGGCCTGGGCAAAATTTTTATTACGCTGGAGTAATTTCAGTAATTATGCATTACTCTTGTGATGCACAAACAGGGACTGATTAGTACTGCGGGCCCTCGGGCATTGGCCGAAGGGCCGGTGTCTCAGTGCCCTCTGTGGGCCGTTTTTTTCCCTTTCCCAGTCCACAGAGGGCACTGGAGAGGGAGAGTAAAGCAGCCTCGCTGGACGGCCATGTGATATGGCCGTTCAGTGATTTTCAGCTGTGGCCTGTCCTTGACCCCCTGCCCTGCCAAACAATCACGCTGATGGTGGGCTGGGGAGCGGGTGATTATGTGCCAGAATCGGCCTCCCAGGGGGCCAGGTGTTGCTCAGGACATTGATCCATTTTCACCTCGGCCACCCTGGGGCCCACGCAGCCCAGAAACAGTGTTTGCATTTGACACCTCGCTCACAGCCCTTTTCATTCAGGGCATAGTGGGCGAGGAAGAATGGGTCTCACTGTGGGGGCCAGGTGATGCTGTGAACTCACACCATCTTCCCCTCGAATGTGGGCCACTTTTTTCGGCAGTGCCCGGGCCAAATTGTGATCCCAATCCGACCCGGTGCACATGTTCCAGAATTATGCAATTACACCAGCTTGAGTAATTAAGAGGAATTTGGGGCAAGAATCCTACTGCAGGAGCACAGAAACAACAAACTAAGAAAGAGCCAGCGGCTTCTGGCTACTGCTGTTTGTGTTCTGTAGCAATTAGTGTTATTTTTCTATCACAAAATGTATCCTCCGGCCAATTTTGGATGAGAGGGTGCAATTTGCACTAAGCAAATGGGGATAAACGCTGGTTTATGCTTCTCACGTAATTACACATATTTGCAAGTAATTTTGCAGTGATTACGCTAGAGAGAATTACTCCTGTTACACCCACCAATAATCAAAATGAACCATATTTTCTATTGCAAGGAATGGGGCCAACTGATAAATATTTCGCTTGAAGATGGCGCCTTCCTTGAAAACCTTAGAAACGGGTCACTTTACGCCTGCTAAAAAGCAGACCTGAACTAACTGGAAAACCTTTCTGCTGTCACAAACCTTCCATGGTTTACCATAGTAATTTAAAAATGTGTACCAAAGCACCTTAATTGAAAATAAGAACCCTTAGTCATAATAACCTGGGTTCAGCAAGGGTGCAGCATTGAAACCACCTCCCTGAAAATACTGAATGAAATACACTGCCTAGAGGACAAGGGGATAACTTGACTTTTTTTCTGATCAACCTCTCAGTGGCTTTTGATCTAATCAATAATGAGAGGTTCATTTTTGTTGTGCATGGGCTGCATAGGCATTGGATCAGGCTTGTTCCACTCATTCCTCTTACTAAGCCTGTATATCGGGTCAGAAAGGGGACTTCCACTTCTCTGATCACTTGCTGACTTCCCTCAGGATTTCACATGAACCCTCTCACTGTTCAACTTCTACATGCAGCCTTTGAGATGGGGGACCAGCTTTCTCCATTCACCAATATGCAGATGACGCTCACACGTACATGAAGATTTTCCCTGTAGATGATGTCCATACATTGAATTCCTCCAAGCAAAACCTCCAGAACTGGATAGTCTCACTTCCTAAGTCTCAGCCAAAGTAAAAGTGATTGTTCTCTTATATCCAGACACTTAAAATCTAATTTTACTAAAAAATGGGCCTCTGAACTTAATATAAATGGTTATGCAAACTGTCAAAAGACATGAAATACAGGTATGGATAGAGCAACAACTTTTGACGACCGCTCACAACAATCATTTTCTATAAATGTCCAGAGCTGTGCTTTATTCTGTATACAAACCAACCTTTCCTAAACTACAAAGATTACAGCTGAAAGGTGTGGTCTCTGACTGTTTCACAAATTGACCTTGGGAATGTGGTTTGGTCTATCAAAGCTGTGTTCCGTTAGGTAGTAATCCTATTTTGACTAATACTCATGAACAGTATAGCTGAATTGAGGTGATTTGAGTTGCATAATAAACTTCACCAGATGAATTGTTCTGTGCAACCAACATTGCCCCTCTGGTGGCCTAAGAAAAGAGGTCTTACGAATCCATCAAGAATACATTGTTGAAGGCATCTGTTCAGATCAATTCTGAGTCTGCTTTGACTTGCTGGTTTGGGGTGCTTGGCAAAAAACAGAAACCAAAACATCTAACCTACAGTAAAATCAGTAATGTTCCCTCGAGAGCATGTGTCTGTGATACAGACTCAGGGCCTCATTTACGAGGAATTGACTTAGGGCAGGGCCACAAGTCTTCTTGCTGCACTGCCCTAAGCCAATGTGAAAGGGCAGGAATGCACCGAATTTATAAAATACTGTGCATTCCTGTCCTTTCCCTCTGCACTGGCACACAATGAACTGCCTAGCGACAATGCAGGCACCCGTCTGCGTGTCTGCATTGCATGCAGGATTGTTTTTGTGCAGGAAGAGGCACCTTCCTGCACAAAAACAATCCTGAGAGGAGTTTTCCTCTTTCTATGTATGCTGCAGAATGTAGCACCCATAGAATGAGGAAAAAAACAGGGAGAAGTGATAACATTTCTCCTCATTACGCCTACTCTGGGGAGGCGTAAGGATTTGGCGTTTCCCCAGGTTTACATGATGTTGCAAATTTAGGGAAGTGTCAAAATCTGTGGGTGTTGTATGGGAACACCCACCGCAATGCCCAGGGAACACCTCCCTAACGCAGAGTAAGACAAGACAGCAACTTGTGCTGCTTTGTCTTACTCAAGATCTATGAGGCCATTAAAAGCCACGCAAAGTGGCTTTAAGTGGCCCCATAGATATGATTGAGGTGTTTGCGCCACCAGAGTGTTTAGAAAAAGTGATGCGCGGGCAGCGCAGGCCACTCGTAAATAAGTATTTGAATTTTCATAAACACGTCGCAGGTAATTTACCCTCATTAAAAGCATGCACGTTAAAGGCAGGTGTAAGTGCTTTACCAGAGAAGGCAAATGCAAAGAACAGCTCCAACGTGAAAATCTACACAAGCAAATTTTAGGAACTGAGACCAATTAGAATTCTTCGACTGTGACAGATTTTCAGTAGTGGGCCAGGGATTCTTTGCAAATTGCACTCTAAGAGCCTCATTTACAAAGTTTTGGCGTTGGGCAGTGCCGCAAGCCTTCTTGCGACGCTGCCCTACGTCAAAAGAAAAGGGCAGGTATTTCTTCTTGTTGCGCCTCCCCTGGGAAGGCATAGTCTTTTGATGCATTCCAAGGTTTACAGACTTGCGCTGCGTTGCCTCACACCATATCCACAAGGCCATGAAAAGTCATGCAGGGTGGCTTTACGTGGTCTTGTAGATATGGCACTGCACTGTACGGCGGCGGAACATCAATAAAAGCGACATTCCGTCGGCGCACAGAGGCTTGTAAATATTCCCCCGAGTGCTGTGCGTTATGCAATGCAAACTGTCATTAATCTTATTGTATTAGCACTTTAGATTTCCTTGTACACAATTATGCAGAGTAGCATGTTCGCCCATATACAACCGCTGCAGAACACACTCGTGAAATGGAGAATTTGAGTTGATGCAAACACAAACACATGCTCACACAATACACTTTGCAGTTGTGCTGCACACTTTCTGTCCTTTAAAATTACTTTAGTCAGAAAGTGGAAGCATTGTGTAGCCTTCCGCTCGCGCTCTCATAAAAGTAACTTAGTGCGTAATTTGCTTCCTCAGAGAATGAACTCTCAGAGGTCTCGTGTCAAGAAAACAAAGTCTTTAGCTACTGCGCTGTGAAAAGTAGGAAAGTCCCTGGGGCGGGAATGCCAGTATATCTATATTTAATGCAATTCATAATCTTCAAGTACCACATAAATTCCGGGAGACACAGCACAAAGAGCAGGCGCGTGACGGATAAGCTCGTCTGAGAGAAGAAGGTCACTGGAAGTCTTTGGCGGGTGTTGACTGCTTCCCTGCATGCTGCTGAACAAACATGGCGGAGCTGTGTAAGCGCACAGCATCGAGGCGGGACAGTTCACGACCCCAGGAAGTTCTTAATTCAAAGAAGGACTATTTCTTGTGGGAATGTTTGTGTGGACAGCTGTGCTGGTGTTCAGGGTCCACTGGTAATGCACGTTTCTTGTACCTTCTTGACATGATACGCAGCTTTTTGCCAGTATTTGTGGCCAGGACGCCATACCTGAAGGCAGGGGAGGCCTTGCACTAAGTATGGACTATTTTGCAAAATCATTGTCAGCCAACATTACCTGTGTACGACCCCGCACGTATAATGACATGCTTTTAAATAAAGCAATATTTTTTATGTTGGTGGACAAACTCTAAAATACTGACTGCAACAATGGAAGGCACTGAAGTGGACTGACTTTTGGACGATGAATGACTCCCTAGAGTGCTTACTTTTGTATGGCTGACCGAGAGGTTTTAGAGTATTAACCTTTACATGATCTATAACAGATTCTAAAGTGTCCCCCTTTTTCATGATGGTAGGTACACTAGACTGCTGCCTTTTGTATGGTCCATTTCAACCTCTAAAGTGTTGACGTTTGCATTATGGATGACACCTTATAGTACTAACGTTTGTGTTTGAGGGCAGACTTTAAAGTACTAAGGAGCATATTTACAAGCTCTTATTGCCACCAAATCGTCACTTTTCATGACGTGGTGACGACTGGGGCTTTGCCTTATTTACAAGGCACCGTTAAGCCACTAAACGTGGCTTAACGGTGCCTTGTAAATAAGGCCCCCTTTCACGCTATGCTTAGCGTGAAAGGGGTGGGCAGTGGGTGTTCCACCGCAGCACCCATTGAATTTCACGCTGGCCTATATTTACAAGAGTGGCGTAAATAATGGGCAGCGCCAAAATTGAGACCAGGGAAAGCCTGGTCTTACCCTAGCGCAACGAGGAGAAATGTTTAATTTCTCCTCGTTTTGCTAGTGATCCATGTGTGCTGCATTGTGCAGCACACATGGAAACAGCAAACGTCATTGATTGTTTATGTGCAGGAAGGTGTCCATTTCTGCACATAAACAATCATTAAAAAAAATTACGTTTTGCAACTTCTATGTGTGCTGCATTTAGCAGCACACATAAATGTTACAAAATACCATTTAAATATTGTTTATGTGCAGGAAGAGACACCTTCCTGCACATAAACAATCTTCCCCTGCACGCAGACACCCTTGCGCTATGGTGCAAGGGTGCCTGCGTTGGTGCTAGGCAGCTAAATTTTGCGCCAGCACAGGGGTAAATGCAGGGCTGCAGCATATTGTTGTAAATATGGTGCAGCCCTGTGTTTCAGAAGTGGCGGAGAGCGGCGTTAAGCCCAGAAGGCTAACACCACGTTCCGTCACTTCTATTGTAAATATGCTCCTAAGTCTTGCATGATCAAGTACAGGTTCTAGAAGTGGGTGTCCTATTTAGATGTCCCATTTAGAGCTCAAAGATATCTGCTGTTTTTGGCTTATGTCATTCATCAAACTCTAAATCCACCCCTTCGTCTTGACTCACACAAAATCGAGTGGGAACTACCATCTTCTCCAAATCCATGAATATGCAAAGCATAAACACAGCAAGCATAATGGGACTGTCAGGTACTACAGCCAGTCACATGTTGTACTATATCAGGCTTGTATAGTTTCAACAAACATTGGCAAAGACCATATCTGTTACTATTTTAAAAGAAACAATGGCATTCACAATTTCATGCTCTTCAGAAACTGCATCTGATACCTCGCTTATGCAGACTGCAGTTCCTTGTGCCAATGCTAGAATTCCTTTGTGGTAAGCGCAAGTGTTATTAGTATCAGGCCACAAAAAAAAGAACTTACAAAAGATGCAACAATAATCAGCTGCCCCTTTTTACAAACCTTCCACCTTTGTGCAGGTGTAAATTATTCGCACTGCAGAGATGGACATAGCTTAGGTACTGTGATAAATGGGTTAGCCCTCCCAAGATTGTTTTCACCACTGTAAGGGAAGCTGACTAACTGAGTCTAACTCTCTTCAAGCTCTGGTAAAATGGATGTGAGTGTTAACCTCCAGTATCCACCTTTTAAAATAAGTTTCACTGCTGTGCAGCTGGGGCAAGATGCTCTGGGCTGGTTGCATGTAACCCTGGGCGTAGTTTGCGTAGTCGCGCTATGCGAGGCTAAGCGAAGTTGCAAAAGCGCTACGCGAGCTACGCGTAGCTATGCGAGCGTGCGTAGTTGCTTGTCCCGCCCGTTCGCGATGCGCATTTCATGTTCGGGAACGCGTCTTACGTGTTCGCGACGCTTTTTGCGTGCTCGGGGGAAATATCGCGCAAACTTACCCACGCGGTCGCGATGGGCGCGGCCATCTTGTTTTTCACTCTATGCTATGGTTCTGGGGCCTGCTTTTCTATCCTCCCTCTATCCTTGCAATCCTTAGGTTTTTACACTGTTTTTCTGATCTTTTTTATTTATTATCTATCCCTCTCTGTCCCCAAGTCTATAATTTGCATTTTATTTCTACTTTTACTGCGTTTTTTTCACTTTTCTACTGTTTTATATTACTTCCTTCTTTAAGCTCCTACTTCTTCCCCTAACTTTATTTTTCCCTTCTAAATTTTCTTTTCCGCCTCCCGCTCACCCCAGAACCATGCCTAAGGGTACTACCGGCTCCAAAGGCAAGGCGCCTGCGCCCAAGAGCCGCCTGCCTTGCGGCAGACTGCGCCCTGCAGGGGTGCAGGTCCGGGAGCTTTTCGGCGAGGCGGAGGTAGCCGCCCTTGTTTTTTGTGCAGCGCCACCTCCCCTTGACCTTGGCAGCAGGTGGCAGGCCTGGCTCCGGGTTCCCTACCCAGGAGCCGTCACCGCCGGTGGGCGAAGGTGCGCCGGGCAGCGTTTCTCTGCTCAGGGGTCCAGCACACCCATAACCCGCTGGCCCACCGGTGGTCAGACATCTTGGACCGGGAGCAGGACCTGCTGGACCTGCTAGGTGTCGAGGTCGTGGGGCTTGGTGAGTAGCTAATATACTAGTAGTATAAGTATTGTGTATAATTTTTTTCCGAATACTGCTGCTTACATTGCAGGTAAATTACGTTTCAAAATGTTCTGTGATTGTAGGACACAGGTGCTCGGCGGCGGCGCTACTCTTACTTGTTTGCAACTTTGCGCTCGCTTGGGCTGATTATGTAAGAGTTTACTTAGAAAACTTAAGTTAGGTAATGCTATTGCTAGAGAGACTCTAGTCCTTCCTTTGTCCTCCTGTCACTAAGAAGAGATAGTGGTGCATGGATTGATAGGTTTAGTTAGTATTAGTTGGTAATTTTTTAGAGGTCTGCGTGACGCATCCTCTGTCACTGAGTGCTGCTTACCCCAGTCCTTAGTAGAACCTTTTGTAGTTTGTTTAGTGAGTGGTAAGGCTTAGCAGTGTCACTAGCAGAACATCAGACGCAACCAACCAACAATTTGGTGTATGCACAAATTTATGCATGTGTCCTCCATCTATGCATTTTTGAGGGCTAAAATTGAAATGCAGACTTAGTGAACAATTGGCCCGTCTGGAATATGTGGGCTAGGTCAGGTGGTACTACTTAGGCTTAGTTAGTATTCTGGAATCAGAATGGAACACTGGATTAGTGTTCATAAATAATAAGTAGACGGTCCGTGAATCCCGCAATAATACTACTAGTCGATCTGATTAGATAGGTCAATTTTATTGCATTGTTGTTTCCTAAAATGTTTTTGGAGCGTTTTTTAAAAATATTTTAGTACACCAATCATTAATGTTTGTCTCTTTCTTTATTATATCTTACATGATCAGCACCCAGGGGCAAGATGACGGGGTCAGAGTCGGCGGGACAAGAAGATCAAGATGCCTCCCAGGGCCAGGATCGCTCCTCTACTGAGGGCTCTGCTGCTGGCCCCAGTAAGTCCTCCAGTGGTTAATATTAATAATTATATTTCCCTAACTTTTACTGCACCTTATTTTTTCCGAACTATTATTTCTGTTTCCTAATTCTATTTTTTTCCAAATCTTCTTCGATCTAGACTGTTTCTAAATTCTTGTTATCCCTGCCTCTAACTGCCTCTGCTATGACTCTCTGTACTACTACCATTAGTCTGTCTGTAGCTAAGCTTGCCCAGTTGGCCACTCTTTATGTAAAAGGTTTTAAATAAAACTCAGATTCACCAATAGCTCTAGCCACTGAGTCCAGTCCTTTGGGTTGTCCTCTTCTAGTCTTCTTAATCTTGAGGCTTTTCGACAATTCCCACCAACAAAATGCCCAACCAGATATTTGACTATTTTTGATAGGATATAGTACATACTACTACTGTTGTGGGGATTCTGCACAGCCACATACAGAACTATGCACAAGAAAATAGGATGTTGGTGATGGGAGGTTGGACCTTCCTCACACCTCAGTCAGAACCCACAATCCCCTGACCGACTAGCTATAGTCTCTCATTAGGTCCCCGAACCCCCCGAAGATACCCAATGATTAGACAACCCAGAACATAATAACACCCTTTCGCTCACTCACTCGTGTAAGTCCACCACACCAAATACCACAGAGTCTATGTGTAAGTTCAAAAGGTTTATTTTCAACTAACAAGCTCTGTACGTTGTTCTACAATTCAATTCAGTATACTATACGAGCCAGCTCCAACAGCAAAATGCATAAGATTAAAACAATAAACATTGTTTCAAGTCCATCAAAGACAAAAGATCTCTGTGCGAATTCTGGGGGACCCCTCACCTTAGAACGTAGAAGTACTGGTTACAGCATAAGCTCTGCAAAGCTCTGGTTCATAGAAGGGAATCTTCCGCCTGTTATGAGAAAAATGGTGCTCGTTAGATAGTATAATGCAAGCATTTCTCAGTCATGCCAAAAAATGTAGCATGTTATGGCTAAGCAATACGGACTTACCAAAACTCCATAACTAAGTGGCTTGTTTTTCGACCTCTTGTACGCAACGCTCAGACAGTAGCTGTATGAGCTCATGTGGGCTCAAAGGCGTCTTACACAACAAGCTGCGAGGTAACGTCACGCGCGCAAAAGACATGAAGGTAAAATGGTTGCATGGCTCAGGCTAACTTTGCAAAGAGTAGAGTAGACTAGAATGACCCTAGGGACCATAACACTACTAGTGTCTACTCTACTCTAGTACCCGATTTTGACTAGTGATGTATGTTGTATATGTATGTATTAACTTTTTTTTCCAATCTTGCTAGTGAAAAAGAATAAATAGGGGGAGGTGTATATATGGCATCTAAAAATGTGTAATGTTTTTTCTAGGCGTACTACCGACCACCAGTGCCGGGGCCAGCGGCCATGGCGATGCGGCCATTTCAGAGGGAGCAAGAGATGCGGCACCTGCAGGAGCTACAGGGGGTGAGCCAGCAGCAGTGGCGGGCGGTGGTAAGTTATATTCCTTACTTATTGACATTACACTAGCGGGAAGGGTGTACACTCACTATACTGTTGAGACTTAGTAAGTATGAAGTTGTAGTGAACATTAGACAACGGTTGAAGAAGACACCCTTTACTTAGCATTAGCAATAGCATTAGCAGCGTGAGTTGAGTAACCAATGGCTCCTTCTATCTGACTCCAACTCAGCTGTGAAAGTTTTATGGAGAAGACTAAAAGTCAGATCAGATGACCTTGATGGATGTGTTGAACAAAAAGGGAAAGAAGGGCGGAAGGAGGAAGGACGGGCGAGATGTAATATGACTGGCAGAGAAGGATACGTTGGAAGCATGCATAGGTCGGTGGCTGATAGGAATCAGATGCATGGGTTGTTGAAGGATGGGTGGAAGGTGAAAGAAAAGATGCCTGCCTGGGTAGGCGGCACCGTATGGGTGGATAGGATAGCAAGAATCGTCAGCGGTGTTTGGGTCAAACTCAAAGCCAAGGCAAGCAAGGAAGGACGCATGGGTGGTTGTTGGTGAAACAAACTAAGTTTTGTTGAGAGATTAAGAAGAATGATAGATGTTTACTTTGAATGGATGGATGCCTGGATGTATTCATCATAGATAGCATAGGTGGAGACTGTCACTGGATGCAGACCAGAGTCTTAGTATGAAGAGAATGTAAAAGAAACCGCGCCCAGTAGCAAAGCCGAGGGGAATATAAGTTGTATTTTCAGAATACTCCCTTGACTCACAGTAGTTTGCAAGTACATCATATATATATATATTGTGAATGTATGTAGTTATCAAGCGCCTTCCTCCGACTCCGAGGACCACTCCCTACCTATGTTAATTTATTTTCGAGTTTGTCAGCCAGCCTGCCATGGGGGGTGGCCTATCTGTTGGTTACACAATCAATCCAAACAAAGTAGCTCATGTCGTCCCATATATAAGCAATGATCATTGGATCAGATATATAATCTGCCTTTTTGTAGTAGTCAGGGCAGGGTGAAAGTGAAATTGAGCAATTGCCCTTGATGTAACAGAGAGAGTATGGCCAGTGCCACCCGTAATAGAAAAATACGAGCTTCCCCACCTGCAGACAGTAGTAAATAAAACTAACGTGAGTCTGCGCATGACTCGAGTATGTTTGTCTTGGGCGCAAGCTGACTGAGCTGGCATGCCGGCTACAACAAGGTTATGTAATTTCGCTAAACTAGAGAGAAGAAGAAGACTGGTGTACTGGAGTCCATAGTGCTAGTATAATGCCTGAAACTCCCACAAATGTTAGAGGTCGAGGAAGTGGGAGGACAGATACATACCACAAATGTTATGTACTGTGCTTGCTAGTGTTACTATGCCACTATGTGTTGTATTAATTTTGTGTTACTGTTTTGCTAAGAGTATTGATAATAGTCTTTTGTTCTTTCTTGATATAGCTCCTCCAAAACCAACGAGGAAGGAGTTGGCAGCCATGGCCCGGCGCCGGAAGCTGGAGGCCATCTGCACAGAGTACCGGCGGCTGGTGGCTCTGGCGAAGGAGGAGCCCCGGACCCCAGCCAGGCCCTTCCAGTGGCACGGCGCCGCGGTCAGGCAGCCGCCCACCGCCGCACACCAACAACATCCAGCACTACTGCTGCCCCCCCTATGGATGCAACTGCAGGGCATATGCGCGCCGCATGCTCCTCCGGAATGCGCGACTGGTGGAGGAGGTATAGGAGCTCAAGAAGAGGGTCAAGGTCCTGGAGATCGACATCCGAAGAGCCCGCCGCTAAAGACCCTGTTTAATTGCCCCTTTTTGATAGGTTCTTTTGGTGGGTGGGAATCGGGCGTTGGGGTTTTTTTACTTTATTTATGGACAGCATGGACAATTGGACATTTGATTTGTTGGACTTTTTCGTTTTGGACATTGGTTGGGGTTAGGGAGAGGGGTGGGTCAGGTGTTGTTGTGGGATTTTTACATAGTTTATTTTTGTTAGGGGATTAAACTATATATTTATACTTTACATACGATGTGGTTAATGTTTTGTGTTTGATTTAAATAATTGGCTGACTTTGTAAGACACAAACATAATTGGCTGACTTTGTAAGACACAAACAGATAGATGCGGTACCCCTCACTGAGTGACTTGTCCTACTAGTACTGTCAGTCTCTCCTCCTAGTCCATTATTATACCTCCCCCAAACATCTTTTCTTACCTGTGATTGATGTTTAAGTTAGGCACAGCGATGGCTGCATGACGATGCAGGTTGGGTTTCCGAAGAGAATGGAGATGCCATGGTTGTGGTGGTAGTAGTAGACACTGGCAGTAGGATTTACAAAAAAAGAAAATGAGACAGTCAGTCACCTGAGAGAGACTCTGGGAGGAGTAGTAGAGTGAAGTAAATAAAACATAATGGTGGAGGGGATAGCCTAGTACAACAAGTTACAAACTGTAGTTGTGTCGAGTCACTCAACTAGGCCTACACTCGACACAAGCGTAACCTTTAGTGCTGTGTGTAATAGGATGACAATCGATGCCGGCAATTAATGATGATGGATTAGGTTCCTTTGTTAAAAAAGTTACCTCGCAAATATACTGATCATGGGTGGGCAAGCAGAAGAAGATCCTCCCCCTGCCTTGAAATTGAATTAGTGTTGCTTTCGCCACATCCGCCCCAGCAAGCGTGTGATCAATTATTGGTGTATATTTGAAATTTAGTCACACCTCAATAAATCACACAGCCCGGGGGAAGAGGGTTAGGGTTTGATGAATGGTTGGGAAGGGGGGTTTGGGGAAAGGTTTGACAAAGAAAAACAGTACGCATGGACAAACAACAAAACACAATCTTTGTAGACTACCATATCCATAAATCTGTTAAGGGTGAAAAAGGAAATGCATGCATGATGATGATAACTTGATGGCTAATGATAAGTAGTACTTACTAACTAGTACTAGACAATTAGACAGTACAGGGCATCAGTATATTAATATTATGCAATTTGCCTTGCCTGTCTGCCCTCATAGAGACCCGGATTACATACAGTTTGTGTTCTGTTCTGTTGTACCGGGCTTACTTTTAAAGATAGCAAAGAAAATTTAAAAATAGCTGTAGGGATGAATTATAAGCAGAGAGCAAACATAATTAATAATAACAACAACACACGGTAGTAATGATTGAAGACTAAAAATGAATCAAATTATTTAAAAGATGATGAAAGTTGATACTGTTACTGTGTTATCCTGGTCAAAATGGGGAGTTGCATCTCGGCATTCATCTTGGTCCTCCCTTCCATGGATGCTCCGTCCATCAATCTTGGGTGACGCCACTGACTGCCTGGCAGATGTAGATTCATTGGTAAGGTAAGTGTGCGTTGTTTTTCCAAGTATAGCACAGGGTAAAAGCCGGCCTGTAAGTACTGTAAATGGAAAAACAAAAGGGATATTGAAAAATCAATGAATAGAAAAAATGCATCAATTACGGTGGAGTGCAACAAGAGAAGAGAACACTTTCAGACTGAGGCGGCATGGATACATCATGTCTACTCTGTTTACAGCATTTATTTAAGCTACAACAACAACAGGACAGAGCAGGCCCACGGCACCGGGCCGTGACCAAACCTCCAGTTAGCTTAAATTATGACAGAGCCAGACAAAGCACATATACAGCAACCTAGCATTTTCAAAATTAAGTGACTAAATCAATGCACCGCTGTCAGTCATAGATACCACTGCACTCGACTCCACCACTACACGGACATGTAGGTCTGCAGTGGTTCTTGTTGACTTGTGTTTACCTTTTATGCCACTTCATGAAACGCAGTTATTCCATCAATCATCTCCGATCCTAAGTACTGACTGACTGCGAAGAGTATAGTATGTGGTCATCATGATCATGGTGTCCAACTCAGTCTGTAGTGTGCCGAGTGAGTCCAGAGTCCATATTCAAATATCCAATGGATCGCCCTGCAGTAGAAGTACAATTTTGTTATTAAACAACAAGTCTGTTTACAGCATTAACCAGAAACAGTTACAGGAGGACACATATACAGCAACATAGCATTTTCCAAAGTAAGTAACTAAATCAACACACGGCTGTCAGTCATACCTCCACTACTACACTCGTCATGACTACTCGACTCCACCACTACACAGACATGTAGGTCTGCTGTGGTTGTTGACTTATTTACCTTTTATGCCACTTGATTGGAAATGCCCCGAGTTATTCCATCAATCATCTCCGATCCAACTGACTGACTGCGAAGATAGTATGGTCATCATCATGGTGTTGTACGTGTTGTCCAACTCCAACTCAGTCTGTAGTGTACCGAGTACAACTCCGAGTAAGTCCATATTCCATATTAAAAAATGCAACGGATATTGGCCTGCAGTAGTATGAGTACAATTTGGTTATTAAACAACAAGAAGGGAAACATTGACTGTCACTTGAGTCACTTTTAGTTGGTAGATTAATTACTAGTACAGTTCGACTTCATGCACAACGTCATCAACACAAAAAACAGCAATCACTCTGAGTCTGCATCCAACGCATGCCATCATTACCTGTCTTGCTCTTCTCTTTGACTGTCAGATGCCTAGTTCTGACAGGTGTGTGTTTTTTTACCGAGGCAGTGGCCTCATTATTACTCCACAATCCACATTCATTTTGAGTGTTAATCGCTGTTTCGGTTTTCTTATTCATCTGTGGCACTTTGTCGCAGTTGAAGTTGGTTCACATGGTCAGCGCTGTGAGATGGGCCGCGGCCTGGGTAGCGGTCATTGGTCAATTGAGTTTGCAGAAATGTGACATGTCAGCAAGTTTCTTCGAAGAGTCTTGTCTTTCTCTGCCAAGTACCTTCTGTTCTGACATTGATGAGCTTTTGATGCCTGCCGAGGGGGTAGCCTTCTGACAGTGATGAGTTTCGGCTCGGAAACAAAAGGAGGATAGCTATAGTCATGTTCCACTTCTTCTGGAGGGACTGTTAGAGGCAACATTTCTTGTACTATTCTCCATCCAATGCCTGGCTTGAGGGAAATGTATTTAGGGCGAGTCAGGAAGATGGAGCAGGACTCTGAGGAGTGGACAGTTAAATGCACAAAGGTGCAACTCCAATATGGAAATAAAAAGAGAAGACGGTGGTGATGGATTTGTTGTGATTCGAACCAGAAAGTCAGAGACACACACAAATAAAGGAAGAAAGAAAGTAACAATTTGAAAGCCTAGTTGTCAGGGAAGAGGAGCTCATCCTCAAACTCTGGTGGTTCGATCAGAAGTAGGTCATCTAACACAGTACTTCCGTCACCTAAGTCGCTCTCCTCTTCCTGCTGTGATTCAGGTATTTTGTACTCTGGTGGTATAAAGTGCTGATTCATTTTGATCATGGTTAACCTCTCCACGCTTTTGGGCGAGAGACTGATCCTTTTCACAGTTACAATGGCACCAGCAGCACTGAAAACACGCTCAGAAGAGACACTTGCGACAGGGGAAGCCAGATACTTTATCGCCAGCCTGCTAAGCACTGTCCATTGGCTTCTTTTCCCATACCAATACACCAATGGGTTTCGATCCATGAAGACCTCTGTTGTGTCATCCATATAGGCCTGGACCGTACGCTCAATGCTCAGGGGAGCTCCGATTTGCTTGGCCTCTTTTGCCTGTGCATCAGCACTGGACTTACCATACCCATGCCGTAGAAACCAATCAGTTGCCGATTGTACTGTGGCTGATGATCCTGTTCTTGCTGTTGTTGATGTTAGTGGTGTTGTTGGTGACTGCTGGGAGGCAAACGCACTGCCCTCAGGCTCTGAAGTAGAACTTGACTCTGGATGACCTGTAGTACTTGTTCTGGCCTGGGGTGGTGGGCCTCTAATTACCAGCCGTTCGTTTTCGAACTTAGTGGCTTCCTCAGCTATCAAAGTTTTGTACTTGGCAACATCCACTTCCGGAAAAGGAATTACTGCCTTACTGTTCAGAAATACTTTGTACAGTGGATCCAAAATTGTGGCAGTAATGTAATGTTGATGTGACACAATGTTATTTTGAATCCTTGTATTTTCAGATAAACGAACGGCTAAGGAGTCAGCCAAATAATATGCGTCTTGTTTGTCATCCACACCTGCGTACATTTCAGACAGCTCCTTCAGCTGTTGCTCTAGCATGTGCAACAATGGGATAGCTTGGCCCATAGTACAGCCTCCCTGCTGACTTCACGTGTGAAGACCTCAAAAGGAAGTAGCATCTCTGTCAGGCATTTAACGAGGTCCCATTGGCCCATCTCAACGGTCATGCCTCTCACAGTAGGATCCCCTAATCTTTGCATGACATAAGCATTGTATGTACTGCTCAAACAGATGATCAAGCATGTAATAAGTTGTGTTCCAATGTGTTGGCACCTCCTGGATGAGTGCTTTGATTTGCATTTTATGCTCACGTTGAATGACCCTCAGCTGCTTCCGGGCTTTAAAAGAATGGCTGAAATGTGTGCATATTCTTCTGCCGGTGGCCAGTAAGTTGCTGACTTTGTATTCATTTTTCAGAAAGTCTTAAACAACAATGTTAATGCAGTGTGCCAAACACGGGACCCTGAAATAGCCACCATCTTTCATGGCCCTAACTACATTACTGCCATTGTCCGTGGCAACAAAACCAATGTTAAGCCCTCTTGGGCGCAGCCACTCAAAGACCTTGCTGTTAAACTCATCCAAAATGTTTGCAGCAGTATGAGATTTCTCCATGGCAAACATGGCTACAGTTGCATGTTTGCGAGTGGCATGAAAAATCTCAGCAGCTTCAACACCAGCAGATATCTTTTCTCTAACCCCCACAAAAGAGATCCAGTGTGCAGTGATGCACATGTAATCAGTGGCTTGGCAACTGGTCCACATGTCTGTTGTCAGGTGGATACTCTGAACAGCACTCTGCTTCAAGGCTTTTCCAAGCAATTCCAGCACGTCGTGATGTAGTGCTGGAACAGCAACTCTGGCGAAATAGTAGTGGCTGGGAACCTGCCATTTTGGGCAGATGGCTGTCACAAATTCCAGAAAACCCACCCCTTCAACAAAAGAAAAAGGGAGAAAGTCCAGTGCTAACATTTTAGCCAGCTTCGCATTGTACAAATGTGCTATTGGGTGGTTGCGTTCGTACTGCCCCTCCGCCCTAAACATGCTGATAATGGTAGGCTTCATGGTTTTCCTTTCTGTTAGGCTCAACAACGCACTTTTTTTCATTGCGGTACTCCTTGCTGTCTCAGGCTGACTCTTACTCTTGTGCCACTGAGATGTTGCTGAGGATGTGGGCGCTACCACTGCACTGCTGGGGACAGGGCTACTTTGTGTACCACTACCAGAGAGAATGTCTCCCTGTCCTTCCTCTTCCACCGTGATCGGATCTTCTACTCGTTTATCCCCACCAACACCTATGGTTGCAGTTTTTATGCCGCAAAGGTGGTCCTCCCAGTCGATCAAGTGGTGTTTTTTCAGATGGGTTATTTGGCCTCCGGTACCATAGTTTGTACCAAGCTTACCCCGACTAACAGAGGTATTACAAATGGAGCATATAGCAATGTTCTCCTCCTTTTCGTTAACCGTAAAGAAGTCCCAAACTGGGGAGCTTAACTTTTGTCTCCTGCTGGAGGTGCCACTTCCAATGCCGGATGAACTGGAGGGTGTGCGTTGACTTTGACTCTGTGCAGTTCCCTATCTACTTCTACTGAGGTGGTGGTTGTGCTGGATGTAGGTCGCTGCCGGGCCTTTGCTAATGCAAATATGGAAGCTGTAGGTGGTGTTGGTGTTACCTGTGTTGGTGTTATCCGTGCCACATCCCTCACAGGAATTTGGGATGTGGTGGTAATGTCGGTCTCCACTGGGGCGGGAGTAATGTCCATGATGACTGGCTCATCATCATCCTGCTGTTCTACATCGACCTCCATAAGTGTAAGGCTTTCTGGAACCTTCCTTTTCCCTAGCCAGGTCTTGGGACGTGTCTCCCTCTCAGACTCAGTTTGTGGCTCCCAAGTGGCATCTAGATCATCAGAAGGGGTGCTTGGCGAAGAACTCGATGGACTAACCCTCCTTTTCCTTGCTGGGGATTTGGAAGACAATGGAAGTTCTGAATGAGTGGCTTCCTCTTCTTCCTCTGCATGAGGCTCAATTTCCTGAACTGCCCCTACTTCGGGAGGAACAACTACTATTGCGGGCGGAGGTTGCGGCTGTTGTTGACCACTTATCTGCTGTGTTTCCTCCTGCGTTGATTGGGTACTACTTTGAGATAGCGATAAGTTTATCTCAGGCTCAGCATCACTGGTTTCCACCATTAGGCTGGCTACCTCTTCCACACTCATGTGCTTGGGCCTGGGTTGGTGGGTTGGGCCCACTGATGCAGAGGTGCTGCCCCCAGCTTGCCCCCCGGACACCGCTGCTGCAGGTGTAATTTTTGGTTTCCCAAAAAAGGTATTGGGCGGCACACTAGACTTAAGTGTCACTTCCTTCTTCTGTTCCTTCTTCTCAATAGCAACTTTCTTGGTACTGGAGGACCTGGTACCTGCTTTCTTTGGGGCCATCTTTAGATGTCAGCAGCACTCAGTTGCACAAATTGCAGAGATGTCTGGTCAGGTCACACGTCACGTCGTGTACAGCAGCAGGACGTCTGTCTGGCAGTACAACGGGCCGATGATGACACACCTCCTCCTCAGTCTTTTGTGCACCTAAAAGCAAAAAAGCCAGAAGAACATCAGTCAAACGTGGAATTTGTTGTGCTTCAATTACTAATAGTACAATCAAACAAATATAATATATAACTTAGTGTGTGGTGGTCACAATTATTAAATTAATTTTAGTAACTCTGTGAACAACAACAGTGTAGCCATTTATGAGACTTTGACAACAAGGGCTTTCCTGGTGTACTGTGTACACTCAGGAAGAATAAGAATAGCAAAGAACAAAAACAAAAATACAAGTGTAGTGGAGCCTGTTTGGCCTTAATTTGTGCATCACGTGGGATGGATGCAGCATCAGGAGCTGCAGCTGGCAATGGGGATGGATTTGGAAGCAGTAAGCCAAGAGGAACAATGGAAAGACACGCTGGCCTATGTGGCAAAAACAGCACACTACTAACTATCACTACAAAATGGTCCCCAGCCACATGGTCACTCACAGGCACAAGGCACGGAAAGCAATGAACTCAAACAGGCCTATATGGCCAGACAAAGGATGCCTGATAAACAACACAGCTTTAATGCAAAAACGAAAATCCACATGGCTAAAAAGGTTGGAAAGTTACACAACAACCACAACAACAACACATACACATGCAACAAAGGCATTTATTTAACACACCCAAAAAGTGAAATACACCCCAAAACCCACATTTTGCAATTCAATCCAATGCCATCCATGCCCTAAATGATGTTTAAATTCAACAGACACCACAGAAACAGTTGTTTCATGCACCCATGAGTACCCCTGGGCCTACTGGCTAAAAAGGCCTAACGCACACTAAAAAAGTGAACCCCCCCCAAAACCACATTTTACAATTCAATCCAATGCCATCCATGCCCTAAATGATGTTTAAATTCAACAGACAACACAAAAACTGTTGTTTCATGCACCCATCATGATTGATGAGTACCTCTGGGCCCACTGGCAGACTAGACCACAAGCTTGGAGGCCTATGGGAAAAGCACAGTGGCTGGTCCCACAAAATGGCTGCCACCACATGGCCAGGCCACCCACAACAACAAGAAAAGGAAGACAAGACAGACAATGCAGGCCTATGGCAAAAGCACAATGCCTGGCTTCACAAAATGGCCGCCACCCACATGGCCAGGCCACCCACAATAACAAGAAAGTGAAGACAAAGGACAGGACCAGGAAGTTGTAGACTCTGGGGAACTTCCTTCCTCTTTAAAAAAATTGTAAAAAAGAAAAATGACTCCTTGCTCAAAAAACTACAGCCAAATGACAACCTGAGGAGTTTTTTGAGCAAAATGAACAAAATAATCATTTTCGAGAAGGTTTTATGCTGATCGAGAGATATTCTTCGCCAGATTGCAAATTCTGCGTCTTCGGCATCGCAATCTTCACAAAAAGTCGTGATCGCGCGCGCGAAAACGCATATTGAGCGCGCGAAGAAGAAAAAAAGTGTAAGCCCGCGTTGTCGAGCAGTGCGGAGTTGCCAAAACTCCGCGAGCTGAACACCCAGGGTTACCTACTGTCTGAAAAGGCCTATTTATTTAACACACAACAAAAAACTGAAATACCACCCCAAAAACCACATTTTGCAATTCAATCCAATGCCATCCATGCCATAAATGATGTTAAAATTCAACAGACAACACAGAAACAATTGTTTCATGCACCCATGATGACTACCTCTGGGCCTACTGGCAGACTAGGCCACAAGCTTGGAAGCCTATGGCAAAAGCAAGCACACTGTCTTGCTCCACAAAATGGCCGCCACCCACATGGCCAGGCCACCCACAATAACAAGAAAGTGAAGACAGACAATGCAGGCCTATGGCAAAAGCACACTGCCTGGATGGCTCCACAAAATGGCCGCTAGCCACCCACAACAAAAAGAAATGGAAGACAGACAATGCAAGCCTAAGGCAAAAGCACACTGCCTGCCTTCACAAAATGGCTGTCACCCACATGGCCAGGCCACAACAACAAGAAGCATAAGCCAAGGGGAACAAAGAAAAGACATGCAGGCCTATATGGAAAAAGCAGCACACTATTAAACTACCACCACAAAATGGCCCCAAGCCACATGGTCACTCACAGTCACAACAGGCCATGGAAAACAATGAACTCAAGCAGGCCTATATATGACCACACAAAGGAGGCCTGCTAAACAACACAGCTTTAATACAAAAATGCAAAAACGAAAATCCACAGGGCTATGAAAGGTTGGAAAGTTACACAACAAGCACACACACACATCCAACAAAGGTATTTATTTATTAACACACACCCAAAAAGTGAAATACACCCCAAAAACCACATTTAGCAATTCAATCCAATGCCATCCATGCCCTACATGATGTTTAAATTCAACAGACACCACAGAAACATGCACCCATGGGTACCTCTGGGCCTACTGGCTGAAATTACAATCAAAGAAAAACAACTAGGCCCCTACTGAAACTACAGGCCACCCAGAACAATACATTTTAAAAACGATGAAAATCCCAAAAAAATGTAGGTACAAACAATGCCCCAATCAAACAAACAAGTACACCAATTCTCCAACTTACTTGTAAAATCTCAAATCCAAAAGTTCTCAAATCCGATCCAATGATATGATGCAGCAGACAGACACAAAAAGTGATCCTTCCAGCTCCAAATCCAAATGAAAGTGAACAGCACATGGACAAAGCACTGGGAGGAGCCTGCTGGACAGGAACAGGAAGTTGGAGACTCAGGGGCACTTCCTTCCTCTTGGAAAAAAAAAGTAAAAAAAGAAAAAGGACTCCTTGCACAAAAAACTACAGCCAAATCACAATCTGAGGAGTTTTTTTGAGCAAAATTATCATTTGAGAAGGTTTTATGATGCTCGAGAGATATTCTTCGCCAGATTGCAATTTCTGCGTGTTCGGGATCGCGATCTTACCAACACTGCCGCCGGAAGTCAGATGGCGCGTCCGAATGACGTGTTTGCGTTCGCACACTCTCGCGGGATCGGGCGGCCGGATTCCAAATCTCGTGGCGCACGCGAACGGATAGGAAATCTCGTCGGCGAACGCAGAATCCCGGTAAGTCGTTACTGCGCGCGCGAGAACGCATATTGAGCGCACGAAGAAAAACAACTACGCTACGTTGCAGATTGCGAGGTATTCGGTGACTACTCGTTCTACTCGAACCGCGAAGTTACCGAAACTACGCAAACTCCGCGAGCGTAGCGTAGTTCACCGCCCAGGGTTAGTTGCATGTGGTCACCTGCGCACTCCCGTGTGCATGTATGAGTGGACTGAGCATGTGTGACCAACTCAACCCAGTAACTGCGCACAGGTAGCCAGTCACAGACAGGTTCTTTAGTAAATTGTTTATGGCTTGTACAATTAGGAATTTTAAAAGAAATTTTCTCATTTCTTTTTGACTATATGTTAAGTCTGTAGCGCTTTATTGTATTTACACTGCATGCGAAAGTTGCACCAAAGTAAAATTTCACGTTGGCTGGGCCTAGGAAGAAATTCAATGTATGCTTGCCTATTCACCATTGCAAATATAGAATTGATTTAATACTGTTGCACTACCTATTGTTTTGTAAGTTTGCTCATATTTCTCTGACTCAGGCCTGCATTAGGTGCAGGCTTTGAACCATCCTGCTTGGCCAAGTAAATTTCTATGCTGGCTAGCAAGGAAACCAAAGCCTTCCTCACACAATAGATCCACCTGGAAGAGATTAAGAGGCTGAATTAATATTTGTCAGACAGACTGAACTCTGTGAAGGCGACAGAGTAAATTACTCTGTCTTCCTGATGGAGTCCCCGCCTGCTGTCAAGGCAGTTCTTGTGAATGTATTGGAACTTTGCCGTACAGATCTATCAAACATGACGAAGCCATATGGTAAAGTTTCAAAACAATACCCCCCTCACCATGGGAGTCATCTCCCATGACGAGGGGGCATTTTTAGTTTTTTACTGGCCCTTACCTCCAGGGTTGTTCTGGCAATAATGGGCAGTAAAAAACTGCTTTATGTCCCCCATCTAAATTGGGCTGGAGAACATATAGCCATTTCTCTGATGGCCCTTACTCTGTCAGTCTATCAGAGAAGTTTGGCCAGGGTGGAGATGGAGTGGTCTCCACTGTTGCCAAACTATGGTCCGTCCACATATACATTTGGCGGATAAACAATTATATAGTGGTGGTAAAGATGTTCCGTTGCTGTTCTGAAAAGAATGTTCTGAGAAGGTTAAGTTCAACGGTGCAATGCAGCAGGCAGTGTCTAAGGATGGAGTGTCGTCATCGTGGAGCCTCTGGATGAAGTTGCAGTGAGGATTTATATGTTCTCTTTTTTGGAAGTCAAAAATCTTCAGCAGGACGAAGCTGTATGCTGTAGCCAACAGGATTTTAGGAGGCCGGATACCCCTTCACCCAGGGACCCCTGAACAGGATTTGCTGCTGTGGGGAAGTAGGCAGCTGCTGCAAAGTCAGGTCTGACAAGTGATAGACAAGCAGGTTGGTCCCAGCCTTCTCTAGGTTTGCAGAGAAGTTTTTAGGCAAAAATATTCGAAGTCCCAAGTTTGAATTTTAGCTATCTGGGCACCTATAGCACCACCACCAGGACTGGAGGGGAACCACTTAGTGGGTTAGGACTCACTGAGGCTGGGTCCAGGTGTGGGTTCAAGATGATGGGAGCTTGTTATGTCCTTGTGGCTCTGAAAAGGAGGCCAGCAAACTAGGCTCTGGAGTCACTCTGGTGGTCCTGAATACAAGTGAAGAAGCAGGGCTCAAGCAGCAGGGCAAGCCTCAGAGGGTTTATGGCAGGCTCCAGGCAGCTCCAGGCAGCAAAGCAGTCCTTTCAGGTGCAGCAGACATTCTTAAGGAGTACACAGCATGCCGTAGCAGCAGCCAATCTAACCGCAAGTCCAGAAAATTAACTGAAGGGTGGATCTGAGGGTCTTTTTTTTTTTTTATAGCAGGTGCCTTCTTTGAAGTAGTGGAAGTTTCTAGAGGTTTCTATTTGAAGTCTTTGAAGTTTCCTCATTCCCCTGCCCTGGCTCCAAGCTGGCTACATGAACAATACAGTGGTGGCAAGTCCTTTCTATGAGGACAGGGCACAGCCTATTCAGTTGCAAGTGGGGCTGAGTCCATCTCTACCTCTCATTCTGCCAATTGACGGCCCATCCAGGCACTCCCATTCCCGCTATTATGTGACTGTCTGGGAGGAATATACAATGCCAAACTGTCAACTGCACCCAGTCATGTGATCCAGGAAAGGCTGTGGGCACCAAATAGTTTAGGGCAGGAAAATACCAACTTTCTAAAAGTGACATTTTCAAAATTGTAACTTAAAATCCGACTTTACCATTGAAGAGGATTTCTAATTACAATTTTTCAGACACCAAACACAAAATGCTTACCTGTTCCCAATTAAATGTTAGCACTTATTAAATGTAATAAGGCAACCCAATGTTATCCTATGGGAGAGGTCAGGATTACAGTAGTGAAAAATGTAATTAGGAATTTTTCACTACTAACAGGAAATGTAAAACTTAAAGGTACATGTCCAAACTATTAATTACAATGTACCTTGCCGTGTGTGCTACCGGGGACGTACCTTAGTTGTGACATATGCAATAAAAGGGTAGTTTAAGACTTGGCAAGGGGGTTATATTGCCAAGTCGAATTGCCAGTGTAAAACTGCATTCAGGGTGCAATGGCAGGCCTGGAACATGTTCTACGGGGCTACTTAAGCGGGTGGCACAAACAAGTGTTGCAGGCTAACTAGTAGCATGTAATTTACAGGCCCAGGGTATATGGTATGTCAATCTACAGCTGAGTTACAAGTAAATTAAATATGCCAATCAGGTGTAAGCCAATTTTACCATGTTTAAGGGAGAGAGCACAATCACTTTAGCACTGGCTAGCAGAGGTGCACAGAGTCCTAAGGCATACAAAACCTAAATCAGTAAGAATAGGAGTGGCGATGGCAAAACATGTGGGAGTGACCCTGCAGAGAGGGTAAGGTCCAAGAAGTCCCCTGCCACAAATACCAATGATCTGGTTATTCACTCTTTACACATCAATAGCTTGACACATTAAAAGACATAGGCATATGTGGCCACTAAGCAGCCTGCAATTGCTCTGGCTGAAGAGGCTCATTTGTCTCCGTGGGAAGTTGTTAAGTAGAGAAGGCACTGGTGTTGGTAGGCATAAGACACTGGGTTATTAGCTGTGCAGTATGTGAGGCTTGCACAAGTAATAAGCCACAATTTCCCCTTACCGGCAACTAAGTACCCCATTGTAGCACTTGACTTTTTCAGGGTAGAGAAGCAGAGCAGTCCAAGGCCTTCTCAGGGGAGGTACTGTAGGCTATTATTGTCCATTTGCTGGCTCGCAATTATAACACTCAATAAATGATTGTCCAGTCAGTGCCTTTTCTTTCAAAAGGAAAAGTACATTTATTTCACACACTTCTAAATACTGCGCCTTAATTTACAAATATATAAATCAGGCAGATTGAAAATATCTTAGGTGTCATTCTGCAATACCATTGGACCTCTACTGTGTCATGACCCCTACAATCACTGTACCCCTCCACCCCCGCCTACACCAGATAGAGCATTACAATACAGGAGGTATCACTTTACATAAGGCAAGCCTACTTGCTTTGTCATAGGGCCATCACAACAATAATATAAGGCATGCCAGGGTCGCCAAATTAAGTATATAAGACAAGCCTATTGGCTGCGTCAGGGAGTTACAACATTATTAAGACCAATAACTGCATGATTAAAATCACCATTATAGTCATTGAAATCAGTAACTGTGTTTAAATGCTAGCATTATTGTCAATGAAGCATTGCAAGGTTTATCAAATATCTCTGTCAGCAATACATTTCTAATAAAGACTTTAAAATCAACATATGTCTGAGCCTTTTTACACACCTGTAGACCACATTAAATTCAACCATTGACCCCACCCTTAGAGGGCACTACATTCCCAGACTGAATAACAAAAGTTCCAGCCCTGGGATTGCTTTTAAGTAATGATGAAAAATTCTGGAGGTCATGGTTTTTCAGTCCCAGAAACTTAGGATCACTTTAAAATAATAGTCAAGGAGGGGAGGGTTGCAGTGTTCTTGCAGCCCCCACAACACTCCAAAAGTAACTTTATGTTGCCCCGCTGTACAGCACAATTTTATATATAAAATTAGCTGGGCTGTGCAATATGGGGGCACTCCCAGCAAGGAGCAATGAATATTTGAACAGCGGTTCCAGCCTTGAGCTGCATGGCTTTCCTTGATTTTGGTTGGGAGGGTGCCCCAGTCCCATTTGGGACACCCCAAGCATTCTGTACTCATAGGGAGCTGTGGGCGGATTCCCAAGGCCCTGCAGACTCACCGGCTCCCTGCACTCTGCCGGAGCTGGCATTGGGTGAGTTATGCTCCCGCCCATACTGCTCCTTGTGGGTGGGAGCAGAGCAAGTATTCCTCCACAGGAAGTGTGGGTGGGAGGTGTGCCTAGTGGGCTGTGCCTGCCCCCCCCCCAGTCATGGTGAAAGGTGAGCACCTCGCATGCCTCCCTGAAATTGGGAATGGGGTCCCGGGTCCCCATATTGCTTAGCCGACTCTACCTCCTGCCAGACCAGCTTCTTTATTGTCGGGGTCCAGGGATGGGGTCCGGAACTGTGGTCTTCTTGTGTTAGCCCCGGGTACATAGGGGCAATCCGAGCATGGGGAGGGGGCCCACGCATGCCTGCTCCCCCGCCCAAATCAATGCTGCCCCTACTCTCACCCCAGGGGTAGAGTTCAGATGGGCAGTTGAGCCCCTTGCGCTCCATTGCCCACAAGGGGTCAAAGGTCACAATATTTACGTGGCCATAAAGAGGGTCCTGATGGGCCAATTTCAACGATTTCGGGCTCATTTCACTCCTGGTGGTGAGCTCTAGCCACTGGGGGTATTTATAGGAGACCCCCTGGCCTAAAAAGGGTGCACTTTGAAGGGACTGGTTTCCCTGGCTCTGCTCCAGCTTTTCCCTTATGCTGTGTCTGTGGTGCTCCTCTCCTCCTGCTGGAGCAAAGAAAGTCCAGATCTTCCCCCAACTGGTCCCTTGGGGTTGTAAGGGAACCTGCCTCATTGGTCCTGGAGAGAACCACTGGTCTTGGCCGAGCCCTTAGTCAATTAGGGCATCAGGGGGCTTGCCCTATAAGATTTCCATGGTTCTGCTGCTGTCGCATTCCAGGTCAAGACTCTCTGTCTCTCTATTGTGCAAGAGCTTTTAGGTGGGGGTGGAACGTTCTAGAAACCAGGCACCCATAGCCAATCTTAGGGCTCCACATTACCCCTCAACCCCTGTCCCAACCCTTCTGCACAGCATGCTGGGACAATTCGAGATGGTTCCATAAATTTTTCCCTGTACACATCTCCTCTGGGCGTCTCAGCTGTGCCCTTAGGGACATCACTGCCAGAGTCTTTCCCACCAAAACTTCAAAGGGAAGCCCCTTTCTGTGTTGGTGCTGGAGGTCTGTCTTCCTCCTTTGTTCAGTGGGCCTAGCCTGTCCAAACCCAATGCTGGTACGGTGTCTCAGCCAATTAAGACATATAGATTTTCTTCCCCACCCCTTACTCCTCAAGGGCTGAGTGAAGCACTGCTAATTACTCCTTTTGTGTGTGGAGGTCTTTGTTCCCTCGGCTGAGGAGCAGGCTAATTAACTGGACCCATCAGGGTGACAAAAAGCCTAGCATCTTATCCTGAGGTGAGCAGAGGAATATGAACATTCTGGATGACCCATAAGGTGTACATGTAGATTTTTGGGACCAGCACATTCAAACTTGGTGCACGTTTCACTCCAGTTTCATACCTTATCAGACTATGCAGGCTAAGAGAAGTGAAACTGTATAGATTGTCCCCTAAGTGTATGATACAGTGACACTGCATATAAACCAGTAAACCATACTGACCTTACGTATGGGTCAAACTAATATTATAAGGCTTACCCCGGGTCAACATCTAACCGTGCAGAGTTGCCTCTGCGACAAGCTTCTTGTGTGCAGTTACCAGGCTGCGCACAACAGTAGTCTCACACATTCAGTCCACACACGTGTGCACACACACAAGTGCACACATGTTCAAGTGTAACTAACCAAGTGCCCCTTACCCTAGCTGCATTGCAGTAGCCTTATCTTAAAAGGCGGACACTGGTGGTAGAAACATGCAGTCCATTTACCATGTGACTCCCTTGGGTGAGACACAAGTAGTGGGACCAAAATCGGGTGTTCACAAAACAAAAAATCCGGATGTACTAAATCGGCAGAACCCAATTGCAATAGTATAGTTACCCACACATGTAATAATGATCCTAGTAATAACAACAAAGGAGAAGGAGCTACATTTTGAAGTGGGGGGTTGCCACACAGTTTCACAAATCTTCACCAATTCTGAATTTTGGAGAGCCAGCAAGACCCAGGAGGACAATATGTATTTCTTAAACTTCAAGTGCAAGAAACACTGGTAGTTGGATCCATCTATGTTCCAAATGTTAACAAATCCACTTTCCTCCATTAACAGTTGAGGATTTTGATCAAATTTGGTAAAACTAGATTGATTGTGGGTGGGAATTGGACCCTTACAGTGCATCCCGTTTTGGACAGATCGTGTAGGCCTCCTTTTACTAATGGAGAAGATCAAAGTAAACTTAGGGATGTAGTGGCTGACCATTCATTAGTAGATGTGTGGAGACTACTGCACCCCCAGGATATGGACTATAACCTTGCTGTCTTGTGCCCATGGAACTAGTAGTATTACTATCTATCCTGTGGCTTACTACTTAAAGTGACTTCTATTGGAATCTTGGAGAGAGGAGTGTCACATCACACTCCCATTCACTTAGATTTTGATGTGGGGCTGGTTGCACCTCCCTCTAAACATAGCTGCCAAGGTTTCAGATTGCTATGTGTGACATCTTCATAATTTCAGTGCAATTATGAGTGACACTCAATGACTATGAGTGACACTTTCTCGCGAGCAAAATCAGGCAATGAAGATGAGGAAAACATATAACTATCAGAAACTACACCCATTTGAGCAACAAGAAACTCTAAGATCATCTTAAAACTGCTGAAAAGCACCAGAAATGGAAGGGTACTAACTTCTCAGGAGGGCCTGGTAATGATAAATGAATGCCAAATTGCCAGTTTATTGAAGTAAAAGAGATTGTGAAGAAGTGCACCACAGCTGCAGACCCCGGACCCCTGAATCCAAGCCATTCTCTATCCCACGTGGGACCCGGCCGATTCGAGTCTCCCAAACAAGATGTGAGATGCACCAAACACAGATTCTCAGCTGCCTCTATCATAAGTTAACAGAGAGTTAACACTGACAGTCTGAGTCAGCTGAGTGACTCGTGGACTTGAGCCGCTGCAGACAACAGCATTGATTTAGGGCAAGCCTCAGAGTGATGCTGAGGTCACTGCCTACACAGCCCCTTTCGACTTCAAATCCTGCCTGCACAGCCCGGTGTAGCAACATATCCAGTCAGCACAGCCTTGTGTACCTTCCACAACGCTGCCTGCACAGTACGTTTCACCTTCAAATCCTGCCTGCCTCACCCTGTGCACCATCAGACCCTGCTTGAATAAACCTGTGCACCATCATAATGTGCCTGCACAGCCTCTTGCACTTTCATACAGTCAGAGACCCTTCCACCTTCATACACTGTCTGCACTACACCGTGCAACCTCCGTGGCCTCATCTGCACTGCCCATGCTCTTTCATAGTTTGCATAGCACTTTCCACTTCCACACGCTTTCTGCACAGCCCTGTACACTTCCCATAGCTTCTCTGCTGGAGCCATGCATAGCTTTACGTATTCATAGCCTTGTCTGCACAATCACAGCACCCCAATACACGGTCTGCACAGACACAGCATCCTCCCGAGCCTTGCCTGCCCTCTATACCCAGCTGCTGAGACATTACTTTGAGCCTGTACCTCCTCTATGTAGTCCTGTGCACTTTCCATTTGCCGTTAGCACAGCCCTGTCTGCTCAGCGCTGGCTGTGACGATGTTCTGTCTCCAAATACACATCTGATCCCCCCCTACTCCCTATGTATGTGGCGGTAGTACAGTGCCGCTACTGCATGTGCATCATTCACATTCTGGGGCATATTTACAAGCCCCTTGCGCCACTTTTGCGCCGCCGTTGCGTCACGCATGTGACGCAGCGGCGACGCAAACCATGCGCCGCGTTGCGCTATATTTACAACGTGACGCATCTAGGGAGATGCGTCACGTAGTAAACCCCTGCGCCACATGAAACCTGCGTCAGGTTTCATGTGGGCGTACCGGCGCTGGGGGGCGTTCGGTGCAGGAACGCCGGAAAGTGACGTAGTGAAATCTACAAGATTTCACGCAGTCACTTTTTCGACGCTGGTGCGTCAAATCCTTACGCCTGCTTCAAGCAGGCGTAAGAATTGACGCACCATGTTAGGGATAGGAAGGTTGGAACAGTGCTGGAGTTGCGTCGCGCTTGTGACACAACTTCAGCACTGCACCAACCTTCCGCCGGCAGATGCGTCACGCATCTGCTTATCCTTGCGCCACGATGCGCCGCATTGTAAATGCGGCGCATCGGACGTGGCGCAAGGGTAAACTTGCGTGACGCATTTTCCCTGGCGCATCCCTGCTGATATGCAGGGATGCGCCAGGGAACGTAAATATTCCCCTCTGTGTGCACATCCCTGGTAGTGTCTCTGACCCGTACCTTTTGCACAGCGCGTGTACCTTCCATTCCCTGTCGCCACAGCCCCATGCTCCATCCAAACCCCAATAATGGGGCTGCAGCAGCACCCGATCACACCAGCCGCACGGCTCAGCCAGCCTGTCACAGAGCAGCTCTGCTGAAGTGACAGCAGATGCTCGGCGCTGCAAGAAACTTGGACTAGCAGTGCAAGTGGGCACCACAGTGGCTGAGGCTCACCGGACCAAAAATGAGTTAGTGTTGAACCGACCAAAAATGAGTTAGTACTGCCTCGCAGCAACTCACTATGACTAACCGCGCTGACAGACGTGGCAGCAGATGACGAACGATCACATTCATGACCCCGGCCCGCCGCGCTAAAAGCAAATTTTTATAAAGCATTAGTATAGCAGCATAAGCAACTAGGATTAGTAACCAGTCACTCCAGGCTCTTACTTTTACAGCAGCTGCCATGGAGTGAGACCACGAGCGGCAATTCGGTAAACACGCACCGTGACGTGCGCTGCCACTCCAACTTAATTTCAGTCGGTGACGGTACATTAGCAGCACTCCTGCTTTGACAGCGGAGGAGAAGCCGTAATGCGGGACTTTGCATTTCAGTGCAGTGATGCGGACCACCGCACTGAAATGTGTCAGTCTAACGCTTGATGTGTGGTACTTGGCCGGGATGTCTAAAGTATGGAGAATGGCCACAGGCAGATATTTGTTGCATTTGGAAAAATGACTTTTGCAAGGTCTCTTGAATGATTACATTGACACGAACAAGGATTTAATAAAGTCAGCCCAAGTATTATGGGTGGCAGATAAATCAGTGCTTAGTGGGGAACTGTTGCAGCACGCAGCTCTGCATTATAGACATAGAGGTGAGATACAGAAATAGTTGGAAGCCAAGATCCAAACACTCATCTGTAACCACAAAACATCTGTACCGGGCCTGTTGAAAGATCCCCTGACAACTCAATATGACCATAGTTTTCTCTTCATAACAGAGGCCTAATAGGTCTTATCACGCTTAAGGGTCAAACAGTATGAATTTGGTGAGAAGGCTGGATGACGGTTTACAATGCAGTTAAGCCAGCAAGAGGACTCCTGATTTACTCATGAAGCCAATAGACAGATCAAAATTATTTGCAAAGTACTAGACCTATTTGTACCACTCACAACAATTATGTACAAGATAGCTTTCTTGCGTGCTAAAATTACACCGAATGTCTGAAGACCTACAAACAGAACTGGAAAGGGAACTAGCTTTAAATGAGATACCAGAGGCTATCAAGGACATGGCAGCGGGGAATTCACCAGGTGAGGATGGCTTTCCTGTGGAATTTTACAAAATTAATGACGTTCAGATAGCGGCTATTCTCTATGCCATGTTAATAAAAGGAGATGACACCAAAGGTCTGCGGACTGAATTTAGTAGAGCTTTAATTACTCTCCTACCTAGCCTGGTAAGGACCCTTTATACTATTCGAAGTACTTGCCAATATCCATGTTAAATGCAGATATCAAAATCCTCACCAAAGTCCTGGCTTATAGACTGAAGAAAATCATAACATATCTGATACATCCAGCGCAGGTGGGTTTTGTACCAGGGCGATCCTCTAGTGACAACGTGAGGATGCTCTCATACATTCTATAGCAAATTCTAAAAGATGCAGATCAGAAAATAGCAATTTTATGTGCTCGGAAAGAGCGATCGAATGTGTGGAATAGGGTTATCTATTTCGAGTCATGTCCAAAATCAGGATAGGCCTGGCATTTATCAGAAGAGTACAGCAGGTATATAAATCACCAATGACTAGGATTAATTGTGGGGAGTTTGTGTCATATGCGTTTATTACATAGTACTAAGCAGCGTTCCCCCTTTTGCCATTGCTATTTTTACTGGCTGTTGAACAACTGGTGCCAGCAATCAGCCAGGACAATAGAGTAGAAGGCATTGCTATATTAGTCAGGTCTCAGAAAATATTTGTCTATGCCAGTAACATTCTGCTTACTCTATCCAACTCCCCTTTGTTGATTCTGACCAATCTTCATAGTATTGAGTCTGTATCTGTGTTCTCAGGTTAGAGTTAATTGGTCGAAGAGGGAAGTTTCCCAACACTGGAAATCATTGAATAGGTGACCATCGTTGTCTCTGGGTCCTCACAAACCTCAGTTAAATAGGCATCCTGGTTAATAGAGGTCTGAGTAATATGGTCCAAGGTAATGTTAAACCTCTGCTTAGTAAAGTAGTTATGGGCCTGGACAGTCTTAGATAGGTTTATCCTCTGAGTCTGGACAGAGCTCAGATCATCAAGATGAACGCAGCGTCATGTTTTAATTATGTCTGTAGGACGCTGGCCATGACTAGATCAAGACCCTTATTAAAATACATTCAATCTGTAATCAAGAAGTTTGTCTGGGACAGGGTAAAAACTAGACTTAAAGAAGAGGAGCTTTAGGCAACCCCTGCAGCTTATTGTCTGCATTTACCTAAAATGTATTCATACTATTTGGCACATAGACTGGCCCCTTAGCCTGTGTCTTCCATGATGAAAGTAGGGTGCTGGCATAGGTGACAATTGAAAACACTCTTAATGGTTACTGGTTCAGGCAATACATTAGGCATTTATGGATATGTTAAAGGCATTGCCAACTTCCACAATGAAATACTGAATGTTAAAAGGTAGTGCTCAAAACAGTTCACAGATTACCTCAGACACATTCTTATATATATATATTGATGCCCCAGTGTGGAACAACACTTAATATATGGATAAGAGGTGGACCAGTTGTTTAGAGTACATACGATGGGGCAGGGTTGAGGCATGTTAAAGACTTAAGGCCTGATTTAGATGTCGGCGGACGGGTTACTCCATCACAACGGTGATGGATATCCCGTCTGCTGGAATATAAATAAATCCCATTATATCCTATGGGATTTATATTTTCTGCAGTTGGGATATCTGTCACTGTTGTGACGGAGTAACCCATCCGCCAAGATCTAAATCAGGCTGTTAGTAGTGAATGGTAGACTAAAGACCTTTCAGGAGATTACTCCAAGGAGGACTGGGATACTCGTCTGAGACACCATGGGGAAGGGTTAAGAGAGGCAAGGTTAAAACACCACAGGAATGGCATAGATCTAACTTAAGCCCTGATTTCATTGGACACCACAGAAACTATATAGATTTACCATGCACCCTAAAAATGGACATTGGTGTCCAGGAGGGTGTGGATAATTTGCACATTCTGTAGTCTTGTCCTTTCCCTGCAACTTATTGGAAAACAATACAAGCAGAAATGGGACATGTATGAGGTCATGCCATGCAACTTAATGCTACTGCTACACAATCCCTTGAACCTGATCTCCCAAACCATAGATGGTGGTGGTATGCTACAGATCTATTGGTTGGTAATCTGTGTATCTTGCATCACGGGAGATCCAAAATACCGTTGGTACAGATGAGTGACACAAGGAGCTAGCAAACATGGCTGGTTATAAAAGGTTAACAATTTGGGGATATTTCTTTACCTGAAAAGCGAATAATAATATAATCCTTGACCTGCACTAGGGAAATTGATGATTCTACTGGGGGTTTTCACTCTCAATAGAGTTTGAAGGTACATGTTGTGACGTGTATCAGGGAGTGTGTATGCTTACAAGTTTTTCACTTTGATTGCATGTACTGCAGTTAATCATATATTGGTGCTGGAATTCTGCAAAATGTACATGGGGAGATCATGTTTTAGAATGTGCTGACCGAGGAGACATCTGCAAATTGTATTTAGAAATATCTGGCGGTGTGTATTAGTGCTATGTGCCTACCTTTGTACTATATTTTGTGATAAAAAAAGAAATAAAGATATCCTATTTATAAAAAAGTATTTGATTGCAGGGCACACATATTTATTTTTGGGTGATTAGTGAGTTTACTTCACTCCATCTTTACTACTAAAAAGCTGGAATGCAGTTAATGATAAATGCTCTCAAAATATGGCAGCAATGGGGATGACTGACGCCCTAGCAGGTTGTTGGACGTCTGACATTTGTAAGTGGAAACTTGCACAGATGCTGGCCGGTTTCATTAGTTTAGACGTCGATGATTTCCAAACTCAGAGACGTATGTGTTCTGAGGGTCAGTGACAAACAGAATTCTGCTTTTATCAATTGGGAAATGTGTGTAATATTTCTATAAGAATGTATTTTTCTTGGAAATGAAGTTATTTAAAAACAAATGAATTCTCAAATTTGTAAGACTTGTAAAAATTAGGGACCCTAAACCCATCTTCTGTGCATATACGCTTTAGATTTATACTCCTGCTCAATTTAACAACATCGATTATTAATAGGCTTCCCTCAGCTGACTGATTTCTTGGATAACTTGAGGATGGTCAACTCTGTGATCATGGGCTCAAGGATCTAGGTAAGCAAGGCAATGGTTATTTTCCACATCCACTAGGTTGTTAACAATGCAAGAAATATATATAATCTTTTATTTGATAGTGATCGCCACAACACTAATCTGTCGACACTCCACTCAAATCAAACCACTCAGCTGAAAGCCAGTATGTTTTCCCCAGCTTTTCACCTGGAAAAGAATTCCAAATAGGATGCTAGCACATTCCTTCCAAAACTCCATCTCTCCCAAAGGAGAACACTGTTGCTTTAACTACAAAGTGTAATACATACTTATCCCTTCATTACCATAACTGCCAACATTTATGGTCTGCAAAGCGGTAGACCTAAAAATCAAGCCAGCTTTCCCTTTGACTTGCATGGAAGAGGATGATGTTTTAACTGCCAGAAAGCAATATAATGAAGCCATTTTTACCTATAAATAAAGAGTGCAATTATGGGTACTGCAGCAAGTGCACAGCCAAGTACTATCATAGTGCCACCACCAACAGCATGGGGTTTAAGCTGCATGTGTTTTACACTGTAAACATTGCCACATGTCCATCCACGTTCAGAAATTGGCCTTAACCCTAATGCTATGCTGTGGTCCATATCATCACTAGTGGGCCCTTACAATCCATCACCATTGGTCTTGAGTGCAGATAAGAACTCTGGATCCCCATACTAGCTCCACCTTTTCACCCATAACCTTCTCCAGCTGAGCAGAATGTGTTCCTGGCCATTATTAGATGTCCAGGGACAATAAGCTTCCCTGTCCAACTCTTTCAGACAAAAAGCCTTTCACATCCTCCCTTAAAATGGTAATGGCAACCATCAGCAGAGAGGAACAAAGACCCCATCTGTATTGCACAGGTCTTGGGAGCTTATGTAACCTATACACACAAACCTGCTAAAAATACAAGAAAAAAAACAAATAATGCCACTAAGGGATTACACTCTGAAACTCTTAAAGATAACGTTTAAAGAAGACCAACCTTTTCTTTGCAACCAACGTGGAGTCCTGGCTAGAGACATTTGATGCTCAACTCAACTCAACACAACAAACCATCCAGAAACCCACGGTGGTCAGGCTTGATGCTTCCATATCTATGTCTCGCTCTGAGGTTTCATAAAACGTGCCATTAACATTTACTGAAACTGAATCATTATGTTTCAAGCCAAGGACAGGGACCTTCTTACCTGCAAAGACATTCTTCAAAGTCTCCAAGAGATAAAGCTAATTACTGCTGCTGAATGCACTACTCCTACATCCTTCAAACCCCACCCAAACACCAAGCTGCCTTTGTCATCCACTACATCCACTACCTATGACCACCACTCATTGCCACGAGGGGTGGGTATAATTGGCATAAATCGCTCTAGCATAATTACTTGCAATTACTATGAAATTACTCGCAATTATGCATAATCATCTGAGAAGGTTAATCCAGTTTTTAGTGCTTTTTTCTTGGTGGAAAGTGCACCCTTGCGTCCAAAATGGGCTCGAGGATGCATTTTGTGCTAAGAAAATAGCACTAAATGCTACATATCACAAAAAGTAGTAGCCAGCAGACGCTCACTCTCTATTAGCTTGTTGTTTCTGTGCTACTGCAGTAGGATCTTTGCCCCAAATGATTCGTAATCACACAAGCTAGCATAATTGCATAATTTCAGTAATTCTGCATCACAAGAGTAATGCATAATTACTGAAACTACTCTGATTACTCCGGCATAATCAGAATTTCGCCCAGGCCTTATTGCCACTCCCTCATGATACTGCATTACCATATGCCTCCTCTACAGCCCCAATGTGCTTAGCACTCACTTGACACCCACTCTCTTGACTACAATTCCAGTTGGATTTCCCACCAACAACAATACAACAGCACTACTACATTCGGTACCTGAACACTCTAAATTTCAGGTATTAGCACTTGCCCCAAATCCTGAGCTCAACCTGAAACTAGGTCAGATCAACACCAGTTGTGCCTTGAGGTATTCCCATCACTTCCACAACCTCCATTCTGAAAATAATTTTGAATTAGTTGGCCTTACAGAGACATGATGAGGAGACAACGCAATTACTACCCTTGACAACCTTCTGACCAAGTCAAAAGGTCTTACTGAGAAACAGACCTCTAGGTAACTGTTGGGTTCACCAACCTTTTCTCCACTATGATTCGGCTATACCCGATGTGTTTAAGAGCAGCTATTGAGAACCCAGTTACATACGTTTTCTGGAAATATCTTTATGTTTGCCACAACTTGAGCCAGGTACCTGAGTGCCATTATTTCTCTCCCTGGCAGTGTGAACAAATGAGATCAGACACTACATTTTCTGGGTCACTACGAGAAACCTGATTATTATACCTACTGCTACACAACATACCTAATTAGGCATTGTCACCTTTCTTTTGGCTGTGTATCTTGAAAATTCCAGTACAATGCAGAAAGACTGAGCGAGATTAGCTATAACCCCTTTGGATGTCAATTTCCAAGCACTAGAGTTGCCATCAGATATCCTACAATTACCCCACATATGAGGACCGTTAGGAAAATCCTTCTTTTTAGGTGGAGCCTACCAGAAAGCGCAAGCTGCCTGGTTGCAAAAGACAGCTTATGGGCTCACCAAGAACATACAGGGACTTGAAGCCTGCTCATTGCTTACCATTGGTTGGCATAACTATCACTCTAATTTTCCTGCTTCTTATTTGATGACTTTTTGTGTCCCAGCTTGTCAATCTTGTGTTTGACCCTCACATGGATCATATCCTCTTTACCATCTCTCTGATTGCCAGGCTTCTACGCTTCCATTACTTGCGTTTAGGTAGCTACTTTTTTCGTTTTATTTCAGCACTCCGTAAAGTGAACATGTTTTTAGCAGCCTCTCTCATGTGCTTTTCTTTCCCATCCATGTTGCTCTCTTAACCGTGTACTTTTCTGCCCCACCCACACTTATGTTGCTATCTCTCGTCTGCTTGCTCCCCCATGCCCCGTTTACTCTATTTTCCCCATGTATTTCTCCCTTTGCTACAATGTAGAAGTGGAGGACGATTAGGGGTCACCAAATTTAGTTTCGTCGGGTGCTATCGGAGGAAAGGCCAGCCCTGTGTGTGAGCAAGTGTCTTGCAGAAAATTCGCTCTGGGTGGTCTGGAATGTCCTGGTTACTTACCAGTAATCTTCATTACTCTGAGTCCTGATCTTCCCTGACACATTCCTTGTTCCCACACTCTCTCACAGAGGTGGGATTGATTATGGTATGATTTCTGTTGTGTTTTTACTATGCTTGGTATTTTGAATGGAAGGGGTGTTACGGTTCCCCTGTATTGGATGGGTAGGTAAATGGCAGCCATCTTGGGGGAATTCATTTGTTGACTAGGGAATATGTTCTGCAGTTTGAAGATAACATCTCATATTTAAAGATTGGGTTAGGGAAGATGGACGAAGAGGTAATGCGAGCGTGGACCAAAGGAGACAGTCAGTGGATAACTTGGAGACAAACTACAGCTTTCATTTACATGTGTGACTCCTCCTTTCAGCATTTTATCATCCTTTATATTTTAAATATGGCCTTTAGCCACGGAGTAGTTTTTATTATTACTGCTCGGATTGGTCATATTCAAGCCGTCTGAGCATTCTAATATTTTTATTTATATGATCTCACATTATCACTATACCGATCTTTGTTTTTATTCCAGCTTTAGGAAGATATATGATTTGATCAATTACAGTAGGAGATAATCTCATCCAACATAGTAAATAGAAGACAAGGGGGCGTATAGGCCCTCGAGAGGCTTGATGTGACTTTTGTTTAGATTATATATCAATCATTCTGTGAAAGAAAGAATGAATAGAATTATAATAAATGCATATAGTACCCTGCTAAATCAGTTTAAACATTGAGCGGGCTAGATGCTGACTCCACTGTAATTTATCAAAGCACTCAAAGTGCTATCAGTTTTCAGAGCTCTTTTCATACCATTCTTTTCACTGACTGCTGTGCAAGTGCAGCGTATTGTAGAGACAGCAAGTACTTTTGTGAAACCTCAGGCATATGATAGCGAGCCAGCACCGTACAAAGCCTATGTGACAAATTAGAAAAGCGCTCCGTCGTCCCAGTTCCGAGCAGGCTCGTTTAGTATGTGCATAATTTTAATGTTGTGTTTCACAAAGATAAATGTATAAATCCAGACTAAAATGGCTCTCAGAAGCCAATTTACCAGATCAAAAGCCGAAGAATTCTTGTGTGCCTAGCATTTATTTTTCACATATTAAATAGAATATCATTTTAAGTGCTCGCAAACATCTTTTTGCAGAAAATGAAAGCCTGTATGTCAGAGATCGGCTGGGTAGTTTAGCTCTGAATTAGACCGTCGGTCACCTCCTGGCGGCCATTTTAAATCTGTCCAAGGTCCGCAAAGGTAAACAAACTGTACTATCGGAAGTCACAGATGGCCCCTTTAAAAGTAGTTTTGCAGCAATTTTGCAGCTTAGTTTACTTTATTTTTGTTGTTGTTTATTTGGGTATCTTGGTGCTAAAACACACAGAAATCGCTGAACTGAGGCTGACTGCGGTTCACGCAGTGGGGTACCTCAAAAGCGCTGCCACCTTAGTGCCACAATAGGCACACCACCACCCCTCTAGTTGAGTGGACCCCGGAGAGGAGTCCCTCAGCTCGGCGCGCCAGCCGCATCACTTCCGGTGCCCAGAGGGTAGGGGTGAGGTATTTATACCTGCCCCCGCCCATCTGGCGCCCTCTTTGGCTCGGGACACGCCCTCGTCGTATTGCGCCTGAGCGCCGGGCTCCGATGCGTCGGGATTTTCCGGTTAGTCTGGGCCTCCCCCTCCCTTGGAGGCGGTGGTTGCAGTTTCCCATTGGGATATTGAGTGCCTCTGCTTGCGTTCAAAGAGATGGAGGGCTGCCCATCAGTCCTCAATTTGCCACGACTTAGGCGCGTCGTGTGTGTTTGTGTGAGGGAGGCATCCGGGCGTTTCCGGGGCACGCGGGGCTGTTAGAAATAGGGATAAGGTTTGTTGCACCCGTGTTGTTGCCCGATTGCATTGTGGTACCTCGAGCTCCAGATGCTGATTGCTGGGGCCTGATTTGTAGTAGCGCGTCAGAGTGCGGTATTTTCTGCCACAAATTGCTTCAGTCAAGTCCAGCTGGCCAGTGAGAGAGAGGCATTGCATCACTCCCCAACCCCCCTTAAAGAGCTTCATGGCTGCTGAAATGTCTGGCAGTGGGTTATTGCGGTTTCGTGAGGGGGGGAGGGGTGTAGATGAGCAGCATGGAGGGGAAGGTGGGGAGGTGGTTGCGCCAGTCGAGCCTGGTCGGTCGGCCACCTCGTGAGGTACGGTTAGTACTGGTACTGGTACCGTCATGGGTGCGGGATGCCAGTACAGGCCTGTGGCACACCTCCCCTACAATGCTGCAATGCCTACATGGCCAATGGTTCCTGGGCATTCGACGCCTGAGGCAAGGTTTTTAGCACGTGGTGGATTCCTAGAAGCCACAAGGTGGGGTGTACTTAAGTCGGTTAACACCCGCGCCGCGTTGCATCGTGCTAGGAGCCAGGAGGCATCGTTGGTGATTTAGCTTGAGCTCTGCTGTGAGTGTGGGTCCCTCTGGGGAGGTTTCTTGAGTCCCTGTCAGTGCCTTTAGGGCTGGCTGCCCCTGCGTACTTGGGGCATGCAGGGCTGGGCGCTATGCAGTGGGGGAGCAAACGGAGTGGCACACTTCCTGGATAGGAGCTGCAGCTCTGAGGCATCGTTGTTATGCAGTAGCCAATGGGTATCGCACTAGTGGGCACCGTGTTTTCATTATGTGGCATACATGCTTAACCAGCACAGGTGTGAAAACGTGCTAACGGTTTGGTGTAAATACCTGTCCCTCACTGTTCGGCCAAGGAGCAGTGTCGGTGGTATTTGGGCTGTGAGTCCGGGATCATTAGTTCATAGCAGGAACGTTGGGTGAATAGTGGGGTGAGGGTCCAGCACCCTATATTGCTGGATGGTGCCATTTGGGCCAGTCATTCCTGCCCGGGCGTTTTTACATGCCTAGCCAGGCGATTATGAGTGACAAGGTGAGCGGCCCGGGAGCTCTGCTGTGCTGTGCAGGGTTTATGCCTTTGAGGCAGTGATTTCATGCTGATGAAAGGTAATTGGATGTTCAAATGTATTTCACCGAGAGTACAGTGAACCCCTCAGTAATGCCCGAGGTTAGCCCTGCCTTAAAGGATTTTGCCACCAAGTGCCTATTGATGCCGGTGGTTCCTGAGATGGAGCCTGTTGTGCAGCGCCCACTGGGCAGTGGTGTAGGAGTAGCAGGAATGTGTATCGCTGCCCCGCACCAGCAAGGGGGGAGTGATGAGAGCAGCCTGTTTTGGTGGTGGGGCTCTGCACTATAGGTTGAACCAGATGTTTGGCTGGGTGGCGTCCTGCGCTCGGGAGGGGCAGATGCAGGCCTCCCGTCCTCTGGGAAGAGAGGGCAGTGTTCTCGACAGGCAGGTTTTGCTATGGGTGCATAGAGGGCCAGATGCGGTTTCCCTATGGCCTCAACAGGGCTGCGACGTATGGCACCTGATAAGTTCTGAACCCCAGGTAAGGTTTTGCCAGGTGTCCTAAAGAATAATCTAGGATTCGTGGCACCTCGGATCAGGAGGTCCTGAGTGCACCAGCCTCGGTATCAACCACAATATGACTGTCTCTCGCGACTCCAACGCGGTACGGAGTGAGGCTTTCTGTGTTTGGTGCACCATTGCAAAAGAAATTATGAGGGCATTGCTCCACCTTTCAACAGAGTGCGGTATTTTGAGGGCCCTGAAAGCTGAAGGTTCCGGCGTGTAAGGGACTCGAGGTGTGAGCAACATTGAGCGGTGCCTTTTGTATGGAGATGCCCACATTTAACTGCTTGAGCAATATTGCTCCAGTGTCAGACCAGACTACGTCACATTGATAGATGATGCAACAGAATGCCCTGCACAACTGAATAGCAAAAACAGGGTAAATTAGGTTTGTTTGTCAAGAGTTACACTTCTCTTCTGAGGGGAAGAGTCGGGCTGGGCAGCTTAATTCACACATGTTGGCGGCCAAATAGTAAAGAGAGTAAAGTGTGAGCCAGGCTCTTTCGATTGCCTGTGCTCTGCACGGTCCAAAGAGAAAAGCTGCCAAATGGCAGTGCACGTTCTTACTCCGAATTCGTCTTCAACATGTCTCGGCCGCCCATTTTGTAGGCAAGCACTTTATCTCCTTGCACTTTTCATTTGCTCTTACTTCACCGAGTCAATATTTTGAGGCCTGAGGTAGACGAGGAAGACGGATGCTGGTAACAGTTTTTATATCTGTTCGGTCAAGGCAACTACCTAAATTGTGCGCCGCACAAGGTTTAAACAATTGTGTAGCTTTCAGTTTTCTGCATCATGCGGCGGGTGCTAATAAGCACAGTGTGTGGCTTGTCGGAGCGGTTCTACGTCCGGCCCAGTGGTTGGGGCATGGGTACAGAGCGTGATTTCCAGTCTGATAGGTCTTCGCCCAAGCGTGGGTCTGCTGAGAGCTAGCTTTTATCTTGGCCTCTCTGAGATCGGCAGTGTTGGTGGGTTGCCTGCAGACAGGAAGTGGAAGACTTTGCTGGGAGCCTCTCCTTCGGAGGAGGTCCCTTTATATCTTGTATATGTTCCACCATCCTTGCGTTTTTTCATCATTGCCTCTTCTTGTGCGCAATGCTCCCAGCAGTTAGCGGGGACCTGTGGGAGTCCAGACCCCACCCCCCTCCTCCTTCAGTGGTCATCGGTCATTCTCTGTTGATTTCTGCCAGGTGAAACTGAGTGGCACGATGAGGACTTGGATGTCTGTTGGTACCGCCTTTTCAATGGAAGCCCTTGTCTTGCTGGTTGCTCTGAGCGGAGTATTTGCAGGCGTAAGTAACATTATCAGCTGCCAGTTCAAACGTGCATCACCTTCGCTAATTTATTTCGCTATGTCGCCAGAGAGGGCAAATAATACAAATAGTCCGCCATGCCAGTCAGGTCTAGATAACTCTGGTGATTTAGGTTCTATCTAGAAGAGATCGGAGGTTGTCCTAGGGGCAGCGTTGACCAGGACCTGCAGTTAGACTGGTTTCAGACCACCATTTTAATTCCAAGTATCATCATCGTCGAGCGATATTAAATAGCGCCATACGTTAACCCCTTTGCATCGTACAGGCATAAGGACTGCGGAGTACTTAGGATAGAACCTGGCGCTTAGTAAACCTATATTGAGCACAGGTAAATTTGTTGTCAGCAGGTACACAGCAATCCCCTAGTCGCGCACTGGTATTAAAGCTACCCCATTTTCATTTTATTATTACGATAATGGAATGTTATATTATCATTGCGTCATATGGGTCAACTAACTCAAATCGCGCCATAAGAAGCCTAGCTTCAGCTTCCAAAGTAAATGCTTTAATATAGGCTTCTATTATTTAGTGGCTCAGAGTGCCCTAACGGGCACAGTTGCTACATTTTAATAATTTAGACCTAGGGAATGCTACTTGGCTGCATCCAGGACCTGCAGCTCAGAGGCAAGGTCTTCCGCATCTGGTGCCACGGGCCCCGTCCAAGTCAGGGGTTCAAGTCCCAGAAGCATGGGCAATGGCACCTTTCATTGATCACCTGACTGCAGCACAAGCATACTCTATTTCCATGCAGCAGGCTAGGGATACGTTTTCACCTGTCTGTTGAGACCTACAGCGGGCTGTTCTTTTGGGGGGCTTCATAGCAGGGTTTATCACGCTGACCTAGAATGCATAAGGCCCTATGGACATCGAGCGCACATTGGTCCTCCATTTCTTGCTTTCCAGGTTCCCATAAAGGCGCCATGTGGTTTCATGCTTTAAATCTGGAGGTTTCTTTAGGCAAATGCCACATAAGTGCATGCTTCAATTGGTTAGAATCAGAGATTGGAAGGGGCAATTTATGCAGCCTGTGTCCCAAAAAGGGGTTTAGAGAATAAGTCTGTTTCCGAAGGCAGGTATGAGTCTCCCCACCCACCTCTAAATCACCCAGGCTCTGACTAATGGAATAAAATCTCCTGTACACAGGCCTGGGCAAACAAGTGGAATGCAATTTAGTCGCAGCTTCAGCCAGCTGATTTCATATCGAGTTTCAGAGGCGGGGGGCGGGGGGGCATTGGGGGGTTACCTCCACGCAAATTGTACCCAGTTCACGAGCAGGGTGAGGCAGACTTTGGGGCAAGTTAGCATGACTCCAGGTGTCTCTGCGGGTTTGATGTGTCTTTCTGGTCATTCGGGCCAAGTAGAGCCATTCCCTTCGTGCAACCTGCCTGGGTCTTGGGTTCTTCAGCTGCCCCACCTCAGGGACTTTTCAAGGTATGTCCTTGGTAAATTTTGTGCTTAGTAAGGTTTTCATGACCAAAGCGGATTGTTGTATCTTTTCAGGGTGAAGAGGACGGAAGTGTCCATTAGGTTTCGCCTTTACAGTACGTGTGAAACTTTCAATTGCCTGTGCATCGTTTATTCATATACAATGTATTGAATCAATTTAAATAATTACTGAATTATCTAGTGCAAGCAGCGGAGGCTCGCACACCAAGGCAGCTGCAGCAGTGAGTGTTGCTATGCTGCAAGGATATGAAGGATAAATAGGGCGGACAGGTATTGCTGGGGTGTCAGCCACATGGCAACTTGCAGGTTAAATGGTGAGCTCAAAAGGGCACAGGAGGGGTCTTGGCAATGGCAAAGAAAACCTGGACCGATTTATAGTCTGGGTTCGACCTCATGGTCATAGGATCAAACCCCGTTGGGTTCTTCAACCTTTCACCCCCCTGAGGTTGTCAAAAAGAGTATCAGCGAGGGGGTAACAAACGTCCCTTATTCAGCGCCAACATGCTTATAGGAGCACGTGCGCTTCATAAATATACAATCATGTTATCTCCGACAATCACTATACACAGATAACTGGAAGAGAGGAAAGTAAGGCGGGCTGGATGTAACTCTTACTCCCACCTGCACTGGCACATCTTGTAAGGTGTTGCTGGGGCAAAGGTATTGCCCACCGCCAGGCAACGTTGACAACCCATCCACACTAAGCCGATTGTTTAAGTTCATCCGGGGCCGCATATACACAGCCCTGCAATAGGCCTCTGTGGTTGTCAGCGCCTTGAATTACCAAAAGTACAACCGGATAGGAGCAGATGGGTTAGCCCAGCTAGCAGAGGTGTCACAGGAGGGATTTATGGGCACATGGGTTTTTCAGGCAGCACGGCCCGCGCCGTTGACACAAATTACCACTGAGGGTGAGCAATTGAGGTAACCCAGCTACCCCAGCTAGCAGATCTAGTCAAGTACTCAAGCTGTAGAGGTCAAAGGGCAGTACAAGCCGAGACAACTACTGCGTCAAATTTAATTTAATTTTAACACTGGGACTAGGGCTGCAAACTCCGTTCACGGTACAGATGGAGAAGGAAAAGGAAGTGTGTAGATACCGCTAAGTTTTAATATGGTTAAACTAAGGAAGGGACTGACATGGTGATGCACAAAAGGCAAGTACCCACTGGTACTGGATTATGATACAACATTGGTTCAAAAGAGGTATCAATAATTCGGGTGAGGTGCAAACCTACTGGCCAGTTAACGGGAATGTGCTCTCAGCAAAACCAGGGTACCACAGGACGCTTCGCTTAAAGGTTGAGACTGCCTGCCCTATGGCTGGCCCGGCCAGGTCGGTAGGAGTGTTTGCCCGGTTAAGGGGACAGGGTTCTCAAAGGTGTGAGACATGAAAAGAAGCAGAATACTGTAAAGATAAGTGTGATTACAGGGTTCCTGCAATTAAGCTTAAAAAAAAAAACAACCCTGCAGCCAGGTGCGTTGCGTTAGTTTGCCATCCCAAAAGTGTGCTGTGGCTTCAACAGTGTTGAGAAATATGGGTTTGGAGCACTAATGCTGACCATTACAAGAACATTTGCAATCTTATTTAAGAAGGTGCAGGCAAATGTGTCGAATGTTTTAATCCAGGTTCTCAATATCCAAAAGCTTTGGCATCTGTTCGGCACCCTGGTATACCTTTAGCAAAAGTCAGGTTAGGGACTACATATGCTAAAGCAGCCAGTCAGCCAGGTTGGTTGCGTTAGTTTGTCATCCCGAAAAGTGGGCTGTTACTCCAATAGTGTTGAAAATATGGCTTTGGAGCACAAATGCTGACAATTACCAGAACACATTTTGCAGTCAACTTTAAGAAGGTGCAGGTAAATTTGCTCATATGTTTTACGCCATGTCCTCAAAGCCAAAAGCATTGGAAACCTTTTTGGCACTCTGGTATACCTTTAGCAAAAGCTGTATATGGGCTACATACGCTGGGGTGGGGACCCCAGCATGGCGACACAGCATCTGAAGATCGCAATCAGACTGATGGGTTTTGCAGGCAATAAGGACATGAAATGTAGCAGGATATTAGGGGTACCCTTAAAGGACCTGAGGCCTCATCTCCTGTGGGTAGATCTACCTTTGTCTTGGTTTAGATGAGGAGGTCACCTGGCGTCCTCGTAAGGACATGAGACAGCTTAATGCGAGACATGTCACACGACTCTTAAGGATGAGAGGGCTATGCCTAGGTGCTGGTGTGGCACATGATTATCAGTTCAAACCCTCAAATTGGGGACCCGCCAAGTAGGGGGGGTAAACAAGGGCTTAGTTTTATTGCTCTTGGGGTCCTATCTCCTGTTGGCACTGCGCTCCCATACTATTGCAGGTCAGTGGGTAGAGTTAAGGATTGGTTGGCCGCAAGCAATAACTTTAAGGGTATTGTGGCTGTGGTGAAAGAGGGAACAGGAGTTCCCAACTTCCAGTGAGGCCATCGATCAGTTACAGAAGGGTAAATAAAGCCAGGTACAAGCCCACCAAACAGGAGGGCTTGGTTCAACTCAAAGGCAAACGAATTAGAAGGGCTTGGTAAAGAGGCGTGGCCTCTTGTGTGCAAACACCACTGGGTACCCTGATAGGGACGGGGCACACCTATCAGAGGTAGATAGGGTGATTGTCCAGCTAGAAGGATTGGTAACTACAGGTTGAATGAGGTTGGAGCCTGCATTAGCTTGAAGGGTAATAAAGTTGAGCTCCCTTCCAGGGAGGCCATCACATTTCTACGGAAAGGAAAATAAAGCCAGGGATAAGCCCACCAAGCTGGAGGGCATGGTTCAACTCAAATTCAAGTTAAAATAAGAAGGGCTGGGTAAATTAGGCATGGCCTCTTCCTGTAACACCACATGGTATTGATAGGGACGGGGTACACCTGTCAGAAGAAGATAAGGAAATGGTCTACCTAGAAGGGCTAATGGCAGGTTGCAGGTGGTTAAGGAGCATGCCATGGTGGGGGGACCCCGGATATGACGGTGGCCACATCCTGGACATTGGCGGAGTTACAGGGCGATCCGAAGGTGGAAGGGTACGGAAGGGTACCTCTTCAGGAGCACATTAGGGGTGCTGTGCCAAACCCCAGGAGTCTTTACGGCAGGACCCTGGAGAAAAAATCATCGGCGCCCCGCTAGTCCATCGGGCGGTTGTAAGCCTGAGCAACCGGGGCTTGCCTTGCAATGCTCCGCCCTTAAAAGGGCGTGATTAAAGTGGTGGACCGGTGGTTCACAGTATTCAAGGGGGGAATCCCCTCATAACTGGTAACACCGATTGGGTTGGCCACGGTGCAATTTGGCTCTTCAGGCGGGCAGGGCAGCGTAGGTCAGTCACCGCTGCCTGCCCTTGGATCGCCCGTAAGTTAACCCACCACGTTGGCATACTTTTGTATGGAATAAACCTGCAGCAAACTTTTCCCAACAAAATTGTGTTGCGTGATTATTTATTCCAAGTGCATGTTATGTTCTGCAAAGGTGGGGAGGGTTGTCTATATAGGCACTATAACTGCTACAGGGAACTGCCTGCTGCAAGAGATGTAGGAATTCGGAGAAGAGGCAAGTGTTTATCTGATTGTGAAATTTGATCAAATTGTCTTCCTCTACCCTTAGTGGATTTGCTCCTTCCACAGTGCAGCGCTGCCCGCTAGCTGCTGCTGCAGTCCCCTCCTGCTGCTGCTGGCACCTCTGATCTGGAAGTCAGGAGTTCAAGGCTCTCCTCCACCCGCAGGCTCCTGCCTGCACCTCATCCCTGGTGGTCCAGTGGTAGAGTGTCACTGATCTGCTGCTGACTGCCCTCCTTTTTGCTTCTTTCTGTCCGTCTCTCTCTGTTTCTTTTCTTCTTTCAGCCTCTGCCCTTGGTTTTGCTTTCCTCTCACTTTCTTTGGCATCTTTGGCTTTTTTGCGCTTTTCCCCTGTTTTCTCCTGTTTTTTTCTGCACTTTCCCTCGTTGTCGCTGCGATCCCCTGAGGCCCCGCCCCCTCCACTGTCCTTATCCTGCTCCCACATTTCCCCTACCCAGCTGTCCAGCCCCCGTAGCACTACTTAATGGCAGCTGCTGCACGGCCGCGCCACTGGCGCACCAAAGGCAAGCCCATCTGCACCCGTCCATGCCTGAACTGCGACCAGCGCCAGGGACCCTGCCTCTCGGACCCCTCACCGCTATGACGCTAGCACCCTCCTCGCCCTCAACCCAGGAGGACACGCCTATTGCCACCTAGCATCACCGAAAAAGACACATGGACAGTTCGCCTGCCGGAACTGCAACCACACCTTCAGCCACGCCATCACACCAGCTCCCCTCGTCACCCAGCTGACTGAAAGCGCACCAGTCCACCTCAACTACATCCTCCTCATCGTACGGTCCCGCCAAAAACACACCACGGAAATTTGGGACCTCCTCAACGCCACCTCTCCTGACATCGCTTTCCTCACAGAAATGTGGGCCAACCCCTGCTCTGGACCGGACTTCACACCGCCATCCCTGACGGCTGCAAGATCACTCGCAAGGGCCGCCCCAGCCGCTCGGGAGGAGGCATTGCCATCGTCCACAAAAGCACGCTCCAACTGACTTCGCACTCCAATGACCCAACAACGACCGTGGAACACCTCCATTTTCAGATCTGGACCAACCCCAATACCACACCCCGCGGCACCCTCGTCTACAGGCCCCCCGGCACCCGACCGCCCTTCACCGACGCTATCATAGACCTCATTGCACCCAGGCCCTCGTATCTACCGACTACATCCTACTCGGAGACCCTTATCTTCCACCTGGACAACCCCAGCGACCAGAACACCGCCTCCCTCCTGGAGAACCTCACCAACACTGGACTCAAGCAGCTAGTCTCCGCACCAGCCCACACAGCCGGACACACGTTCGACCCCTTCTTCTCCGCCAGCAGGAACATCAGCTACAGCCACACCACTGAACTCTCCTGGACTGACTACCACTGCGTTCCGTTACCTTATGCACCACTGCGTACACCTCGCCTTCGACACACCCACAGCACACCATCATCATCATCGCCCCCCCCAGCTGCAGCTGGACCAAGGCAACCGAAGACCTCCTTGTCAACTCCCTCAGCGCAACCACTCTGCCAACAACCACGGATGCCAACACTGCAGCACACAACCTCCACCAATGGATCTCCAACTGCAACGACACGCTGACACCCCTCAAGAGAAGACCAGGCCTGCAGACACCTCAAGAAGAAATAGAGGAGCAACAAAACCCCAGAAACTCATGCAACCTTCAAAACCACATTTAACACACATAACCTCCTCCTGAAAACCACCAGAAAAATGGCACTCCAAAACAGAATCAATGCCAACGCACACAACAGCAAAGAACTCTTCGCCATCATCAAGGAGTTTGCCAGGCCCAACAGCGAGCCCACAGATGTTCCTCCCTTTAAGACCTCTGTGACAAACTAAGGACCTTCTTCCACCACAAGATCAGGAAGATTTACGACAGCTTTGACACCCTAGACCTGGCCGCCACTCCCGCCACCATTGCACTCGACCAAGCCACCCCTCAACAGACAATGCTTTGCTGGACCCGGCTCATGACAGAGGACACGCTCAAGATCATGAAGAGCATCCACTCAGGGTCCCCGACGGACTCCTGCCCACACCACATTTTTCCCAGAGCAGCCGCCGCCATCACCCCTCAGCTCCATCACCTTCCCCGACAACTGGAAACACGCCGAGATCAACCCCCTGCTGAAGAAACCATCCTCAGACCCGCCGGACCTCAAGAACTTCAGACCAATCTCCCTCCTACCCTTCCCTACCAAGGTCATGGAGAAGGCCATCAGCGCCCAACTCTCCGAGTTCATCTAAACGAACCACGCCCTGGACTCCTCTCAATCCATCTTCTGAAGCAATCACAGCACAGAAACAACCCTCCTCGCTGCCACAGACAACATCCGCTCCCTCCTTGACCGGGGCGAGACCGCAGCCCTCATCCTACTAGACCTATCGGCCGCCTTCGACACCTTCTCCCACCCCACGCTAATCACCAGACTCCACGACGCCGGGATCCTTGACAAGGCTTTGGACTGGATTCACTCCTTCCTCACCAGCCGGACCCAGCGAGTCGGACTGCCACTGTTCCTCTCAGAACCCACAGAGATCAGCTGTGGAGTCCCCCAGGGTTCGTACTTTGAGCCTCACCCTCTTCAACATCTACATGGCCCCCCTCGCAGCCATCGTCAGAAGTCATGGACTCAACATCGTCTCCTGCGCCGACGACACCCAGCTGATCCTCTACCTCACCAATGAACCCTCGACTGCCAGAACCAACTTCCACAATGGAATGAAGGCCGTCGCTACACGGATGAAAGACAGCTGCCTCAAGCTCAACTCGGTATAGACCGAAGTTCTCACCCTGGGACCCACCACATCAGCTGGGATGACTCCTGTTGACCAGCCGCGCTGGGCGTTCCCCCCACCCTGACGGATCACGCATGTAACCTTGGCATCATACTGGACTCTTCACTCACAATGAACTGCCAAATCAACGCAGTTTCCTCAGCCTTCTTCCACACTCTCTGCCTGCTTCGAAAGACATTCAGATGGAACCCTTCAGAATCCAGAAAGACGGTCACCCACGCACTCATCACCAGCAGACTCAACTATGGCAACGCACTCTCCGCCGGCGCCACCCAGAAACAGCTCAAGAAACTACAGTATGTTCAAAACGCCGTCGCCAGACTGATCATTGACATCTCCCGCCGTAGCCACATCATGCAACACCTCCGACAACTCCACTGGCTTCTAGTCAGCAAGAGAGTCACCTTCAAGCTCCTCACTCGTGCCTACAAGGCCCTACACGACGAAGGAACAGCGTACCTGAAACACTGCCTCACCTTCCACATACCGAACAGACACCTCCGATCCTCCCAACTCGTCCTCGCCTCCATCCCCAGGATCCAAAAGACCAGACCCCGAGAAAGATCAATCTCCTACCTCGCCGCCAAGACTTTGAACACCCTGCCCCTGCACCTCAGGCAATCAGCGTCACTGACTCAATTCAGGAAGGACCTCAAGACCTGGCTCTTCGATTGATCCTCCACCGAGTCTGTCTAGCAGCCCCCCTCCTCCAGCACCTTGAGACGCTTATGGGTGAGTAGTCCCGCTTTACAAGCCCCTGGTTGATTGATTGGTTGATTCCTTGTGTAGATGAAATGGCACCCGGTTCCACCACCAGGCAGCAGCTAATAAAAAGGTCCTCTGCCCATGGTTTTTAAGTGAAACATGGGAATCCTGAGTAAGAAATTGCATTTAGAGCAGATATCTCTAATGGGATGATGCTACTGAAAAGGTCCCAATCTGAATTTCACATTGACTTAAAAAGTATACTTTTCTTTTCCGGCATCCAGTGTAGGAAAATCAAGACTGATATACGCTAACTCTGTTTTCACTTCCAAGATTCTTCACTTTTCCGACTGGTTCTGGTTTCTGACCTAAAGAGAGGGGTCAGAAATGTAATTCCCAAAATGGGGATTGTTTCAAAGGACACAGAATTTCTGTTTTATATTTATTCAATTCTAAATGATTGTCTCATCCTTCCGTTAACTTTATCTAGTCAGTCGAAAAGCTGTTCACTGTCATCTGAGAACTGCCCGAGATTTTGAATATTATGTGTGTGTCATGTATGTAAAGTTAAAGGCCATACTCCCAAGATTCGGTGAGATGAGACAGGCAAATCATATACAGGTTAAAAGGTAAAGGTGAGAGAATGGAACCCTGAGGAACTCCAAAAGGATGAGTTCTATACGAGGATGAAGAGGGTAGAAATATAACCTGAAAAGATCTAATTCGTGGGGGATTCGTGGGGACGGTTGGAGTTGGATGGAAGCGGAGGAAGCTGTCTCCGGTGTCGCTGTTACCCTTCTACCATTAAAGAATTTATGACCCACATCTCACCATCTGGAGACCTCCTTCTTCACAATGGCGACGAGTTGGGAGTATAGCGGCACCGGGGACTTCTTGTAAAATCGGCATTATCTTCAAATTGGCGATTTTGATGAATGCCGCGCTGAAGGTTCGAATTGGCTGACTGGATTTCGGCAATCCTTGCGCTGCTGGATTTCACTTCATTTCTTGTGGGTTTCTTCCGTTTTTTGGAGATTGCGGAGAGTAATCGGGACGTCAGCAAAGGACGCCGGTGTTGAAGCGTTGCATTCCAACGACACCCATGTTGCAGCGTTATTGTTGCTATAGCAACTGAAGGAATCGGTGTCGTCATTTCGTGGCATTACGTTGGCAGCCATCTTGCAGTGTTCCTTAGCAACCGAATGCCACTGGAATCAAGCTATCCTGGCTGAAGAGGGGTGAAACCCCGAAACCGGTCCTAGGATGCTTGTTTCCAGTCCAGGGAGGACCTGGCTTGGCAGTTCGGGCTGGACTGTTCCCATGAGGCACAGGGTCAAGACTGATTTGCATATGGCTGGGTTCAAACTGGAATGGCATGGTGAGCAAAAACGATGGATTTAGGCCCAGATCTCTGTACTGGGGTGAATGTATGACATTGTTCTGCATTCTGTCCATCAACTGTTGTTTTTGCATTTGTCACCCCGAGTGGGACAGGTATGCCCAGACGTGGGTCCCGTGTTCTCCATGCCACTGGAATCAAGCTATCCTGGCTGAAGAGGGTGAAACCCCGAAACCGGTCCTAGGATGCTTGTTTCCAGTCCAGGGAGGACCTGGCTTGGCAGTTCGGGCTGGACTGTTCCCATGAGGCACAGGGTCAAGACTGATTTGCATATGGCTGGGTTCAAACTGGAATGGCATGGTGAGCAAAAAAACGATGGATTTAGGCCCAGATCTCTGTACTGGGGTGAATGTATGACATTGTTCTGCATTCTGTCCATCAACTGTTGTTTTTGCATTTGTCACCCCGAGTGGGACGGGTATGCCCAGACGTGGGTCCCGTGCTCTCCATGCCACTGGAATCAACTATCCTGGCTGAAGAGGGGTGAAACCCCGAAACCGGTCCTAGGATGCTTGTTTCCAGTCCAGGGAGGACCTGGCTTGGCAGTTCGGGCTGGACTGTTCCCATGAGGCACAGGGTCAAGACTGATTTGCATATGGCTGGGTTCAAACTGGAATGGCATGGTGAGCAAAAACCGATGGATTTAGGCCCAGATCTCTGTACTGGGGTGAATGTATGACATTGTTCTGCATTCTGTCCATCAACTGTTGTTTTTGCATTTGTCACCCCGAGTGGGACGGGTATGCCCAGACGTGGGTCCCGTGTTCTCCATGCCACTGGAATCAAGCTATCCTGGCTGAAGAGGGGTGAAACCCCGAAACCGGTCCTAGGATGCTTGTTTCCAGTCCAGGGAGGACCTGGCTTGGCAGTTCGGGCTGGACTGTTCCCATGAGGCACAGGGTCAAGACTGATTTGCATATGGCTGGGTTCAAACTGGAATGGCATGGTGAGCAAAAACCGATGGATTTAGGCCCAGATCTCTGTACTGGGGTGAATGTATGACATTGTTCTGCATTCTGTCCATCAACTGTTGTTTTTGCATTTGTCACCCCGAGTGGGACGGGTATGCCCAGACGTGGGTCCCGTGCTCTCCATGCCACTGGAATCAAGCTATCCTGGCTGAAGAGGGGTGAAACCCCGAAACCGGTCCTAGGATGCTTGTTTCCAGTCCAGGGAGGACCTGGCTTGGCAGTTCGGGCTGGACTGTTCCCATGAGGCACAGGGTCAAGACTGATTTGCATATGGCTGGGTTCAAACTGGAATGGCATGGTGAGCAAAAAACGATGGATTTAGGCCCAGATCTCTGTACTGGGGTGAATGTATGACATTGTTCTGCATTCTGTCCATCAACTGTTGTTTTTGCCTTAGCAACCGAAGGCACATCTTTGACGTTCTGTGCAGTTTTCGTCATTACGTGCATGACGTTGGCAGCCAATTTGAATTAATTACCTCGCCCATTGGGAGCTACACGATCAGTCGAGCATCTCTGAAGTTGCCCTGCAGGGAGGCTCTTTTCTACCGCTTCTCAACGGAGGTTGCTTTTCGAGTGATCATCAAGTATTCTGTTCCTTCAGGTAACTGTTTGTTGCTGTTTTATTCGGTGACAGGCACACCTGAGTTACCTGGCTGTTCTTCCAGTGATACTAAATGTGCTTGTCGATTTCGGTGACAGGCACACCTGACTATTTTCGTTTGTACAACTGACTTTGATGAACTTCTGTTTTTAATGATATTTCATGTGCTTGTTGATTTCAGTGACAAGTGCACTTTATCTATTTTGTTGTACAACTGACTTTGGCGAACTTTTTCTGCAAGTATTGAGACTTCTTCTTATTCTTTCAAACCACCAGTTTTTGCATTATGGCAACTATTCAACCACCGCCGTTTTTTTAGCTGATTTGGGTGAACCTCCGATTGCTTGGGATTTGTGGATTGATCTGTTTGAAGCTTATGTGGAAGTTCTTGAGAAGGATGAGTGTTCAGAAGAAAGGAAATTGTCACTTCTTAAACACAGATTAGGTGCTGTGGGGCTGAGAGAATTTAAGAATTTACCGTTGATAGAGAATGCTGATGACATTGGGGTTTATCAATATGCAGTTAAACAAATGCATGAGAGGTTTGGCAGGAAAATCAACGTAGTTATGGAGAGATTTAAGTTTTATTCTAGAGCACAGAAAGAGGATGAGTCTATTGATCAATTTGTCTCTGCTTTGAGAGGTTTAGCGGTCACGTGTGAATTTGATCGTATGACCTATGATCAGGTTCTACGTGACCAAGTTTTGATGAAGACAAAGTCTAAGAAGATTCAAGAGAAGTTATGGTCATGTGGTAGCATTTCCTTGAAAGCTGCTGTTGATGTTGCCAGGGGTGTTGAAGTTTCAGATCAATGCATTCGTGAGGTGAGGAAGGAAAAGAGTGTGATGGGGAATGAAAAAGTTCTAACCAAGTTAGTGTTGTGAATAAAGATTGCAAGACTAAAAGTAAAGGTGATAGTAAAACTTCGGAGAGTATTCCTAACAGGAAATTTAATGAATCACAAGGGTTTTGTGTTACAGGTGTAGTTCCAGTAACCATTTAGCTAATTCTAAATGGTGCCCTGCGTTAACTAAAGTGTGTACTATGTGCAAAAAGAAGGGACATTTTAGTAGAGTGTGCAATAGTTTGGGGAAGAAGGTTAATTTCATTCAAGACGATGTGTATGATGATGACTTGAATGTAGTTGGAGAAGTGTCTAGTATTCATGATAAATCAGTTGTTGAGGTGGGCAAAGCTAAAAAATTGCCCACGTGCACTGTGCGCATTGATGTTGTGGAAGTGTGTGCTATGGTGGACTCTTGTGCATGGTATACTATTATGGGCAAGGAGTTATTTAGGAAATTATGGCCTGGTAGGCCTTTGTTGGAGCCTGATGTGAGTCCTGGAAGTTATTCTGGTCACAAAATTCCCTTGGAAGGTTTTGTATGGGCGGATGTGTGTTTTGGACATAAGTCATGTCGGGGCAAGGTGTATGTTGCCAATAAGGGTGCAACCATTTTGTGTTGGCCACATATCATGGACTTGGGTCTAAAGATTGATGCGAGTTTGGAGTGCCCTGAATTTGCTATACAGTATGAGAATGAAAGCGAGAAAATACATACTTATGCTGATTATTCTGAGCTTAAGAAAATGTACTTTGATGTTTTACTGATGGTATAGGCAAAATGGCGAAATTTAAACATAAAATTATATTACGAGAGGGTGTGTGCCCTATAAGACAAAAGCTTAGGAATGTTCCTATTAATTATCGTGAAAAGTTGGGGGACATCCTTAAAATATTGTGTAAGGATGAAATTATTGAGCCAGTGGAGAGTTCAGATTGGGTTTCTCCAGTTGTGATTTCCCTTAAGTCCAACGGCGATTTACGTTTATGCGTGGACTTGAGGTGTTTGAATGAGGCTATTTGGGTTGATACGTTTCCCCTTCCTAACTTACAAGAATTAAAATCTTCTGTTGGGGGTTCTTCCTGGTTTTCTAAAATAGATTTGGCAAGTGCGTATCATCAAATTGAATTGGATGAGAACTCAAAGCACTGCACAGCCTTTATTACTCCTGAAGGCATGTTTAGGTATCGACGTATGCCTTTTGGATTAGCAAGTGCTTCAGCTGTTTTCCAGAGGGAAATGTCAAGAATTTTGCATGGGATTAGTGGAGCAAAGGTTTTCCAAGATGACATTCTGATCTTCGGAAAGAATAAGGAATCCCATGACAAGTATCTGCATGCAGTTTTGGAGGCTCTTAGGGAACATGGTTTAACTGTTAGGAATGAGAAGTGTGTTTTCGGTAAATGTGAGGTGGAATATCTTGGCCATGTTATATACAAGGATGGTATTCGACCTAAAATCAGTCATGTGGAAGCAATTTTGTCTGCTCCAGAACCAAAGAGCAAGGAACAATTAATGTCCTTTCTGGGCCTTACTGAATTTTATTCTCGTTTGATTGAAAACTATGCATCCAAAATGGAATCGTTGAGGGCTTTACTAAAGAAAAATGTATCATTTGTGTGGGATCAACAACAGAAACAATGTTTTGAAAATGTTAAGAAGGAGATTTCTGTAACTCCATGTTTGAAACCCTTCATGACTTCAGCTGATTGTATGTTATCTGTGGATACTTCCGGTTATGGAATTGGTGCTGTGTTTTAACAACATACTGAGAAATGGGTGGTGGCATATGCTTCTCGTACGTTAACACCATCTGAACGGAATTATTCAGTGATTGAGAAAGAATTGCTTGCTGCTGCGTGGGCTGCTGAAAGATTTTGTATGTATGTGTGGGGGAGGAAGTTCAAGATTTGTACGGATCATAAGCCTTTAGTGAACATTTTGAGTCCTGAAGGAGGGAGGAATTTGACTCCGAGGTTGGCCCGTCTGGCTTCTAAATTGCAAATGTTTAGTTATGAAATTGAATACATTCCGGGGAAGGAAAACCTGGTTGCTGATGGACTTTCACGGTTGCCTAGCTTGATTCCTACTGATGAGGTGGATGTAAATGAGTCTGAAGTTGCTTTTACCTTCATGGATATTTTGTCTATTGAAGATGAGGGAGTGGTAGTGTGTAATACACTGTCTGAAGATTCGTGGTTGCATGAAATGGACAAGGATGTTGTTTTGAGAGAGGTTGAGAAGTATATTCTGGATGGTTGGCCGAGGGAATCTGCTCTACGAGGAGAGTGTTCTGCATTTTGGAAAATTAAGGAAGAGTTGTGTTTGTCAAATGGTATCATTTTGAGGGGGGACAAGATTGTGCCTCCGTTGGGCATGCGCAATGGTATTATTGAGAGGAGTCATAAGGGTCATGGTGGTATGTCAAGTACCAAAAGAAGAATTAAAGAATGTTTTTGGTGGCCTGGTGTTGATTCTATGGTGGATCGTTGGGTCAGGGATTGCAAGATCTGTGGTGCTAGTGATAAGGTTGCTAAACCTTTGTGTATACCTTTGACTATGGTGGAGTTGCCTGAGGGACCATGGCAAAAAATTGCTATTGATTTTATGGGTCCATTTTCAGCGGTGTCAGCGAAGGATTGTTATGCTATCGTTCTGATTGATTATTACTCCAAGTGGCCGGAGGTAAGGATGGTCAGTAAAGTGACTACGGATGTGGTCATTGAATTTTTGGAAGATGTGTTTTCAAGGGAAGGTGTACCTGAGATTTTGGTTTCGGATAATGGTTCCCAATTGGTATCGGACAAGATGCGAGAATTTTTAATGGAGATGGGTATCAAACATATAAGGTCATCATTATATCATCCCGAGGGGAATGGACAGGTGGAACGCTTCAATAGGGTGGTCAAAGAAGCGATTCAGTTGGCCCTAAGTGCAGGGTTACCTTGGAGGAAGGCTTTGCAAGAGAGACTTATGGCATATCGTGTTACCCCTCATTCGGTGACTGGTAAAACACCTTTTGAGGTGTTGAGGGGAAGGAAACCTTTGACTGTTTTGGTTCCTTGGTGGTTGAGGAAAAGGAATAATAGAATGAGGTCTAAGGGTAGTGTGCTTGATAAAGAAAATAAATCTAAGGTTAAGGAGTTCCAGGAGCGCACTGTTCGTTCTCGTGGTGGCAATTACCATTGGCCTGTTGTTAATGTTGGTCAGATGGTTCGTGTGAGAAATCCAAGAGGTGTCTTGAAGGTGAAGCTGTTTGGTCAGGGCCTTTGGAAGTGCGGAAGGTGTTGGGTAGTGCAGTTGAATTGGAAGATGGTAGGAGATGGAATTTTCGTCAGTTGAGTTTTTGTAATGGTCGGAATAGTGTTCCGTGTGGTAGGGTACCAAGTGAGGAAGGGTGCAGTGGTTACATGTTGGGGAAGGATTGTGGTGTAGAGTTGCGTAGTAGTGGTGTGGAGTTGTGCGGTAGGAATGATGGATTGGTAGAGGCTGCCAGTCACAAATCCAATCTTGATGCTGATGTTTTGCGTCGTGGTAGCAGGTTGAGGAGGATTCCTGCTCGTTTTGCTGATTACAAGTTGGGATAAGTAGTCCGGTTGAGGATGATTCTGGTTTATTTCTGATTTCATTTGTGATCTTGTTGTTGTTGTCTTGTCCTTTGTTTTGTTGTGTATTCTTGTGGGGTGTATGTTTTCTGTTGTTTTTCTGTCTGTCTTTGGGGGGTTGTGTGTTTTGTTTTGAAGGGGGAAGGTGTGTGGTATTGGCTTGTGGTGCATGTCGCGTGAGGGTCGCGTGAGGTATGCAGAATGTGTATGGTAGAATGTGGAGCCGGGGGGGATTCGTGGGGACGGTTGGAGTTGGATGGAAGCGGAGGAAGCTGTCTCCGGTGTCGCTGTTACCCTTCTACCATTAAAGAATTTATGACCCACATCTCACCGTCTGGAGACCTCCTTCTTCACATATCATACCGCGTTGTAGAAGATCTCGGCACTGTACACGGCAACGGTATTTGATTTTCCCACCTTCAGGTATTCTGTTGGCTGTGTGCTGCACCGCTGAAGTCACGTAATTTCAGACAATCCAACCCTTGAGGAAGTTGAGGCTGTGGTGCACTACAAAGGAAGGTCGGAAATCATTACCAAAGTGTTTGCTGTGCAGTGCAAGTCTGTATGTAATACTGATGGAGAAGTACATTTATGCTCATTTTTATTGTCACACCATATTGTCTCTTCTGTTGCCGGTAATTTTAGAGGAATGTCGGGTGAAGGATCGCTCAGCAGGGGGATTTGGAATGTTTTTGTGACTGTTAGTACTTGCCATCCCAAGTTTGCTGATGATGTTCTGTTACATTTATTTCTGTGGTCATTCTGCTGCCATGTTTGTTTCATGGCATATGCAGTTTCTGATTATGTTGATTAGTGCAAGTCTGATTTTTTTGGTTTGTGGATGTTTAAGGTTTACTCTGTATGGTGGTGTATGGGGGTATGTCATTCTGAGTTTCCTGCTTAAGTGGACGTTAATTGTGGGTCAGAATTTACTGATATGCTGCATGCTTGTATTGTAATTCGAGTGGTTGTTTCTTGATGCTATTGATCCAGCGCGATATTAGCAAACAGCATTCATACACTAGATACTCACTTGGGCCCATACATTCATACTACGCTAATACTTACGCTGGGTTTATCAGTTGTTACTCTTTATCAAAATCCCTGCTACCAATTACCTTCCGATTGAAGAGTAATGACTTACCAATGAATCCTTTGCTAATTGGGAAGTTTAAAATGAGTGACATTCATTATAGTACATAATCCTGAAATAACCACTGAGTCAGGAAGTTTTTAAAATGCTTATCTAAAGATTTAGCAGAGTAAATTACATAACCATATGGTACTTAATCGCATATCACGGATGAAGCATAGAATAATAATTATTGATTAATGACGGTCCCTCAGAAAGGAGAAGATAGAGACAGCAGCGCAACTAAAGGTTGCATTTATATTTACCTAGGTGCGAGAACCAAACCCCTTGGCCAAGGAGTTGGAAAGAATAGGACCCAGGAAGGATGAAGAGCAAAGACCTCCTCCAGGATCAGGACAGGAACGGTGACCTCTCTACAACGACGCCTGCGTCGTTCCCCTCTCTGATACTCGACTTCTCCTCGATTCTCCCGTGCTTTTCTTCTAATGGACTCCGCCGCCCCCTCCTCAGGACCTCTCTGGACAGCGATTCAGTCTGCAATCGATCAGCTTGACGGTCTGGAGCTCTTCTTGTCAGCATGAACGCCTGATCTGACTAATTAACTAATGCTATATTCTATAATACCCTTCTACGCCCATGTACCTCCCCTTAATGTTGCTAAAATATGGGACCACTACTTCTGATTGGACAGGGACAGGGGGGGTTGATCCTCACACCATATTGATTTGGTTCGAATTCTGAAGACCTTTGTTTTTAAACTACCGCCCATCAATTTTAATACATTGGCTTTATTTCCCACCCGTCTCACGACAAAGTTTATTCATTTTCCATATACATAGTTGCAAGTTTGGCAAGAACACATGAATATATCAATATCGGCCATTAGGTCGTGGCCTTGGACGACGTCCAGGTTGACTTCATCTTTATTCTTTTTCAGCCAAGCAGGGCACACATGCGCAGAATCATTGTCTCTCGAGTTTCAGATCACCAACCCCAGGCCCAAGTTTACGAACTAATAAAAGTCAAAGAAGAAAATATTAAAATCACAAATAATGTTTCACTGTATACCCACTCTTTCTACTCTATCCCCATTTACTTATAAATCTATCCCGCATTAGTAGCGTTAAGAAAACGACAAATTAATAATAACACAAGAGCAAGCTGAAGCATGTGAAAACATCAAGCAGCCATTTTAATGCACACTGCGCAGAAGCAGAAATTTCCCACCAAGCAAAGAAAGACGTCACACCATGTGATATGGATGAGACATGCGCAGTAAGGTTCCTGCGCTTTAGTGGCCATTTTAGAAAAAGACAAGCGTTACTTGTTAGTTAGAACACATAAGCAAGCTTCCTTGCTATTCATGTAGTGTATGCAAAGTTAATATACACAATACAAAATTAATAAATTAATACTGTGAGGAGATTGCATCCGAGCAAGTCTCATTTGTGAGTCCTTGCTCCATAAATCCCCTCTCTGATGGCGTTTAAGAGCCATCAAAATACTACCCTCAATCAGATGCCAACTTCTAGCAAATAGTTTCATTCTCATTTTTACACTTTCTATTTTTAACATCCCCTTTCAATTTCTTGTATAATTCACTTCTCCACTCTTCAAGTTCTATTTCGTCGATCTTTCTCTTCTTCCCTTTTCCTGTCACATTATATGTTCCATTCTTTCTACAACATTTGCACCATATTATTATTGTCAGTACTATTATTGCTAACCCTGCTAGGGGTACTAATATTTGGCCTATAAGTCCTTTTCCTATATTAGAAAACCAGGTACCAATTGACGCAATACTACTTGTCAATCTTTCCCATACACTATCAACTTCCAGTGGTTTAAGTTCCTTCTCAAGTTTAGTTATATTCTGTATATACGTTCCAATTTCTGCACTTTTATCAGGAATGTAAGTGCAACAATGTTTCGTCTTCAGTAATTTACAGACTCCGCCCTCTTTTGCCAATAAAATATCAAGAGCAAGTCGATTTTGCATAACCATAGATCTAATTGCAACCATCTCCGCATTAATCATTAGAAATCCTCCAGCAGTGTCAGTTGATAAACGATCAACCACTGTAGACAATTTACATATTTTCCTTGAGTTCAGAATTATTCCCACTGAAGGTATCAATGCACCAAATATATCACCTACAATTTCAGAAAAACTAGCTCTTTTACTACGTGTTAATTCGCTATTGTTTTCATTGCTCCCAGTGTTTCTTTTTACGTGGTATATTTTTGGAAATACTATTCCAAAATAACAACTTCCATACCACCGTGCAGGAAGCCTAAAATAAGCCTTATTCCCGCATACATAATAGATTCCAGGAAAAACTGAATCTGTTCCTCCCTTGATTCCCCAACCTCCAAGAATTAAGAAATTGTGTTCACATTCACTGGTACCGATGAAAACATTGTTATAATCAGTCTTTAATCTATGTAGACAAATTTTCCCCGTCTTTACAAAATCCAGAGCCATAGCAGCTTGAGCCTTGCCAGGTGTGTAACTCCCTTCTTTCTCAGCCCAAGGTGGCAAATGAGCCTTATGCTCAGAAGCTTTCTTTTGAAAATCTTGTCTTCTATCTTCTACTAAATTCAAAAAAATATTTTCTTCTTCGTGTAAAGAACGTTAGATTGTGTCTATGTGCATGTGTTATGTCTATCGATTTCATTGTTAAGAAAAATTCTCCCATAAACTGTGCGCCTTGACTACTAAGCACTGGGTTCATACTCTTTCGAATCGGAACCTCAGAAAATATCACATCTATGTTTGAATAATAATATTGAAGTCTCCCTGTTCTTTAAAATAAACTAGACAATACACTACATGATATACCATATGTCAATGATGATATGTTAATCCTTCTGCTACTGATTCGGGTAACTTCATACAGACATAACAATTACTAACTTCCATGGTATCTACATATTGAAATAATAACTTTGTGAAAACATTTAAACTAGTGTCGTTATCAGTTATTTCATGATGAAATTCTGGTTCATTTTCCGCCATTAGTTCTATTCTATTTCCCTTCATGTGTTCTGTCTTTCCTTTAGTTTCGTTATTAATCTTTTTATCCATTATCATAAGGTAAGGGACTGCTACGATCAGGACTAATCATACTATAAGCACCATTACTAGACTACATATGCATATTGCACAGCATCTTCTACAACATCTCTGTTTTGGTCTCCCAGCAACTCTATCATCAGACATTTCGACAAGGAAGATTGCTCTTCTTATCTATTTTTCTCTTTTCTTTATATGACTCTTTTGCGTAGTCAAGGTGGTCTCGTTTCTTTCTCATACGTCAATTCTGCACTTGTTCCTTCGTCACCACTTTCACTTGACTCTGAGCTCTCGTAATCTTCAAGAATAATGTAAGTCCAATCAGGACCCTTGAATTTGTTATTCACAAGTTTCAGTCTCTTGCTTCTTCTTTTGTTTTCTTGTTCGGTTTGACTTGTTACTTCATTTACTTGATCTGGATCTTCACTTCTGGTTGTTATGTGGTATTTTACTCTTTTAATGACACTAGGCCAATGATCACCTTTTCTTGTTTTCTTTGTTTGCACTGTTTCTTTATTTTTATCTTCAACAATCTCTTTATTTTCACTGTTTGACACCTTTTCGTTTTCTGCAATTACTGTTTTTCTTTCTTGCTATTTTCCAGGCCTTATTTGTTTTTCTTCTGCAGATCCTCCGTGAGCTTCAAATAATTGACTTTGTTCTTTGTTTAATTCTTCATGTCTGTTTCTCGAGATCTTTTTCTTCTGTGTGATTTTCTAGATCTAACTGGTTCTGATCAGGGCTTATTGCACTTTGTACTTCTGCAGCCTGACCGGATTCTTCTAAACCTGTCTGTCCCTGCTCAAAACTTGTTGGTTCTTCGTTATTTTGAGCCCAGTTTCCTTTCCCTATCTGGTCCTGCTCAGGTTCTTTTATTGTATGTTCTTCTTTACCCTGAGCTGCTTCTTCTTCACCTATCTGATCTTCTTCAATTTCTTCCAATTTTGTTTGACTTCTTGTTCTGTAGTAAACTTCAGGAATTTCTACCACCGGTATCCAGTCCTGACTTGTGCTCGGTTGTTCTTCTGCAGCTTCTCTTGAATCTCGAGCCTGAGATTCTTCAGCTGGGCAACCTTCAGCTTCCTCAGTGATTGATGCTGTCTGAGGATTTTCTTCTTCAGGGTCTGGTACTCTTTTGGTTTGGCTTACATGAATCCAATTAGGAAATCCTGCACACTTCACTGCTGTATTGGTAGTCAGTATGACTTGACAAGGTTTTCCCCATCTAGGTGATAGACACGTCTCTCTGGTGTGATTCTTCACTACCACCCAGTCACCAGGATTCAGATCATGTTCTTGTTCAGGCTGCCTCGAAACTGCGTCTTCTCCGACCTGATGAGAGACAGAATGCACTAGGTCAGCCAATCCCTTGTAATAATCCAGAACCATATCATCAGATATATTCAGCAGTTTGTTTATGGGAACATGTGCTTGTCTCATTGCTCTTCCCATCATTATCTCGTGTGGGCTCAATCCCGTATTTCTATCGGGAATGCTTCTGAGTCCCATTAAGACGAGTGGCAATGCATCTGGCCACTCCAATGATGTTGATGCACACATTTTTCCCAGTCTGGATTTTATAGTGCCATTCAATTGTTCAACCACTCCAGAAGCCTCTGGACGATATGCACAGTGCAATTTTTGTTCAATTTGGAATGCTCCGCAAATTATTTGAATCACTTCACTGTTAAAATGTTTTCCTCTATCTGATTCCAAAGTTACTGGGAAACCAAACCTAGGAATGAGTTCTCGTAGTAACAGCTTTGCGACTGTAATGCTGTCACTCCTCCTGGTAGGGTAAGCCTCCACCCACTTTGAAAACAGACATACTATGACTAGTACATATTTCAACCCTCTGCATGATGGTAACTGTATAAAGTCGAACTGTAGTCTTATAAATGGACCTTCTGCTTTTCCAATTTTTCCAAACCCAATTATTGTTTTTCTTCCTGGATTATGCATCTGGCAAGTCAAACATCTCTGGCAAAGGCTCTCTGCTACAGCCCTGAACTTGGGATTGTACCAGTTCTGTCTGAAAAGCCTAATCATTGCATCTCTCCCTGTGTGTGTGTCTCCATGATACATCCTGGCCATTTGAGAGAGCAGACAGTCAGGAATGACTGGTCTGCCATCAGCACAAATCCACACTTCATCATCTCCCCTTTGGGAACAACCCACTTTGACCCATGTTTTCTTCTCATTTTCATCAGCACCATCTTGCAATCTTCTAACCTCATTCCATGTTTCAGGTGGCATATACAGCATAAGTTGGCAGCTGATTCCCATTCTTTCCACCCTTTTATTGACTGACAATCTATTTCTGGCACAATGTTGAGCCACAAGATCGGCATATCTGTTGCCGACTACCACCCAGTCATCTCCTGACTGGTGTGCGGCACATTTCACCACAGCCAATTCTTTTGGTGATTGTATTGCCTCCAGTAGTTCTTTTACAAACTGTCCATTTTTAATGGGGGATCCTGAAGAAGTCATGAAATCTCTCTGCATCCATAGGTGGCCAAAATCATGCACAACCCCGTAACCATATTGGCTATCTGTAAATATAGTCACTTTTTTATTCCTCCCAATTTTGCACGCTTTTATCAAAGCAATCAATTCAGCTACTTGTGCAGATTTTACTCCTGGTAAATAGTCCTATTCCAGTTAATTCACACACCGCATAGGCAGCAGTTAGTTTACCATCTTCATGCCTCTGGCATGAACCATCAACAAACAGTTCCCTGTCTGGCTTTCTAAGGGGCTGTTCGTGGTTTCGTGCATAACTCTGTGACTTGTAAACAATCATGTTCTTCTTCTTCGTCATTTTTAATTTCCTCATGATATGGGTCTGGTAGTAAGGTAGCGGGATTTACTATTGTACACCTTACTATGTTCACATTTTCAACACCCATTATTATTCTCTCATATTTAGTCAGCCGACTAGGAGTAAGATGCTGAGTTCGAGTTCTTGTCAACAGAATCACAACCGCATGTGGAACAAACATCTTTACTGGGTGTCCCATCACAATTAACTCACTTTGTTCAATACTTAAACAGGTAGCCGCTACTGCTTTTAAGCAGCCTGGCAATGCGGGTGCCACTGGATCCAATGTAGCAGAAAAATATGCTATAGGACGTCTGTCCAAACCATGTCTCTGGGTTAGGACTGAAAGTGCACAATTTTCTCTCTCATGACAGAACAATGCGAAGCTTCTCTTATAGTCGGGCATGCCTAGAGCCGGTGATGAGCACAAAGCATTTCTCAATTTTACAAAAGCTCCTACACTCTCATCATCCCATTCAACTGGGTCCTTGGCTTTCTTTTTTGTCATTTGAATTAGGGGCTTCGCTAACAAGGAAAATCCTAGTATCCATTGTCGACAGTAACCTACTATTCCTAAGAACATTCTCACTTCTCTTTGGGTTACAGGCATTTGCATTTTCTTAATCAATTGTACTCTTTCCGTAGTTATTCTTCTTTTTCCCCTCTCAATTTGGTGTCCCAGATATTTAACAGCTGTTGAACAGAACTGAAATTTTTCTGGTGTTTTTTTATGGCCTTCTTCAGCCAAATGATTTAATAGTGCTATGGAATCAACAACACAGTCCTCTCTGGTGTTCGATGCCACCAGTAAGTCATCGATATATTGCACTAGGACTGAGCTACCTGGCATCACTAGTTTCTCTAAGCACTTTTTCAATAGCTGATTGAAAATAGAAGGACTTTCCGTGTACCCCTGAGGAACACGATTCCATACATAGACTTTGTTCTCAAATTTAAATGAAAAAAGATACTGGCTGTCTGGGTGTAATGGTATTGAAAAGAACGCTTGGCATAAATCAATCACTGTGATCCATCCTGCACCCCAAGGAATCTGGTATAGGATTACTGCAGGATTGGGTACTATAGGACAACAAGGTTCCACAATCTTATTTATTTTCCGCCGGTCCTGAACAATCCTATATTTTCCGTTAGGTTTCTTTAAACCCATTATTGGTGAATTACATGGGCTACTCATTACTTCTCTTAGTATGTTTTGTTCTACCATTCGATTGATTTCTTCAATGACTCCTGTCTTTACTTCTGCACTCATTTTGTACTGTCTAGTATTTGGGAAAATCGCACCTTCTTTTACAGTAATTTTAACCGGGTCTATTTTGGCCATAAGTCCTACTTCCTTTCCTGTGAAATCCCATACTGTGGGGTTTACTGTAGTTTTTAATTCTTCTGGCAACTCATCTTTTGTTATCAAAGAAAACATCTCATCTACTTCTGTACCTTGTTTTGCAATCATAAACTTATATACATGATCTTCATCTGGGGTCTGAACTGCCACACCATCCGGTGTGCAGAAAATTGTGCAATTCATCTTGCATAGTAAATCACGACCTAATAAATTTACTGGACTAGAATCACACACTACAAATTGATGCATTTCTCTGAAATTTCCAATTTTAACTTCCATTGGTTCGGTAAGAGGTGTTCTAATCTTTCTATTAGCTACTCCCACTACTTGGATAGCTTCTCCAGAGAGAGGAAGGTCTGGAATGTCTGCTGTTCTCACAGTAGACCTGGTAGCACCAGTGTCCAAAAGGAAAGTAATATCATTACCTTTCACATTCCCTTCAACATATGGACCTGACTGATCTACCGATAAGGATGCGCCAAGTACGCACTCCTTCTCCCCTCTCCCAGGCACCGTCATGAACTGTATTGACAGAAATCGTCCTGTAAAAGATACTGTGATGTTACATAATCATTCTTACCACTTCCTCCTTGATATCCGACGTCTGTACCGTGGTTTGCTCTGCTTACATTACCCTGAATAGGTGCAGGTGGCAACTGACTCTGAGGATTTACACCCTGCTGTGAGTCATTCTGCGTCTGTGGATTTAAATTTTGATTTGGGCCATTATTATTCCGAATCTTTTTACATTCATCCTTCCAATGCCCCAATTTTCCGCATCCATGACAAGGAAATTTCTTTTTAGCTTCTTCTCTACTCATTCATCCTCTCACTTTTCCACCATTCCCAGTATCGCCATTTGTTCCAGAATCCTTTCCTTGATTTTCACTTGGATTATCCAAATTAATTCCCTGTTTCTCAGCCATTTTCACCTGTGCCCACATTACTTTTTCCTGCAATTTCTTGTGCCTATCCTCAATATCATCTCCACAGTATTTCGCATATTTCAGAATCTCGTCTATGGGCTTGCCTTGCCAACACAACATGTGCTGCTTAATCATCTGACAAATTTCTGGCTTCAGACCATAAACAAATCGATAAACAAACTGCCTCATGTTCTTATCTCCAATGATCTCAAATCCACTATACTGCTTAAATACCTGCAATAAACGCTCATAATAGGCGTGTACCGATTCACTAGCTTCTTGGGTGGTTCGGTCTATTTTCACCCAATCTGTTTCTTTCGGTGGTATTTTGCCTTTCAGGTAAGTTATCACCTGCTGATACTTTTTCATTACATCATTTGACGGGGCACCTGTTTTCGGATCTCTAGGATACTCGTCACTTGGCCAATCAACTGTAATTTTACAATCTGTCCACAAATCGGCAGGTACCACTATGTCAAACAAACCATCTAAATCCTTCAACAATACCTTTGACACCTTCACAAACCTCTCAACCTGCTTGTACCATTCAATTGGTTTTTCTCTCAACTTTGGAAAATCATTCGTAAATGACAAAATATCCTGTCTACTCCATGGGACATGTACATAGCCCCCTCCTGGTACTTCTCGCATCGGGTACATTTGATCTGTCTTCCCTGTTTCTTTCATCACATATTCAGAGGCTGTTCTACTGGATCGTGCCTCTTCCTTTTTCTTTGCCCATCGAACTCTCCATTTATCTAGGTCTCCCCATTTTTGCAAGACTGTCATTAACTCTTTTACTTGTAACTTTCTTCCAGAGGCATTCATATTTTCTAAATCTTTGTCTGAAAAATCTGCTCTATAGGGTTTCTGCAACACCTTTGATCTCCCTATTTCAATTCCCATCTGCAGAGCCAAATCTGATAATTTTTCATGAAATATTTTTACATTTCTGGTGATACTTCTGCATACGAACAATAATTCTTCTTCATCGTAAGCATTTAGGCGATCTAGCCCCACATTTCCTGCTATTATTTCTTCTAATTCGACTTTTAATTTATAAATATCCAAAATTTTTGGAGGTGTACACTGCTGATCTGATCCTTGTGCCCACCTTTCTAAGTCTTCTGGACTAACTACAGTGACACTTTTTGCTCCTGATGAGGTTATCAAGTTTATCTCTTTCGAGCACCCAGGTGTAGTTCTTCTGGGAGTACTATTGACAGAATCTCGAATTGGTAAATCCATTAATGATATCGTAGATTCACAATCACTAAAGTGATCCTCAACCATTACTGTTGCTTCAGGTTTAGGAATATTCACAGGAGTAGGCATAATTAACGGTGGAGGACAGTTTCCCTGATTACCATATAATGGAACTACTGGACCAATTGTTACAGGTATGGTCAAAGAGTCAGGATGCACTTTTATCTGTGTTATTTTCTGTATTAATTCTGCTCTGGTCTTCTCTAGGGCTTCTTTCTCTTTATCGTGAAGTATCCTACTGGGGGTGAAATCATGCATTACCTGTGGTACTAATGGAGCTTTTAACAGGGGGTGCACTTGGGGTGCATCCACTTGTCCCTTCCTGATATGGTGGGGGGTTCCTTAATATTTCTTCTATAAATTCATCTTCGGAATCTCCATTTCTCATTAAGTGTTTTGTCTTTTCTGTGCATTTCTTCCCTAACAGTTCTTCTGCCGTAAATATTGGATATAATCCTTCTGTAAGCATTGCTCTCCTCCACTGTTTCATCTGACCGTCCCTATTCTCATGTTGGTTTCTTGGAAAAAGTCCTCGATAACCCCTATTACTCCTGGATCGGTCACGCTCAAATGCCTCGATTTCCCATTCCTCTAAGGCTTCGTATTGAGTTAATCTAGGTCTGGGTTTTAGGTCATTCATCCTCAATCTCAAATTTTGAAGAATTCTTCCATTGAAGGTACCATTCTCGGGAAATGCTAATATTCCATCATTTTTGGTATATTCTATCCAATTCTCTATCCATACACAAGTATGATAACCTCTCTCCATCATCATGAATGAAGCGGGCGTTTTAGCTGGTGGAATGATAATTCCTTCCCTAGTTTTGATTGGTTTATCCTTTTTAAAATAGTTCTTAATCTTTTGCAGAAAGGACATTTTTCTCTTCTCTCCGTACATTCTATCTAATCTTCGGTGTATAAAATTATATTCTGCAAAACCTAGGAATATCCTATCCGGACGAGTTCCTGTTAAAGTCGGATCGCGTTTTAACATGCAATCTCTATCCACTAAGATTTTAGCTTCTAGAATATCAACCAATCAAATGTCTGCTAACTTTTATTTCTGAACCAATCCTAACGCGGCCTTTCGGTGACGTTTGTCTGTCAACCCCTCCTTTACAATCTGCTCTTCTCTGTCCCTCGCTGTTTCAAACAATCCCAGCGCGGCACCTGTGACGTCAGTACTGCTCCTGACTACTGACCCCTCCTTTACAAGAGTCGTTCCACACCCGCTGATTCAACCAATCCCAGCGCGGCGTTTGTGACGTCAGCTCCCTCTCTGGCAGCTGACCCTCCCTTTACAAAATCTTACGCAAACTTTATTTTCTCTATAAATCTTTAATTAAATTTCAGTAACAACATAAAACATTCGCTATCGTACCAGTTTCTCTAAAATAGAAAAGATAGTTTTCTCTCACACTTAGTAAACCCTTTCCGTTTACTAAACATACACTACGAGTAAAACCCTTCCGTTTACTCTTCACACAAGCTCCAGAAGTACCTGTTACTTCTTCAATGTTACCCTTTATAGGTGATATAACATCAAATTTTCACCAGCGTACTCTTTTGCTATTACTCACACGCATAGATTCCCTAACCAGTACTGATAGTCCTGCTTAACTTTTCAGTACTATTTCTGCCTGACAGATAACCTCACTGCAGTATGACTTCCACTTACCATCTGCTATTCAATTTTCCCCGGGGATTCTAGACAACATAAAACAAACTTTGAATACACAGATGTTAGTTCATAAAAATAAAATTCTCATTACCCAATAAACAACGAGTAACCATCCTCTGCTACCAGAAAACTGATCCAGCGCGATATTAGCAAACAGCATTCATACACTAGATACTCACTTGGGCTCATACATTCATACTACGCTAATACTTACGCTGGGTTTATCAGTTGTTACTCTTTATCAAAATCCCTGCTACCAATTACCTTCCGATTGAAGAGTAATGATTTACCAATGAATCCTTTGCTAATTGGGAAGTTTAAAATGAGTGACATTCATTATAGTACATAATCCTGAAATAACCACTGAGTCAGGAAGTTTTTAAAATGTTTATCTAAAGATTTAGCAGAGTAAATTACATAACCATATGGTACTTATCGCATATCACGGATGAAGCATAGAATAATAATTATTGATTAATGACGGGCCTCAGAAAGGAGAAGATAGAGACAGCAGCGCAACTAAAGGTTGCATTTATATTTACCCAGGTGCGAGAACCAAACCCCTTGGCCAAGGAGTTGGAAAGAATGGGACCCAGGAAGGATGAAGAGCAAAGACCTCCTCCAGGATCAGGACAGGAACGGTGACCTCTCTACAACGACGCCTGCGTCGTTCCCCTCTCTGATACTCGACTTCCCCTCGATTCTCCCGTGCTTTTCTTCTAATGGACTCTGCCGCCCCCTCCTCAGGACCTCTCTGGACAGCGATTCAGTATGCAATCGATCAGCTTGACGGTCTGGAGCTCTTCTTGTCAGCATGAATGCCTGATCTGACTAATTAACTAATGCTATATTCTATTATACCCTTCTACGCCCATGTACCTCCCCTTAATGTTGCTAAAATATGGGACCACTACTTATGATTGGACAGGGACAGGGGGTTGATCCTCACACCATATTGATTGGTTCGAATTCTGAAGACCTTTGTTTTTAAACTACCGCCCATCAATTTTAATACATTGGCTTTATTTCCCACCTGTCTCACGACAAAGTTTATTCATTTTCCATATACATAGTTGCAAGTTTGGCAAGAACACATGAATATATCAATATCGGCCATTAGGTCGTGGCCTTGGACGATGTCCAGGTTGACTTCATCTTTATTCTTTGGCAGGCAAGCAGGGCACACATGCGCAGAATCATTGTCTCTCGAGTTTCAGATCACCAACCCCAGGCCCAAGTTTACGAACTAATAAAAGTCAAAGAAGAAAATATTAAAATCACAAATATGTTTCACTGTATACCCACTCTTTCTACTCTATCCCCATTTACTTATAAATCTATCCCACATTAGTAGCGTTAAGAAAACGACAAATTAATAATAACACAAGAGCAAGCTGAAGCATGTGAAAACATCAAGCAGCCATTTTAATGCACACTGCGCAGAAGCAGAAATTTCCCACCAAGCAAAGAAAGACGTCACACCATGTGATATGGATGAGACATGCGCAGTAAGGTTCCTGCGCTTTAGTGGCCATTTTAGAAAAAGACAAGCGTTACTTGTTAGTTAGAACACATAAGCAAGCTTCCTTGCTATTCATGTAGTGTATGCAAAGTTAATATACACAATACAAAATTAATAAATTAATACTGTGAGGAGATTGCATCCGAGCAAGTCTCATTTGTGAGTCCTTGCTCCATCACTATCATGGATTTCCTGCCTATGTGTAGTATGCTATGCTTGTGTGGTTCCCTTGAGTTTTAGCCCGTGTCTTGTAAGGTATGTATCATGTGTTTTTCTGAATGATTGTAGAGTCATGTACTCTGGCATGGGGTCGTGTACCCTATTATGCTTTGCCTGAGATGTATGGTCCTGTCAGGTGTGCATAATAGTTGTGTGTGTGTGGTAGGGTTATGTACCCTGGTACTGAGTTGTTGGGTTGGGTACCCCAGTGCTGAGTTGTAAGGTGGTGTGCCTTAATGCTGTGTTGTAGGGTTGTCTACACTAGTGCTGCGCTGTAAGGGTTGTGCATCCTAGTGCTGTGTTGTAGGGTTGGGTACCCTAGTGCTGAGCTGTAAGGTTGTGTACCATAGTGCTGTGCTGTAAGGTTGTCTACCCTAGTGCTGCGTTGTAGGGTTGTGTACCCTAGCGCAGAGTTGTAGGGTCGGGTACCCTAGTGCTGTGTTGTAGGGTTGGGTACCCTAGTGCTGAGTTGTAATGTTGTGTACCTTAGTGCTGTATTGTAGGATTGTCTACCCTAGTGCTGCGTTGCAGGGTCATGTATCTTGGTACAGTATGAAGTGCGTTGCCTGAGACTCTTGTTCTTGTCAGGCGTACAGTGTGGGTTACCTGAGATTCCACGTCCTTTCAGGTTACGTTATGTTCGCGTCAATAAGTTCCCTAAGGAAAAGGGATGGGTGTGACTTTAATGTATTTAATGCTTTAGGAATATTCTATCAATTTTTGGTAACTTTAATGTATTTAGATCCTTAGGAATGTTCTATCAATTTTTGGTGACTTTAATGTGTTTAATGCTATGCTCTAGCAATTTTCCATCTTTATCCTTTTTGACATAACATTTCGATAGTTCAGCCTGTAATTTCTTATCTTAGTTCATTATTTAGGTTCATATGTATTCCTTTTGCTCTTTGTATTAATTCTGTCTAAAGTTTTCCTAAGGGAAGGAGATACGTTGTGACTTGAGTGTTGGCATACAAACCTTCCTTAGTTACTCCTTCCCTAGTTACTCCTTCCCTGCTGCTCAGCGAGGATGAGTGCTGGAGTGCTTAGTGATATAATGGAATGCTGAATGCTTGGTGATGTCATGGAATGCTTGGGTATCTGGTGAGGTGCTGAGTGTCAGTTGGAGTGTTCAGGCTGAGCAGCAGGGAGGCTGCTCCTGGCAGGGCTATCTTCTACATACTTACCTACTTACCTAAAACTTACCATCTTGATAACCTGTAACTAAGTCTTAATAAACCATCTTCTGCAATCTACTCTACGACTACCTGGACTTCCTTTACCGTTACAACAAGGATCATCTGAGAACTCTTTGGCTTTACTTGTTAAAACCAATTTTACGTAAAATGTTTACTGGCAGGATTGAAAAAATGTCAATATGATCATTCTATTGATATTTATACAGGAGGGATGAAATGTTTGATGTGATTTTTATACTTTAATAATTAACTATGCAAACAATATATATTACACTTAATATATTATGTGTTGAACTTGTGAATCTGTGCTAACATTTTGAGACTGTCGCAAACCAGATATATTCATAAGTATATTCATAAGTATGTCTTTTGGGTTCTCTGGAGAATTTTCTTGTTTTGTTATGTTATCCTGTGCCCTTCCTTGGTTGGGGATCACTTTCCTGTAAATTGACTGTACATTAAAAAGGCCAGCAAGTGCAATCCAAAATTGTGTGGCACTTCATGGGCTCATGAGCGCCCATGCCAATGTTAGTCAATATACTCCTGGGCATCTTGTTTACCCAAAACCAAACTGGATGTTAGAAGGTTCAGACGAGGAGGGGGAGCATCTGGAAAACATAAAGCAGTTGAGGGAGTATAACGTCTTAAATTATAACCGATCGACCCATGATGAAAATGCAGGAGTAAAGAGAAAGTGCGAGCCGGTCTGTTTCTGCCTGATCATGTTCTGATCATCACAGACCACCACTTTGACTTAGTTAAATACCACTGAATCCCATGTTAAGCGGAGGTCAGCATGATGCATGTGCAACTTCATTGCCTGTGGATGCAATAAGGATTTGTCCCAGGTAGTACGTGGTCTAGACATCAACTAGAAGTCTTCCTTCTCCTATGTGAGCATCATGGCTTGGATTCCTTTCAGATAGCAGGGTTCCATCTGTGTACAAGGAAATAACTCAAGCAGCCACACACCTGATATCAGTATTACCTTTGCTGCATGAAGTTCCACTAAAAATGGAGGGGGCACCCCTGCATTGTACAGACCTGCAGCACATACTTATCTTTAACATTAATGCTTGTTCTTTACCAGGCACATGAGGTATTGATTACCGGGTCTGGTAGTAGTTCATTGACTAAAGCATTCACTACAGGGTCCTGTATTTGATCCCACGGTCTCAGGTTTGAACCCCAGCAGGTCCATTTAGTCTTTTATCCTTTCAATGTTCATAAATGAGAGACCCCGAGTTAGTGAACATGCATACTAAGGATATGCCTGTTATATTGTACGAGAAACAAACTTAATGGATAAATCCTGGACCAACATTGTATATTTTCAGAGTCTGGAGCACAAACATCCAAATAATAGAGTGAAATGCTTTTTCAGTATTAACAGGCGGTAACCTACAATAAGCTTGTCAACACAGCACTGTTTGACCTTTAGCTCCTCGACTTTACCATGAACTCTTCTGAAATAAATTAGGGTAAGTAAGGGCATGGGATCAGTTTAAGTTATGGTCAAGGAACAGTTAAAGAGTATGGGTTAGGTTCATGTGTGAAAGGAGACAGTAGCTCCAAACCCACTTGAAGTCTAAACCATCTTTATTATGCAAAAATGAGCAAAAATAGCAATATTGCAGTCCCTAGGGACAAACCTTCGCCTCACCCAGCAGTTGAATGGAATGGAAATGAATGGGATGCACCTATGTTTTTTGTGAGATGTTGAAGAGTGCACATGCATTAATATAAAAAAATATGAAACGGATGAACACTGCAAGGATTATTTAAAAAATGACATTCTCCATTCACCGAAAATTTGTTTCAACCAGGACCAAATGCTGTTTTCCTGTAGGACAAACCCATTGTGGACTTTATTTTGTTCCATGACACTATCTCTAATATCATCTATCTGTTCATGGATACTAAACGAGGTATTTGGGATATAAGTGCAACATTCAGAGCCCACTATTGCACTTACACAGCCCTTGCCGGCCAAGACAGCATCCAGAGCCATCCAATTTTGTAAAATAACTGCCATTTGAGTATTTAACTATTCAAAGAAAAGTTCTAATGAAATAGCAGTAGTATTTGTCACCACTTACAGTACTTGGGTAGTAATTTAAACTTCACAGATAGCTTGCTCCACCCAATAAAAAAGGATGGAGAAAAAGTGATTTATTACAGAGCTAGCATAGGGCAGTCTTTGTTTAATCTGTACTGATCAGGAGTAAAATGGATGACAGGAACCTCATAAGCAGGGTAGCAAGTCCTGCACAAATCTCTAAACAACCATATGTTAGCTGATTTACCACAAACAAGGTAGGTTTTGTGTTCTGTGTTCAACTGGCTGTGATATTACAGGATTCCAGTCGGAATAAAAAAAATTAATGGTGGAAAAATGTTGGAAAATGGGTAATAGTTGGGAGGGGGGGTGAGTACCCACCTCCACAACCCTTGTCATGGTCAACCACTAAAGTAAAGAAATTACCCTGAGCTCAATCGCCTGGAGCTATAGCACAGAGCTGACAGGCTTAACTTAGAGGCAGTGTGCAAAGTATGTATGCATTACTAAGAAAAATCCCAAGCCAATATAACAAATTTGAGTACATTTTAATAAATAATATGACACCAAAACGAAAAAAAATCCCAAAAGGGAAACTGGAGTTATGAATGTTTAAAGTATTAATGTGATAATAGTGCCAAAAAGGATCAAGCGCCAACCACGTTCATCTGGTTGCATTAGCCCAAATCCTAGGTAAAAGCTAGGGTTGAGTGTTCAATACAGAAACAAGGTTCGACCCGGTCGGAAGTTTTACTGTGGTTCTTAGTCTCTGAAATAGAAGCCAAAAATCCTCAGCAGGGTAAGCAAGCAGGCTGTAGCTGTAGAGAGCTCCATGCCACCGGATAGCTGCTGGACGATGCCTCAGAGAATGGGAATAATAGTTGTTATAAGGAGGGTGAATGAGATGAACGGAGGTTGCTTCATTAGACACGATAACAGTATGAATATGGAATTGGTAACCCTTATCTGGGGGGTCGATACTTTGGCGTATGGATACAGGAACACTTATAGCAATGATTGTGTGAAATTGGGTCAATACTATGTACAGTTTTAATCATATGAGATTTTTATGAGCAAAATAGATTACAGATAGTTTCTCTTTTAACTAGGTTTTACGAATAAGGAGAGGAGAAGATATAAGTGTTTGTCCTGAGGAAGGTGGTTTCATTATTTTTACCCACCGAAATGCGTCAACGCCTTGTTTTGTTGTTAAATTTGTATTATACGAAACTACATTCTGACAAGAATAGTTTTTTTTGCATTATGTTGAGTTTATGTATTTGTACAAATTAATGCATTTGATGACAAATGGGATTGTCTCTTTGAGGTCCTTTCCATTCTTATATTATGAATTTTGTATGATTCATGTTTTTAGCCGTTTTTAAACTGATGTGTCTGTAATTAAAACAAAAAAAGTATATCTAATGTTTTATTAAATTGTATCTATAAGTGTTTCGATATAATTTCTGCTCCCGTTGTCTCTGGTTTGATGTATGTGAGCGGATGAGCAGTTTGTGTTATTTTCTGCAACCAAAGGGAAATATATATTTGACATTGAGTCATATACTTGACACACATCTATTGTATGAACACTTCCCAAATTGTGAGCATACTCTTAAGTTCTGTTTGACATACATCCAAGAAATGATCCATTGATTCACCAAGTTTATCCTGTTAGGTCTCCCATCAATTCCATATTTAGACATCGTCTAGCAATTTTAAGGCTCTCTGGTCTTACAGAGATCAAGCGCTTAAAAGGGGAATGATCTGAACAGATCCTACTCCAAAGTCCTGTGCCTCCTATATAAATAGCTCTACTGCTATTTTTCAGAAATAAGTGAATGTGTGAAAAGAGTATTTTAAGAATTATTTTTGTTCTGGATCTCCAACCGGCCAAATACTCACTACTTTGAAGTCATGCATTACAGTTCCAAAAGGATTAGGGACTCATTGCCAGGTTTCTGGATATTTGGGTGTTAGTTTTGAATCCAGGTGTTAATAATAACAGGGGTCCTGATACTATGCCTGCAGGGGGAGGAGAACTAACAGGTGTTCCAGGTTAAATACTAGGAATACTCTGAGTAATGAGGAATTACTGTGGGAAGCAGTAACTTTAGGTCCCATATTCCAAGTTAATTCCACATTCTTTGCTGTAGTTTCCTCCAGAGATTTTAGTTGCTTTCACCCCCAAAGAGAATTCTAGTTCTCTCATAATGTTACCTATGGGGGGGGGTCATTTCAAGGTTGATTGTAACAGAACAGTCAGGTCCATCATTGTCTCACATCCACTTCATCATGTAGAAATCGGATAATGTTTGGTTTTCCAACAGTAGTGCCATGCTGCATGCGCCAATAGCAGCACACTCACTGCTAGGCAACTGCTGGCTAACATGGTGTCAGAAGACCTATTGAAACTGACCATCTTTTACGTGGTATGCCCCCTGACCTTTTGCCTTCACTAGTCCAGCTTGCTGAAATCCTTTTTGTTGGCCACAGGAGTCGGTGCACTTTACTCCTGCCAATTCGAGGCAAAGTGCTTGTGCTCTGCCTTCTAAACATGGCAAAATTTGCATTCACATTTAATTTACTTACAAGGACTTAGTAATTAGTTTTAATCTGTCAATTCATCCTGGCAATTTAAACCTTTTGCCAGGACTAAACATTCCTTTTTAATACTTATAGGTCAGCCCTAAAGTAGGCCCTAAATGCCCATAGGACAGGGTGCATGGTATTTATAAAGTAGGAAATGTGTACTCAAGTTGTACAAGTCCTGGCAGTGAAAATCATCCAAAGTTGTTTTTCACTACAGCAAGACTGTCTCTCCCATAGAAAAGCAATGGGTTTATATTGTAACTCCTTATAATGCACAACTTCAGCTTAGGACTAGTTAAAAAATGATTCAAGGACTCAATGGAATAGGAATTTTAAATTCAATCTAATGGTCAAGTCAGATTTTGAATTATTAAATCCAATCTAATGGTCAAGTCAGATTTTAAATTTCTATTTTGAAATTGCCCCTTTTAGAAATTTGGCATTTTCCAGCTTAAGCCAAATGTGCCTTTTGGCCAGTGGCCAACGTGACCTGACTGTTAATGACTCTCCTGTGTTGTGATGTGTATTCTTTCCAGACAGTGGGTAAAGGGCCCTGGTATGGAGTGGTGAGGCTCTTCTTGACAGGATTGCTGGGGAGGAGCTGTGCCGCTGTACCGATTGCACTTTAAATGGTAGCTTATGGGCTGTGCCCAGCTCTTCCTGGCTTCAGAAGAGCACACCTGGGCCTACCTGCCCTTTGCTTTACTAGCCAGGCTGGAGTCAAACCCGGGGAAAAGGGAAGAACTGACCAAAATCAGTTTTAGAGTTTGACAACGGGATGTCCCCCACCCACAGGCTGGCACTAGGCATAAAAGTGGCATCCCTAACCTGAAACCAGGTCACCTTAGGCCTAAGAAAACTTTGAAGAATGCCTGACCTGCTGTTGGACACCTGAAGGAAGTCTGGATCTGCTTGCCTTGAAGCCAGGACACAGAAGTGACTCCAAGGGTCAACTGGCTGAACTCCTCTGTGAACTACAGGGATACAGAAAGTTCCAGAGGCCTTTCTTGCTTCCCAGCCTACCAGACCAAACTGGACCTGTCCCTGCCCCCTTTGCTGGCTACTGTAGCAGTATGTCCTGCCCCCCAAGTGTCGTTCTCAAGGTCCTGAACCATTGGGTGGAATAAAAGTGCACTTCTCCATGCCTAAAATGAAGGTTTCACTGGATTTGATGTGGAGCAACACAGAACCATGAAGAGCCACGCTGCAGTTCGCTGAAGGTGACACAGTATCCAACGCAAGGGACTCAGAAAACCCACAAAACCGCACTGTACAGGTCCAGACTGGAAGCCTTAACAGATCAAAGGCACAGCAACCCTGAATAATACAAAGTCCTGCAGAGCTTCATCACACAGCACCTCACCAAAGGCTTCACTGGATCTGGGGCACTGAGAGACTCAGAGCCCTGCAGAGCCATGCAGCCCCCGAAGCAGTGCAGAGTAACATAGATCAACAAAGAGCCCCGCAAGGCCATGCCCCTCCATCTTCACATTGGAGATAGAAGGTAAAATTTTCAGAGGGACGAAGCTGCTCCTTTATCCAGCCAGGCTACATCGCGGTTGGCCTGAACTTGTGACTTAGCCCTGGTGCTTTGCACCTTTTGGCACTATTTGTAACGCCAAACTCTACAAATTCATAACTCTGGTTCTTATGAACATTTACACTATTTTTCTAAATGAGTTTGGGGTGACTATTGCATAAATATTTGCACATTGACTAAATTATACCTGACTGCTTTTGTGCCAAGCTACCAGAAGGCTAAGCGCAGGTTTATTTAGTGACTCACCCTTACAAGGATTGTGATTATTATTTGAAGTGTATTCTCATCCCCTTAACCCAATAATCCAATTTCTTACGAGACCTATTTTACTGGTGCAGCATAATTATACCGACACATATTATTTGCATTACAGCTGTACCTGTCTAACATAACTAACATACTTCCCTCTCTGACACTTGCTGATCAACTAGCACTATGTCTACCCGACCCATCCCAAACCTATTCAACAATTCCTGTTACAATATTTGTTGGATCCAGATTGGCAAATCCATGTCTCACAAATGGAAGACAACTTGAGCTGGTTCACTTATATTGGAGGGGAAGGATATCAGCCCCCCCAATATGAAAAAATACAGTAAACAAAACTTCAAGATATTCATAATTGTACCATGGGTATCAGGCCATTAGTGAGGAATAAAATCACATCAGGCCTGTGACTGAACCACAAAGTATATTTCCATGTCTGCCCTGTTCCCCATCTTCATGTCACCAAGGTGTCATTTGCAGGTGGTGTGCTGCAGCTCCGGTTAGATTGTGTTCAGTGCTGCTGTACCAAGATCAACTTATCCTCTATATTCAGATTGTCTTTGGTATATTCCAGGATTCCCATTACAGTTCTCTGCCAGAATTTATCAATCAATCAGTCATGTGCTCTTTGAGGGGGGCTGAAGAAAAGCTGATGGTCACAAACCATTTCCTTTAGTTTGGTGGAGAACTACAACATATTCGTCATTCCCAGCTCACTCAGACAGCTCCTCTCCTCTTCAAGGATTTCATCATTTTGTGGACTGATTGTGTACTGCCTGGAAGATGTACCACTTCCATATAAAGCCTTGTTCATTTATATGGTCATGGAACTCCACAATGACTTCCGATATTCTCATAATATACGCCCAGGGGTATTTATCCCATATAGAATTGCCTATTTATCCCCCTCAACCTGAGCGATCTAAAATTCCACCTTGTCTAATCTCTAACCAAGTGTAGACCTCTCTGCATGTAAGTCGTCCTGAAGAAAAATTATTATGAAAAGGGAGTAGGGCATCACAAGAATTACTCTCATTTATGTCTCTGTCATTTTCTAGACTTCCTTGTGTCTGCACTCCTCTGATCAGAGGAGGATACCACACCAGATCAGTAGGATAGACAGTATGAGGCCCAACTCACAGCAAAATCACATCATTGTAGTATTCCCCACAACCAAGAGTTGTACCACAGCATCTGAAGCAGGGTTTGTAGACATACTGTAATCCTAACCACTTAGCTTGCTCAATCCAGATTTGCCACAGCAGTGAGAGGACAGAGAGGACTTACTGCCAGATAGTTCAATGGCTTTAGTCTAGGATTTACCAGCCCAGAATTCCTGCCCTGACACCATTTCCCAAGCACAGAGCACCTGTGCCTATACTGACATGAAGGAGGTTAGGGTGTGTCACCAAGGGGACCATGGTCTCCACATCTTTCTCAGGGACATCAAAAGGATGACTGTCAGCACCAAGGGATAGTCAATGCTAGAGCAGCTGTCGAAGAAGAGGCCACTGAGTACCAGGCACATAGTTGCCCCGCAGTTGGGTGTGTTAACACAGCTAAGCACTGGCCCATATTCAAGCGGCCACAGTATGCTCCTGAGCACGCTCTGTGTCCATCTAATGTCCAGCGCCAGGTCTATTCAAGAAAGTTTCCTTGGTGTTCAACATAGTTGCTTTTGCCTGATGATCACCACCACCCTATGCCTATGCTGCAGCGACTGGTCTCCTTAGACCACTGGTACAGGATGGCTGATATCTCAGAGCTGATCAGTCATCCTGGCAAGTATCTGACAAATGGAGGCAGCAGATGCTGAAATGACCATCAGTTTTTCTCGAACTTTTACTGTTGATCATCACCTTACGTCTTCTCCAACAAGGCTGGTAAATTTTCTGTTACGTTACATATTATGGAGACACAGACATAGAAATTCAGGATGTCTGAAAAGAAACATGGAGATAGGCGGTTCAAATCCCTCTCTGCGGTTCATTTCTATTCACCTTAACACAGGAATTGATTTTATGGAGCATTGGGTAGCAACAGAACATCCTTCTATTCATGTAGGGAGTGTTAAATAGAGAGGAGATGTCACAGGTGGAATTTTGAGTACAACTGATGCGGTATCCTCTGGATTTTGCACTTTCAGGCTATTCACCATGGCTGCCCAACCCTAACTCAGACCCTAAGTGAGTATGACAAAACCAGAAAAAGTGTGTCAATTACGACATTGCCATTTATAAGGGAAATCCATTGAACTAGGTACAAATGTTTTTTGGTAGATAAAGTTTCACCCTACACATTTTTGGACAAAGAAATGTAATAGAGCCGCAAAAATCGTAACAATAGTAATGTTCACAGCAAAATATAAATAAAAATCAGTGACTGGTTCCTAATTGGAACGAAATTTGTACTGCTCTCTCAAATAGGAATGGAATTTGTATTTTTGGCTTGACTGCGCGTTGGACCAGATTTCAAAGAGAAATGTAGCAACGTAGATATAAATGGGAGAGAAGCTTTTAATCAAAACGAAAATTAATCGTTTTTAACTACACTGAGCGGAGCAAATTATGAACATATCCCACAGATGACAGATTGGCAGTTTACAAGAAATTTCAATCTAAGGGGCATATTTACAATGAAGTGACGGAGCGCAGCGTTAGCCTTCCTGGCTTAACACCGCCCTCTGCCACTTCAGAAACGCAGGGCTGCGCCATATTTACAACAATATGGTGCAGCCCTGCGTTTCCCCCTGCGCTGGTGCTAAACTTAGCAGCTTACGCCAACGTAGGCATCCTTGCACCATAGTGCATCGGTGTCTGCGTTGAGGGGAAGATAGTTTATGTGCAGGAAGGTCTCCCTTCCTGCACATAAACAATCTTTAAATGACATTTTGTAACTTTTATGTGTGCTGCTTAATGCTGAAGTTGCAAAATGTCATTTCTTTTTTTTGATAATACATGGTAACTCGATAAATATCCGGGCATGCAAACATCATTTTGGGCTGGCATGTATATAAGTCGTAATATCCTCCTGTCATAAAGTTGTAAGTCTGTCACTGTCGGGGATTGTATCTACATTCAGGGCCGCAGGGTCTGGGGTTTGGTCAGGAGATTCCTCAGTGTCATCTGATTGACAGAGGTATGTCACCAGGGGAGCCCAGATGTTGTGCGGCCTACTCGCCAGAGGCATTAAATTCCAATATTCACTCAAGTGCGTCTGGCAGTGTGCTGCGTCTGCTAGCCAGCATTTGGACAGTGGTGCTGGTCTGCGGCCCCAATGGATCACCACCCTGCGCCTGGCCAACACCAACAGCATTGCAACCAGTCTGCGGCTAGCGTCCGGGACGTCTTTAACATGTCCTAGTAGGCATGTAAGGGGGTCAGGTGTGATGGTTTCGGAGGTTATGGCGCTAATGATTTTGCACACGTCCTGCCAATAGTTCGCTACTTTTAGACATGTCCAGGCCAGGTGTGTGAATGTTGCGTCAGGTGTCAAACATCGTCCACATCTCGCGTCCACAGCCAGGCCCATTTTGTGAAGTGCCATTGGGGTGCGATAGAGCCTGTGCAGAAATTTAAGGTGTGTCAGGCGCAGTTGATAGTTGGGGAGAGTCTTTTGGTCTGGTTACAGCAGTATTGCCATTGTGCTGGTGAAGGTCCCTCTGCTAAATCTGCCACCCATGCGCAGCACGCGCTCAGTGTCCGCAGGTGAGGCCGCAAGAGTGAGCGCATACAGCCTAGTGGGGACGTCGTCCTATGGATATATTCAAGTGCTGCATTTGGCAGTGGGGAGTCCGGGAATGTGTCATTAATGTTTCTACAGGTTGGTCTGAATTGATAATATAGCAGGTTGTCAAGTTGAGATATGTTTTCGGGGAGAGGGAGAAACTGTCCATTGGGATAGAGGTCAGCGTTGGTACGAATACCCAGTGTCGCAGCCCGGCGCGCCATACCACTGGGCTGCAGTGGAGGGGAAGAGGGATTGTTTGCAAGTTGCATCGCCGGCGCATGTAAGGCTTTGTCCCTGTGTGTTTGTGGATCCCCTCCCACGCCCAGCGCATACATTCAACTGTGTTAATTTCACTTCTGGGGGCCGTGTATGGCAGGAACAGTGCCGTTTGAAGTGGACAAGGGGAGGCGAGATCCGTTTCAACCGTCACGTGCGGTTGGAAGGGCATTGGGTGCAACCAAAAATGAAGGAAACTGGCCTGGGCACAGTGTGCATAGAACTTTTCATTTGGAGCACCCATCCCGCCATGCGAGAAAGGCAGCGTCAAGGTTTCGTAGGCAATGCGAGGTTGTCGACCGGCCCATAATAAGGTGATCATGTTGGAGCGTAGTCTTTTAAAGAAATGTGAGGTAAGTGGCAGCTGAATATTTAAAAACAGATATAGAAACTTAGGTAAAACCACCATTTTTGGTTATCGCAATGCGGCCCGCCATGGAGAGTGGGAGGTATTTCCACACAAAAGTTTTGGTTTCCAACAATTCCATAGTTTTACAGAAATTTGCTTTCCAGAGCTCCTCCGTGTCTCTGCTCAGCCATATGCCAAGATACTTAGTCGGTCCCGTGGCCCATTTTATCGAGTATTCCGTGGAGAAGGACAGTGTTGCATCGGTTAAGGGAAAAAGAATGGATTTACTCCAATTTATTTGTACCCCAGAATAACCCCCAAACCGTATCACCTCTCTTGTCATTGGTGCCAGATTTTTCTGTGGCTCACGTATGTATAATGCAACGTCGTCCGCGTATCAATCAATCAATCAATCATGTCACTTATAAAGCGCACTACATACCCGCGAGGGTCTCAAGGCGCTGGGGGAAGAGGGGGGTGGTGCTGCTACTGATCGAAGAGCCAGGTCTTGAGGAGTCTTCTGAAGGCCAGTAGGTCTTGGGTCTGTCGGAGGTTGGTGGGGAGGGTGTTCCAGGTCTTGGCGGCGAGGTGGGAGAAGGATCTGCCGCCGGCGGTCGTTTTCCGGATGCGGGGGACTGTGGCGAGGGCGAGGCTGGTCGAGCGGAGCTGGCGGGTGGGGGTGTAGAAGCTGAGTCGTCTGTTGAGGTAGGCTGGTCCGGAGTTGTGGAGTGCTTTGTGTGCGTGGGTGAGGAGCTTGAAGGTTATCCTCTTGTTGACAGGGAGCCAGTGCAGGTCTCTCAGGTGGGGTGTGATGTGGCTGCGTCGGGGGATGTCGAGGATAAGACGTGCAGAGGCGTTCTGGATGCGTTGCAGCCGTCTCAGGAGCTTAGCCGTCGTTCCTGCGTAGAGGGCGTTTCCGTAGTCCAGTCTGCTGGTGACGAGGGCCTGGGTGACTGTTTTTCTTGTTTCGGTGGGGATCCACTTGAAGATCCTGCGGAGCATTCGGAGGATGTTGAAGCAGGATGAGGAAACGGCGTTGACCTGCTTAGTCATGGAGAGGGTGGGGTCGAGGATGACCCCTAGGTTGCGTACGTGGTCGGTGGGTGGCGGGGCTGTTCCCAGTGATGTTGGCCACCAGGAGTCGTCCCAGGCTGAAGGGTTGGAACCAAGGATGAGGACCTCCGTCTTGTCCGAGTTCAGCTTCAGGCGGCTGGTCCTCATCCATTCGGCGACGGCCTTCATTCCTTCGTGGATGTGGGCTTTGGCGGTGTGAGGGTCTTTGGTGAGGGAGAGGATCAGCTGGGTGACGTCGGCGTAGGAGATGATGTTGAGGTTGTGCTGTCGGGCGACGTGGGCGTACATGGAAGTCACCAAACTGCGGGTCAAGAACCCAATGCCATGCGGCGTATGGTGCTGTCGCAGCCATGCTGGGAGTGGCTCCAATGCAATAGCGAATAGCATCAGCGATAACGGGCAGCCCTGCCTTGTGCCCCTAGTGATAGTTATGGGATCTGTAATTTGTTCGTTAATTTTAATGCGTGCCAATGGCAGTGTATAGAGTAGTTTGATTTTGTGAATGAAGGCTGGGCTGAAGCCCAGTCGGCCAAGTAGAGAGAAGAGGAAGGGCCATTCTAGTGAATTGAATGCCTTAGTGGCGTCCAGCAAGGCCGCCACTGCTGGCAAAGAAGGGTTGATCTGATGCATTATAGAAAAGATGGTGCACAGGTTGTGTGACGTGGCACGGCATGGAATAAAGCCAGACTAGTCTGGGCGAGCTATTAAAGGCATAAGAGGGAGAAGCCGATTAGCCAACAGTTATGCATATATCTTATTGTCAGTGTTTATTAATGATAAAGGGCGATACGAATCGTAGCACCCAGGCGCTTTGTCAGGTTTATGAATGAGAGTGATCATTGCCTCTCGGAGAGTGTAGGGAAATTGGCCGAGCTTAACGGATTCATTATATATTTCGGCAAGGTGGGGGATAAGGATGGGCGCGTATTCTTTATAGAACGTGGGCGTCAGCCCATCCCATCCTGGTGCTTTATCGCCCAGGAAGCCAGCGATAACCTTTGCTATTTCCTCGGTGGTGAATGGTTCATCTAGGTATTCGCGGTGCTCATCACTGAGCCACAGTAGCTCAATTGAGTCGAAATATTGCTCTATGACATCGTGGGGTGTCTCAGCTCCAGCGGTGTAAAGTTGGGAATAAAATGCAGAGATTCTAGTGATTATTTCACTGGGGGACGTGGTTCTTCCCGCAGGGTCATTGAATAGTTCTGTTATATATGAGGAGGCTTGTGGCTTTCTCAGTAGGTTCGCCAGAGTTTTCCCGGGACGGTCGCCCTCTCCATACTGGCGGCCTGCGCCTCGCGGTCGAGGTATGCCACCTCGCGTTCAGCTTCAGTGTGGTACTCCGTCAGCTTTAACCTTATGTCTGCCAGTGTAGCAGGGGAAGGGTCAGTAATGTGTCTTTGATCGAGTAGCTTAATTTCTGCCTCCAGCCGTTCCAAAGTGCCTCTAATGGATCTGAGCACCCCAGACTGCCTAGTGATGCATTCCCCCCCCGGATCACCACCTTAAAGGTCTCCCAGAGGGTAGAGGGCGATTCCACCGAACCAGTGTTCAGTTAAAAAAATTCAATAATGGGGCCGCGCAGCTCCTCTCTGAATGCAGCATCGCGAAGTGCGTGGGGAGGCAGGTGCCATGCAAACATGCGCTGGGGAGTCTACGGGACCCGTATGGCCAAGCGCACCAGGGAATGGCCCGATAAGGCATATGCCAGGTGCTCAACGGACGTGGCCCAGCATGCGACATCCAGAGTGACCAGCCACAGGTCGATGCGGGACCAGGAGCCGTGTGTGTTGGAAACGCAGGTGCCCTTGTGCCCGTCAGGGTGAGTGTGCCGCCAGGCGTCAACTAAAGTGTTGTCCTGCATAAGTGTGCGCAGTGTAGCGGTGGCCTGAGGGTGTTGCAAACACGCACTTGAACGGTCCAATGTGCCTAGCGGTGCAATGTTAAAATCTCCACCCCATATCAGTGGGAGGGGGCCGATTGAGAAGATTAGTCTCCACATATGAGTGTAAAATTCTGTGTCTTCTGTGTTTGGACCATAAACGGCTGCCAGGATTACAGGCTCGGCGTAAAGAGTCCCGGCCAATATCACATATCTGCCTTCAGCATCTATGTGAGTTTGCGTAGCGCGCCAAGGCAGGCCTTTTCTAATTAGTATAGTGACGCCTCTAGCAATGATGGAGTAGAATGAAGAATAGGATTCCCCCCCCAGTGTCTCGAGTGCAGTTTAGCAGTGTTGGTGGCTGTAAGGTGTGTCTCTTGCAGAAAACATATGTCAGGCTTATGTCTAATGAGATACGTATGTATGAGACGTGCTTTGCAGTGGTCATTCATGCCTCTGATGTTCCACGTTAAAAAGGTTACCTCAGTCATGCTCAGAGTCCAGTGAGGGTATGATGTTATGCCGTCCATTGTCCATTTTAGTGCCGGGAGAGAGTATGTCATATAGCATAGTGTGGCTGTCATTGAATGCGGTCGGTATCATATTCAAAATCAAACAGGTGTAACAAACTAACAAAGCCCAGGAGCGTGAGTTTCCTGCGCCATCCCCCCAAAGAGCTGCCCATCCCCCCTCTCACTCCAACCCTCCAACTAAGTTGAGAATCATGCCGCCCCCCCCAAGGAACCCCATCTTGGAAAGTGCTAACAGAACACAGGAATTAACCCTATGGGGTACGTAGGCTCAGCCAGACTTCCCCCTTGCCAATAAGGCAGGGTGGCTGAACGTTATAGTTCGCAGTCAGGAGGAATGTGTATAATTGTAATTGCCAACAATTAAACAGAAACAAGGCAATGGTGTAAAGCCATGACACTGTTGCATATCAGTTTCAAGGCCCACCACAAGTAGGACAGCGCTTAGAACACTGTTACCCCGCTAGCTGAGTCAATCATTGTCACCTGTGCGGCCATCTTTAGACGATGCAGGTCTATCTCGGGGGAGGGATTCTGTAGTTGTTTAACGAATGTCAAAGTGGCTTTCGGGTCTGTCAAATATCGGGGTTTATCTCCAGAGTCAATACGCAGCTTGACAGGGTATAAGAGGGCATATGTGATGCGTAATTGTTAAAGTAATCGTTTAGCAGGAAGGAAGTCTCTCCGGACAGCTTGAACAGTCAAAGTGAAGTCAAAGTAGAATGAAAGTGTGTTGACTTGGTGCCTGACTTCTCCCATTTCTCTTGCCCTCCGAAGAATGGAGTCACAGTCGCGATAATTTAGTAGGTGCGCTATTATTGGTCTCGCAGGGGTCCCCAGTGGTGGCCGTGGGCCGAGAGACCTATGCGCCCGTTTGACAATGAAGAGACCGGATAGGACTGTGACAAAAAGTTCACGTAACAAAGATTCGAAGTAGTCTTCCATTTTAGCAATTGCAGTATATTATTCCTGCGGGAGCGGGATTCCAGATCTTCGTTCTTTGCGTGGATGATTTCTAGAACTTTATCCATCTTCAGGAGTCGTTGTCAATTCTCAGTGCCAGTATCATCTGCGTCAGAGACCCTGGCCTCCAGCTGCATTATACAGGTATCATGTGAATCCACCCGCTGTTTGACCTGGTTGAGATGAGATGTCAAGTGGTCGATTTTAGAGTCAATGGTCTTTAGGCTGGATTTGACCTCGAGAAATAAGGAACGTATGCTATCATCTTGAACCTCCGGTGCATCCGTCTGTGTGGCCTGCTCACTGGCCTCATGAGGTGGATCACCGCATCTGCCGGTCTTGCGGCCTTCGAAGGTGAGCTTAGGCTGTTTAGCATCAGCCTTCCCCATTGTGGCCGCAACTAGGAGGTCCAGCCTGACAAGAAGATCGTAAGCAATGGCAGTGTGCAGCAGTCTCAAAGCAGGGGCAGGATTGGTAAGGTAAACCCAGCAGGTCCCACACGCCTCCACGACCCACCGGGGGCCTGCGCCAAGCAGCCCCTATGGGCGGCCCAGCAATTAGTGTCCACACTACAGGTGTAAACAGCAAGAGGCAGCGGGTGGTAACGCTAGCTTGGTGATCATTATCAGGGCCTGTATGAAGTTCTGCCCCGTAGGCCGCCACCCACTCAATGTTGGGCCCAGCGTGGTTGTTCCGCCCACTGGATGTCAGCCAGATTAAGGCCAGTGGTGCTGGGCAGGTCCGTGGTCCACAGAGCGGTGCGCTCCGGTGCGCCAGGCGCTCGTGAAGTCCAAGTGTTCAAAGGGGAGGGTTCTCACCCCCATGCAGGAGAGTGTGGAGTGCTAACAGTCTCGCAGGGGAATCGGGCATACAATTATAGAGTTGCTTCCAAGAGGGTGTTACCATGCATGGTGTCACACTTTCTGGCTAGGACAGCATCAGGGCAGTGGGGCCCTCGCGGTGCAGGATCTTCAGCGCCGGAGTGCTTGTGTTTTGAAGGCCCAGCCGGCTTGGGTGCCCCACCCACCGCAGCCCGCGCACATCCCATGTGCAGGGCTCTGACAGGGGGCCTCCGAGACCTAGCGGTTTGCCTCCTCCCCGCCCCAGCACCTTATTTGTTTAATGTCTGGGAGCTCCCAGCGCCACGCCGCATTTCCTCTTCGGCCCAGCCGCCCAGCAAGCAGCGGGTCTACGGTTCTGCCGCCACAGCTCATGCAGGGCCCCCAGGCCTGTTTATGCAGTCGGGCTGCACTGCTGGGAGGCCAAGTCACCTGCTCCACCCAGCGCGGCCCACGCTTCGCCACAGACAGCGGCGGCGCCCGCAACCCAGGCAGGGGGGTCGGCAAAAGTCCGGACGGACAGCACGCGATCAATGCCTCTAGTCCAGTTCACTCCGTGATTCAGGCCGTACCGCTCCTCTTGTAGGCCACAGTCACAATGCGGTCGCAGCAGCGCCCTCCCTCAACTGGCGGGCCTCGGCGATCTCGGTGTCCCAAGGTCTCTGGGGCCGTCAAAAACTGCAGCGCCGGTGCTAGTGGCAATTAGCAGCACAAGACTGCCTTCTGTGCAGCTGCACCTCCCTACTTATGACGGATGTTGGCAGATTTTTTTGTTTTGGCCGGCAGAGCTCGCTCAGAGTGCAGCGATCTTGACGCCCCCTGCCAAGCTTCCTTAGTGCCGTCACAGCTAGACATCAGACAGCAGAGATCCGCACAGCTTGAATGTGCAGAATTTACCCAGTGGGAAGGGACTCTGTGTATTTTTGGCATTGGTATTCAAATATGTTTAATAGTCCAATTAATATGATTTTACAAGTGGCAAGCTAACATCAGAACTCACGTGAAACAGAATTACAGATGAAAAAACACCAATACCGCGGCATCCTCCTACGTAGAGATTTAAGTGACATTTACCAAATCCCCAGGAGATTGTGCGCGTATTGTTAAAGGTTTTACGGATTTAATTCTTTTGACATATGGTTCAAGCTGAAGTGCAAGGGAATTATAAACCTTGAGAAACAGCACATTTAATGCCCAGTTGTCAAACAAATGTATCCCTCATTTTGAGTGTGATGCATGCCAGAAGAAATTGGTGATTTTATAAATAGCAATCATGCACAAATATCACAGCAAAACTTGAAAAGTGTATATGTGTGTGTATGTGCGAGTGTATTGGTACAGGGTTGCTCGCACACATGACACAGCAAGACTAGAAGATTGTATGTGTGAGTATGCACATATTGTTTCAGTGTCCCTAGTGCACATATATCACAGCATGACTTGAAGACTGTATGTGTGAGTGTACACCTATTAGTACAAGATTACTCCCACACATAGGCCAGAGTAAGACTTGAAGAATGTATCCATGTGCGCAGACTTAGTGGTACAGGGTCACTATGTCACTTACAATGTTTCTCATGGCAGAAACACTGAATTCATCACATCAACCTAACCACTACATTGCAAGGTAACTACAGTGTAAGTAGATGTTGAGTTAAGAAAAGAGGGCCGGCCAAACAGTCATGTGCACTTAGGAGTGGGCAAACCATCTGTCATCGGAGCAGGCTGCCCCAAACGCAAAGCTGCAGCAGAAGGAAACAAAATAATAATAACATGAGTTATTATCATTTTGTGTTTCCTTTGCTTCACTGCTGCGAATCAGTGGGGTGACGCTCCTCCGCCTTTGTGGAGGAGCCGCCACTGCCCTCAACAACTTATGCATTGATGTACAGCAACACACCAGTTAACCAAAGCAAACTGCATTAGGAAATGCAAGGCAAATAATGCAGCACATATGGGCGTTCCACAAGGTGAAAACGGCGCAGTGCTTGTGAAAGTGAGATCACAATAAAACGAATCATCAATACGTATTTCAAAAATGGGAGCTTCTAAAATGGGAGCTGTTACATACACAATTCCACATTCTGCCCCTTAGCAGTCAGTATAATCAAGCTCATGATTTATGTCAATGTCGACTCTTCTATATATACTTAGGAGCCAGGACTTTAATAGGGCAACTGAGGGGATACAGAGGGGGGGACACCCTCAAGATCAATTAATTGTGGGTGGAGGTAGATATATAGGGCCTTCGAACTGATAGGCGAATAGGAATGGGACCCTCTGCTGATAATGGCATCTGGGCCATTGAACCTCAGAGTTACGATGCACTCAAACTTTATATTAATGGAGCTGTTAAGCTAGAAATGTTTGCATATTGCCCTATGTAAGTTAGCATTCGCTGCACCATTTTCTTTGCAGGCGCCATTTTAGGCTGTTCGAAACTGATTTAGTTTAATTCCGAGAAATGCTCCACTATAAGTTTCGTTTTCTGCCATGTAGGCCTGTTCCCATAATGAGTACATTGTTCCTATTAGCGCATACCTTTCTCTCTTAATAGAGGCCCTCTCCCACTTGTCTGGTGGCGGGCCCGAATGGAACAACCTTGGACTCTGGAACTTTGTGTAAGATATACGCGCTGAAACCGTTTTTTTTCTGTATTCCACTGCTTAGCTGCACCTGCCTGGAACATTCCACTGTGGGTGTGTTTCGGCCCAGTTACGAAATGTACATAATGAATCTCTGTGCTTGTCAATTTCAGTCCCTCTGCAGCACTCCTAGCGACTGGGCAGACTGGGCTCCGATCTGAGTGTATGAATAAACAGTTATTGGTTTGTATTCTCTACTGTCTGACCGACTCTTCATTTGGTATGGAAGTCTGAGAGGTGGTCATTAGTGACCCGGGAGACCCTAATCGGGCCACTTCCTTCAGAGCTGTAAGCCCTATTAACAAACACAGGGTTGGAACTTGTTTTTTGTAATCATATGGGAGCTGTACACACTTCTTACTGGTTCTAGTCGGAAGACCATGCCATGGGCTGTAGATATTAGGAGGATGAAGAGAAAGTGAGTTTGGCATTAGTACATTCTGCGTTTAATGACATATAAAATGATACAGAGGTAGGGACAGGGGGAATGTATTCTCAAGGAGAGATAGATTTTGGAGAAAAACATTCAGTATATTGTATCTATAAGAATTCAAGGACTCACTTGAATCTGCATGTTCTATTTCACACTAACCAGAGAAAGTAAGCACTTCAGAGACAAACTAGAAAAGACATAGTAAAAACACTGACGAGAAAAGACATGTTGGTATAAAGGAGAAAATCAAATTTGGGGTGTTGGACTTGGCCCTTTTTGCAGGGTCATCCTGAACTTTTTGCCTTCCTCCTGTATTGTTTCTGACCTGTTTTTGTTGGTTTTAGGACTCTGGGCACTTTACTACTGCTGATCAGTGCTAAAGTGCATATGCTCTCTGTGTAAAGTGTTATGGTAATTGGTTGTCCATAATTTGTATGTTTGCCTTACTAGTAAAGTCCCTAGAAAAGTGCACTATGTGTGCCAGGGCTGGTAATGCAAATGCTACTAGTGGGCCTGCAGCACTAATTGTGCCACCCACACAAGTAGCCCTAAGAAGAGATCTCAGGCCTGCCACTGCAGTGCCTGCGCGCAGTTTGTTAACTGCCTTGTTGTCCTGGCAAGTGCACCCACTTGCCAGGCCTTACCTTCCCTTTTATGCACATCAGACACCCCTATAGTAGGCCCAAGGTACCCCCCTGGGCAGGGTGCAGTGTATGTGAAAGGTAGGACATGTGCTGAGGTGTGTACCATGTCCTGACAGTGACATACTGCCAAATTCGTTTTTCACTGTTGCAAGGCCATCTTGCCCATAGGACAGAATGTGGAATGCTGAGTCCCATGTTTCCAGCATATCTTCCCATAGGCATAAGATGGAGAGATGGAGTTTAGTGTGCCTGAACTCAGAATTTAATAACACATCTTTTTGTGAAGATGGTTTTTGAATTGTGTGTTTAGAAACCACGCTTTTAGAAGTGGCTGGTTTCTTGTCTTAAACCATCCTGTGTGCCTCTGCCTGGTTGTGTATTGCCTGTCTGGGTTTGGATGTGACAGGGTCTGGGAAGTGTCCTGACCCCAGGGAGGAGTAGGTGAGACACCAACAGGCTGGCCTGTGATTGATGTGGGGGGGGGAGGAGTAGCCCCCTGGATGTGAAGAGGGCTGTGTTGTTGCCCCCAGAGGATGGCTCCACCTCCTGCTGAGCGTCTGGGCCCCAGACCCTGACTATCAAAGGTAGAGGGTGTGCACTGGCATGAAGACACCCAGGTCTGGTTTGGACCGGGGTCAGAGCCCCCTGAACACAAAGACTTCAAAGGCATTTAGGGGTATAAATGTAAGAGCTGAAATGCCTAAACTCAAGACTGAAATCCATACTGAAAAAGGATTGAAACTACTTCGTGATCAAGAGGAACCTCTGCCAAAGAAGAACAGCTGAAGAGACTGAAGAGAGGGACTGCCCTTGCTGTGTGTTCTGGGGCTGGCCTGCAGTTTGCTGATTTGACTGAGGAGAGGACAAGGGACTTTGCTGTGTGCTGTGTCCCCCTGCTTGAGAGGACTTTGCTGTGTGCTGTGTCCTGAAGTAACTTGTCTCCAAGGGCTCGAGGAGAGCTGGTCCCCTGTTGTGGAAACTCAGGAACATAAAAGTCTCCAAGTGTGTCTCAGCGACGCTGTGTGCGTGTGCTTTTTGCACGCCTGAGACTGCCGTGTGGTCCGTGATGCTGTTTATGAGGTGCCCCGTGACCGCATTGCCCCCGCGGCGTGAAACATCGTCCACGCTGCTGCATTGCTGTTTGTGGCCCGAGCCGTCATCGTAACTGGGGCTGTGAGTAAAGATCGCCGCCGCCGGCCCGAGCCGCAACGTGCTAAAGGATTTCTGGAAACTAAGGAAGCTACAAGGTGAAAGGGATCGTGATCGTTGTCGTCGAAAGGAATCTGCCCAAGATCGTCAACGAAGGAGAAGGCAGCACCATAACCCGTCCGGCTACAGCGTCGCCTAGCAACAGAGCTGCAATGTGATCGGGATCGCCCAGCAGGACGTCCGACGAGCGGAGAGAGAGAGCGAGGCAGCGCACCCCCCCCAGGTAAGGCTTCGACTCCGGTCGGGAGCCGCAAGCGTGTGTGGCCTGGGGAGGCGTGCAGGAGGAGTACAGGAGTGCTCTGAGCTCTCTCCCGCTGCACCGCGTTAGACACGCTGAGTCCCCGAGTGGCCCGTACCTGCCCAGCAGTACCGGGGCTGCACCTTTAAGCTTACGACCGTTGTTTCTGTTGTTGGGGCCTAGTGGTGCCCGAGTTGACCGCGCAGATTGGCTAACCGCATTGTTGTAGCATTACGAACTGCCTGATTCTTGCATTACGAACCGCATTATTCTTGCATTACGAACTGCCTGATTCTTGCATTACGAACCGCATTATTCTTACATTACGAACTGCCTGATTCTTGCATTACGAACCGCATTATGAATTGCATTATGAACTGCCTGATTCTTGCATTAAGGACTGTCTTATTACTACATTACGAATTGCATTACGAACTGCATAGCATTGCATTAGGACTGCATTAGAGATCGTGAATTGCTCATTAATACCGCCAGAACCTACAAGTGATTGCTGGCCTAATAACCGGCAAAGCGAAATATTACGAATACGCATATGTTGGATTTCTATCGTTTGGTCTCATCGTATTCCTTTTTGTAAAGATACTGCTATTTTTATGAAACCCGTGTGGTGTCCATTTGTGGTGTTATCACTGTGTTACTGGGAGTGTGGTTGCAAATATTTTACACATTGCCTTGGAGATAAGCCTGCCTGCTCGTGCCAAGCTACCAGGGGGTGAGCAGGGGTTATCTAAGCATGTGTCCCTCCTTACCCTGACTAGAAGCAAGGGTCCCTATTTGGACTAAGGTACATACCTCAGCCAACTAGAGACCCCCAGTTCTAACATTGGTGGTCAGCGGTTGGGGATTTGAACTTGTATTTGCAATTGACTCACAGTGATTGGTGTACATCACTAGTTTTAGTGCAGACCACGACGCAACCACATATTGTGTTTTTGATTTTTTTGTTCTATTTTTGAGCGACCTTTAAGCCACACATCATGTCTCAAAGGAGTCAGGTAGCCAGTGAGGTTGCAGAATTGGAATTCGACATTGAGGCATTGCTTACCTACAAAGTTGATCAATTGAGGCAATTCTGCAGAGCTTTGGGATGTCCCATGAAAAGTAGCGCCAAGAAGGAGGAGCTGCAAACAGTTTTGAGGGCCTGGTAGGAAGCCAAAGAGGCTCAGGAGACAGGTGATGCTGGGGTGGATGAGGATGACCCAGGGAATGGATGTGGTCCACAGGATTTGCCGGTGGGAGAACCAGCCTCAGGGGCTGGTAGTAACCATTCAGGGAGGAGCTTTTCCTCAGAGAAGTGGGAGGAAAGCCAAAGTGTCAGAGAGCGTGAGTTGGAGGTTTTGAAACTAAAGGCTCAGGCGGATGAGAAGAAGTTGCTCATTGAGAGCAAAAGGTGGGCAGAGGAGAGCAAGATCGCTCTCGCTTTGGAGGAAAAGAGATTGCTTTTGGCACATAAGTTAAGAATGAGGGAGCTTGATTTGGAGCTCGAAAGGCTCGAGGCCATGAGTGTCTCAGCCAAGCCAAAAGAGATGTGTGTAGCTCAGGAAGTGAGCTCTGCTGGGTTGGAGGTGGAGTCCAGCTCAGATGGTGGCAGCAAAAATGTAGTGTCTAGTGCTGAGAGAAAAGTACATACACCCAGAGATGTGGCGCCTGACTTGAGGGAGGGGGCTAACATACATTAGGGGGTTCAGGTTTATGAGGTAGCTTCAGTGGTGTGCAGTGTCCCTGAAGTAGATTGGGGAACTGACACAGGGGATCATATTCCTAGTGGTGGGAGGGACACCCTACTGACCCTAGATGAGAGGTGCAGGGAGAGGGGTTCCCCCTTGGTAGAAACCTCGGTGTGTGAGTGTGGAGACCGCCCAGAAGAGTGTAGGTTGAGTGACGGAGACAGTCAGACCCTGTCTTGCCAATCTCAGGAGAGTGGTGTGGGGTACTTGTGTGAGGCACTGGAGGGTGAGGCAAAGGATAGCTTGGTTAACAACTGTGGGGGACTGTGTGAATCATTTGTTGGAGAGCATATTTTAAGTCCCTGTTTTCCAGAGCTATGCCAACACCCGGTGGGGTGCAAATTCTCTGATTCCAGGGAGCTTTCGCAGGAGGCAGACCTTTGGGTGGATTCCAGAGGGTCTGAGGAAACTTTTGGGAGTGATCCAGACGGGGGTGGTTCAGGTTTTCCCCAACCAAGTGAGGTAGGGGAGGTTTGTGGTAGCCCCGATAGGTCCCAATGTAGTGGGAGGGGTGTAGGGTCCCACGTCCTGTCTCAGAGGAGAAGGAGTGGGAGGGGGCTGTGTCCCAAGGTGCCCGATACCCAGTTCCAGGACCTGGTTCGTTCCATAAGGGAACACCAGGAGGGGAGCCTAGTCTGTACCGGGAGGCCACTTCCTGAGGGGGATCCCAAAGTGTCAGGTGAACTGAGGGGACTGCTGTAACCAGCATCCCACCAGTTCTGGTGCCTGGTAGCACCGCTCCAGTGGGGAGGGTGCATGGGTCCAGAGAGGAAGGCAGGGTGTGGGAGAGCCCACCCCAGTCTCTTGTCCAGCCGGAGGGTACAGACCCTGGGCTGGCGGGCCAGTGTCAGGATGCCATACCTGACTTGGCAGAAGGGGGAGTGGAGAAAAGGTGCCAGGCACCTGGGGCTACTACCCCCCGCTTTCTGACGCCAAAGAGGTTAGAGAGGCCTCTCATCACTGACAGCTGTCAGTGGCCACTGTGGCTGGTTGTCCTGGTGGACAGAGTTGCCCCTGGGAGGGGGGCTGGAGTCACACCTCGAGGGTGGACTGGGCCACACCACTGTGTTGGCCATGTGGGTACTGTCTACCAGGGTGGACACATCTGTGAGCAAAGTAAGTTTAGGCGCTGCACAGATGGAGTCCCCAGGTGAGGAGATGGGTCCCCCCTGGACTAACTTAGGGGGCCCTGAGAGTATGGACAGAGGGATCCAACTGGGTTCAGATTGGCGTAGAACTGGAATATGCCCCAGCAGTTGCGGGCCAGGGTCCGCGTTCTATCACCCAAAGCAGGAAAGCCCATCAAGGTAGTGATTGGTCTACCCTGTGTTTTGGCTGGAAGGGGGTTGTGTTGGACTTGGCCCTTTTTGCAGGGTCATCCCTGAACTTTTTGCCTTCCTCCTGTATTGTTTCTGACCTGTTTTTGTTGGTTTTAGGACTCTGGGCACTTTACTACTGCTGATCAGTGCTAAAGTGCATATGCTCTCTGTGTAAAGTGTTATGGTAATTGGTTGTCCATAATTGGTATGTTTGCCTTACTAGTAAAGTCCCTAGAAGAGTGCACTATGTGTGCCAGGGCTGGTAATGCAAATGCTACTAGTGGGCCTGCAGCACTAATTGTGCCACCCACACAAGTAGCCCTAAGAAGAGATCTCAGGCCTGCCACTGCAGTGCCTGCACGCAGTTTGTTAACTGCCTTGTTGTCCTGGCAAGTGCACCCACTTGCCAGGCCTTACTTTCCCTTTTTATGCACATCAGACACCCCTATAGTAGGCCCAAAGTACCCCCCCCTGGGCAGGGTGCAGTGTATGTGAAAGGTAGGACATGTACTGAGGTGTGTACCATGTCCTGACAGTGAAATACTTCCAAATTCGTTTTTCACTGTTGCAAGGCCATCTTGCCAATAGGACAGAATGGGGAATGCTGAGTCCCATGTTTCCAGCATATCTTCCCATAGGCATAAGATGGAGAGATGGAGTTTAGTGTGCCTGAACTCAGAATTTAATAACACATCTTTTTGTGAAGATGGTTTTTGAATTGTGTGTTTAGAAACCACGCTTTTAGAAGTGGCTGGTTTCTTGTCTTAAACCATCCTGTGCGCCTCTGCCTGGTTGTGTATTGCCTGTCTGGGTTTGGATGTGACAGGGTCTGGGAAGTGTCCTGACCCCAGGGAGGAGTCCGTGAGACAGCAATAGGCTGGCCTGCGTTTGATGTGGGGGGGGGAGGATTAGCCCCCTGGATGTGAAGAGGGCTGTGTTGCTGCCCCCAGAGGATGGCTCCACCTCCTGCTGAGCGTCTGGGCCCCAGACCCTGACTATCAAAGGAAGAGGGTGTGCACTGGCAGAAAGACACCCAGGTCTGGTTTGGACCGGGGTCAGAGCCCCCTGAACACAAAGACTTCAAAGGCATTTAGGGATATAAATGTAAGAGCTGAAATTCCTGAACTCAAGACTGAAATCCATACTGAAAAAGGATTGAAACTACTTCGTGATCAAGAGGAACCTCTGCCAAAGAAGAACAGCTGAAGAGACTGAAGAGAAGGAATGCCCTTGCTGTGTGTTCTGGGGCTGGCCTGCAGTTTGCTGATTTGACTGAGGAGAGGACAAGGGACTTTGCTGTGTGCTGTGTCCCCCTGCTTGAGAGGACTTTGCTGTGTGCTGTGTCCTGAAGTAACTTGTCTCCAAGGGCTCGAGGAGAGCTGGTCCCCTGTTGTGGAAACTCAGGAACATAAAAGTTTCCAAGTGTGTCTCAGCGACGCTGTGTGCGTGTGCTTTTTGCACACCTGAGACTGCCGTGTGGTCTGTGGTGCTGTTTACGAGGTGCCCCATGACCGCATTGCCCCCGCAGCGTGAAACATCGTCCACGCTGCTGCATTGCTGTTTGTGGCCCGAGCCGTCATCGTAACTGAGGCTGTGAGTAAAGATCGCCACAGCCGGGCCGAGCCGCAACGTGCTAAAGGCTTACTTAAAACTAAGGACCGTGTCTCAGCGACGCTGTGTGCGTGTGCTTTTTGCACGCCTGAGACTGACGTGTGGTCCGTGGTGCTGTTTACGAGGTGCCCCGTGACCGCATTGCCCCCGCGGCTTGAAACATCGTCCACGCTGCTGCATTGCTGTTTGTGGCCCGAGCCATCATTGTAACTGGGGCTGTGAGTAAAGATCGCCGCCGCCGCCCCGAGCTGCAACGTGCTGAAGGATTTCTGGAAGCTAAGGAAGCTACAAGGTGAAAGGGATCGTGATCGTTGTTCGTCGAAAGGAATCTGCCCAAGATCGTCAACGGAGAAGGCAGCGCCGTAATCCGCCCGGCTACAGCGTCGCCTAGCAACAGAGCTGCAATGTGATCAGAATCGCCCAGCAGGACATCCGACGAGCTGAGAGAGAGAGCGAGGCAGGGCACCCCCCAGGTAAGGCTTGGACTCCGGTCGGGAGCCGCAAGCGTGTGTGGCCTGGGGAGGCGTGCAGGAGGAGTACAAGAGTGCTCCGAGCTCTCTCCCGCTGCACCGCGTTAGACGCGCTGAGTCCCCGAGCGGCCCGTACCTGCCCAGCAGTACCGGGCCGCCCCTTTAAGCTTACGACCGTTGTCTCTGTTGTTGGGGCCTAGTGGTGCCCGAGTTGACCGCGCAGATTGGCTAACCGCATTGTTCTAGCATTACGAACTGCCTGATTCTTGCATTACGAACCGCATTATTCTTGCATTACGAACTGCCTAATTCTTGCATTATGAACCGCATTATTCTTGCATTACAAACTGCCTGATTCTTGCATTACGAACCGCATTATTCTTGCATTACGAACTGCCTGATTCTTGCATTAAGGACTGTCTTATTACTACATTATGAACTGCATAGCATTGCATTAGGACTGCATTAGAGATCGTGAATTGCTCATTAATACCGCCAGAACCTACAACTGATTGCTAGCCTAATAACCGGCAAAGCGAAATATTACGAATACGCATATGTTGGATTTCTATCGTTTGGTCTCATTGTATTCCTTTTTATAAAGATACCGCTATTTTTATGAAACCAGTGTGGTGTCCATTTGTGGTGTTATCACTGTGTTACTGGGAGTGTGGTTGCAAACACTTTACACATTGCCTTGGAGATAAGCCTGGCTGCTCGTGCCAAGCTACCGGGGGGTGAGCAGGGGTTATCTAAGCGTGTGTCCCTCCTTACCCTGACTAGAAGCAAGGGTCCCTATTTGGACTAAGGTACATACCTCAGCCAACTAGAGACTCCCAGTTCTAACATGGGGTATATACATAGGTATAGGTATTTGTAGATTGCAACTATACTTTGAGACCAACAGAGCACTAAAAGAAAAGGATGGGAGCCCTGAGACATGATTCAGATTTGTTTAGGGTGAACAAAGATATTCGTAGGTGGTGAACTCTGTCATATGGAGACTGAAGAAATGCATTGATGTTGTTGGCCATGTGGAGCTGGAGACTCAGACAAACGTAAAGACTATTTGCTTAGTCAAAAAGAGAAGTGAATTGTATTAAGCTTGGTTGTTATGACAAGTGGTAAAACAAGTGTGATTTGATGCTGGCGGCAGGGAGATAAAATGTTTATATTTCTTTTAAGCACACAGATTTAAAAGGGGCGGCTCTGCTACTCAAATGCCAGATAGACTTGAAATGCATTGAGGATTCTTAAATGCTTCACACCATGACATGAACTGTATTTTGGATTACATGAATGGAAAAGTCTGAAGTAAGTAGAGAGACTGATTTAACATTTATAGGTGGAAGAAAAATAATAAGGTTTCTTTTGAAATTAAGAATTCTGAAGTTTCTGCTCACTGCTGCACTTGACGTAAAGTCAAGGGATTGAGAAAGAAGCACTTAAATTACCATCCTTTTACAATACACAAACAAAACAATGGAAGTTAACATTCCAAAAACCCAAAGTGCAATGAAGACTTGGAGACGAGTCATGGAAAAAGAAGTAAACAAGCCAAGTAATCTAGATTATGTGTAATGCATGCTTTACATGCGCCTTAGCACAGTGAGATACTGGATAAGTAAGTGGGCAACTTGTGTTGTCCTAAAGTAAGCATTAGTCCACGTTTCTATGTGAACCATAACTTATTCCACCATTGTTAATATGTAGAGGTGTCTACACTTACATTTTTGATGCTGCAAGACATAGCTAACATATCTTCTAGTAAGATAACTACTATCTATATATGCACCTCCTCCCATAGATGTTCTTTAAGTTCTTTAAGATCTGTTTGCAGTGCAAGCGAAAAATAATTTGCAGTCATGAACTCACTGTAATCCCTATCTTCAACACATATGTATCGCCTACCTCATACCGCTTGCCCCTAAAATGTTCATTACAGTTAATTATAACTATAGAACCACAAAATAATTCAAGTTCAATAGAAAAACCAGAAAGTCTCTCAGAAATCCTTAAGTAAATAATAGTTCATCCAAAAACTTGAATCACAAATCTACAACGCATGGTCCTGGTTGCAACAACTTCAAAGCTGGATCCTTTAGCAAGGACTCTGTCAAACACGGGGAAAATTATACTTGACTATCTAAGATAGCCACAATCATCTCCAGCACTCATGAGATTACTGGGGTTTCAGAAACCTTTAGTTCATGGTCAGGTTTTATTTCATAGAATATCCTCCATGAGCGCACAATCTTCCTCCAGAATGCACTAATACTTGTTGTACACCAACAACTACTCTGCCCGCGATCAACACCTGGCGGCCTTGACTCTACTTACCGGTAAACCCTGTCTCCCAACATTTAGAGAAGATGAAAAGTAGAAGAGCAATTCAAGTAACTGAGTTATATTTCAGAAGCAGGGCCTAAGGACATTGAAGTGAAGCGGTGATGACTGAAATAGCTGTTTAGGTTCCTTTTTGAATGACCAGTGAGAAGGGGCAGTCCTATAATTCAGTTTGCACAGGGCCTTAAGGTGGACAGGTGAATTGAAATCATCATCTTGAATTAAGATTTTGATGCCATTCAACAACCTTTTGCTTGTATTGTTCGCTGTATTATTTATCACAGTTTAAAATATAAGGAATTAAAATTGCTAACAATTGAGAGGACTGTGTTCATTGCCATAAGGTTGGTAGTTCTGCAAGACATTACCAAGTGGTTCCTTATATATGTTCAAAAGAGTGGGAGCAAGAATGGAACCTTAGAGGATTCTATAGGGAGTGGAAATTGGAATAATTCTTCATTGTTCCTCACTTGTTGGGAGTGGTTACGAAGGTCGGAAGTGCACCAGCTGAGCATTTGTCATTCTGTGGCAAGGTAATTCTTTAGCGTATTAAGAAGGGTGCGTCTAGGACATGTTGTGTGTATAGTCAAAAATCTGATCATGGTGTTTCTGTGCTTCACCAAGCTTTGTATTTTGCCAAGTAGGTTGTTTTCAGAGATGTATATATGTAGCTAGAATTCTCACAGTGGTCAGTTACATTGAACAGTAAGAAGAGTAAAGTTATATGCCAGCAGCATTTATGGTCATCCAGTTTGGAGGTGTCTGTGGTACTAATCAGTGAACTCCCTTTGGGACATGGATAAGTCAGCAAATTATTCTAGCCACAGCGTATCCCCTTGATCTTTTTCCTACTAGAATTAGTCCCACCCGAAATACTTAATTCCTTAGATGTTTTAATCTGGTAACCTGTGCCTTTAAATCCACCCTGGTAATTTGACTCTTAACACATTTCCCTTTAAATGGCTAAACAGTTGGCTTTATTACATTCATACCCAGATATTCAAATGAATTAATCCTCTCATTTTCAGCATCTCTAATAATTCTCCAGGTCATCTCATCACTCTGCATTAATCATTTCTTTTTACTTTTTTAAATTTTATTAGAAATACTTATTTTTTCTGAAATTCTATGATAAAGGCACATTTGCTAAATAGAGTAATATCATTGGGGCTACCTTGCGTAGGACCCTAACTCAACAGAAAGTATGAAACACACTTTACATTGACAAAAGTACATTTCTTTGGGGTTGATTAGCAGATCTTAACCAATCTCACTCGTTTTCTATCTATGCCACGTCACATCAAATTTTACTCTATGAAAAGTCTTTCCATCACATGAAATGTATTTTTCATGCTAGTAGCGACACATCTGAGTTGGCTACCAGCCGTTTGTAGATATTTACCAAAAAAAATCAATGCATAAATAAATTATTACTCTCCAGATCCAATACAGGCAACTGCAATAAACTGCATAATAATCTGGAGCCTACTCTGACGTTGATAAATGCAGGCCGATCACACTTAATATGCCAGTTGAGATATTTGCAATCATTTTTGCAATGCATACTATGGTTCCTGCTTCAGACTTTCTTCTGGGAGTGGCCCTTGTTGCTTTATGGAGAAGCTCTTACAGGTACAGGTTCTAAGAGTATTATGAAACAATTTTGAGAATTCCTAATAATGCCCATGTGATAGCATTTTCATTACTATAAATAGTGTACATTTACACATGCAGAGATGTGAGATATATTCCACTTCCAAACTGCTTTGCTTTTTATGGGCAAGTTATCTTCCAGACTGTCTTCCTCCACATCATCCACCTACAAATCTTGGGGAGGGTCAGGCGTTTCCAGTTTAGTCATGTTCCCTCCCCCAACCATTTAGAAAGCAGCCACACCATAGGTGATGGTGGCATTATCTCTTATGGCTAACAAAATTGAGTCTTTCTTTCATTTCAGTTAGTTAGCAGTAGCTTATCAAAATGAATTCTGGATTTCCCTCTTGGATGTATGTCTCTCACTGTGTGGTTAGCTAGCTGGGAAAACATACTTCCTTTGACTCTTCTTCTTGACCTCTCCCATCAGTCATCACTGGCAGAGAATGGGGTCAAAATTCATGACAAGTAACTGCCTCTTGGAATGGAGGTCAAAGCCTGTCCCTCTGGTTCTGGGACCCATAATATCTAGAATAGCCCCTTGCAATGCCCTAGTGCGGAGGAAACTACTCTTCCCAGGTGTAGTCTGTGTTGGTCAAGATCACTGCCAGGTGGAGCTGATACAGCCCTCAGTACTAAGGGGATTTAAGGGTGAAGACCTTTCATGTCAGAAAAAAGGAAAGGCTTATATCCCAAGGGCCTGGTTTAAAGTTTAGTGGTAACTAACAATCCTTGATTTTCTGAAACAAATTCTAAATACTGATTAAAATCTGCCTGCAAACTTTCATTCATAGTACTCTCCCTATAGCGGAGGGAAATAAACCAGTCAATTCTACCTCCAAACATGAATTCCTCATCTTCTCTTTATATGGCTGTCATTGAAAAATGTCATCAGCAGGGAACTACTTTTGAGATATTACTGCAATCCATCCCTCCCCTCCTGCGAGGGTCCACGACCGATCCAGCTGTGCTGGTGTGCTCAAAATATTTAAAAAGGGGACGTTGTACCCTCTTGAGAATATTAGTGTTTTTCAGCTTTTTAACGATAATGTTTCATATATTGAAGTTTTTCTGCCATTTTTTATAGTTTATTAGTTACTGTTCTTAGTAAGCAATAATAACACGGTAACAAAATGTGTTTATGTGATTTACTTTTTAACAATAAATTTAAACAACTGCTTGAAATTTGCCCCTCTGTCTATTCTAAGTTCCTACGGGACACAACCTGAAGCAATACTGGAGTACTAGCCACAGATTATGGTCTTCAACACATCCCGTGCTGAGTGCCATAGGAAAATGCTACATATGCAAGGTATGATATCTAAGGATTGGAACACACTATCCTTGTGTATGGACAGGGGCCCCAAAGCACAGAACCGTGTGAGACTAACACACTGTCATGCTTGTGATCCTATGGTCTGGCCTGACAGCACAGTTGTCACCAGACAATTATATGAGAAATACCAGGGGAGGGGCTTTAGCTCCAACCACATGTTTGGAGCCAGGAAAACATGTTTTGATTCAGCAGAAGTTGTGTATTTCCTCAAACAAGTGCTTGCCTTCAACACAGCTGTGATCATTTTGTTTATTATCCACCTGCCTGAGCTTGGATTTTCATGGGTACCCATTGACATTGTAATGCTATTAAAGTGTCTTAGATAACTTATGATGGTTTTCTCTGGCAGCTGCACAGATGGGAGGAGGGCAGTCATTAACCTACATCGGTTTTAAGTCTGGCTTGACAGTGAAACTGTCACCTGACCCTTTAACCTGCACTAATATTATTCTACAGTTCTTTGCTTCCACACAAATACATAACCATTCCCATGCTATCTACTTGTAATGATTCACATTACAATACAACATTCCTTTAAAGCCAGACCTACTGACATTGCCAATGCTTGTTTAAAACATGGTAGCGCTGAGGCCAATTTTTAGCAGCAGTGCAGGCAGGAATCGCTGCAAGAGAGCTTAAGTATGGGTAAATAAGAGCATGTTCAACTATGCTGAGAATGGTTGCCACAACTACACTCTTAGAAGTGTTATTTCAGTCCATAAAGAGGGCCTAGTGGCCAAGTTAGGGTGTGCAGGTAACATTGTGGATCAGTAAGGTCTGAGAACTCGACTTTCAGCACTGGGTTCCGCAGTGACTTTGCAGAACTCCAGATTTGTCTGCACTCTTCGGAGAAATAACAATGACTCCCAACTTGGAAGAGATAACATTGGCAATGGAAAGGCACGTTTAATATTATTGCTGTAAAAAAGTTGCCCTTTCCATTCCTGCTAAACGAAGGGCAGGATGTTCGCTGGGAGGTTGTATTTCAGAATATTGAGCCCAAAAATATTGCGATACCAAAATGTGGTAGTCAAATATCTACTACTAAAATATTGTAAGATAATTCTATTTAGGTTAGTATAGACTTTCTATTCCTAACTCCACATATATGTACCTTGAGATGTGTGTGTGTGTGTGTGTGTGTGTGTATATATATATTGTCTAGGTTCATGTTTGTGGAATTTAAGTATAGTAAATATGCACTTTAGCTTTCTCTACTCACCTTCATGAAATTTTGGTAGTCGATATTCTAAATCTGACATTTAGGTAGTATATATATATAATCACAGTGAGAAATAAAGAGGAACAGGTGGCACATCACACATCCTCCAATAGTTAAGACATCAAACACAAAGGTATGGGACAAAGTGATAATACAGAACAAATAATTTTTGTTCTGTGTTGGCTACACTAGGCTATGGAACCAGATTCAGTTTTTCTGAATAAAGAAGCCTTACCCACGTAAAGTGGCATGCTTTATCCTCGGCTTCCTACCCCTCCCTGGTAAGATGATACTACCAGGCCGGACTCAACCTCCACTTTTTGAGGGAGTTCTTAGATAAAGTATGATATTTGGACAGAGCGGGGATCCAGATATTAAAAATACCTTAGGATAAACCCGTGGGAATTCCCTTTATTGGTGGATGTCTTAAGTATACTTAAAATCTTAACAACAAAAAGTATATTATATGGGTACAATGGCCAATAGATCCAATTTATTGCCAACATGACGGCCTATGAAAGAACCAGGGCATTCATCGGGGCAGTTGAGATATGGGACCCCTTTACAATTGGTGTGCACATATGCATGCAGGTGAAAGAAGGCTCGCTTACCTTCACCATGCAACGGTGGTAGTCTAGGGGTGGAGAATCGTATCACATAATCATTATGCTAGAGGTCATTCTCTGAGAAATAAAGCGTAGTCAGCATACATGTTCCTCAATGGCGGCACTGCAAACGACACGCTACACGTGTGAAAACGTGATTCTGTGGAAATAAACATAGTCATGCATACATTCATGCATCCTGACTTAACCAACTGTGGGCTGGTGCTTACAACATGGTCAGGACCAGGGCTAGCACTTCCTGTAGTCACACACTTAGAACATGATAAAGTTTCATTATAGACAATTGCACATTACAGGACTCACAGGGGACCAGAACTAATCATAACATAACTAGTTTTCATAATTTTGTCTTGGAAGGACTAGGACAGATGGTTAACTAGTGATATTTTCTTGTACATGTTGCAAACAGAGTAAGACATATGTCCGCCCCCCTGTATAAATGGCAGGGAATTTTGTCCCAAATACGCTAATGTTTCCTAAGGGTCATTAGGCCCATTGATAGGTTTAGTAAACATTGCCAATTATAAAGATAACAAATAGCTATTAGTGCTGGATTGCAAATGTTTTAAAGCGGGAAAGCAAGCAATATAGACTTGAAAAGAAAGAGATAGCATGCAGCACTCATCCCCAACCTAGGGGCCGATTCCGATCTCGGTCGGAGGCGCACCCAATACTATTCGGTCGGGAAAAAAGCCATGCGAAAGCCAGTTTCCCGACCGATCCGTACAGCACACCAAACGAGCAAGTACGATGCGCACAACAGCAAAAATTCCGGCCGAGCCGTACTCACCCAAACCAGGTCCTGTTCTCCGACCGAGGCGAATCCGGAAACGCCGAATCGAGTCGCACGGAAGGGAAAATGCAGCCCCGTCCGGCCGGACAAGTACGATGCGCTTCCGTACGCGCCGAACCCGTCGCTACGCACGGCACGTCAAAGCATCCGGGAGAGGCGCACATAAACTCCGAATCGCGCCACAACACGATCCACGGCTACGAGACGAACACAGCACCGACGAGGACGACGCGAAGCGACGAGGACGAAGCGAAGCGACGAGGACGAAGCCAAGCGACGAGGACGACGCGAAGCAACGAGAAGGACGAACGACACGAACCAACCATGAATCCCTTCGTCCCGATCATACCAATATTCTACATCTACTACCGGAACAGGCACGGACGCGTACGGCGCAGAAGGTAAGTCAGACACCAACCACAAAACACATACAACACGTACACGACACATCACACACATACACTGGGAATCTGAATATACTTACACCAGCAACAGCAGCACCATAGGGGCGGGATGCCCATCACCAATGCCACATATGCACACAGGGGCCTGAATGCGCGCCACCACCCCAACCCAGGGGGGCTGGATGCCTACCACTACTACCACCCTTAGCCAGGGGGCAGGATGCCTACCACTACTACCACCCTCACCCACGGGGGGCAGGATGCCTACCACTACTACCACCCTTAGCCAGGGGGCAGGATGCCCACCACTACTACCACCCTCACCCAGGGGGCAGGATGCCCACCACTACTACCACCCTTAGCCAGGGGGCAGGAAGCCTACCACTACTACCACCCTTAGCCAGGGGGCAGGATGCCTACCACTACTACCACCCTTAGCCAGGGTGGCAGGATGCC